>VCII01000113.1:920000-2120000 GCA_006030095.1 Triplophysa siluroides
AAATATGTAAAGCTAATTGCACAAATAATTCAGAGGTATAAAAAAAGAATGACAGAAAACCTCACAAACGGAGGTTGACTGCTGCCCTCTTGTGGTCACACACTGACTAGAAAAACTGAAGTAAAAGTAAAATAAAATGTAACATTGTACTCATAAAGCCAAATGGACATGAGTATACTTAATAATATACCTTTTACACACAAATGATCGAAGTGACTAATTTAACAAGTGTAAATGTAAATACATTTGTAGATTGAATAATTGAATAATAACAGTAAATCATATTACTGTTTTATAAAAACAAGATGAACTAATAACGCATTAAATGGTTAAAACAGATAATTAAACATGTAATCCACACAACACTCAAGTGAAACTTAAAATCACTATCTTTAAAACTACAAAAATATTAATATTTCACTGTAGATTTTAGGGAGTGATGTCGTCTCTGTGATGCACACAGTGTAAAGCAGATCAGTAAATTATTTCAATGTGAACAATAACGTGACACTCACAGTAAATCTCATTTATACATAAGAACTAGTAGGATTTCCTTTTTTTGTGTGTCAAGTTTTTGCACACAGTTTTTAAGTAAATTTCCATAAATAAAACACAAAAAATGACTTAAATTTGACTAGTTTTTTTTTTTTAAACTAGTCCACTTTTTTCTTAGTCCTCTAATAAACATTTAACACATTATAATTTCCAAAGACACTCCTGAAAAGTATTGGTTAGCTATGAGTGAAGATGAAAGCACATAAACAGTCCTTAACAAATTTCTTAGACAACCTGTTGTAATAAAGAGAAAATACAAATATTTTAGGAATCTGTCAAAAACCTGTTTGAAACTATAAAATAAAATTGTCATTTATAAGGCAAATAACACTCTGAAACAACTAAATAGTCTTAATTCACACATAATAACCAAAAACATTTATATTTTGTATGGCCTCTGTTGGCCTCGACATTGCTTTATGTACTGTTCCACACATCTACTACTGGACATCTGAATAAAAAAACTGTATTTTACTATTTTTCCCACCTTTCTTGTAAAACAGTCAATTGGAAAATTCATTCAAATTTTAGTATTAGAAATACTTCTGAGAAAATTCAATACCAATGCTGTCAATTTAGGGCAGCTATGGCACAAACTTTATGTTGGGTGGTAAATGATGTAATATATATATATATAATAAAATGTTCCTAAAAACATTTAAACTATAGACAGTTTTGCAAGATGTAAACAACAGTGGTCCAGGAGCACTTTTTCACACTACCCAAAAGTTAGAGCAAAATACAATCAAAAGAACATTCACAACTGAATCAAAATGTTTAACCAACTTTTTTCAAGAGACCATTTCATTTTTCTTTGTGAATTGACTATTTAGAGGTATGTATTTAGGTCAAATTAACTTTACTTGTTTCATTCTGTGAACTACTAACAATATTTCTCCCAAATTTCAAATAAAAATATTGTTTCTATTTGCATATCTTTGCAGAAAATAAAAACTGGAGAAACAGGTGAATTTTTTCAGACTTCAAATACTGCAAAGAAAACAAGTTCAGGTTCACTTCTCAGCAATACAACATATTACAAATATTATAAAATATATGTAATCAGGAAAAGTTCAGATTTGTATGTGAGAATCTAGATTTTTATCCCAGGTTTCATGTGTCTTGTCATGCTGTCAGTCTTTCACATTGTTGGATGACTTTATGTCGCTCCTGAGCTTTGTTTTTTGTTGAAATTCAACAGACACTGGAGTGACCACAAAACATCTAGAAATGACGAATAATTGAACATTGGGAATGATCTCTTCATTTTTCCACAGCTTTATATGTGAAGTAAAAAAGTACAGAAACGAAACAGGAAGTGCTCGTGGACCAGTTTTGTTTACATTTGGTAAAATTGTCTATAGAGTGTTTATTTCTGATCTTTTCTTCCAGATGGATTCACTTGTCTATCTTAACTCTTACATTTTTATATTATATAAGGGATAATCCACGGCTAGCAGTGCACCAAAGGATTTTAATGCACTTCGCGGAGGCATTTAAATGGCTCTTCGCCTCCACGTTGTGTATTAAAATCCTTTAATGCACAGCTAGCCGTGGATTATCCCGCTTATACCATGGTTATTTGCCAAATTAAAGCTTTTATTGATGTTAACAGTGTCATTTTAGATAAAAAAATAGGTTATTTTGTCAGTTAATTTGAAATGAAATCGAACTGACTGGAGCTACCCGTGCGTTAAAGGCTTTTAATGCACACCTTCCAGCCAATCAGAATCCAGTATTCAAACAGACCATGGTATAAATAGACGTAATCTATGTGATTTGGCAATATCTGTCACGTTTACCCACATCATTCCATTAAGGGTCAAAGGACTGTAGTTCAGTGAGTCTGAGATGAGAGATCAGCTATAACACACAGCAGGCGTGTATGAGGAGGAGTACCTGCGGGGGTCGTGACCCTGAATGTGCTTGCGCAGGTGGGTGTGGATGCTCGTGGTGAGATGCTGTTCTGGGCCTGAGCCAGAGCCTGTTGGGGAACCATGACCAGCTGACCCATCTCTGTTCTCACCAGAACCATACCTGACACACACACACAAAACATTATTCTCTATGCCATATTTCATCTACATGTAGGACATGTCCATTTGTTGTATGGTTTTGTTATATTATTACATTAATTATGTTTCATGTCTCATCTATGCCTTACATTTCATACTGTCAAAGTACATGTGACAACAGCATTTAATATGTAAACATGTTTCGTACACTCATGTTTTATGTCACGTGTCATTCCAAAACTTCAAGCAACATAAGGCAAGATGTCAGAGCCATTTATGTTCACAAAACAAACCAAAAACACAGACTAAACTAAAGTGTTCCCATGCCATCTGTAACATGGATGTGACATACAAACGCTCAGAGAATGTATTTGTTAGGATTATATTGAACCATCTTGTTTACATTTTACTAAACCCTTGTTGATAGAGTCTAAACGTCAGAAAAATATCAGTCTATGCACCAGTTTTCTATTTAAATAAACCTGCGCTGTGGATGTGACAAAAAAGGGACGCAGTTTTTGGGAGACGACAAACTTTGTAGGATTTCTGTGAATTAAAATTGCACGAACCTGAAGCAAAAATACCTTATAGTCACTTTATTTTAATTTTCATGTGTCCATTCATGAGGAATATGGACCGTTATGGATGTGACGCTCCTGAAAAAGACACCTGATGCTTTAAAAACTTGAAGAGAGACCTCACGTGGATATTTTAACCACCAATGTTCATTTCTGTGCTGTTAGAAAACCTTTCGTAAAATCTTGATTTTTTCATGCTCAGGATCAGATTCCAAGTTGAACTAGAACTCAGATGGTTTGGCATTCATTCTGACATGAGACAGCAACAGGTGAATCTGTCTGCGCACATCCCAATAAACTGATTTATGAACTCAATCGTTTTCTTTCTTTAACATCCGAACAGAAACGCATCTTTATTTGGATTATCTGTGTATTATAGTTTGATCTGTGAAGCGCATCAGTATTCTGCTCATCAATGAAAGTCTCAGTGTGTCTGATAACAGTCAGATGCATCTTCTAAATCAGAATGAGAAGGAGCTTTATTGCCATGTATGATTACACACACAAGGAATTTGACTTGGCGACAGGAGCTTAGTGCAGAAGAAAGTACACATGGTGCAAACATAGTGCAAATATACATTAAGATAATGACAAAAAGTGAAAAAATATAGACAAAAAAACAACATATGATTTTTTTAAGAGAATGTAAATCAATATTCTCATGACCTCCGGGTGCGGGTTCAAAGTCTCGATCCATCAACTACAGCTGCACTTATCAAGACTTTATTTCAACCTCAGTGGACTCAACCTGTAATGCACTCATAAACTGGAGATCCTTCAATGAGAAACAGATCGGTGTGTGTATTTCTGAATTTTTAAAGCACAAAAAAAACCCAGAGGTCCTCAAAGTGGGGTCTATGAATGATCAAAGTGTGCTGTATTTAACTGATATGATAGATTGTGACAGATGACTCCGATCTTTCATGAATCACTCACTTCAGAAAAACACCTCAATGAACCGTCCGTGCTTCTGACTGGAGAGCGTGGAGAGATTTCAAGTGGATCTTCAATCTTAGTCATCTGATTGTTTGAGTTTATTACAACTATGTTAGTCTGCTGCTGTTGATATTATGAAAATATTCAAATTAAAAAGTAGAAATGTTGTTGAGTCTAAATGCTAATTAAGCAAAATCCCCATCTGTCTGAAAGCATTTTTGTGTATCCCTATGAAACAGGTCTAACGTGTTTAGTTTACGTGCTTATTAATAACTATAAATATAAATATGAGGGGGTTCTTGGTTCATATTCTCTCCCTGGTCCTAAAAAGTTTAAGAACCCCTATCTGAACAACTGGAGACCCCGAAAGTCCATATATGTCAGTTTTAAAACTCAATAGAACTGTAAGTTGGGCCACATTCTCTCGTAAATATGCTCGTTTTACCTTGTTTATATGAACACACCAAATAAAACTTACATTTACAATATCAATAGTCTACAAATGTTTAATTTCCTGCTTTGTTTTTAAATGATTACTGTACACTAAAGCAGCCGACCGGTGTCCAGCAACTCCATCAATACAGGATGAACTTCTCGACTAGAATAGTACACACCATGGCTACTTTATAACTTATTTTACTCATTAATATCTGACCCTTGACATTCCAGTAATTTTATACTTTTGATCACTTTATTATATTCCAAATGTGGAAAATATAAAGAATGACAAGACATGTCCAAACATTTCCTCCTGCTATCCCAGACAGGCACTTTTGGCACTGTAAAAGTTGAAGAGAACACTTGTTACCTGGTGGGATGGTGAATCCAGGGGGCAGCTGTATAGTTGTTTGTTGTTGTGGCGGTCTGACAATCAGCTGCGGCGTTACGAGTCTCTGGTGCGCAGGCGGAGCGGCACGCGCCTGCGTCTGCGCAGGTCTGATCAGCGGGGTCACCGGAGGCGCGCTGACAGCGGCCGCGGGTTTGACAGGTGCCGAGACCGCGACGGGAGTTACTGAAGTCACCGGAGGGGCTGCGGAACCGGAGTGCATCGCCGGTTTCGCGTTATTCTCAGGCGCGTCTGCGGGCTTGCCGTGGTTCGCCTGACCGCCCGCTGCGCCCTGCTGGACCAGCGCGGTCGCGGAGGTGCCGTTCCCGTTCTGCGCGATGCTGGCGATGATGTGACGCGGGAGTCGTTGCAGCGCGATAGTGGGCGTCATGCGTTCCAGCGCGATCGCTTGAGGGTTACCGGACACGGTTGAAGTCGCGCTGTTCGGGCACGGTAGGGTCACTGTGCTGGGGTGGCGGAGAGCAAGATCCGCTGGACGATGGTGCTGATGCTGCGCTTTCACCGTTGCCATTGAGACTGTTTGGCGCTGCGGTGCGCAGCGCGCGACTGTTCGCCGGGTGTTTCTTACGGGTGTCCCTGGGGCTCTCACCTTTGTTGCCCGGCGCAAGAACCGATGCCCCGTCGGAGGATGCTGTTGCCGTTGTAGTGATCGTGATGATGTTGCCATGTGATTTCAGGCTGCTCTCCTTATCCGCTGCTTTGGCGTGTTTATCCCCGCCGGGCTCTTTCGGGTCAGAATCCGGGTTGCCTGCAGCTTTACGCCCGTGCTGCTGTGGTGGTTGTTGTTGTTGTTGTGGTGGTGGTTCTGATGGAGCGTCTAAGCGGGCAGGCAGCTGCGCTTTTCCTCCCGTCTGCTGCTTCGCGCTGCCCGGGTGGGTGTTTCCACAGCCCGACTGGGCGCTTTGGGGCGGTGCGATGGCCGGGTCGCTCTGGCCCACCAGCTGGGACTCCAGCGAGCCCACCAGATCGCTGACGGCTTTCTCGTCCACCTCGGAGAAGAGCATGTCTTCCAGAGGGTCGGAGGCGCCCGCCATGTTTGCTCTGTGTGCGATGGGCTGTCTGTTGGTGCGCGTCCACGAGAGCGAGTGCGCAGTCGTGTTACTATGGCATTGTGGGAATGCGTGTGACGTCAGAGGACCAAAACAGTTATCCCCGCTGTTACAACTCAAGGCGATGAACGAGTACAGTTATAGAATACTATATATATATATATATATATATACTTTTCTAGCATTATTGTGCATTGTAACTTATTATTTGTACTTATGGATAGAGGGACAAATATGTGCCTGAAAAATTGTGATTTAGAGAGTTTATTTGTGCGTTCATTTTACTATTTGTAAATACACACGATACGAATAAAATAAAATAAAACAGTAGGCTTATAGAAATCAAAATATAAATATAATAAAAAATATAAAAGACAATAGAGACGATGCGGCTGCTGTAGGGTAATGCAACGTGCCAACAATGTGACGAAATGTACAGAAAATACGAATAACCAACAATGAATTTACATTAGTTAAATGGACTAACTAAGTCATTTACGTTACATGTTCCTTAACACACGAAGATAACACGCATGACTGAGGTAAGCGTACGTGTGTAGAGAGATAAAATACTCTCCTTCCACCCATTAAAGTCATTTTATGTTTTCTAAATCACACTTTCCCCTAAATGTGTTTATTAGAATATAAATACACGTTTAAACACGCATCGCCTCTTACGTAATTCCCATTACAACGGGCGTGACGCTCAAACCTCGCGTTTTATCGCGATAGCTGGCGGGAAACTCAGAGGGAGACTCGATTCCCGGCATGCACCGCGCCTCAGTGCGGAGGAAAATGAACGCGGCCATGTCGTGCTGATCGGAGCTGGAGAGAAAACCACACAAAGGGCGAAGTAAACGTCGTGCAGTCGGTCGGAACCGTGAATACGGACGAGAGCAGCCGCGCAGAAGTCTTTTGAAGCGGAAAGATGAGCGGAGGGACGCCTTATATCGGCAGCAAGATCAGTCTGATCTCAAAGGCCGAGATCCGATATGAGGGAGTTTTATACACCATCGACACTGAGAACAGCACAGTGGCTCTGGCTAAAGGTAAATAAACAAACACACGCACATATAGAGAGAGATCGTATATAGACATATAAAGGGCTATATTCACTATCCACGGCTCTGTGTGAAAGAAATCTAAATGCACATAACATGCATGCAGCAGATTCCTTATACTGTACCATAGTTCTCTGTCCGTACTTTATATGCATACATTATATATCTACACAGCACACGGGTTGAATACGAGGGAGATATGATTTAATATACGAGGCAGAACTGTGGTTTATTTCAACGTGAATCTGCTAAACATATGATGTCATAAACAAACAGAGTCTGAATATTATGGCTGACAGCACTGACCGTGAAACACACGAGCTGGAGAGAGAGAGAGAGAGAGAGAGAGAGAGAGAGAGAGAGAGAGAGATATGAGGGGTGATAGAGAGGGACAGACAGAAAGGAAGAGAGTAAAATGGGCTGAGATAATAATGGAGAAGATAGAGGGAGATCTTATTTAGGTGCTTTAACACATCTGAGCTCACTTTAAAGTTTGCCAAACAGTGATGTATTGGGGAACTAGAAATGTGTCTGTGCTGATTCCACAGAAGGTCATTTACTTAAAAGTGAACCTTGTGTTAGTTCAAAAGATGTTAGACACAGTATTAGGACTTCACGTCACTTTTAGGAATGAAATCAGATGCTGTGATCCACTAATAAAAAGTGGTGTTTAATCATCTAAAGGTGTTTTATGGAGTATTGTTGTGTTTGTATTAGGGCTGTCAAACGATTAATCGCGATTAGTAAAAGTTTGTGTTTACATCATATACGTCTATGTACCTTGCATATTCATTTTGTATTTATAAATACAAACACATATACATGAATACATATTTAGGAAATATTTACATGTATTTATTTGCCAATCATTGAAATTATATATAAATGGTTATACATTTTTAGATTTTTCTTAAATATATGCATGTATGTGTACGCGTTAATAAATACAAAATTATTGTGCACAGTACACAGATATATATTATGTTAACACAAACTTTTATTCTGGATGCGATTAATCGCGATTAATCATTTGAAATTGAAATATTTGTGTTGTTTGTTTTAAAACTTTGATCATCGTCTTTCTGTGAAGCACTTTGGTCACCCTCGGGTGTTTTTAAATTGTGCTATATAAATACAATTATATTGTATTGTATAAAAGTTTACTTTGTTTGGGTGAACTGTCCTGTGATGTGTTTTCAGTTTTTAATTTTAACACACGCTCTTTTAAACTCTCTTGAATTCTACTGATATTATTTTTCTACTGATATCTATTATGTAAATACTTCCTAAATATAAATATATACATCTATGTGTTTATGTATACAACATTAATATGCACAGTACACTTATATACATGATGTAAACGCAAACTTTTGTTCTGGGTGCGATTAATCGTTTGACGGCCCCGTATAAAGTCCTGACCTACGGTATTATTGATGGTTTCAAAGTGACAAGACAACCTAAACAAACGTTACTGTCATGCGCGCCTGACCCCCAGTTACCTTCCGGTACACATTCACAAATAATAGGGGGCCTGTAGATTATTTCTGGAAACAATAAAAAAATACAAGAAGAGCCGTTGGATGGCTAAACCTTTCTCTCCAATATTTTGGACCTAGACTGCGATACCAAGCTCAACCGCTAGATGTCAACGGTTTCTTTAAATGCGTCAAAACTACACGACCCATTCAACAAATTGTTTATTAAATAAAATGAACATAGAAAAAATATTTTATTTAACGCAATTATTATACAGTAAAGAAGTCAAATAAATTGACATTTAACATACACTAAATAAAATATAAAAAGGTATATTAAAAATATTATTAGACACAAGCCAAACATAGACCGGAAGTTATCTGGGGGCAGGCACATGCGCACGTCCGATGGAACGGTATATATGATCTAAACTAGGGGTGTATGAAATATATTGCATGCGATAATATCGTAAATCTTGTTTTAATGATGTGCGAAATCATATTATTGAGTGTGTCATTCGTTTTTTAAACTACACTAAAGAAACACTCAGTGTTCACAAATACTTGAGTCAGGCAGTGTGCGTGCACCACAGCATTAAGCTGATCGCGCTCTCAGTCAGCCCTGTGTCTGTCTCTGTCTAGCTTTCCTGTAGATCAGTGGTTAGATCATGGTGCTAGGAACGCCAAGGTCATGGGTTCGATCTCAGGGATTACACATACTTGAACACAAACGTATAATATAATGCAATGTTAGTAGCTTGGATAAAAGCCAGCGTCAGGTGAGGTGATGTTACTCGAGGAGTTGATAAGTGTTTTCCTGACGAATACTGTCAGTTCGGAAGAATAAATCCATGTAGACTTGATTTCAGAGACGCATCGCAAAGCTCTGAAAAATATCCCCTGTTTATCCTTATCGGAAAATCCCAGACATCATCTAGAAACCTTTTCTTGGCCAATATCCCACACCCCTTATTTAAACTTTGTTCAACATTTAACTTGCAAAATACGCTGCTTCATTAACAGCATCCTCTCTTATGCACTCTCTTTTTATTAGTAGTGTTAGCAAATCTTTCAGCCATATATTATCTCTTTACTTGCCCACATGTTGTTTCAAAAACGCAGAACACAAAATATGGTATTTTTCATAATGTACGAATCTCTCTTTTTCATGCCGTACAGCACACAAGTCACTTTTTAGTTTTCGTGTGTCTGTGTCCATTTAGAAGTTTGGCAGTTTCACTGTCCATTCATTGTAATGGTATGCACGAGCGAAAGCCGTATATTCTTCAACATTCTTGAAGTTCAAAGTAATAAGAAGCCTTGGGAGTGAGTGAGAAATCAAAGAATATGTTGTCATCTTTATGTGGATTAATGTGTGCATGTTCTTTCTGTCTTTATTAGTCAAGTCCTTTGGCACTGAAGATCGCCCCACGGACAGGCCAATCCCCCCTCGAGAGGACATCTTCGAGTACATCATATTCAGAGGAAGTGACATCAAAGATCTGACTGTGTGCGAGCCCCCCAAACCCACCTGTAATCTTCCTCAGGACCCCGCCATCGTGCAGGTGAGCAGTGCACGTTCGGTTGCACACGCAGCTCGATCTGCAGAGACGAAAGCATGTTTAAATGGGTTTCATTCTTGTGTGTGTGCAGTCCTCTCTGGCGTCCACTGCCGGCCCCGCGGCTCCTTCATTTCATTCCTACACCCCCTTCAGTCGGGCACCTGTGGCTCCCTACAGCCAGTTCAGCCCCAGCGCGCTGGTCCCACAGCCGTTCGGAGCAGCGGTCACTGGCGGTGAGTTACACTCGCTCTTGTAGCTGTAGAACACAATCAGAAAAAAGCGTGAATCTGCGATGAAAAGAGAACTTTGTCGAACTTTTTACAGAAGAAAAAAACTCCAAACATAGTTGGCAGGGCATTTTAAACGTCAGTCGGAGAGGATCGCTGTTGCACAAAAAGCTAAACGTAAGAGGTTTTGCCCCCGGGTGTGTGAAGTGTTAAAGCCCACACTTGAAGTTGTGTACTTCCTCCTCTCACAGGAAGCAGCTCAGGTCCTGCGTTCAGCACCGAGGCGAGCGGTTCCGCCCCTCTGCCCCAGAGCTCTGCTTTCACCCCGCGCGCTCGCTCTCTGAGCGCGCACAAACCCGAAGGTAACCGGACAACCAGAATGGCTTTAGTGTGTTTGTGTTCTGTAGGGTTCCGTCGCAGTACAGCATGTGTCTTCTGCTGTGTGGTGACGCTGACGGTTAATAACTCAAACGTCGCTCGTCTGCTTCTCTAAAAACAACATGAAATCATTAAGAATGTTGATCTCGGTTTTGATTTTGTCTTGCATTGTTTCTCACAGCAGATAAATGGGCCGTGCATGTTGTCTTTAACTGATGGTAAACGATGTCATCTAACATCACCGTGGTGCATTCGTTTGATTTTTAATCGGGATTCTCTGCCGCAGGTCGAGCCAGTCCGTCTCTAGAGCCCGTGAGAAAGAGCCCGACCCTGGATCGTGCAGTACAGAGCGCGCCGGTCACATCTACCGCACCTGCAGCCGGTTCATTGAGTCAGAGGAGCCCTGCAGCCGCCCGACCCGCTACAAACACCCAGAAACCTGCAGAGAACCAGGAGCAGAACAAGGGTGGGAAACCTCAACCGTTTCGTTTAAGGAATGACTGGAAACAAATGTTTGTCTTGATGTGTGTGCACGTCTGATACAGGCAGAACACTGGAATGATCTCATCGCTTCTATATCATACATTTCAGTTTTCATATCCCTCTGCTGACATTAACTGGGACATCTGTTGTTTTTTCGCAGCATATGATGTTGAGAAGGCTGCTCGCCCGGATACAGACTCGAACAGGTCTGATAACAAAGATCAGAACAAACGCCATTCTGGTGGTAAGTCGCTTTCATCGTGGGGTTTTTGTCTGTCGTGTTGGAATCGAGGGCTGTAAGAGATGTTTCTGTCTCTAGGTGGCGCTCCTGGCATGAGAAGGGGGCGGGGCAGTGCGGGCGGAGGTGGAGGTCAGCGTGGTAGGGGCAGGTTTAATGGACGTAGAGATGGACCAATGAAATTCGAGAAGGACTTTGACTTCGAAACTGCCAACGCCCAGTTTAACAAAGAGGAGATCGACCGGGAGTTCCAAAACAAACTCAAGATTAAAGGTACCGTTCACATAAAAACATTATCACGTTATAATTCATTATCTTAAGTTTTTCTGTGCAGTTGATGTGTCAATGTTGTGCATGCTGCTGTTTAATCTGTAAGGATGTTAGTAGTCGATTTATTAACACAAGTTAAAGATCTACCGTGTAAAAGTGAATTTTCATTATTTTGGCTTTGATCAATTCTATTTGGGTGATTCTGACGAAGTCTTGGTTTCAGGATGTCAAACATGATTTTCATAAAAACACTTGTATCAACAATTTCCCTTTATTTTCATTTAAAACCAGATATGACAACTTTAAACTAAAGGCACTAATTTCACAAATCATACATAAGAAGACATTAATGAATTATATTCTTATAGAATATTACACGTGTGGAAAACTCCCTGTATCGGTAATGAGAAGTCGTGTACACAGAGAACAAGAGTATCAGTCCTGGACACTTCTTTCTTCCACTATTTTTATTACAAATGAATATTCTGTCAATCATTTTTTTGTAATTTAACATCTTTTCACAATATTTTAATTTTACTCTACTGCACTAAGACAAATCAAGATGAGAATGTCAGCAGAAAAAGCAATAAAATACATCAATAATTAATTCCAATGTCAAAATGATGTTTTGTCCAAGGCAGGGAACACAATTATCTTTATTTTGATTATTTTATGCGTTACCGAATTCTATGTTTTATATTGAAAATCTGTACTGCCATGATGTTTCAGTGGTTTCGTGAGAAGCAACCATTTAAAAACGGTTGATGTTTGTTTTGCAGATGAGAGTGAGAAAGTGGAGAAGACCCCGAACGGAGAGGAGAAGACGGATTCGGGTGTGGAGCCTCAGAACAGTGAAGTCCACGCCAACGAGGGCGATCCACTGGGACCCAACTGTTACTATGACAAATCCAAGTCTTTCTTCGACAACATCTCTTGTGATGATTCAAGGTGAGCAGCTCTGTTATCACAGTCAACAAGCGGTTGGCTCATAAACACCCATACACGAGTTGTGTCACACCTGTACATGTGCTTTTAATGGTTTGAGTGGTTTAATCACTCCAGGATTTAATGTAGAAGTCTTTCTGTGAAGTGGCTGTTATTGAATGAGGATTAAGTTTTACTTTGTGTTCCTCTTAGAAAGGAGAAATCAGGAGGAGCTTATGGGAGGTACAGTCGTTTGAGTTTTTCACAAACACATTAAATGTATTTGTCCTCGCGTTCCTGTAGGGAATGACCTGAGTTTGGTGCTAAAGCATGACTGTTCTCCCCGCAGGGAACGGAGACAGACCTGGGCGGAGGAGAGACGGATGAACGCGGAGACCTTCGGTATTCCTCTGCGTCACGGTCGGGGACGCGGAGGTTTCCGCGGCAGAGGCGGCGTCCCGGGCTTCCGTGGCGGTCGGGGTCGTGCGGCCAGCAGGGGCTCGTTCGCACCGTCTCGTGGTGGCGGGGGGGGGTTCAGAGGCGGCTTCAGAGGGGGCAGAGGAGGCCGCGAGTTCTCTGACTTTGAGTACAGGGTTAGTGCTGATTCTCTCATCTCACGGATCAACCAGAAACCTTAGAAATATATTACAATTTCACTGAGATGCTTTTGAAGTGTTTCCTAAACATTTTTGCAATATTTTGTCATCCAAAATTAGAGGTTTGTTTTAAATCAATGTTCGTCTGTGTTTTGTGTTCGTTTCAGAAGGAGAATAAAGTGGCGGCGTAGTTGAAGCAGACGAAGACGAAGACGACATCATCCTAACAGCCAAGAATCTCCTGTCACGCTCCTCACAGTGAAGATTAATGCTTTGACTCACAGGTCCTGCCTCTCTCTGTTCAACACCAGCACGGGTGTGACCTGCGTTCAGCTGCACATGCAGAGTTCTCTTGCTTTTCTCCTTTTTTAGAAAAAAAAAGAACACCCCACAATGTTTTTTGGAAACTTTTGACATTCGTTTTATGCGTTCGGAGGGAAACGAGAATTTATCGAGGAAATACAGGAACTTCTGTGGATTTATTGTAATTATTATTATCTGGTATTTTTGCATCGATCCTTTAGTTCCTTTCTTAATAATCAGGATGGTCTTTGATAGTATTCCGTTTATGTGTCCTGAACCCCACTGATACTGTGAGCGTTCCTCAGTCAAATAGCTTTGTTTTGTTTTGTTGGACCTGTTCTCTGTCTTTAGAAGCACGACAGCTTGATCTAATGGCCTGTAGGGATTGTGTCAGACGTAAATAAAACCAAAACCACCTTAAAGAAATCAATATTCAGTTCAACTTCATCTCGAGGGCCTGTTCGATTTTAAAGAGAACATCTGTGCTCATCTGTCTGTGACAGTAAATCTAGGTTGAATTCCTATATATAAATTTAGTCGTTTAGGGTGCGTTTTGAACGGTTAATGTTAACCCCTCGATTTATTTTCTATTGATACGATATGATTTTGTCATTCGTGGAGTTCAGTATCGAACAATAGGTCAATCTGCGTTCACTCATTCACACAAACATACTGATTGATGGTTGAATAATGAATGTAAAGTCGAAAGAGTTTGTGTTGTTGCCTCCTCGTTCAGTCCTGAAATCATTCGATTATTCCTGCTGGATGACACTGCTGTATCCTGTATTTTGATAATCGAGTGCCAGTTATTCTTGCCTTCTGATGTCGATTTTGTACATTTCTGAGAGGGCTTTTGATTTAAACCCCTTAATGCCATTGGTCGACCCACAGACAAGCCCCATTCCACGTTACAAGCAAAGATCTTCGGGAAAGATCCTGCAAGCCCCTTTAACAAGATTGGATGTCTCAAAACTGTATCATTTGCACTTTAAAGTCGAATAACGCCGCCATATCTCGTGGATAAAAATATGATGTCATTTCTTAATTCATACACAAGGAATATGAAGCTGATTGGAAGGATACTTGTACCTACTTACAGTGTTTTTGCTTAAGGCATAAATGGAATGGATGGGGACAGATTTGTTGTGTATGTACAATGTTTTGCGTCACGATCAGATCTGGATCCCGGATGAGTTTCACCTGAGATTATTGTCCATAAAGGCTTTTTTGTGAATAGTTGCGAGTGTACATGTAAGGTGTTACTTCCAGTACCAGACGTCTGCCGCTCTGTTAACGGAGTAAGATGTTTACCCAGCTCTCCCTGTCTTTACCTTTTGAATGCCACTTAAGCACTAGTTTCTTTCAGCACTGTATGATGAGTTCATTTAGTTATTTTCATAAAAGAGTGTCTTGGTGTGCTTCGTATTTTTTAATATTTCGTTTAAGAGATCCAAAGACTGAATGACCGAAACATTTCAGAGGGGAAACCATCTTTGTTGGGTCTACGTCATTTTTCTCATTTATATCCCCAGGAGTTTGTCATCGAGGCCTCTGATGCAGTACTTGTATTAGCTAAACTGCTCCCTTTAAAAAGCACTACAGAGATCCCCTCCTATAGATTCAGGCAGCTAGTCGAATGCACTCTGATTGGCCACCGCAGTGATCTCTCAGCACAGGGCATGATGGGAAATTCTGAGTGGCAGATGTCGGTGCTGAGCGGCTGGACTGGCGTGCCGATGTCCCCTTTCTGGCCTAATACAGTGATGACGTTTAACCTTGTAAATGAGATTTGAAACTGGACGGATGTGCGGATTGTATCGCATATAACAGGGTTGACACTATTTTGTGGTCGGGCCTCTGGAAGAATTCGATTGGCAATTTTAGTTGCATTTTGTTGTTTTCCTGAATAAAATTGTGTTGTGGAGGTCTTCACACAGGCAAACTGAGGTTTTTATTCAGACGAGACGAATAAATAGTTGTTCAATATTCTGTGTCCTTGTGTTCTTCAAACATTTAAGCAAGAAAAAGTTGCATATAAAAAACCATAAAGCGAATTCTGATTGACTGTATGGGAGCTGAGGCGGAGGTGTAATGTTATCGGTGGCCTGCGGGCGGCAGTAATGAAACTAAGAGCGCGCGCGTGCGCTGACAGAGGCGCTGTTGAAGAAGAAACTCGAGCGGATGAAAATATGTGATCGCATATAAAATATTGAACATATTTAAATGATCGTATCGTGCTGTGCACGTGTAAAGCGGAGTGTTATCTGTGGTAACACACGGGTCTGATCTGGACTAAAGAAGGTCGCTGGTTTGAGTTTCTACAATGTCTGTTGTTTTCGTGCCTAAACGGCTGCGCGGAAGAGCTCAAATCAACCAGGAGACGATTCAGAGAGTGAGTATAAACACGCAGATGATTGTGTACATTTAAAGTAATTACAACTACACATATTGTAACGTTACGGTTTAATTGAGAGCAAGTGACTCTCTAACGTTACGTATTTCACACTATAGATGTGTTTTGTTTTCAGCATTACGGTATTTCTTTGGTAAACGTTGTGCTTTTTAAGAATATTAACACCCGTTTAACATCACACATTTAACAGGAGGATTTAAACGTTAAAGCGCCGACTAACAGCACGTCACTGTGTCTGTGCGTGTGTTTCAGTTGCTGGATGAGAATGACCAGCTGGTCCGGTGCATCGCAGAGTACATGCAGAAGGGTCGAGCCACAGACTGTGTTCAGTACGCGCTGTTGTACATTTACATCGCTTCATGTTTCATTCAATATTCATACTTTTTATTTACATGTTTTATTTTCAGATATCAACAGATTCTGCATCGGAACATTGTGTACTTGGGTACACTAGCAGATGCCAGCACGGAAATCCTGCATGATAATAATAATGTAGGTTTGTTTGTTTTGTTAATTATTTATTTGGTATAATTTTCTATACAGTTTGATTATATTTGACTGATTTAGTGTTTAGCTTTGCTTCTTACATTTCTTTCACACAGACTTCTTGTGAAACGAACCCACCGGCAGAGAGTAAAGACGCGTCAGATGTGACGGATCAAGGCGACTAAAACTGATGATTTTCTTTGCTGTACATCATTCAAGTATTTAATGTGATATTGTAAACATGTATAAAGAGACAATAAACATTTATGTAAATAAGGTTTGAATTGGCACATTCAAGAATCTTTGTCACTAAACAAGGTACAGCGAAAGTAGAGACATTATTCTTTCAAGTATACTAACAATGTCTTTTACCAAATGAATAAAACAATATATATGGCAAATCGTCTTTATTTAAAGTTGTTTTGGGTTGACATAAGCCAAGAGTGAAGTAAACACAAGATTTAAATGATGTTGAAGGATGTATGGAAGGATCATATTTGAACATGAAATATTTTGGGGAAACAACACATCTTTGGAATACGATTAACTTGTGGCCGAAGTGTTTTAGTTAACAGAACACACGTGTTTACTGTATTTTTATCATTTCTTACCTCTCTGAACTATTTGTCTCCTGTGAGTTCTTCAGTCTCTCATCCTCCAACTGTATTTACATTTAGAAAAATAACTTGATGTATTGTTTGCTGTGTCGTGTGCGGGTATGAACACTGGGCTACACAAACAGGTAGTGATGGATCATTTGTGTGGGTTAAAGGCAGGTAACGTGAAAATCTCACAATGGTACAAATGTGAACATTATGATTTATATACTAGCCAGCATTAGTGTTAAATAAACACTAACTGAAGACTGAAGGAAAAACAGACATTTTTTATTAAGGAATGACGGCCGACTAAAAACCGTTTGAAGCTGTTCAGTTGATAACGGGATGATTATTAAATTCATATTATTTGAGACGACTAATTTCTTTAGAGACTGTAATCAATGCACTTGTACAGGTTAGCAAATAAGTCAAATACTATACAAAATACATTCAACTGTACGCGGGACTTGAGTGATTTGACAGGCTGCGCTTCATCGGTCACACAAACACGCACTTTCGAAGGGCTACTGCGCATGCGCAGAATATCAACGAAAAGGCAGATGATAAAACTATTTGTATTATTAATCGTGTATATTTTATGTTAAAAATGAAAGTAAAGGTTGAGATGACGACATTTAATGACGATCAGGGACAAATAAATATTTTGTTCTAATCAGTAATATCAGAAATGTTTGATCTTGTGGGCAGAATATTTGGTCCCCTTGAGGAAAACAGTTAATAAATCACAAACTAATGTTGATTGAACATTTTTAAATGATAAAATATGTCATTATGAAAAAGCCCAACATGCGAGTGTGTGTGCTGTATGGAATAAAAGCAGACATTGTTTTATGTTATATATTTATTTTTTGCATTGCTGGTACACTTGGAAATAATCAGTTGCCAGCTCTAGTGGACAATAAGCAACAGAAGCCAAGCAGCACCCCCTCATGTGTTCTGCCCGGGCAACATCAACATCTCTCTTTTTTATTTTTAATGTTTTAAAGCCACTAGTAAACCATTTGACACAGCTGAGAAATGTTGAGCGTTACAGTCCAAGGTCATCAAAGATGTTGTCTTATTAAAAAAAAAAAAAACGCAACAGTTTGGGAGAAAAACACAGACAAAAAGCAACAAATCTACATTTTGATTGTGCAAAGCACAGAACTATAAAAAGAGATATTTCTATACAGCAAACGATTCTCTGTAAACATGGTAAGTATGTTAGTTTTCAGAAAACATGGTCATATCATAAATACAGGCAACATTGGCATTAGCAAACATCACAGAAATGAACATTCTGGGCCTTTGAGATGCAGCCCAAACCACAGAAACCAAAAAACCACCCCATTCGACCGTAATGTTTGTTTATTAGTGTTTATAATGGCGTATTTGGATCCTCTGCAAAGTTAAACTCTATAGGAAAGAAAAAATGTGCTTCACATCTTGGGAAAATAATGTTTATACCTAATAATAAGCCTATATTACGCTAATGTATACAGTAATGATATAATGTGTAAGAAAATACAAAAATAAGATTAATACTGTCAATATTTGTACAAGAAATATATTGTATTTTAAAGGAATAAAATGTTATTTTCATTGTAAGCGTTAGTGTCTTCGTGAAGAAAGTCAGCCAATCAGAAAAAAAGCACATGAAGAAATTTGATTTTCCATACATTTTTATTTATTTATATATATATATATATATTTCTAACTACGGCTCCCAAACGGCATTTCTATTTATTTCAAGCACCATTTCCCCCTTCTAAACAATCCTTTGGTTAGAGAAAATATCTGCAAGTGCTATTCAAAACAACATGGCACAAGTTTACTTACTGCTAACATCCTTTTTTATTTTTATTTATATTTTTAGTTTTTTTTTAATGTCAGATGTTGAAAAAGTAGTGTATTTCTTTCAAACTACACCTCTGCTATGATTATTATATTTCTGCCGAGCCTGCTCAAAGCCTCTTCATAAAAAGTTAATTATTTATAGTTATTTTTTATTCTTTTTTTTCCAGAGTCATTTACAAGCTATGGAACAGTAGCTGAGAGCTGCAGTCTGGGTCATATGACGGGAGATTTGGCAGTTACAGCTATTTAAACACAGTATGGTTTCTGGGGGACGTCCGGTTCGTGAACCGGGACCCCCATGGATCTTCGTAATGCAGCTGCAATAGAGCGCTGTGTGTGAGCACGATGGCCATGCATTTCAAAAACTCGCCTCAGGAGACACAGCGTGTAAACGCAAACCGAACGCCGCGGCCTGACTGAAGCCTTTAAGATACATCTCTAGTCTATCCGCCGTCGGCTCACATTTACGTCTTCAGTCGCGCCGTGCGGCTCGGGGCGAACCGGCTGCCAGTGAAATGGTCCGACTAGCTGCTGTTAAATAAATCATGCATTTTTGGACAGTGAGGAAGGCAGTTACGTTTCTGTTTGGGGGATTGACACGCCTCTGTGTACAAAACCGTTATCAACCACTATGTTAAATGCAAACTTCCCTATGAAAACACTAGGTGAACGAAAACTAATTTACAGGGGTGAAGTCCCGACCGGGAGGACGTGGGTTTTACTGCAAACTTTAGCACAAGGTAGAAACTCCGGCGGGGTTTGTACGAAGCCCCGGATGAGCGCTGTGAATCTCATCCACGATCGGCTGAACTCAGTGAGCAGTACTCAGATCTCAGATCAGGTGCTCAGTACTGGTGGAGGTACGAGGGTCGGTGCTCAGGTTTGAGCGGGAAGGTTTTGAAGCCTTTGTTCAGGATCTTCTGCTGGGCGACCTGCTGCTGTTGCTGCTGCTGCTGCTGTTGTGTGAAGGGGAAGCCGGACGAGATCCCAGAGGATGGAGGGCAGTCGTTGGCTGTGGACCACACCGGAGACTGCAGCATTTGCATGGAGTCGCTCCATTGGCTGGAGGGGATGGTCATCTGATAGAGGGAAGAGCTGGGATTGGGCATGGTGTTGGTGTGTGAGGAGTGCTGCCAGGGAGCTTTAGGAGGCCACGTTTTAGTTTTGCAGTCCTGTAAAGACAAGCGACATGACACACGTGAAGCGAGAACAGGAAACGGTGGAAATAGTTTGAAGATCTAGTTTGAGATGATTACATTTTAGCATTTGATATTTGGCTTCATGTATCTTGGGATGTGTGTTTAAGTGACTTGTTTTTACCTGGTTACTGTCGTCACTGCAGTGATGGAGCGGAGGAGAGGGCAGAGTGCACACTTCCTGTTCACCACAACTGTGTTTCCTAAAAAGAACGCACGCACACACACACACACACGCGTTGGCATATGTGGTTTATGAGTTTTTAATCATAGAGGTATTGATTTCATGCCTATACCTTTTTGTGTCTACGTAAACCACATACTCACAAACTCACGTCACATCTTTTAAGATAAATTTGCTTTGTTACCGTCTTTGTTTAACAGCTGCCACCAGGTCAGGCCCAGAGAACATGGAGAACAAACTGTCCCCGTTGGCTGAAGACGTCTCATCGCTCGAGCTGGCCGAGTCGCCCTGATTGGCTGACCAGCCACTGTTGACCGCCTCCCTGCTCGAAAAGGCAGAAATGTTCATCTTTGACAGCAAAGTCGTAAATAGTTCTGATGAACCAACTAGAACGGACTCATCGTATATTACACAGTCTTGTGTCCAAACGGAAGTGAGTGGTCTGCGAGCGGCACTCACCCCTCATTGTAGTATTCTGGGTGTGGCCAGCCTCGGTGCTGCTCATCGGGGTGTGGCCAGTTGCTGCGGGTGTTGCTGGGGCGCCGAACATGCTGTGCCTGACGTTTCTGCTGCATGGCCTGATTCACACCGGCAACGTAACGCGCAAACTCTGGATCAGACCCAACTGAAAGAGATGAGAGGGAGTGAGTGAGTGGAGTTGTATCCTGCTCTTTGTTGAAACTGTCCAGCACAGCATAAATACACAATAGAGTTCCATCACAGACAGACACGGACACAGAGAGAGCACACCTCACAAAAACAGTAATGCACATTGTCCTCATACTTTTGCCAACAACTGATAGCAACTAATTGCTTCTGCAATTCATGTTTGCTGAACGTGAACCGACATACCGTTCACAATTTCATATAAAAAACACATAGAAGAGTCTCACCTGCCGGGTCAAAGGGCATGGAGTCACCCAGCACTCCGAACAGGCTCTGCTCACTTTGGTCTCTGTTGGGCCAGGTGTTGTTCCGCGGGCCCTGCGGGGGCTTGTGACCCAACATCTCCGACATGACGCTGTCCATGTACGTGCTGACCAGCCCCAGGCTGTAGAGGTCCGAGCTCAGGTCCGGCAGGCCCGGAGCGGCCCACTGAGACAAGGGTCCGATCGGGGAGAGACCGCCCAGCGGACCCTGCGGCCACTTGCTGGGGACTCTTCGTTGCGAGAGAGGCTGAGGAGGCTGCGAAGAAAGCTGCGGGGAGACAGGCGCCGCCTGCGGTGGCTGCGGTTGAGGCTGCGGCTGACCAATTGGCTGCAGCAGATGCTGGTAGAACTGCAGGGCTTGTGATGCGGGCTGCGACTGTGGAAGCTGCTGTTGTTTGGGGGTAGACGGTAGTTGTTGCTGTTGTTGTTGGGGTGGCGTCGGCTGCTGCAGGCTTTGCGCCAGCGACTGCAACACATTATGCGCGACTTGAGCCTGCGAGGTGGGCGGAGCCGCTCCACTGGGCGGTTTCAAGTCAGCTGCATTGGTGGACGCCACCGAGTTCCTTCTCTTTACCAGCGGGGACGCCTGCTGGGATTTGCCCATGTTGAAGCCCGACAGGAAGTCGATGACGTCCTGCATCTCCTGGTCGGTGGGCAGGTTCATGCCCTGCTCGTCCGAGGACGCCCCGTTGGCCATCTGAGCGTGGCTGGGGTCGGGCGTGCACGGCATGCTGCTCATCTGCAACAGGCTGTGCAGACGCCCGGGCTTGTCTTCCGAGTTGCTGGTGAGGGCACTTCGAGATGGGGTGCTGGGGATGGAGTAACTGCCCCCCGCGCTGGAGTTGGAGGAGGTTTTCTTGGTGAAGCGTGAGGTGAGTTTGGAGATGGTTTTGGGGAGGCCGCTGGAAGGTTTGGAGCTGTGTCCTGTAGGAAGATCTACAGGGCTGCTGTAATCGGTCACGTCGCGCTGAAGTTGGATCTGTATGGTGGGCAGAGCTTGTTCCCTGTGGACACCGACAACATCCCACAATTACTTGATCAAACTTGAAACTCATGAGTCAAAAGAACTACCACGTGAAATGTGTTCACTCCTCATTTACGGTTTTGTAAACAGAGCACAAGAGAAATAATATATGACAAAACATTCAAACATTTGCTACATTTCATTTTCTATTTCTGATGCGTTTTTGTATCGTTCCTCCTCTACATCGCTCAGAAAGTGTCTGATTGAAACTGACTTGCGCTCCTTCCAGCTGTGAAGGTCAAAGACGGCTGTGTAGAGCACGTCCACCAGGCCGAGGGTTTTCTCTGGATCCAGACAGCGCTGCAGGAGAGACATGGTGGCTGGATCTTCCTTCAGACACCTGACAGACACAAACCAGACGGTACAGCACTTGCTTCCATAAAACAATCCTTGATTTTTAAGTGTACAACAAAATAAGTACATTTGCAACATTTTCAACTTTACTTGAAATACATAAATGACTTCCCCCCCACATAAGAACAACATCAACCCATCGTCCTCCAGGCGACCAAGAAGTTTTACTCACCATGTGGAAGGAACCTGGATCACAACTTTAGATCCTTCAAGACAGATCTGAGGGGCGTAAGCTTCCTTATTCTCGATCTGAGCCGTGTCGACCACCACCTGCGCACACACACACACAGGCAGAAGGTTTGATAACAGCACACGCACGAGTAATAAAATCATGTTGATGATGTTCAGCCTGCCCTGAAGCGTCAATCATTCCTCAGTCAAACTAACATCAGCAGACAGACTCAACGACACAAATAAAACACTTCCCACAGTTCTTGAAAAGAAGCCGCGCCATAAGTGGCGATTGAAACAGGGAGGGTGTTTCCTATCAAACAGGAAGTGGACTATTGTTATTAATAGCGCAGGTGTATCCTCAACTGACGGGGACTCTCCATGGAAACACACAACGGTCACGGTCATCGTGACACACACAAACACACACAGCGAGGAAAGAACAGCAGCATGGAAACAAATGTATGAGTTTGATAAATCATTTTCCTGTAACCGGTGACCTTTGGGATTTATTATTTTCCCGTCCGTTTCTGAGTGTCAACAACGCAGCGATGCTGGAATCTCTGATCATGACGACCGCTGTATTTCATTCATCTTCATTAATCGGCGATTCTCACAAAACCACTGAAACATCATGGCAGTAAAGATTTGAATAATAAAACATACAATTCGGCAACACAAAAAATTGACATAATAAAGATAATCGTGTCCTCTACCTTGCACAAAGGAATTCATTAATTGTTTATGTATTTTATTGCTTTTGCTGCTGAAATTCTCATAACCGTAACGCTTCGTCTGAGTGCAAAATAGAGGAGAGGAGAAAAATTTAAATATTCTAAAAAAATCTAACAGAAATAGTGGAATAAAGACGTGTCCAGGACTGATATTCTCCTCCTCCATAACGCTTTTAAAAGACTGTTTAAACACACACAAAGATAACACATCTAAATGGCTAACAAAGATAACAAATTACTTTATATTTTTCTAGTTAAAAACTTAATATTCTCTTCTCACTCTTTGTACACGACTTTTTCCCTTCTCATTACCGGTAAAGGTAGTTTTTACATTTAAAGAAATTTTACACGTATAATATTGTTTTTAAATATAATCTCTTTTATAAATGATTACTAAAAACTTGCTTGGGCATCATGGCGTCACTTGTTTTAAGCAAAAAATGCCATGATATTGACAGTTTTAAATGGTTACAGTAATGAGAATTTTTAAGGCTTTTTTTGTAAACAATCGTGTAAAACTGTCAGTTTTTAAATGTTGCCTTTAAACTTGTCATATCTTGTTTTAAATGAATATAAAGGGAAATTGTTGATACAAATCATGTTTGACATCTTGAAACCAAGATTTCGTGAGAATCTCAAACATAAACTTTTTGTGTTTTAATTGAGCTGTAGAGTAAAGCAGACTCCTCGGTGACGGTCAACAGAGAGACTCACCAGTCCGGCCTGTCCGAACAGCAGCTGAACGGCGGTCTTACACGCTCCTCTCCAGCTGGAGGGACACACCTGACTCAGCACCTCTGTGACGGGGGAGTCGTCTCGCACCGCCCCGCCGTTCTGATCTACTGTGTCTTTGATCATCTGCAGCACGGCATGCTGGGAAGAGATAGAGGGATTACATGAGATGTAATGATCACTTCCCAGCATGTAACAGTATCAAAAAGATGAGGGAAAACAACCTTTATTAGAACTAAAAGACGGCGTGAAATCAAAATGTAAATCTTTTATTTTATTTTATTTATGGAATGTTTTAGTGACTTATCTGTGCATTTCAATTGATTTATTTTAACCTCGCCCCTCTCGAAAGGACTTCCTGTCACGAGGAATAGCGCGAGGGCGGAGCTATCTTAAATGTAAGGTGCCGATGGCGAGTCCTCCACGGTAGACTTATTTTTGTGTTTCTTGTATCTGCAGTAATGAACGACAGCTGAACGTCCTCCTGGGACAAAGAAAATCTTTACAGTCTGTTGTTCTTCAGACTTCACGTTACCGATTTCAGTTTCAGGTTGTCTGACGCGCTTTCGTTGAAGGAAACTCCTCTGAGCAGATGAGAGCCGATCTGGACAGGGATTGTGGGTAATTCACACTGGATGGCCTGAGACGTGGTGTGAAACCGTCCGGCCTGCTGCGCTTCCGCATCGCTGCAACATCCCTGAACACACGCACAGATTAAACAAAAAGGGTGAACACGTACACAGAACCTCTCATGACATCACATTTGAATAAAAACGCAAACGTGAGCGAAAGATGAAATCACACCCCTAGCAACGGCTTGCTACACCTCTGCAACCGCCCAAAAAACCAAGCGCACACAGAACAGAAAACTCACATTTTCGACTTTAGCTTTTATTACAACCAATGAAACGTTTGAATCGTTTTATACATATTTCACAGAGACGTGCCAGCCAGAACTTCATTGCTCACACATTTTCATTGTTTGTCATTATAATGCCATCTTCCAAACCTGGTTGGTTATCATACAGACAGTCTCTTTCTGTGTGGAGAAGCGTTTAAACTGAGTGATGCTGACGTCAAACATCGGCCTGTGTGAGACACTTTACACATACCTGCAGTGCTGCTTCGACTGCTTTAGGATTGAGCTGAAATCCAGCCTTCAGAGCGTATTCACTGTGACCCAAAGAGTCTAATGCTGCCTTATAAGCCTGCAGATACACGCACAATAACAAATTCTGTGTTTTAGGAAAGAGTCGAGACGAGAAACATTCACAATAAAGCACATGTGTGTGCGCTGACCTGCAGCGCGTGGTCGATGTTGGCGTTGAGCTCTTTCAGTTGATGTTCAGGTATACAGGTGTTCTGAGAGCAGAAGAGCTGCTGGACCTGAATGCCAGACAGACAGCCGTCTCTCCCTCTCTCCCGGAGACACGCCGTCACCTGCAGCACAAACACACTCAGTCTACAACAGCAGGAGGAGAGCTGTGTGTTTCAATTCAAAGTGTCCTCTGATGTACCTCCGATGCTCCTTTCCATGAGCGGAAGGCTTCCTCCAGCTCCGTCAGAGGCCCGTGGCCCGTGTTCTGGGTGTGGGCGTTCCCTCGCCTCTCCTGAACCTGTGCCAGCGCTTCTGCCAGGCACGACTGCGCAACCGGCTGCACTTTCTGCAAGGCCTGCGACAGGAACTGAAAATGCACCTGCATGACGGTCAGGAAGCAGCGACCCAACACCTGAGAGGGAGAGAGAGAGAGAGAGAGAGAGAGAGAGATAATGTGTCGTCGAGTGGAACTGCATCTGGGCAATTCTGTTAAAATGTCAACTTTACCATGAAGAAAAAAAGGTTTTACAAACAGCACAGATATTAACATTTGGTGGTTTAAATACCCATGTGAGGTCTCTCTTTACCATTTTAAAGCATCCGTTTTATTTTTAGTGCATGATTTCCCATAGTCAAGTGTCATTTTCAGGATTGTCACATCCATAACGGTTTAAAATTAAAATAAAGTAACTATTTGTTGTTCTATGAAGACGCATCCCTACTCCATTCGTTGGGTTTTATTGCTTCAGCTTTGTGCATTTTAATTCACAGAAATCCGACAAAGATTGTCATCTGGTGTCCTTGTTTTGTCACATCCATTTTTATTTCCCTTTTTAAAACAGAAAACTAGTGAATAGACTGATATTTTTCTGACGTTTAATATCTATCAACAATTTTTTTATTTAGTAAAAAATAAACCGTTGGTTCAGTATATTGGTAATAAATATATTCTCTTCGTGTTTTTATGTCACATCCATAACGCTGGAATTGCCCATCTGTAAATATATTTAGACTTAAATTCAACAGAATTAGACATAATTCACACAGATGTTTATTAGGCTAGACTATGAGTCTTCAACAGGGGGTCCGCTCATTACCGTTTGCTCACGAGCAACTTTTTGTTAAAAATGTAAAGCATAGAAATAAAGAAATAATACAACCAATGTTCTCTTTAAGCTGCACACCTGCATTAAACTAAATAAAATCTGCTTTTACAACAGAATGCATAACATCTGCACTGATTTCTTTCGCATCCAGAGACAACCTCTAGAATAGTCTTTGTGCCATTGACCAGGGCCAGTCGTCTCATTAAAGCCGTGATAAAAAGTTAATGTTTAATCGTCCATCTCACAGTAAATTAAAATGTATGATGCTGCAAATCCCTTAAAATAAACATCTATATTAACAATAAAAATAATACACAGAAAATATGTATGTGGAACAATAACATGCATAAGCCCCGATCTTTTCTGCACGCATATTCTTTATTGTAAATGCAGAAAAATAGTAGCTAGTATTGTAAAGTACCGGACGACAGTCTTTTGTTAAAATGGGTATCAGCCAAAAAAAATCCTAGCGGTGCATCCCTAGTTCTAATGCTTCCTAAATAGGGAGTATTTACTGACTAATGTGTTACTAATGTGTTACTCATGTGGACGAGAGAGTGTAGACCACTAAAATAAACACACTTTATCATTTCATTCAGCCTTTCCACAGCCATCTGAGAATGTCAGAATGTATTTCAGCCTGTGAGACGCAGAGCCCTGAAACCCCCCCAACAGCAGATAGAGCTTATTTTACAGGTATCAGCTGAAAATATCCACACGCCCAGCTGTAAAGATAGAAATATGTCGCCTTGTGCTACAGCAGACATGGAAAACAAGTGCTGGAGCCAGTCTCCGTCCTCAGCTCTGACAAAGAAACCCTCAAAACATTCTTAAAGAGAAAAAGGCCTTTTCAAATCTACGGCATTTTGTATTCCTGGAACAAAGTTCTTTTTTTCTTAAGATTGTGTTTAAAAACCTCCGATATCCCATAAGTAACATTTAAGGGTAAGATGTTAAATGAGTCACAACTTAGATTTTTGAATCCTTATTTAGTTCTGTAAGCATTGTTCACCTTCTCTTTAACCTGAGACATGAATGCACGCAGAAGGCATGACGCCGCGCCGCACGTACAGCTCAGGACTGCACACCAGAATTAGACAAGAATGCCGGTCCCGCTGGCTACGACCCGTCACCGATCCCCCGGCGTCAGTGTTTAAACGAAACGCAAACAAACCGGATCACATGACACGTGTAAATCGGACTGAGGGTCAGTATTCTTACTTAGGCGCCGGGGGCACACAGATACCCAAAAAGAGAGCAGCTCCAATCCACTGCCGGTGTGTTTGTGAAGCAGCATTCATTGTGACAATCGTGGTGTAAGGTAACAACCGGCCCGGGAACACCCGCCTGTCGCCCTGCCAGCGGAAACAAGAGACCCAACATTCCCATTTACACACACACACCGGGCAGATTCCCGTGGGACAGGAACGGCTACTTTCAAACAAAACCGCTCATTAGCAAACATAAGAGAGAATAGACAGCAGCTGCCGTCTGTACGCTCTGCGCTGTGTTTACAAGTGATCCGAGAGCGAGCGTGAACGCTTGAGAAATATTTCCTCTGCTTTAGTGCATCAGGAGCTCGGCGGGCGGCTGTCGAATAAACACAGACATTTCCACGGCATGCCTGACATTAACCAAGAGCTCCGACCAAGACAATACTCGGGAAGAGACGACTTAATGCAGGAAGAGACGACTTTAAAACGAAGAATTAAAACTTTCCAGAGCCTTCTGACCCATTTCCAAGTCCGGCGTGTGATTCCTGGGCGAGCGTTCAAGACACATTTGCCTCCGCAAACATTTTAAAAACACTTACGATGCTTGAAAACATTCCACGGCAAACACTTTAGAGGGAAGGTTTTTTTGAATTAGCAGAATATTCTGTTTCATACGGCTCAACTCTGACGTTTTGTGTTTAGCGTGATGGGGTTTGGGCGGCCGCAGCGTGCCCGTTTAAAGACCTGCGGTGTAAAGCTTTCCTGCTCTGGCTACGACCACATCCACCAGGGCACAAACCCTGGCTCATAAGGCATCATTTCAGCTCCCAGAATGCTGCCAGCGCCGAGCCGTACGGCTCAAATCAAACAGCCCACCGCAAAATATGTTCTCTTGGAGAGAAAGCGTCTGGTTTCCCAAAATACCCCGAGCCGGAGGAATTCCTCTATAAAGGATCTAGAGAGGCCCTCTCTTGTCTCTCATTCACAGGCTTTACAACAAATGTGAAACAACATGAACTTTCTCCGACCTCTCTGAGATTTAAAAGCAACACATTGATATGTATACAAAGATAGCAGATTTGTCAATGCATCCGCCATCTTGGAACAGTCATCTGGGAATCAGTCTCTAAAGGCCAATAACTGACTCACCTCAACGTCCTGCAGGCTGAAGTCGGTTTGGTCTTTGAAGTTAGCCGCGCCCGCGCTGAGCTCCATCAGCATCTTGCCGATCTCCGGCTTTATTGCGGTGGTGAGTCGGCCGGTCATTTCCATGACATGTTCCTGCACGTCTTTCAGTTGCATAGCTGTTTTGGAATATCGCGAGTCCCGGAACACGCTGCCGAAGAGCTCCGTCAGGAACGCGCTGGCGCGGCAGAAGGCGTTCAACGCGTCCAGGTATTTGGAGATGCCCTGCTGGATGTCCGCGATCGCCGTGGTAGTGCCCGGGGCTTGGCCGTGGCAGCCGGAAGGGGCGGAGCCTATGGTCGCCATGGGAGACGGGGTGGAGCAGGAAGACCCCAAGGGGGCGCTGAGGGTCCGGCTGAGCTCGGGCACTGGGTACTGCTGGTGTTGCTGCACTTTGTGCTTGGACCCGCCAATCAAAAAGCGCAGCTTGTAGTCCATTTTACTTTCTTGTGCGCTGCAACAATACATAAGTGTTCGACGTGGCCCTGGTGTGCGTGTCCTCGCCAAGTCCTGCTTTACCTGCGCGCGGGTTCTCAATGCCACCTAACCTGGGCCTGCTGGGTAAACGGACAGCTTAAAGTTTCCATCAGAGACGAAGCGATGTCTGGAGATGCCTGAAGAATTCTGCAGGCCAGCTGCAACCCGGGATGCAGCTTACATCAAAAACGACAAAATATCCCAACCAAACGGTCCTGTCGGTGTGTAGTTTTCCCTTAGAAGCGCTTCACGTGTGCGTCACAAGGAAAAAAAGACGACCGCCCTGCGTGTCCTCTTCAATCCGAAGTGCATCGTCAATCCTTCAATTGGAAGCAAAAACTTTCTGAACTCTAGCTTTCTAATAAAAATAGAAAACTCTAAAAAAAAATCTGTCATCCAAATTTTCAGAGAAGGAAAGTGTTCCTTGGCACGTTCCGTTTGTGCTCGGCTCTGACGGATCCGGTCGGTCAGAGGGTTCTGGTCTCTGGGTTCTGGAGCTGCTGAGAGACGGAGAGAGATGGCCGGGCTCTCTCTCTTTCTTGATCTATTTGCAGTATCTGAGGTAGTTAATACTCACAACGGAAACAAATGTGCTTCCAGATAGGGCTCTCTCAGCAAACGCAGACTGAAGTAACAAAAGCACAAACTATCTGTAAGGCCTCTCGGTCATTTCCTGCGAGAAAGACAGACAAAGAGAACACAGTCAGTGACATTTCACACAGAGGATGTGCCTTCACATTGGTTTCCAAGCGTCGCCTGGAGATTTCAATTTTTTAAACACTGTACTGATAACAGCCGGAGATTTTCTGCCTCTGATGATGATTGGTTCAACGGTCTATAAACACAACAAAGATTAATATATATCAGGGTTTTTCCTGGCTCAGAATGAGGCGGAGGTGGTGCCATCCTGATCTTGTACACACACACGTAGGCCTACCGTACCTTTAAGTGGCATAACCAAAGTTACTTTGACATATTAAAAGTTCTTATAAAATTTGATGAAAATGTTACTTATTCAACCAAACAGAAATATTTTTTAAAGTGCCCGAGTGTTCATATAGCGTAACAGCGCCTCCACTGTGGCGTAGTGCCGCAGCTGCAGTTACAAATAGTCTGTTCAATGCACGCAGCATTTCTTGTGAAGACACCGGACATAGTTTTGGCGAGAGACTGAGGCGGCACGACATTTGACGGAGGCGGTCACCTCCAATTTCTCTATGCAGGAAAAACCCTGTATACATATTTAATACATTAAAATCTGCTATGAGTTAAACACTGTAACAAATCATGTGCAAACTTATAGTCTTTTATTAAAAAAATTAAAACTTTGTAAATTAATAAGAAAACAGAGATCAAAATATTTAAATAATGTTTATTTGAAAACTGATGGATAGTAAGGTAAAAATCACTTGTTTCTCAGCCCAGCAAGTATTCAGTGAAGTGATTTTTCCTGTAGCTCATTGGTTAGAAGATGGCGCAAGCAACGCCAAGGTCATGGGTTCGATCCCAGGGATTGCACATACTTAGTAACAAATGTATAGTATAATGTAATGTGAGTCGCTTTGGATAAAAGCATCTGCCAAGTGCATAAATGTCATGTAATGTAAATATAATTGTAGAAGACAGACGTAGTTTTTGACGGACGTGATAACATGCGTAACAGTGAACAATGTTTGATAAAATGTGCGATTTTATTTTACAAAATTACCTGAAGTTTATTTTGTGTATCAAATAAATGACATGTAATTCTAGGACTGAAATGTTTGGCTTGTCAAAAAGATGACTTCAATTTTCTACCAGTACATTTTGATGAACAAAGTTGCGCTTTTGATCCTTGTCTTAGAAAAAACACCAAACAGTGTTTTATTCAAACTAAGCTGAAAAAACAGACCAAAACCTTACAGGCCGCTACAGGACCAGAGAGAAGACCGGCCTTGTGTCACTTAATCTGCGATTCAAAACAGCAGCAGACGTGTTGTTGTGGACTGTCATATTTACACAGTCATGCATCGTCATTTCAGTGATTCTAAAAGCTTCAGGTGACGAGAGGAGCAGAACACATTACTCATATAAAGTCCATCACGCTACAGCTCATTCTGAACAGTGAAGACTATGTTTCACACAACTGAAGTCTCATCGTATTGAGATGTAATCTGCAATAACGCACTTACAATGCAAGTCAAATCAGACAGAACAATAAATGTGAAAGGGTTGGAAATAAAGCCACAAGACAATACAGTAAGAAGAGCATCGTGTGTGTTTGTGTCGCTGTGTTTCATTGTACCGGAGCGTGTTTAACATTCCTGAAATCTCCTCTGTTCCACTGACCTCAAAATCTCACTTCCCTTGACAAACAACAAACAGCTATCGAGGAAAACAGGCGTGAAGTGCCGACTCAAACGAAACCAGCGTAGCCCCGGTGGAGCGTCTGGTGTCTTTCAGAAGGATCTGAACAGATGCGTGTCGCCTGTAAAACTCACTGAATGACAACACACGCGTGAACAGAGTTCCTGTCTGTAAACCCCGGGATTACAGGCGTGTTGTTTCTGTCAGACACACACACACACTTCACCTCCTTCAAAACACACAGGAGGTTGTGTGAGGAACAGAAAGGTTCAAAGAAGATGAAAAGAAAGTGTTGTGATGATGGATCACCTCTGCTCTAAATAAAGTTCACCATCATATCGTGTTGACAAAAGTGTCAGACAACAGCTAAAAATATTGAGCATCTCATTCTGAATCTAAGCCACAACTGGGAACAGTGTAAGGGGTTAACTGCATTCAGAAAACTCTCTTCAACACTGCTGACCAAAAAAAATTATTTCTCTAAAACTCAAACATAAAATAGGAAAAAGACCCCAGAGAGAAAAACACTGGGAGACAAACACTGAGACATTAGAGAGAAAAAGAGAGAGACATAAAGAGAGAGAGAGATAGAGAAAGAGAGAGAGAGAAAGAGAGAGAGAGAGAGAGATAGAGAGATAGAGAGATAGAGAGATAGAGAGATAGAGAGATAGAGAGATAGAGAGATAGAGATAGAGAGAGAGAGAGAGATAGAGAGAGAGATAGAGAGATAGAGAGAGAGAGAGAGAGAGAGAGAGAGAGAGAGAGAGAGAAGAGAGAGAGAGAGAGAGAGAGAGAGTGAGCGAGAGAGAGAGAGAGAGAGAGAGAGAGAGAGAGAGAGAGTTTGGCGTGTGTCCTCACATGAGTTTGATTCACACACACTACACAGATGACCCCTGACAACCAGCCAATCAAACCATACTTCCTTAACAACAAATCATAATTCGACAACATGATCCAATGTACAATGTACACGGATGACGCTACTAAACAAGCTATCGACAGACGTGACACCGATCTCCACACCCCTAAGCATTATGGGAAAAAATCGGATCAGCCATTGAGATAAACAGATATTTAAAGTCCACTAGTGCTGTGGTTCTCGAGTCCGGACTCGAGACGTTATTTATGGTCTCGGACTCGTTGGTATTTGCACTCGAACTTGTCTCGGACTTGGTCATTGGTCTCGCTAAATGTTCTAGTCGGTCTCGTCCGAGTCCAGCGATATACGTTTTATTTTCTCCTTCAAAACAAAATGTGAAGTTCTCTCTTTGGACTCAGTTTTTACTCGGTCTGGACTAGTCCTGGTCTTGGACTCGACAACGGTGGACTTGACTACAGCCCTAAAGACTACACTGCTTAAATTGCTACATTAAATCATAAGGTCTAAAGACACTAAAGAGCTGAAGATCAACATCTCTGATCCACAACTGATCCATCGGCACAACTGTCCATCTCACCTCACAACACAGCTGCTGTCTGACCGCAGGACACGTCCTTCACATCTGTTACTAATGCGCTTCAGGAATGTTCCTCTCCGCACACAGAGGTGGATCAGTATCAGACGGACATGGAGATTCTGAACAACGCTGCTGACGGCGATCAGCATCCAGATCATACGAGATCCACCTGCTTTGTGAAACTACATGCAAGCGACAAACAAGAAGCACACGTCCAGCTGAATTCCACAAATGTTTGCCAGACAGGTTTCAGTCTGTCGTCCAATCACAGCACGAGACAAACTTTACATTTAATCAGTGAAAATCTCTGGACAACGCCAGGAGTCGAACAGGTTCACAAACCTACACAATCTAACACGTGTCACATGTGTGGTTGTCGTCATTTCAGATAAACTATGAAATATTTCCTTATATAATCCTGTTGATCTTTAGGCGGAAAACTCAAGAGTGTCCGAGGAACTGTGGGATTATTTTTGGAGTTCCCATTCACAGACGGACAACAGGCGAACACAAGTGTTACATGCGGCGCAGACGTCAACACATGTGCTCTGCGCAGCTGTCACAAGCGCTCATCTCAGCACATACTGCTTATAAATCACATCAATCGACCTAAACAACAATAGCACAAAAACAACGGAAACTGGATCTTCCAGCCACAACAATACTGACCTGACATTACCAGACCAACCGTACCCGCTCCCATCACCGTTTGCCAGACAGATGAGACGTGTGGTTCAACAGTCAGAACCTCTGCTGAATGTTTTTAGAGCGTCCGGTCGCGCAGGGCCCGGTAACAAAGTTTGACCCCCTGAATTCAGACTCCATTTCAGCCGCACGCCAAAAGAGAACACATCTCCAGTTTCACAGGCACGTGGTGCATTGTGGGAGCTGCTGCTACTAGGCCTGCACGATTCATCGTGTTTTAACCGTTATAACCATTTACGCTGCCACAATTAATTGAGCATAATCGTTGATATCAATGTTTTAAAAGCAAGCACCAAACTCCAGATAAGGTCGGAAAATCATTGCAAAGCATGTGTGTTTTAAACTGCCACTTTTTCACTACATTTCTAGTTTTTTGCAAAACCCACAGACAAACATGAAGGGTGATCAATGGGAATAGTTTATAAAAAAGAAAACACGAAATAAAAAACTTTCAAGGTTTCATTCTGAAGGTCACAAAATGGTGATTTTTGTGGTGGAGTGTTTAGATGATTGATTTTTGTGCTTTGAAATACGGTGTTGAAGTTCAACGGCAGCAGATCATAACATATTCATTGGCTGTAAAGTAATAAATAAACATGCTGAAGTGAAATTAAAAACAAAAGTTCTGAACTTAATTGTGTTTATTATTCGTAATTAAAATTGTGAGTGAAATAATGATCATTTTACCCATAATGGACCGCCGTTTGACTCTCGGGTCAGCGTGTCGTGGCTGAGACCTCCACTGGGTGTCTGTGTATGAATGTGAGATCATTTGGTTTCTAAACGCAGTGTTCAGGAGTTAGAATGAGTGCTGCGTTTAAAAGTATGCTTTATTATGAACGACCCGAATATTTCAGTGCTCTCCAGGTTACCCATTTTTTCCTAAAAAAACAAAACACATTTCACATTCCGTTATACCCAAAAGAAGCGGATCAGATGTTTTTATGGAAAACCAAGTTTTATGGAGTTCTGCTCATATTAATGTCCAGTGAGTCATTCTGTCCACAAACTAATGAAGCGATTCACATCAGCTCTGCCAAACACACAATACAGCGCTGACGGCCTCGTAGAAAAAATACCTCGTAGAGACCATGACATGGTTGCGAGATTTTATGGTTTGAAATAGAATACAATACTTTGTTGCATGACGTCTCCTGTTGCAATTTAAGCAGCACGCACAAACATTAATGAAGACTTTAAGTACTTGGGATTTTCCTTGAGAAATGTGACACGAGGTAAAGTAGTCAAAGAACGAGTTTAGACCAGTTAGAAACCAAACAACAAGAAACTTTCCGTGATCCCCCCTAAACACACACAAATCCATCACCTCTTCAAACACGACGGCAAACCAAACACCTGAACAAGGGCTTCTCAAACTTATGGGATGCTTTTCAAGTTGCAAAGTTCTAGGATGTGGTAGACATAATTACTGCAAATGAACAATGACTCGAGCACATTCTTGGGCACTCGCTTCAAAGTATCTCATTTGTCACCCATATAAGGTGCCTAAGTAGTGAGCATGTGGGCTGTTGGAGATGCGTTTCGTTCTTTCCTAAAACCTGACTACAGATAAAGATCCAGCAGAGATCTGATTTAAACAAACTTGTTTAAGGAGATATCTTCCTCTGATGGCCTTTGGTTAACGTTGGAAACACAAAGATTAAACAGACAAAAGGTTCATTCATTTACCTCATGGCTTTACTACACGTACTGGAGGCTCTGATCCTGCTGTGGATAAACTGGTAACAGTGAGAGAAGTCATTTGTTTTGAACATCTTTGGTTTCAGCGGATGATAAAGCCAGGAGAGCCATGCTGGAGGACGCGTCTCGTGACGGCATGAAACCGAATCTCTGTTAAACCAAAAGTCTTTCCTGTACCACCTGTTTGTGTGATGACATCACTGTCGCCTGTAGTGCTTTCTATAGATACATATGCAATTGTTATAATAAATAAATATTATACATGCAGATATTTCCTAAATATACAGGGCTCCAGAATGCAACCAAATGCAAATTTTGTTGTATGTTCATTTTATTAAATAAACAATTTGTCGAATGGGTCCTGTAGTTCGGTCGCATTTGAAGAAACCGTACGGTCCATTGACATCTAGTGGTTGAGCTTGGTATTGCAGTCGAAATTCAAAATATTGGAGAGACAAGTTTAGCCAAGTCTACTTCTCGTTTTTTTTATTGTTATCAGAAATAATCTATCAAAATTTACTATTTGAGACCTTTAAAACTAAACTAACCCCAGAGGACTTCAGAATACACCATTTATCTGTTGATTACTTGACTGCACTGAATCATTCCAATGCTCTTGTTGAGTTTTTGTGAAGTTATCTTTACATTGTGTTGTGAATAAGACGAAAAGTTCACAATGACTGTCACAATGATTTCATCATTAGAAAGTAAGATGAGCCTTTTCGTTTTGCTTTAAAGGGATCAAATGACAAATATTATGGTTTGTTTTAGATGTAATGCAATGTGTAAACACTATTTAAGGTAAAAAAACACTGTATTTTCCTAATACCATGCATGTTTGTATCTCCCCTTTGCCCCGCCTCTCTGAAACGTTAACCAGTGCGTAGTGATTGGTGGAATACTGCAAGCGTGTCACGGAAAAGTAACGCCTCTTACCTTATTCGGAACATCAGGTTCCAAAGCAATTATACTGACAGGTGATAAAAAGTCATCGGTACTTCCATATATCAATTCGAGCCCGAATCTGATATGGAAAATGAAGATGATCAAGCCGATACATGCGACTTGACCAGGATGTAAAGGATTTGTAAGGTTTTATTAAAAAATATTATGTTAAATAGTTAAAAACTATAGCTCACTGTTTTACCTTTTATATACGACGTTATAAAGACTATAAACAAACAACCATATACAAGTTGTGTGAGATAGCAACAAGCTCGCATTACAGCAGGGAACGGTAACACAATAATAACACGAGCGCTTTGGCTCTTCTTGATCAACCAGTGTTACGCAACATCTCGTCGCGACTCAACAAAGATAATAAACCCCATTATAAACACCACATTGTTGCCTCTAGTTGAAACATTATTACTGATTATTAGGACTTATGTTGTCTTATTTCACGTTGCGCGTGTGTCTGCATTTGCAAATCACAAACACACGACAAACTCAACCCGTGTTAGTCCGCAACAAAGTCTTTTACAATGAAAATATTCTCAAAGGCTGCAAACCCCAATCATTGCGAAGTTGGAATGGCCCCACTTTTTAACCAAACCTTTCGTGCATAGCTGGTCTTAATCTCTCTCCCAGATTCATGAAGCAATCTTCGGTGAAATGCGCTGCACAAACTTGAACATTCGGATTGTACTTTTTCTGGAACAGTGTTGTAAAAAAAATGTATCCATTCGTTATTAGTTGTCTCATCTTTTGGCAGGGCGATCAAAGAGGCTTTCTTTTCGCAACAAACACACAGCGTGTCTGCGACATGGCTACAGCGGTGACGATACAATGAAATTAAGTACGGCCACCTCACTTGCGTTTAGATTTATGCGGTTTTAGTCAATTCATGTTACAAAGTGACGTACATTCGCCGGGGTGTGGTTACACGAGGCGTTTCAGGCAGGTCTGGGTGAGCATTCGCTTTTACATAGAATCTTTTGTTCCCACACTTTAATTTTAGCAATTTAACGTGTCTAATACATGCATGGGCAACTTATAACACACCAAAGACACAGAAAAACATATATTCACGCCATATGACCCCTTTAACACTATAAACAATAAAATAAATACTTTTTCATACAAAATGACATGTACATTTTCTGTTGGTTCAAATGAATTCAGAGTACTAATTTGGTCTGGTGTATTCAGAGTTAAAACAGCACTTAAAGCTTATCTGTAGGCTCCGCCTCTTTCCTTTCCAACCACTGTCACCTGCAGTTAAAAGCATAGACAGGTAGTATTTGAAAACTATTTTACCACATTTACATTTCTGTACAAATGTGAACGCATTTAAAACTGTTTCACACAATTCTTCAGATATTTACAATATTTCAGCACGTTTGCGGATTCCGTATGACCGCTGAGTAATGTAATGTCATGTGTCATGTCCCTCTAAAATGAAATTAAAACTGCACATCGTAATTTCTGTGAGTTAAGTCTATTTATTATAAAGTATTTGCAACTATTTTGGGGGGAAAATTCTAATTCAATTGCACTGCAGGCTGAAAATGTTACAGTACTCCTGGAGCATTGATATATACATGTCTGTGTAATACAAAATAAATATGCATAGTGCACAGACATAAATTATGTAAACAGGGTTTTTCCTGGATGAAAATGAGGCGGAGGTGGTGCCATCTTGGTCTTGTACACACACACGTAGTGGCTTAACCAAAGTGACTTTGACATATTAGAAGTTCTAATAAAATGTATTAATATAACAATTATTAAGTTATGTAAAACTACTTTTATTCAACCAAACAGAAATATTTTTTAATCAAATAAAGCTTTTTATCATTTTCAACTAACTTTTCAGCACACAATAGCCAACTGAATTCACCAGTCTTACTACCTGATCAAAGCTCATTCACATCTTGCATTCTCTGTGGTTCACTTTAAATGATATATGATTCAATGATCTCTCATATTCGCTAGTGACTTTTCAATAAATAGGCCTTTTTCACATGAGGTCACGCATCTTCCGTTCTGCCGTGAAGCAGTGTATCGTTACATCCGCTAGCGCTTCAGAATGGAGTTGACCAAGTCCCTTGCACAAAACACAAAATATGTACAACATCTTGCAGACAAATTTTCGCTTATGACAAGATCAAAGCTAAATAAAGGATACAAATACTTCGTTGAACAGTACCTGTTTGATTATGAAGGTAAGTGTTTTGTTTTCTTTTGTGTTAGCGAAGGTGCTAGTATAAGTACTTGAATAAGTGTTCTGTCAGTTTTTCTGTCACTGTTGTTCAATTCCAGCGCGACGGCAAAACAGACGTTTTTCTTCTTCTTGTTTGTTGCAAGACGGATGTCATTATACACTGCTTTGCGAGAAGGCGGAAGTTAAGTAACGTTATTGTGAAAAGGGCCTATTAAACGTACTTGGATGCAAAACAAACAGCCGTGAAACACAGCCAGCTCTTGTTCTGCAACTTTTTTTATGCTGCAACTGCAGTTACAAATGACGTCTGTTTAATGCACACAGCATTTCTTGTGAAGACTCACAACATCATTTTGCCGAGAGTCTGAGGCGGCACGACATTTGACGGAGGCGGCCGCCTCCAATTTCTCTATGGAGGAAAAACCCTGGTAAATGAATGGTGGAACAGTCCTAAATTTAACTTGTATTTAACCCAGACTATTTATTTCAATTCAGCATAAATCAAAACTTGCAGTGTTTTCTTTTTAAATGCACATTCATCGCATAATTTACACTTATTCATCAGTATGTTACGCAAGTTTACACATTTCTTCCCCAAAAAGTAACAACTTGCAACTTGATGTTGACATCACCAATCCATCTTCCTCTTAATCCTTCCATATAATAACAAATTCAATCCTAATGAAGAAAGTCCTGCGCTGAACTTTTCTATTAAACATTCTTTCCCAACTAGAAATATTTACCTTGCTGCACCTTTCACATTGATTTAGGCAATGCACTGACACAAAGACTGAGCTTTCAGTCTGTTAAAGTTTTCAACTATCCAAAACATTTCGCCGACAAAGCAACCATATGTGCTCACGCAAAAAGTCAAGAGTTTGAACCCCAGTTACATTCTATACAACATGTCCTAAATATATCAGGTACTTTCATATTTTTGCAGCTACCAAAATTCAACGATTGAAAATCTGTGAACCATAATAAGAATGAGCGTTCTGTTGCACACTCGCATAGACTCACACACCCTTCCCCCATGAAAAGATTCCATTGTGACTCTAAACTGCAATAGCAGTCGCAACAGAATGCAGCATATTCAGAACAACACTGGAATGCTTTGTAAGGGGGGGATATCTCTTTCAGCCCGCTGGCCCACTACACACACACAACCTCAGACCCTCGCTATATCCAAACTTAAAGCAACCTTGAAACGTCCCTCGCCAGTGACCAAGAAGGCAAAGAAAACACAGTTCTGCATTCTCAGACTCTTACAAGACCGTTGCTCAAACTCATCGTGGATTATTCTGACGATGAGGCTTTTTCACTCCGGAGAACTGAAACTTTATTGAAACAGCGTGTTTGGCAGCTCACGGCTGACCTGAGCATTATTTCCATAGCAACAGTATTAGCCAACAGCACGGCTCGTATTCAAAACACCGTCCAATACAGCAACAGACGTGACCGCGTTACATGGGACACGGAATCACCGTGCACGGTTTACACGCGCTGAACGGCATCAAACTACACTGCAAATAAATACATTTACAGACAATACAGGGATTCAGATTACAGGTTCGATACCCGAAATAACTTTCCATTCAGAGTCAGATGACAGACAAAACAAACAAAGTCAAGTGCATTTTGCTTTTGGTCTAACGAAAACAGAAAAAGCTCGAATCCGCGTCACTCTCAGAGCTCAACAATTCTGTCATCGTTTATTCCTCCTTATGTGGTCGCAAACCTGTATGTGACTCTTTGTGGAACACGAGAGAAGATATTTTGAGAAATGTCTCTGTGGTTTAGTGTTCATACAATGGAAGTCAATGTTGTTTTTAGTCTCCAAAATGTCTTCTTTGGTGTTCTGAAGAGGAAACGCATACAGGAATGAGCGAAAGGGCGAGTAAATGATTCCCTTTATATTTAATGCACATATTTAAAACAAAATGTTTCAGGTGTGTAATCTCTGTTATTCACACATCTCTCTCTCTCTCTCTCTCCCATTGAGTGAGTCACAGTTCTTTTCATTCCCCAACAGAGCGACCCAAACAGGAAATACATTCCACATGAACTCAGCCCGTCTCATTCTCCACACGGTCTACAAGAGCTCAGAGGGCCGGCCGTATGTTCAAAAGAGGCTTTAACCAAAAGCCGCTTGAGTTATTACAACAGCACTTCTACTCAAACAAAACACATCACGGTTGAGAGAATAATCACAGACTGCACGGTGTGGAAACAAACAAATATATATATATACACACCACTTCTATAATGACAATATCAGCTTCCACAACATCAAACAAAAAACGTTGTGTTTAATCTGACCTCGCATGCAGTGCAGATAAACATTTTAAATGACTTTTTATATTAAAATGAAGATGGACAAAATCACCACAACCACATCATTATTACCGTATCTTCAATGGTATGGTTTGCTTAAATTGACAACTTTCTTTATACTTATAGTGGTCAATATCATAGTTATAAATGGTCCTGCTTATATTTTAAATTGTAAAAAAAAAAACATTTTAGTTAATGAACTATTTGCATCTATCAACACACTACAAAGTGAGTCACAGGACAGATCTGCGGGATCATGGACGACTGAAATCAACATCAAACTATATAAGAAGAACTTCTGCTATAAAGTACATGAAAACAGAACACAACACAGAAATACAACGTACTCAAATACACATGCTAAACATAAGAAAGGCATTTCTAAATGCATATATCTAAAAAAAAGCACTTTTATCAAATTGACATTACATTTATGCTCTACTTGGCAGACGCTTTTATCCAAAGCGACCTACATCGCATTATACTATACATTTGTTTCCAAGATATGTGCGATCCCTGAGATGGAACCCTTGACCTTGGCGTTGCTAGCGCCATGCTCTGACCACTGAGCTACAGGAATTCTGGAATTTGCCATCACACTGCAAAGAGTAATTCAGGACACTCACACAGAGTCACTGCAATGTAACCTTAGTTATAAATAATGACAAATATAGAGCTATGTGTCCACAGAACCATTAGAAGAAATCTGGACCCTACAGACACCCGTGTGAGAGCCGAACCTAATAAACCTTTAAACTCTCTCGCATGCGTTCTCTCTCCCATACACACACACACCCAAGCTGTCAAAGTTCAAATCATTTAACCAAACAAGCTTGTAATTTTCTGCACTCTATCAAGCAAATGCAAGCGCACACTCCCATACACATTCTCTCCCAAAACTGACAGTTACCCCGTTGAAGTTCCTCCAAGATGATGTCTGATTTCTAACCATGGGATGATCATGACATGTATTGATCAGATCTGCCCCAGTTCAACCCAAATCGCCCTAAAAAACACACATCAACGATCTGATGTATAGAAATCTATCCAAATCTGGACCCTCGGTGAAAATCGCTGACCCGCCCCACTGCAGCCCTTTAACGCACTCATAACACCCGCTTGGGCGTGTGTGACACCCGTCGGGTATTTAAGGCTTCTCAGGGGCGGTTGATCGCCTTTTCAGGGCGTTGAAGGGTCCTGGTGTCATTAGGGGAGCCCGGGGGCAGTTAATCACGCATTAATGAGAGTAATTAAGATCAGACTGTCCGACTGCAGCAGATCAGATGAGGTTTAACGGGTCAACGCTGATACCGATTCACCAAAACAACCCACACGCAACCTAACGTCGTTCAAATAACACTTTGCGCGCTGACCCGCTGTCATCTGACTCGTTTCAAACGCCGAATGCGTGTTTTTAAACGCGTTTCGAGGAAATTATCGCTATTTATGTAGCTAATATCAGTTAGCCGTTAGCAGCCCGCGCTGACACGGATCTTAAAGCAGCGCGAGCACGTCAGAACTCAACCGTTCACGGGCGCATCACGGCGGCTGGGATAAACGGAGAGGAATCGTACCTGCAGTGGCTCCTGTAAAGGCGTTCATCGGTGCGGAAAAACAGCCGATCGGCGGTAGGATCACGGCATCGCTTACCAGCTGTTTGTCCCCACCCTCCTGTCTGTGGTGAGCGGAAGTGACGCAGCGGCGCTTCCGAGAGAGGGCGTACGCGGAGCGTGAGCGTGCACACGCCAGGCGAGCTATTAAACGTACCTCAGTTTGAGTTTCGATATTTTAATTATATGTATATTTAAAAATAAAGCTTATTTGCTTTATTGAAGTTTAGTTTTCCTTCAGTGTTGAATTGCACTTAATTACAATATTTTCTTACATCGGTGTTCCATATCAGTTATTGTTACATGTTCAAACAGCATGTCGTGTTCAAAATGTGTTTTTATTCATTCAAAGGTTTTATTATTTAATTTTGTTATATTTATTATTAAACGTATTTATTATAACTTATTGTGTGTTGTTATTTAAGCAAATTAAATGATGTGCATGAAAAACCTTAAAAATAGGCCAAATAAAAGAATAAGGAATATATATATATATATTAAAACAAAATACAGTCTATCCGACTCTGGAAACAGGCCTAAGATAATTAATTATTGAAAATAAATATTTTTTGAATTGTTTGAGAAGTTTTAAATGTTCAGACATTTCTGACTTGAGCACGTCACACATATGATTGCATGTATATCCACGGATGATGAATAAAGAGTTTAAGTGATGAATGTGTTGGACTGCTGTGTCCTCTAGTGTTCAGTGTTTAACACAGACACACAAACACGTGACACATCCACCACCGATCTATTTATAAACATCAGTCACCAGAGACAGATGCAATCTTTCACTAAAAAACACATCAATAAAAATGCTTCTATTCTGAATATTTGCATTTAATACAACAATTAGTACAGTATACATAACTTGTATATAATGCAGTAGGCTATACAGTATATAAATGTACAGTATGCAGTTGGGTCTATTAAGTGTACTGTATGACTGTAAGAGGGGTGTGTTGAGCTGCAGTGATTGGATCATTTGCTCTCTCTCTCTCTCTCTCTCTCTCTCTCTCTCTCTGACATTTGGGCTCAGATCAGCCAGAAGGTTCCGACACGGGCACGAGCAGACGCGATGGGACTCACGAGCGACCCGAACTTCCAGAATCTGGAGAAATGGTTCAAATCAAACGCTGCGAATCTGGACATGAGGAAGATGTTTGAGGCGGATACAGACAGGTTCAAGAAGTTCAGGTAGGTCTTCTGCGTGAAGTTTGATAATAATGACACTTTCATTCATAAAAGATCAATATAATATGTTCTTCACAGCAATTTATTACTCACCTGTCAATCATTATCAGACCTGCCCGTTTATTTTAATCAATGCGCTAAAACTTTAATAATTTACAGAAATGCCTTTAAAATGTTTTGTCATTTAAATTGTCCATCAACGTGTTTCTGAAGTGGATTTTATGATCCATATTTGGTTTTCTATGGATTTCTATTTATTAAAACTACAGTGAAGTTTTGTATTATCATGGCATATTTACTGTCAAAGAAAGAAACATTTGCAACTTTTAATTCATCTCACCAATGTCCAGACCTGTCAGACTTCCATAATAAGGAAATTATTTTCGTCATTTGTTTTAACAGCTTAACTTTGAAAACAGATGAAGGAGAAATTCTGCTGGATTACTCCAAGAACCTCATAAATGAAGAAGTTACGAAGATGCTTGTGGATCTGGTAAAGTTTCCAACAGATGAATATTTAGTACAGTAAAGTAACAATATCAGATATTAATACCACATATTGACCAAAGAATCCTTATGTCATTATGGCATACACGTATGTCCAAAAACCACTTGTTTTTAGTACATTTTCAACGACAGTCGTGATTTTGTTTGACAGGCAAATTCTCGCGGTGTGCCGGCATCCAGAGACAAGATGTTTTCAGGAGAAAAGATCAATTTCACTGAGGTCTGAGATAAATCTGTGCCTTTAGCCAAGCTCTGTTTGGACATGTTTATTTTAAGGACGTTTGGACCACATAGCACATATTGTGAATTATATCTTCCTTATTTGTCTAAAGTGAAATGTTCTTGTATAAGTAAAGATGATATATCATAAACACAGTCTGGTGGTTTTAGTGTGAGGTGGTTGTGATGTTTCAGGGTCGTGCTGTTCTTCACGTGGCTTTAAGGAATCGTTCAAACTCTCCCGTTAATGTGGACGGTAAAGATGTGATGCCGGAGGTCAACAAGGTCCTGGAGAAGATGAAGAACTTCTGTCATGTGCGTGTCAGGTTAACGATGGATCAGTGTGTAGTGCACATTATAATGATTTAGTAAATACACAATGTGGCTTTGAAAGAAAGCGATGTTCTCTCTTCATCCCTGCTTCAGAAAGTACGCGGTGGAGAATGGAAGGGCTACACGGGCAAAGCCATGACTGATGTGGTCAACATTGGCATCGGTGGATCTGATCTGGTTTGTTCAAATCTTCTCGCGTTATTCAGTCAATATGAAATGGTTTACTTGACTGTTTAATTTCACATTGTGCTTCGCTGCAAAGCAGCTTTACAGATCACACTTCACCACAAAAGGAAATTATTTTTTATAGTTTAAGTGTTCTACTCACTAGTTAAGCTATTTCAAACATTTCATACAGTCCTGTATAATTTATATATCTACACAATTTGTGTGAGATCATATACACATCAGGCTACATTGAATATTCAAATGCGTTTGTCATTTTGCATGCAATTCTTGTCACATCCATCTGAACATTTCCACCCAACAAAAGATTTAGTAGGTCATAAACGTAAACAAATGTTGATTTAAATATCAAATATGATAATAGTGAAGGATCTGTCTCTTCTGTGTGCGTGCGTGTTCATGTAATAGGGTCCACTGATGGTGACGGAGGCTCTGAAGCCGTATTCTAAAGGTGGACCCCGGGTCTGGTTCGTCTCCAACATCGATGGAACGCACATCGCTAAAACTCTGGCCGAACTCAACCCCGAGACCACGCTCTTCATCATCGCCTCAAAGGTTTTTCCATCACTCAGAAAGCACTTTAGAGAGCCAAAACATCTCATCATGAGAAATGATAAAAACATGTGAACAAAACACACCACACACACATGATCCCTGCCATTATGAAGTATGTTTTTCGTCCTCAGACGTTCACGACTCAGGAGACGATCACAAACGCTGAATCAGCGAAGGAATGGTTCCTGCAGGCCGCTAAAGACGTGAGTCTTCTCTGTCAGTCACCGCATGAGCGCTCAGACTTCGCTGCGTGTCTCTCTGCGTCATTTCTCGTTCTCTTCACAGAAAGCTGCAGTTGCCAAACATTTTGTGGCCCTCTCCACCAATGCCGTGAGTTCACTCTCGCTTAAACATACCAGCAGACGCGCGAAAATCTCTTATTTCTATAAACTACTTTCTGTGTTTCAGCCTAAAGTGAAGGAGTTCGGCATCGACACGGAGAACATGTTGGAGTTCTGGGATGTGAGTGTGGCAGTTATTTTTAGCGTGGTGTTTTGACCTCTGAAGGAGGTGTCTGGACACAGCTGACGGGTAACCAGAGACTATGAGGTTATTAATGACCGCGACCTTCTCTCATACAGAGGTCACGCTAAAGGCCAATGGGCTACTTTTAGTCACATTGTTGATATTTAAAGGGCAAGGTTCTTTCAAACCTCCGTCATTATAGACTCTTTGTGTGCTTTATAAAACATTTACATTTAGTCATTTGGCAGACGCTTTTATCCAAAGTTATTTTTTATCCAAAACAAACATGAGATCACAGTATCAAACCGATCTTTTTAATTCTCTGACATGAGCTCTTTGTCTTCTAGTGGGTTGGTGGCCGATATTCTCTGTGGTCCGCCATTGGATTATCAATCGCTCTTCATATCGGTGAGCTGCGACATGTCAGATTCATGAACTCCGAGTGTCAGACATCCTCAAGCGTCTCTCTAATCTCTCTTTTCTATCTCAGGATTTGAGAACTTCGAGAAGCTTTTGGCTGGAGCTCATTGGATGGTGGGGGTTATTTTCACTTGATTCACACGGTTATGGATATATTTACATTAACCTGCATTAAGTCCGAACACATATACATTCCATGATGATTTAGCGTCTAATTCGTTCAGGACACACATTTTCGCACGGCACCGTTGGATCAGAACGCGCCGGTGCTGCTCGCCCTGCTGGGCATCTGGTACATCAATTTCTTCCAGGCGGAGACGCACTGCCTTCTGCCCTACGATCAATACATGCATCGCTTTGCTGCGTATTTCCAACAGGTACAGACATCTAAGTGTGCATTCTGCGTTTGAAGTCTTCAGATTGTGCAGAAATTCTTCTGATGTGTAGGGTGATATGGAGTCTAATGGAAAGTGCATCACAGTGGACGGTGGGCGTGTGAACTATCACACCGGCCCCATCGTATGGGGTGAACCAGGAACCAACGGACAGCATGCCTTCTACCAGCTGATACATCAAGGTTCATTCATTCACCCCTGTTTGTGTGTGTGTGTGTGTGTGTGTGCGTGCCTGCATTTGCGTGTGTGACCCTTCTGTCTGCTCCTCAGGAACTCGTATGGTCCCTGCTGACTTCCTCATTCCTGCTCAGAGCCAACATCCAATCAGAAACAACCTTCACCATAAGGTACCCAGCGGGAGTCTGCAACACACAAAACAGCAAGACACACAACAAAACACACACTATAATACGACACGACCAACACATAATACATGCACACAACAGTAACACACAATTACACACATAAAAGCATCAGACACAAGATCATAACTAAACCAACAAACACGCAACCAACACGAAACAATACAACACACAATAGCAACACACATCCAACACATGATCAACGCACACAACTTTAGCACAATTAACACACACAAGAGCAACACTGAACCAACATACACAACAGCAACATTCAACATCAACGCACAACAACTCACAACCAACAAACAAACACAGCAGCAACATTCAACAACAACACACATAACAGTAACTCACAACCAACCAACACATAATCAACGCACAAATCTGTGACAAACATTACAGCAACATTCAACAACAACACACATTACAGTAACTCACAACCAACCAACACATAATCAACGCACACAACTGAAACACAATTAACACACACAAGAGAAACAATAAACCAACGTACACATCAGCAACATTCAACGCACAACAACTCACAACCAACAACAAATCTGTGACAAACACAGCGGCAACATTCAACAACAACACACATAACAGTAACTTACAACCAACACACAAAACTGTGACAAACACTACAGTAACATTTTCAACATGCAACGATAACAGACAACCAACACACAACAATAGCAACAACACACACAACCAACACATAGTCCACGCACACAACTTTAGCACAATTAACACACACTAGAGCAACACTTAACCAACATACACAACATTCAACATCCACCCACAACAACTCACAACCAACACACAAATCTGTGACAAAAACAGCAGCAACATTCAACAACAACACACGTAAGAGTAACTCACAACCAACACATAATCAACGCACACAACTGAAACACAATTAACACACACAAGAGCAACACTAAACCAACGTACACATCAGCAAAATTCAACGCACAACAACTCACAACCAACACACAAATCTGTGACAAACAATGCAGCAACATTCAACAACAACCCACATAACAGTAACGTACAACAAACACACAAAACTTTGACAAACATTGCAGTAACATTTAACAACGCGCAACGATAACAGACAACCAACACACACAAGTCAACAACAGCAACAATTAACAACAACACACAACCAACACACCCAACACATAGTCAACGCACACAACTTTAGCACAATTAACACACACTAGAGCAGCACTAAACCAACAAACACAACAGCAACATTCAACATCAACCCACAACAACTCACAACCAACACACAAATCTATGACAAACACTACGGTAACATTTAACAACCCGCAACAATAACAGACACCCGACACACAACAACAGCAACATTGAACAACAACAGTTACTCACAACCAACACAACAGCAACACACATGACAAACACATATTGGCAAAAAAACAACATGCTGTGTCTTTAGTCCTTTTTGACTGGCAACTAACTAGCAATGCCATATGCAATGCATTAAAATCATGGCCACATAGCAACACCCTGGCAACCACCTACAGCACTGGCACGTGATTGTGAATCGTCCTCCACACACATAAAGTTTCACTGCTGTGTGTTTACATGTTGTGTGTGGCTTTGTAGATTCTGGTGGCGAATTTCCTGGCACAGACTGAAGCTCTGATGAAGGGAAAAACCACAGAGGAGGCGAAGAAAGAGCTGGAGGCCGGAGGTCTGAGCGGAGAGACACTGGAGAAGATTCTGCCACATAAAGTGAGAAGATACCGCTCAATACCGCCCCTGCAGGACACACGGACACTACACACGTGTTTACAACAAAACCAAGATGCAGAAATGATAAAAGCTCTCTCCAATAACACTATCCGTCTCCTGCTCAGGTGTTCCAGGGAAACAAGCCGACCAATTCAATCATCTTTGGAAAGTTGAGTCCATACACTCTTGGTGTGTTGATCGGTGAGTTAAAAGCTACTTTACTGTTAAGAGTCAGTGTTTGTCGTACAGTATTGCAGAAGATCTCTAACCTCATCTGAATCTTCACAGCAATGTACGAACACAAGATCTTCATTCAAGGTGTCATGTGGCAGATCAACAGTTTTGATCAGTGGGGGTGAGTCACTCATGCTTTGTTTTAAAGTCCCCGTGAACCGGAAGTTGCGATCGTGTTTACTTCCGTATTCTGACGCGTTTCCGAGTGAAACGGAATTTCGAATGAGATAAAACAGTGGGCGTGGCTTGTTTTTTCCAATTGGCTGCAGAAAAACAGCCGTTGCATTTTGAAATGGAACTGGGAGCAGACTGACAGCTGAAGGGGAGGAGTTAACGGATGCTCCGCCCAAGCCGTCTAACTTACATCATTTAAGATGGACATGCTGCGTTCGAGACAACTCGGATTTCGGGTATTCGCACCTCAGACCCAGAAGTGAACGTCTGGAACGGCAAACCAAGTTGGTTATTTGACCTCTGAACTCGGGGAAGATCGATCAACCCCTGACCTCAGCGAGACGCGTCGTTTGACGTCATTTAACGTTCTCGCGGCGTCCAATAGTGACATCATGTGGTAAACATGCGAATGTGATGCGTGCTTGACTGGAACGGATTGAGGTCGGAAGTCGGATATTTCGTGACGTCATAATATCCGAAACCCCAGTTGTCTCCAATGCAGCATCACTACAGGACGGAAGTGCATTTTAAGACTTTAACTGAAGATTATGAGGAGAATTTTAAGAAGAGAATGACCCACATTGGTATTTACAATAAACGCTGCGATATTTCAAGAAAAAATAGGCATTGTAATTTTAAGTTTCACTTGGACTTTAAATATCAAAGCATGCTCATGGAGAAGAATTATTAATGTCTAAAGTCTAAAATATAACACTTGTGCATACTAGTATTATCACTCAAGCAGTACAGTACATGGGTTTTAAAATATTTTCATATAAAGTCGCTGTCTGTGGTCTTTGTGAACTCAGTGTGGAACTCGGGAAACAGCTGGCAAAGAAAATCGAACCCGAGCTTCAGGACTCAGCGGAGGTCACGTCTCATGACTCCTCCACCAACGGCCTCATCAACTTCCTCAAGAAGAATTTTGCTTGAACGCTGAATGAAGTCGTCTGCAGCATCACGCGGAACCAAACCCACGACCCGCCGGGTCGCCTCCAACCTTCAGTGTGTGACACAAATCACATGATATAGAAGAGTGATTCCCAACCCCAAAGTATGCAAAAAAATCTCATCCTCTCGCTCTCATTTTCTCACACTACCTGGTTGATGTTATGGCAGAACCAGAACAGAAAAATCGCAGAGAAACAAGAGTGGTAATCCTTCAGCAGAGGCAAAGATGATATCAATAACTTTATTTAATGTTGGGTATTAAAAAATATATACACAATGTTTAGAATATAAAAAGCTTAGATTGTTATAAATGTGTATGGGGATCTTCAAATGAAAAAGGGGTTGGCAATCACTGATCTAGATTAAAAATGAGAAAAACTTTCCTGTCTTCCTGGTTCCTACTAGAGTTTTAAAGTACTGACGATATAATGACGACGGGCACTTATGTTTGTTGCACTTTTAGGATTTTACAAAATATGAAATGGCAAAGAAAAGATTTGACTGGTTTAAGCAAAAGAACATGGTTCACTAAACATGCTGGGATTTATTTCCCCAATAATACATATTTTTCCTTTTGCACAACATCTGTTGTGTCTGTTTGATTCTGTGAGACATGACAGTGCACAGTGTGGATTGTGCAGTAAGTTGTTCTCCAGCAGAGGGAGCTGTAAGTCCACATGTGTGTAACTGTCGATCAGCATTTCAGTCCCATGTTCTCAGAATTCATTTTTGGAACGAGGGGGCAAAGGTCACTTGTGTTGTGTTCCCTTAAATCCCAAACTGCAAAACAAAAAGACACAGCTGAACACATCTGGAAAACATCATCTGAATGAAGAGATTCCTCACCATAAAGATAAACAGAATGTGAACAGAACTGCAGTATGATGACACGGCAACATCAGACCACCCGTCAATCATACCTGTCTGATAAAGCGATTGACAGATCATAGAGGAAACTAGAAGCCCCATAGAGAGATCAGCTGATGATGTGTCTGTTGCCAGGCAACACGTTCATGTCAAACATAACCTGCCTGGAGTTATTTCAGGCTGTAATGACGAAACAAAAGAAAACTGAAAAGAAAAATCACTTTTCACATTTCTTCTGCGCTGAGACGAAAGAAAAATGCAACGGTAAGCAAAATGAATTAACACAACACATGCTCGCAACAATTTGAGTCAATGTGGTAACCATAGCAACAAGGGGAAAAAATTGCAATAGTTCTGAAAAAACAAATATGATGTGGCATTCTCACTGAAAAGTGTTTGACTTACAGCCTCATTAGTTTCTTATCTTAACTCACAATGACACAGATCGTGCTTTTGGAGTTACTGGATTATACATGAAGTGTGTTCACCCCAAAATAAGAATTCTGTCATCATTTATCCTCTCATGTACAATACTTCAATCTGTATATACCACACAGTGATTCACATACTAGTGTAGAAGCAGCACAGAGTAAGCAGTACACACACTTACATTCCTTTCATAAATCACAGTCTTTGACATCATCAGTGTTTTTAGTTCTCAAACTCTTCCAGGGGTCGCCGTCTCAACATTCATCTTCCTCACAGACCGGTGGAAATGTGTGCCACTGAACTCTCTCTCAAATGACATGAAAGCATCAACACATCAACTCTAAATCATCCATCTCTTCATCAGGTCATAGATGCTGGCCGGAGCTCAGATTCCCAGCGTCACGGCTGGATTTACACACCACACGCGTGACACATGCTCTCTGTTCCCACGACTCCGTGTGTTATGTAAAGCTCGCTGGAGAAGCGTGGGCACAGCAAATCCACAACGTCCAGAGTGTTTGGGTGGTCCTGTGGCCCGAGGGCTTTCCGACTGAAGTTTTGGCACAGCCCAACACTGACACTAAAACAAATCTGCGTTGAAAATCTGTTTCATAGTTGAGGTCAGATTCCCTGTGAAAGACTTCAGACGCACGGACACTAAAGTTTGACTGATGCAACGCCTCTCTCACTTCTTAAAGTTTCTGAACTTTATGCAGAACTGCAATATTATGAGTATATTTTTAGCCTGTGTTTATGAATTGACAGACTTTTGTTTGTTGGGTCATGTGAGGATTTCTCATCTTTAACCTCCTTAACTTGTAGCTATTTTGTTATTGATGTATGGAATTGTGTTCATGACTGGTCACACATTGTTTGTGTTATAAACATGATGTTTTCACCGTAGAGATAATATGCACATCCATACATCAGAAGGAATACAAGGTGTGTTTACAGAAACGAGTATCACAGACACTTGAGGTCGAACTACTCCGACCGTGATGAATATCCAGAACACCCATAGCAACCGCATAGCAATGCCCTAGCAACCACACACAGCCACCCAGCATCAAAGAAGCAAATTTGGGCAGGCAAACATCAATCAGAATTTTTTTTTTATGTGAAAATGCTTTTCATTATTTACTGGATTAAAAGTGAATGTAACAGTAAAGTTTGATTCCAGTCCAGAAAACATCCAAAGATCTAAAGAAATTCATTTCATATCAATGTTTTTGAATATTATTCATATTAATGCTTATCCCTTAAAACATTAAATGCAAATATACTTTAATATTATATTAAACCCACAGAGTTTTATATATCGTTTGCATAAAGTACCATTAGTGTAAACCTGGAATAACACAGATTAGAATAAAACCAACAGATGTTTAAACAAAATGTCATTAAGCCTTTAAAACCTTATTAATGTTGATACCGTAAGAAAAAACTATATCTTTAGACAACTTATAATTAAACCAGGAAAAAAATTATTTATACAGTTTTGTAACAAAATGTCACAGACACAACACTGGTTCTCCCCAGACCCACAACTCTTTTCTCAAATTGTCTATCGGTCGGGCATCAGGGTGTGTCGAGCTTTCAGATCTCTGTGGATTTCTCATGATGGGCAGCGTTTGCGTGCAGACCCGTGATTACAGTTCACACGCCGATGTGTGCTGATATCACTGCTGAGTAAACACACCGTGAAAAAAAGCCACAGAGATGACGGTGAAAGTTGAGTGTTAAGATGTTATTTACCCAACAGGACTTTTCAAAAGATCTCTTAACAGCGATAAGGAAATTAAATCAAATACAATACTAAATCCAATTCAATTATTTGCTAATAAAGCGAGTTGAAAGGGTGGACACACGCCAAGAGACACCAATGCAGAAATTCAATGTTTGTAAAAAAGAAAAGAGCATTTCAAGTTGAAATGAGATCATACACACGAGACAAACAGTTAACTACAAAAACCACTTTATTGAAAAAGCAGATTACATAAATCTACGGTTAAATGAGTCCCGACTGTTCATACATTAAATAATTTTAAACTTTCACGTTTAGATAAATAAATCTACTTTGCCTTTTCTTTATTCATGAAATATCTAGGAAATCAAAACATTGAATAATAAAAAAAGTGTGATGCATCTGAACGATAAGATAGGATGTGCATTTTTCTTAAGAACTAACAGAAGAGAAGCTAGCGTCCATTGGAATCTCTGATACATTCTAAACGGTTTATTTACAGGATCTCTAGCATGTGCTATGCAATAGTAGTATGCTTTAAAAGTGAATTAAGACACAACATATTCCGCACTTTAAACGTGACACACACTTCAGGGAATGATCCGAGACCGAAAACACACGACGCATCATCTGTCATCACACTGATGCTCTTCATACAGTTTAACCTGGAATATATTCCCTTAACTAAATCATCTGCTCTTCACGTGACAACGTCTCTATAAACATGTTGTACAGTGATCAGTCAGCAGAAACATCTTTAAAACGAGTGAAGCTTTCGATCTGCTTTGCAGATATTCAGTCAATTCAAACCAACAAACAGGCTGTTTGTGTCTGCGCTTCAGTAGTTTTACTTTGTTTGCGAGTAACAGAACGGTGTACAGTAGGCTGCTGAAAAAGTATCTGAACATTGACTCGCATTCAAAAAAATGTCTGAATGTTACTGCATGACAGTGTGTCAACACCACACGTGACCGACACAAAAAAACCAATCCATCGCTGTCACCGCCGTAGACAAAGACTCAACATAACATGAAAGATTTCCATTTGTCACCAGCTCGCTTCACTTCTCTGAGCCTTTCAACCTTTTGAAGTCTTGATCTTTTTACATTTCTTTTAAATTAGACAGTTATTATTTCATGCAATAACATTTAGACTTTGTCGTCACGACATTTCAAAACTTTTTCAGCCACTATACACATGACACAAACACACACACACACCACAGCTGATCCGTGAGAGAGAGTCCTCACAACACACACACACAATGGTCCTGCCACTGGTGTACATCAACACACACACACACACTCTCTCTCTCACATACACGCCGTGTCATAACCATTTGTGATGCGGCCGGTCACATTTCTCATACTTTTCCAGGTCTGCAAAACACAATTTAATGTTTGATGACCCGGGTGAGCCATTGAGATTTCACCAAGAACACACATCACACCAGGTTAAAACACCACAAACTGACTGTAGGACAAACAGAAGGTCATTGCACATCCAGGCTTGAACTCTGACCCCTGTACACATCAGCCACCTCGACGGTCCATTAAGAGTCTCCTGAGCCACAGATGCATGTGTCTGCTGGAGTAATTAAGGCAGGAAGGCACGTGACGCTTCAGCGCTCTTCAGAGACAGCAGATTGGATCTCCATCTTCACGGTGCTGGTGTCAGATTGTAAAAACCTCTCCGACTCAGGCCAGAAAGATTCCTCGACATACCGAATGTAAAGTATTTGATCATATAGTTTGTCTAGGTGCAGCGCGGACGTTCTGCTGCCACTTCGTATGTTTGATATCTGTGCTTAAAGAAATGTCCTCACCCTCCTGTGGTTGGAACAACAATGTACGGGTGCGTAAATCATGATTTTGGGTGAATTATTCCTCACACACACACACACACCTGAATGCATCTGAAAGGCAGTGATTAAACGCCGGGTTTTTGATGAAGGCACAAGATGTCTGGTTCACATGTTCAGTGCTGTTGTCTTGAGTTCAGTGTGTTCAGGTTCCCTTGCGTGACGTGAGCTGTGATCTCTGATCTGTGTATGAGCAGAGTCAAACCCCTTGAGTCACGGTCAAGAGAAAAGAGGAATGGGCATGAAAACGAAATATAATGACAAATGAACCAAACAAGATGAAAGAGTTCAAGAGGCACAGCGGATCTCTCCGTTCAATGTGTAGGGCGGACAAACATGATTTCCTCTCTCTCTCTCAGGGGTGAAACGGGTGATGTCATAACTCTTCTTGCGTGTGTTCACAGTTCAGTGACGTGGAGAGGGTAACTCGGGGGTGGATGGGCAGATAGAGGGCTCTTTAACCGGTGCAGGTGGCATCGGTGACACAGCAGATGCCCCTCCAGCGGGTAACAGCGATGCCCCTCTTCATCATTCAACTGCAGACCGCAATCCTGGAAAAATGACACGCGTTTACAAAAGACCTCAGTGAGGATCAGAACAAGCAGATCACAATTGATTCACAAATTAAATTCTGAACTGAAATAAAACTTAAAAGATTCAACAGTCTAATGTGTACAACAAATATTTCACATCATATGTTTAGTCATTAATACACAGAGAGATCTTTCTCTTGATATCATATTTATGTATATTTGAATTTCATTATTTGTAAATATGTTTTACTTTGGTGTTGTGTTGAAAAAACTGGAATGACTAAAAGGGAAACTGTAAGATTCGTGCGTCTCTTTGAGTGTCTGTGAATATTTGTCAGTGTAAATAACAGAAGTTCAGTTGGGTGACCTGCAGTGTAATGTCACGAGTCAACGATTAACAATATAACCGCATGTTTATTCCTCAGCCATGAGCTAATACGCACAAAAACATCTCATTTGGGTCCAGATCAGTATCCTGGAGTGTGAACGTGACGTTGAGTGGCGTTCCGGAGTTAATCTGCTGGTTTATTAAAGAGTGTGAATTACCTCACAGTGATAGCATGCAACGTGATAATCCTTATCCATGGACACCACCCGTATGGTTTCCTCTGAACCCTGAAAACACACACACACAGCTACTCAATCTCAGCGTGCCACACCAGTCCAGTTCAGTTCAATTCCACTCCAAAAAGAAAGAATACAGTTCAGTACGTGGTATAGAAAGAGTACGACCGTTCTAATAAAGCAATTTAATCTAATAGCAGCAGTCTCCCGGTGAGCAAGCCATCACGGCCCAGTAATGAGGAACCGAAACTCCAATGATGAACAAATGGAGAAAAACCTTGAGAGAAGCCAGACTCAGCCGGGAGGACCAGTTCTCCTCTGACGCGTTACAGCTTTACTTTCATTAAAACTTACTGAGTGCATGTTTTTTTAATGTAAATGTCATTCCTACAGCCAGATGTATATATTTAATACAGCATCACCCTCGTACCTGTGCTGGGAGAATGGGCTGGATACAGGAGGCACATTTTGGAGCGAAAACCCTGTGAAGATAACGAGAAATAAAAACATGACAATCACGCAGGTGTAAAGATGATCACAAAAGTAGTCGGGACACTCACGTGTGATAGTCTTTCACACAGTAGATGTTATTCTCCACATCCACAGTGAACGGGACACCATCCAGACCCTCCTTACACACCACGCAGCGGAAACAACCCGGGTGATAGGACTTACCCAGAGCCTGCAGGATCTACAACACACACGAGATGTCAGTACAGAATGTACATCAAACACACGGAAGTCTGAAACTCTTCATATAAATCATTAACTGTAGGCAAGAACAACAGTAACAGTGACGCTTGAGTTTCTCACCATCTCCATGATGAGGTGACCACACACGAAACATTTTTCTGCCGTCTGATGGAACCCCGAATACTGGAGAAGAGAAGATCAGAGTATGAGAGCATCGAAACTTCATTGCAAAACATCATTCCAAAAACCTCCACCAATCACTAACGGATCTAATGAATGTCTCATGGGGGCGCTGGCGCTCTCTTTGTGTGGATCTTTGGGAATCAGACGCAGGAAACTTCGCCTCAGACTTTATTCACATCATCCTCCCGTGTTCCCAAAGAGATTAGGAGATTATTCAACCCACCTGACATTAAGAACATCAACCATCTGCAAAAAACACGGCAGAAGTCCCAAACAATGGACAGGTTGCAGGCGTCTTAAATACAGAGCGACCCCGAGGGGAACCATCTGTCCCGGAAAAAGGGGTTTTGACCTGGTTACCAGGGTGACGAGTGTTTGGAGCACATGCATTAGTGTGGGGATGTACTCAAACATGCACATGTAAATGAGACGCAGAGGATTCTATTGTAGGTACCGGATTTTAACGACACGGACGCTCCGGCCCGGGGTCCATTCCCCACTGATGACATCACCGCTCGCTGCTAGATTCTATTCAACAGTGTGTGTGTAAGAGTGTGTGTTTGTGCTGAAGTGTTGAGTGGGCCAGCAGGTGGGTTGGGAGGGGCTGATCAATACCAGGAAACCCCCACACGACCTCTTTAGATACACCATCTGCCGGACCCCCAGTGTCTGAGGCGCTCATGTGTTCTCCAGTCAGTCACGTCAACAGACCCAGGATCAGTTTTTGTGTATGTTCGGAGATTTTATTCAAAATAAAATTTCAAAATGATCTTTCTTTATTGGGTAATTGGCATCAATGTTAGCGTGATAAGATCTTGGCTGTGTGTGTGTGTGTGTGTGCGTGTGTGTGTGTGTGTGTGTATAAGGTGAAGTGAATTGAGGAAGTGGGCGGAAGTTAGGCATCTGTTCTCCCAAGAGACTTAAAACATGTGGAAGCCCATCTATCAATCCATCCATCCACTAAAGACCAATACAATGACCGCTCCCTCCCCCTCCCATCAGGAAACATGGGAGGAACGTTAAAGCAGTTATTTCTCCTAGACATCAAGAAAACTAAATGGAGAGCAAATGGAAACTTCTCTGGAAAAAAGTCTCACGTGTATCTCAGACATTTCTCATGGAGTCAGAAATCTGAGAAATGTGTCTGTCATAAGAGTTTGAGAAGAGATGTCATCAATGTGAGCTCAGATTCGTCTCGTCTGCAACCAAAACTGAGAAATCTCGTGAGGTATGAAAGAGAAACATCTGAGCAATAATATTTTCTTCTGACAGCACGGATACATGGCTTCTACAGAATCATACGTGACTGTGATGGACCGATGCTGCGCTCACAATGTGTCAGTATTATTTTGTGATTTTACTGCTTGGACAAAAAAGAATTTGTTTCTATGGCAACATATAAAAGCCAAATTTAGGCCTGTCCATTTTTCTCTCTGCTCTTGAAAAACATTGAAAGGCGGCGCATCGGGTAACATCGGCAGTAATAAATGACATATCAAAACAGAAAATCCTGTGTGATGATACTAAACCCCTGAAGCTGATGAAGCCGCCGTCACTGTGCTTCACTGTGCATGAGGAAGACAGACCTCTCATAGTTCCAGTTCACATGTTGGTAATTTGGACTAGTTAACGGTCGTCCTGACATGATGTGAACGGGTGTGAGCTGAAGTCATACTCACTAGGAAGTCTTCTTCACAGTAAACCTTTCCGTTCACGTTATAGAAAGCCTTCCCTCGCAGCCTCCGCCCTGATGAGAAAACATCCAACGCTGTTATCACTCACACTCAACATAAGCCGTACATAAACAGCTTTCAAAACAAACATTTTTAATTGGCAATATCAAGTGATGAAGAGTCTGAAATATGTTTCGTGTTCGCTGCTAAACAGCTGTGAAATGAGACGCATGCAGCGTTCATTAGTCACAAAACACACAAAATAATGATGTTTACTACACCCTTAACCCAACCTGACCCATTATTACTAATGTAAAGCAATACTTTAGATTCATGAGCCTAACAAACACAGAAATGACTTCAATTACTGCACATGTATGTGAGATAAATGTTAAAAGCATAAAACATGTCAGATGGATTGTGTGACGTTATGTTGGTTTCAGCGGGCAGATGTATTTTTGGTTCAGATGTAAACGTCTTGAACTATTTGATTAGCTCAGTTTTACTGAATGCAGAACTCCCGCGAGGAAAAGCTGTTTACTTTCGGTTTTAAGGTAAGAAACGACATTCAAATGTCATGAACAGGCAAATTGGTTTAATCATTTGTAAATATAATGTCATATATGTTATTCAAAGATATAACTGCCGAAAAAAACTGTCAAAATGATTTGTTGCGTCCGGGTTACTGTGTGTTATTAGTTTTGAGCGGTTGTTATCTGGGAATAACGAACCTGCAAATGTCGCGACTGGCCAATCAGAATCAAGCATTCCAACCAGCCGTGTAATAAACTGTGATATATACACAGTCAGATGTGGAATGTTCCCACTCGAAACTTTGGGCTTCGGGCTACAGAGCTTTCTGCAGTTTCAAAGTTAAAATGTAAAGTATGAAAAAACCAATGTCATGCTGTGTATAATCATTCATATAAAAGATCCTTTACTGTATCTTCTTCACCTGTAAAACATTTGCCAAATGGATTTTATTATCATACGTTACAGGATTTTATTTGCATTTAGGTAAACGCTCATCAGTAAGTGTATAATGCTCCCAAAGTACCGAAGAAAGACGGGAGTTTCAATGTGTAAAATACAGCATTAATGTCAAGCAAATAAAATCATCCTCACGATTCGTTTATAAGTGATCTCCTCTACATCACCTAAAAACTGCAAACGATGGCCGATCATCAGACTCAAAGACACAATTCTCTTTCCTAGACACACACACAGAGAAAGAATCCCAGTAAACGTCCTTCCGTCCGTCTCTTTCTCACACACACACAGTTCATAAATCCGTCTGATCTTCCCTTTGCTTGTCCGACAGAACGGTCCATGAATTTACGGCGTTCAGGGATCACATCTCGTTTCTTTTCACCATCCCAGAATTTATGCACTCGCCACATTCACACAGCCAGCGGCCCGACAGCGCTCGACTCAATTCAGCGTTCAAGGGTGATTCACGCGCAGACGTGAGGGAAGATTTCTAATTAGTAGAGACTCCTAGTTAGTGTTAATGATTTGCACGAACCCCCAACGTTCTGTTTGCCGCGTCCGTCTCTCTAGACAGCAGAACATCAGCGTGGGGTTTTCACTTGGGCTAGCATGCAACAACCAGACAACCACCTACTGTAGAAATAGCACCGCCAGAGCAAGCGCGGCACCCACAACGCCTTCTAAAAAGAGCTCGTATTTTCAGGTACGAACCAAGTGGTGTCTCAGGAGGTTTCAGGTAAAACAAGGAGAAATCAAAGGTGGTTTTTAAGGAGACGTGAACGAGCGCGTTTGAACCCGTGTGTAAACACAAGCGATGAGGCTGAGATCAGTGAGATCTGCGGAGCTGACAAATGTCTGGGGAGGGAACAGAACCCAACACAAAAAGAGAGACACACAGAGAGGTCTGAGTAAACTGGGACATTCCTGTGGCCTGAGGTCACCGGCTGGTCCCACTGCACCCCCCCATCACCAACACCACGAGAGAGAGAGAGAGGGGGGGGAGGAGAAAGCTCCATTGTCAAAGGCCACAGTCAACTAAAATCGGAATATTTGTGGCAAATCTGAACCAAAACCGACTGCAGCAAACATTTGCCGGACGTGCACAGGATTAAAACGTCTGATAAACTGTGACAAGTTAAACGTAGAAAACTTACTTAGCAGTCTCATCAGTTCTGTGTGTGGGTGGGTTTTCGTTTCATAGTGTGGGCCGGTAAATGAAGCTTTCGTTTCACACTTCAGAATATATTTCCCATTAACGGGTATCAGACGTCATCTCCGGACTTCATACCTTAGAAACGGTATCGCAGTAAATTTGAGTGGTTTTGAAACCTTGACTCTTTCCAACCTCAGTATACCTTGAAACCGGTATTGGGCCCATGCCTAGTATGACGTCATCCTATTGGAAAACGCCGCCTTCAGAGTTTACATGATAATGCCATTATTTTCAAAAACCTGCAGTTCAAGACCCGTTTTCAAAAGTTTGTGTTTTTAGTCTCCCAAAACGATATTTCATTTGTAGTTGAAAACAGTCTCGTGTAAATGACCTCTAAACCCCATTGACTTCCATTGTGTAAACACAAAACCCACTTCTTTTGCCTTAGTTAATACAAAACATCATGGCAGCAGTCCTTTACATGAATCAAACATGCTCATCTTATACACTTCCTCAAAAAAGAAACTAACAAAGACTGGAAGCTTCATCCAAACAGGAAATGACTGTTGTCCTACTTGAAAAAGCAACAAACAAAAAAAATACCTTTTTAACAAACTGCACCACTACTAACACATTCCCACATCACATCTAAAGCAGAATCACACTAATCATTACAACACAAAATCCAGCAGAGAGAATTAAAAGTGAAGAATATGTGAGTAGATGAAGCACTTTACATACACAAACATCGTTTTAAATATACAGATAGATGCCGAACACGTTTCCGTAAATCATTACTATAAAACGGACGTACTAGATGCAGATTTTTTTTTTAAAGATCAGACTTTAAAAACATCAGATTTGTGTTAGGCATGAACAAAGCCAAAGTGTTTTTCACATGTGTATAAGACACACACACACTATCACACACATTCATTCCTCCTCCTGCCCACAAAGAGAGAACAAGCAGGTCTTTATCAACTGCAGGTGGGTTTGCCCCGGTGCATGATGGGATACTTAAAGTGATGAGTCAGTGAAAGGGTGTATGTACATGTTTGGGAATTCATATCATGTCCAGACTTTAGATGTGTGTGTGTGTTACTCTTAAAAGGGGATTTTTAGTCTGCGGTTCAGAGCATGTGCAGACCTGCTGGTCTCATACACGTCCTGTAACCTCTCTCTCTCTCTCTTCTCTCTCTCTCTCTCTCATCCATACAACTACAATGTTATGACCAGAGCTCTTGCAGCTTGGTAGCGGACTGAATCAAACTAAAAAACATTGTACTAATAAATTTATAATATATAAAGTTGAATGCATAGTCTAATGTGAATATAAATCTCTAATTCATTAAGTCTTATTCAATTTGGTGATTTGGTTCGACATGATGGTTACAATCACTTTAAAAAAATCTGATATCAAAAGGTTTTGTGAAGCACACAAGAGCACTTGACCGTCTGTAAGTCCAGCATCCAGACAATAGATGATCTCACTTTAACTACACAATCCCGTCAGATTCATGACATACGATCACAGAAATCCTCTGCTGATAATCCCTCAAAGTCTTTTAGGAGTGTAATCCCGTCTGAATAACGCTTGTGTGTGTGTTTACCGTTTACGCCATGTGATAAACAGTGAGAGAAATGGAGAGAAAACTGAAGAAGTGCATTCTCACATTCTCAGATGAGAACTATGAGAATTAGGTAATTTTACTCGAGTGACAAAAATGCTCCAGAGAGCAAAGTGTCAAATACAAACTAGTTCTCAGGGTCCGTCTCCTCTCCATCACTCACATGCACGCGCTCTAAACAGAAGAGTGTAAATGTTCAATCATAGAAAGAAAGCAATTGTGTAAATGGTCAAACGGATAAAATAACAGCACAAAAATGTGTACAAGAAGTCGGCTAAATTCAGTCCTGTACTTTATAACTGTGTGATGTCACAAACGTCAACTGCTTGACTTTTTGGTTTTCAATCAACAAACTCTAGCAAAAGAAATAATCTGTGCCATGTGTCTTTCATTTCTAAAGTATTTCACTACCCAAAACTCTACATGCATGAAACATTTTTGGGTTAAATTGAGCCAAAATAACAATATTGTGATATATACTGTAACAACATAACTACTGACTGACACTGTGACACACACGGTTTAGTCACAGCGGCCCGGCCACACCTGCTCAGTCAGCTCACAAAAAATATGATCTTGAAAACATGATATGCTTGAATGAACCGACTTCCTACCTCTCGTTCTATAATATCTAAACCAAGACATGGTGTGTGTTGTGTCTTTCTTAAAACTTTACCGCAGCCCTTGATTATAATGATGTTCAGATCAACCCTTAGCATCTGATTCACCACGATAATCCAAACGTCTACAAACACACGTTCGAACGTCACGCTTGGAATCCCTGCGAACTTCCAAGAACTCATTATGGCTTTAAAAGAAGCTTCCTGTTCCTCCCCAGCGCCATACATCCGCTCTGCCGGCCCTCATTCTTTAGGTGAACAATACGTGCGCGGCACACAGCTAGCATTACGTGTAAATTATCTGCGCTGGCTGTAAAGCGTGAGGAAACAGTATCTGTGCGGAGGGGACGAGCCAATGAAGACGGAGAACTGAACAGCTGTTGTGCTAGACTGTACTGCCATGATTTCTCTCTGGCTTTACAGATGAAACAGGAGAACGCAGGACGAGTCAGGTGACGGAGCAGCCCTGGGGCATGCATGCATACACACAAATACACACATTCATACAGACAAATAACACACAGAGAGCTGAAAAAAGGGAGAGTTTAATGCTGTTAAGTGAGTTTAGTGTATGAGTGAACCATGTTTTGAGTCTTTCTCCCTGAATCTAGTGTGTGTTTGCATGTATGTGAATCTAGACGTGTGCTATAACAACACACTTCAGACAAACAGAGCACTTTGTGTGTGTGTGTGTGTGTACTCACCGCACGAGCAGCAGGTGAAGCAGTTTGTATGATACAGATTCCCCATCGCCTGACACGCTTGACTCGCTCCATAAACACCTTTAGCACACTTTATACAGATACCTGAAGGGAACACACAAAAATCACACGTCAGCTAAATACATCATAGTTCACATGTGGAGTTGTGTGCCGAAACAATGATTACTGATAAGTCACAGGTCCAAGAACAGTTACACAAGATTACTGTAAACTGTTCTGAATAAATGTAAAGTAATTTAAATAATAAATCATATAAAAACATCAGAAACAAATTACACACATTGGAAGAGGGGTATTCTATTATAAAATAGTTTAAAAAACATGTCTGTGAATTGGAATCAAATGAAATATAGACCTACATATTGAAGATTAGAAAGCAACAAAGTGGAATACATTTATAGACGGTTTCAAAGTGACAACATAAACAAACGTTAGTGCATATGCGTGCGCTCGTGGGCTGCAGTTTACTTCCGGTACACATTCACAAACAATAGAGAGCCAGTAGATTATATTTGATAACAAAACAAACGAAGCCGAGAAAAAAAAGTTACTTGGCTAAACTTGTCTCTCCAATATTTTAAACCAAGGCTGCGATACCATGCTCAACCGCTAGATGTCAATGTACCATACGATAGGTTAACATGCGACCAAACTGCAGGATCCATTCAACAAATTTATTTCATAAAATGAACATAAAACAAAATTCAACATTATACAGTAAGATAATAATACAAATTAATATGAACATTAATTAAATAAAATATAAATAGTTATATTATTAGACACTAGCCAAAACACAAACCGGAAGTTAAGGTCAGGTGCACGCACGTCTGATGAAATGGTCTATTATAAAGATGATAACGTACAAATATAAAGCGATTAAGTAAAAATAATTAAAAAATATAACTAAAAGAACTAAAGTTAAACTAAAACTGAAATAAAAATAAACTCAACTTCTGTAAACATACAATAAATGAATAAAATAACACAAGCACATAATTGCAAAAAAAGACAACATTGTTAGACGACAAAATTAAAGGTTTTTTTACATTTCCAATGCAAAAACAGTGAATTCATGAGTTTAGTTGGACTGCAAGCGCGATCGGCATCATGGGAGAGTGAGTCAGCAGCTGTAATTTTGTCCCGAGCTCTCACGCACAAGATGGGGTCACATTCCACTCTGGGGCCACGGTCAATACCTAGACATGGTCATACTGAGGTCATCTCGCCCACGAGACACAACATCAACAACCCCCTGTCGAACCAGACACATCTTCCCAAGATCTCTGACAGAGATCTCCATCAATTACTCTGATAACTCTTTACAACGTTTCTGGGAAATCGGATTCCAAACCACAAACCAGCCGTTTGATAAGACGGGGAAGAAATGCCGCCATTACTGATTAAAGAAAAACATAAAAAACTGAAACATGCACAAGCTAAACGGAGACATCTCTCGTTCCCATCAGTTGAGCTTTTGGAGACTTAATGGTTAACTCATCAAGATAATTGTAGGATCATTGAGGAAATTTTGTGTACCAGCATTCAGAACTTCCAGATTTAATCTTGTTTGTGAAAGTCCCTACGGGCGCCCTCCGTTATTTTAGGAGAGGCGTGGCTCGATCTCTGTAAGTATGGGTCACCTCAACAATCTCTTCCCATAAACACGACTATTATCCACATCAAGAACCAATAAAAGAGACTGGACATGAGATTTGAGATAATGAGATACGGGGTACTTAAATAGACTAAAATGCTATTCCCTGGTTACCAGTAAAGGGCCTGACATGTATGTCTAAAATGAAATTGGGCCTAGTTCTCTTAAATTAATGTTTTTAAGATAAATATTGTTTAAGAGTTTGAAAAAAGAATAGTGCCCTAGAAATCCTCCGGTAAACAATACTGTATTAAATGCAGGCAGTTTAAATGAGTGAAAATATAATAATACAAATATCTATAAAGAACGATTGTAAATATACCCTTAAAGATGCAGGCTGCGAATAGATCTCTCTAGAGATCAGATTATAAATGTGACAGATGTGCTATAATTTGGTGATGATAGAGTCTGGTTTAAGTTATTAAATCGATGGTTAATCCTGAAAGATGCTCATCGACTCATTTGGTGTGACTGACTGACTGTCTTTCCTCGGCTGACCAGAGTCACATGACTGTAAGCAACCAATCCAAAGCATAACACATCTGAAACACACAAACATGACTCTCACAAAACCACTATGAACTGTCATGGATATATTTCACCACTTTATTTAATAAATAAAATGAGACGCACAATTTTGCAGAATGAAAATTCAGCCTAGTTTGCTACTGCAATTAAAGGGACAGTTCACCCCAAAAAAAAAATTCTGTCATGAATTACTCATTCTCTAGTTGTTACAAATCTGTATAACTTTCTTTGTTCTGATCAACACAGAGATAGATATTTGTAAGAAACAGTTCTTAGACCCTATTGACCACCGTAGTAGGACAAATGACAATGGTAGTCAAAAGTGCCCCAGAACTTTTCGCTGTCCTACATTCTTCAAAATATCTTCTTTTGTGCTTAAAGAACAAAGAAAAATATAAATTTTCCTCGTATGATAGTCAATGGGTCCTAGAACTGTTTGATTACAAGCATTCCTCCAAATATCTTTGTCTGTGTTCATCAGAACAAAGAAATGTATACAGATTTTGAACAACTCGTGGATGAGTAAAGGGTGAATTATCCCTTCAAAATTCTGAAGAGCAGTTTTTTTACTTTACATTAATAAAGAGTGCTTAATATATACATCATGGTAGTAACTGTTTCACTGAATCAATAAAAAAATAAAGAAATTTGCATCTATGATTTTCATTACTGTGTTGTACTACAGTGGAGAATATGGGGGACAGAAATCCGTGTAATCTCAAAGAAAAACATAAAAAAATTCATAAAAATACGGTCCCATAGACAGACTTCATGCACTGCAAAACAGAAATTAGCCTTTTTATTCAAGGGTTAACTTATGACAATACAGAAGTAAATGAATGTGCTGTTTGCCCATGTAACATCGATCATGTTGTATCCTAAATGTGATTTATTTCAAATACTTAAAAGTAGTGGGCCGAATATCAGTTTCAAGGTATACCGAGGTTTGTAAGAGTCAATGTTTCAAAACCGAAAAAAATGTCTGCGATACCGTTTCTAAGGTATGAGCTGTGTTTACACAAATATATAATCAAGTCATGCAATGCAATGTTTGATGTTCAACCCTAATATATGGGCTATGACAAAAAACATTTTTTGAAGGAAAATTATCATTTTAAGGCTTTATTTTTACCAGACATTTATGTTCTATGAATGTTGGTTAAAAATAAAATGTACTTGTGTCCAGTTGAAAAGTTGTTGTTTGAATACGCAGACTTTTGAAAATAACACATTTTAGTATTGTAATTGCAATACTTTTACGAAAGGTTATCGTACCGTCAAAATATCACATGACTACTTAAAAGTATAGTTAAAACCTCTCCTAACAGGACACGTCATTCCCTCCCCTCACCTGGTACAGGACGGCACCCCTGCCTCCTCTCTGCTGATAACGCCTCGCTCAATCTGTTTCACATCTAATACACCACGTTTCTTTGTTTTACACAAGGTCAAAGATTACACCACCTTCCTATTGTTCTCTCTATTGGCTCACACAACCACAAAGATTCCAAATCAGGTTTTCCTGTACACAGCAAACGCACAGACCGTGTGCTCAGCATTTACAGCACTCCATTATTCATGTCTGAATTATCCGTCGAAACTATATTATCGATATCGTGTTATCGTAATAGCAAAATTGTCTCAATACCATCATGGTCACATGAGTGGAAACGATAGGTCTTCCAGGCCTAACATAGAGAATGTTAGAAAAAAGAATAGATGTTACCTTTGGCAAGGTCCATCTGGTGCAATTGTTTTATTTTATAAATAAAATAAAACGATATCTCATACTATAACTCATACCTCAACAGTTATGATTGGAGGATAAAGAAAAGAGGATGCTTACAGCACGTTTCCAACTTCTCATTGGGTTTTTTAAATATTGGAATAAATATCTTACTGTGGACTTTATGCAAAGGTATTATAATATTACCCTATCTGTCACTGCATGATTTCAGAGCTCATGCTAAATCAATGCTTCGGCATTGTGATGCTTTTGCTATGCAGTTGCTAAGGTCTTCTGGCCCAGTTCAAAAAAGTCACAATTTTCTATCACCGTATGCAAGACGACTCACATGAAGTCTAATTTGTGGAAACATTTGGCTCAAAAGCAGCACCGATAAAATAGACAAGATGGTGTAACTGCAAAGGTGAAAAGAAAATAGTTAACCATAAGAGGTCAAGCTGTCTTAATTTAATTTGTTACAAAAAACTCTATGCAGATGTGGTCAATATTTACATGTCCAGTAAAGAAAGTCTCGTTCTGTGTTTATTTTTAAACCAGACCCTGAATCCCAAGTGTCTGTGTGGATAAAGAGAGGTCAGAGGTCAACTGCTTCAATGCACAAGAAGGCAAAAACGCTGCCAGAAAATATCCAGATATCTTTTGCAGAAACAGATTTCCATGAGAAACTTGAACATCTGCAAAGTTAAAGCGGAGTGCGACAGCATTGATTGTTTTTGTGTTTTGTGGGCGTTTCTGCAGGCGTGTAAGATCATTGTTATTCAAAGCAGGTGATCAGTGTCGACCCCCAGCAGCTGTGTCTGGCTGAAGAGACACGCAGTGTGTGCCAAAAGTCTGGAACTGCCCCGCCGAAGGAGGGGTCGCGCCGACGGGTGCGTCAGTAAAACTCCTAACTGATGCTTTACAAAAACACATTAACGTGAACACTCTCTCGCACAGACACACACATTACTTCACAAATTTGGTTGGGCCAAATACTAAACCGTGTTAAAAGGTTAAAAAGGGACATAGTTACGTTTAGGTTTGTTCATAACACAAGCGATTGCGTGGCATGAATTAATTGAATTTACTTTTACACCCTCAACTACAAGTCATATGCATTTAGAACAACAAGACGGTGGCTATATGATAATTATTTTAACTATTGGGTGAACTAATCCATTAAGAGTGCAGAGAGACGCATCACAAATGCCCAGCGAGATCAATTTTAAGGGAGCTGTTGTCACGGTAACGGAGTCTGTGCGCTGCTGCAGACTAAAGAGGGTTCAGTGTGCAGTAAAAAAAGAAAACACACAGCAAGTGCTCCTCAGAGGCACAAACATACACATATCTCCATCTCTCCAGACTTCCTCCAACTAAACCTGTTCAAATGTGTTTTTCAAGCAGTAAGACCAGCAGACAAATAAAAAAAACTGTTGTAACGGAGACACGGAGAAAGATTTGACATTGTGACAGACCATTTGCCCTACGTGCTTTTTATGTGTCACTATTATGATTGCTTATATTTCGGACCAGTGATTTACTCCGTGTATGGATGCACAATAAATGATAGTGCATATCGGTATCGGCCGATATTATAATAACATTTAGGCAGACATATTACAGCTGATAAATGATGAATCATTTCCTCTGGTTGAACCACTTCAGCGGCACGCTGCTCACAGTTCAAATCCAGTACAGTACTGCAACTTTTTAGAAATACCCTGACAACCACACACGGTATTGTACGTTTTGTCCGCGGTATAACCACTTACAAATAACTATTCAATGTATAAGTCAGTATAGAGAGAAAATGTCACGATGAGTATTTCACCTCGCTCTGCATACACTAGAACCGCCAATCACAAATGAGGGTTTCCCCAGTAAAAAACCACACTCACATGCCTCTATAGAACTTTGTTGATGTTTGGGACTTGGAAGGACACTGGCAGGAAACGGCGCTCAAACTGGGAGACAAAGTATGTACTCTCTAAAGACTTGCCTTTTTCCATCCAGGTCCGGGCCAAAAACAAGCAGCTAGAACTGTATTTGTCTGCTCGCTGACCACAATGTCCTTTTTGGGCAGTGCCAGGAGGGATACCAGCAGCCTTTGTTGTCATTGGCCCACTGCAGCTGCCCAGTGTGACCAAAGCCAATCAGCAATCAGCTGGTAACGATGCTAAACGGGCCAAATCACCCGGTTACCGCTCTGTTTAGCCAAAGTCCCCGTAGTTATTTGGCACCATGGGCCAACTTGAATACTTGAACATGTTAAGTTAGTGTTTTCCCAAAACATTTCGAAGCAAATAAACAATAACTATAATTAAAATTATGCCGGAAGCTTTCATTAAGGAAGCACTCGTGGGATCTCTCAAATGTTTCTCCTTAAACACTGAAGCTGTCTACGATTACTGTGCGTAAACATTTTAATGACAATTCATGACGTTGGAAATTTAAGGTTGTTAAATGTGAAAACTTCCATGCACGATGTGATTTTTCTTCACGTGCTCGTTTCGGGACTTGTTTTTATCTACCTGGTCGAACGGAATGCAAAAACTTTGAAACTTGTTATCTCAAAACTGCTCAGAATGCAGATGGAAGAACCTTATAATTCCAAGGCGACGAATTGGTATTTGTTCCCTAAATACTCATAAGGAAAACATTCAAGACAAAGTTGATTACTAGACAGAGAAACTTGAAAAAGCCGTGAAAAAGCAATCTCACCCAGAGTACAAGATGACAAATGACTCAATATTTACTGTCATTAGTCTTATTTGTTGCAGCATGCTTGTAAAAATGAACCTTTTGTGTGCTGCCTTTGGGTAAAAAACAAACTCCGGATTAAACCGAGATGATTCAACCGGGTTAAAAGTAACGTGCCAACCACAAGTACTTGATTACTAAGATGTCCAAATATGCAGACTTTTTGTTACACTCATCCATCTCTAGACAGATACGATACAACTCGTTGTTATTTCTGAGCATTAAACAGGTTGTTTTCAATGGAATATATTTGATGGTTTACCAGCTACACAAACATCATGTAATTAAAATGAACATTTAAAAAGCTCAAGCATAGAAGCACTGGTTCAGAAAGAACACATACATGACTTACACCTGTTTCCCCACACACCCTAATGGAACTTTAATGAGTCCAACACAAAGGTTCCTCTGTGTTGAGGTTGGTTCAAAATATGTGAATTTGTTCTTTTTACCATAAAAACTAGTATTGGAAACACAAACTTTGGGATGATGAGCTGATCACCATGGTGTTTAGAAAACCACAGACCTGCTGGTGCGCATCAAACTCTCCAAGGTGAACATTGCACAACGCTGTTAATATTTCTTGGTATTCTACCAAAAGATGAAGTTGTGAACTGCTTACCGAAATACTCCTTCTTCATGTGCATCTCGAGCTCTTTCTCCAGCTCCAGGGTGAGGGCCTCCAGGTGCCGCTCCGCCTGACTGGGGCCGCTGTCCCGGGACGGAGTGACCTGGTAAGGCAACTTGAAGCGCTGCGCCGGCGCTTTCCCGTAACCGAACTGCACGCTCACGTCCGAGTTCTGCAGCGGCTCTTCCAGCACGGGGAACGTTTGAAGGTGGACGCGGTTGTTGTGAGGGCCGTTCGGCTCCGCGAAGTCCTGCAGCAGCGCGTCCTCCGGTAAGCCGGGCGCCAGCATGGATGACCGCGGCGACGGCAGCTGGAGCTCGGGATACGCACTCATGGATCCCCGAGAGCTCCGCGAACTCCTGGAGCTGTGGCTGGATATGCTCGACCGGGGGCTCACCACGCAGCTGGCCGCACCGGCGGGGCGCGCGACCCCGTCTTGACTGCAGATGCTGGACCGGGGGCTGGTCACCGGCACGCAGTGCATCGCGGCGACCTCGGGGTCGTGGTTACCCGCGGGCGTGAAGCGCGAATCCGAGTAGCTGGACCGCGGGCTGGTGGTGCTGGAATACTGGCTGGCCGTGCTGGACCTGGGGCTGATGTGTCGTTGGTCGTAGCCCATGCTGATGCCGCTGGTTCGGTTGCTGCTCGGTTTGCTCCCGTAATCGTAGCTGTTGAGGCTGGTTCTGGGACTGGAATGTTTACTGGTGTCACTGGCCGTGCTCGCGTAGCTGGACCGAGGGCTGATGACACTATTGCCCTCGCAGTACTTCTCTTGGCCGGGTGACACGAGGCTGGACCGAGGGCTGCTGATGCTGGACCGAGGGCTCGTGTGCTTGCTCTGATCTTGAGACGAGTGCGACGAGGCCAAACTGGACCGGGGACTCGTGGTCGTGTACCTGCCGTCGGGGTTGCCCATGCACATACTGTTGCTCCTCGCGCCCGAAACGGTCACCTGCTTGCCCAGCACGAGCCCGTCGTACGCGCAGCCGGTGCTGTATCTGTGTCCCTGCGCATCCGCGTGCGTGTATCTCCTGAGCCGGTCCGACGCGCCGCTGTAACACGGCAAGGCAACTTCAGATTTGGTGCAATACGCATCGGGAGCGGGATACAGCGCTTCCCTTTGCGGAGAACAGAAATCCAAAGGCACTGAGGGTCGGTTCCCGTTGACGGCGCGCACCGGAGCCGCGCCGTAGACTTTGTTCCCGGGCGCGTGAGGGGAGCTGCCATTCATTCGCTTACTTTTCTGCTCAGGTAACGTTAACGCGCCGGACTTGAATTCCGCGTCTGGGTTCGGCTCCCCGTACATCCCGTCCTGGTAAACGTCAAATATGGAAAGATTCTCCATCAGTTTGCTCGCCCTGCGCCCCGGATCCTCGTCGTATTCATCCATGTCGAGCGGCGGGACTGCGAGGCAAGTTGAGGGACGCCGAGCGGGTGCGCGAGCCAACTACAACGCAAACTGCATTTTACACGCAAATCACACGCGAAAAATGCCGCCTCGGGCGAGCCATCGTTGCCCGTTCCATTCGCTCAGTCCTTTACCGTCATCTCGTCGCGATACACGATCCCCTCCCGTCGAATCGCGGCGATACGCGCGTCGTGACAAAGTTTCCACACAAGAGACCGTTTGTCAATCTCAGTTTTGTGAAGTTGAAAGGTCTTCACAGTCAATGGCGCGCTGCGCGGAGGAATGTACACTCTTTGATTTCCCGCGATTGTTCTTGAAAGCTTGTTTTCTGCCAATTCGAGTCTCGTAAAAATCCCCTCGCGGGGATCGGGACGAGCCTCGAGGGTTTGGGGTGCGGTGGCCGACGGGAAACGCTCGCGTGAAGCGACGGGAGCGGGACTCGTTTGTGCAGAAGGAATGCGCGGAGGGAGACGGGCTGCGCTGCGGCGCTGTGGAATGTGGTTAATGCCGGAGCGAAACAATGATCGAGAGCTCGGCGAGGGGGAGAAGAAAGCTGAAAAAAACTCCTTTGGAGGGTCTATGTGTGTCCACTTTCATCCAGATTACACATTTAACCACACAGATCAACCCCTTAGAAAATATATCCATTAATAAAACACATCATAAACCGCACGTGAAACACCCAAGTTAATGAACAACTCTGAACAGCCTATGATTCAATAGTTTATTACCGGGGGAGAAACATCATGTAATGCTCTATAATCCTGCCGTATTGTCTTTCTTCTTACAATAACAAGTTATCATCAGTGTTATCTTGTGTGTACAGCAGTCCAGGGTTTGAATTTGGGGGGTAAAACAACTTATATGGTGTTAAAGGGGCAAAGCTTTTTGCGCAAAATGCTTTTTTTCATTAAAAAGTAAGCAAAACCTTAATCTTAAATGGAGCACATTAAATGTGTAAACCTGGGTTTAAACAGAAAGTTTTAGCATTTTAGAAAAAGTTTTGGCATATACCACGAATAAAGATTCTGCACTTTGTCAGCTTACATTCTGTCACTAAACCAAAAGACAAACTTACAAAAAGATTTTCAAATTCATGTACATTTTGGCCTCCACTGAACCGTATAATATTGCTGATTTGTTCACAACTTTTCATTGTAAACCCAACTTTATTTAGCACACTACACAACAACACTCAGAGATTATTAGAGGAATTCAAATTTATTTGTGTTCAATGATTTTGTCTCTTAATTCAGTCGGGTCAGTATAAACCTCACACATAAGGCACGGTGCTAAAACTGATGTTACAGCATGTAATACAGTACCAGAAAAGTCAGTAAAAAAAAAATCAATACTGCAAACGCCACAACCTGCAAAATATCTATAATGAGTTTCTTTATTGCTGACTGTCTGCGCTTTTTCCCGTAACCTCTGATTCGAAACCACTGCACAACCTTTTCCATGTCATGCTTTTTCGGCTCGTATCCCAGCTCTTCTTGTGCCTTGCGCATACTGAAGTAATGGGTAACGCCCGTCTTGTAGACCTCCGTACAGGTCAGGAGGGGCTGGAAGTTATAGATCTGACCGATGCCATGGTGAACCATCTCGGTCAGGAATGCAAAGAGGTATATGAGAGATATCGGGAGTCGAAGTGTTGGGAAGGTGTATCCCAGCCCCTCCACCAGAGGCCGGAAGAACTCGAAGTTGTTGACGGGTTGTCCGTCAGAGATGAAATAGGGCTGACCGGCGGCGCGGTGTTGACGCTTTTCAGTTAGCGCTTCCGCAGCTAACAGGTGTGCGGACACCAGATTATCCACATGGACAAACTCAACAAGACTCTCAGGGTCCCCGTACACAAACCTAAAGATGCCTTTTTCAATATAACTGACTATTCTAGGCAGGTGTCTTTGCTCCCCGGGGCCGTAAATACCAGCTGGACGCAAGGCACATGTCTGTAGTACCCCCGAGCCATTCTTCAGCGGTGAACCGTTGGCTTTTAACACCTGCATCTCAGCCATAGACTTAGTTCTGGAATAGTGATCAGGGTGGAGGTGTAAGGGTAAATAAGGCAAACTTTCATCACCGTTCCTAATCTCCTGACCTCCGAACACTACATTATATGTGCTTGTGTAGACCAGTCGAGGGACGCTGTGTGCCACGCACGCCCGGAGGATGTTCTCTGTCCCCTGTACGTTCACTTCTTCGATTAGTTTGTGATCGAGTTGCTCTCGCCCTGACATCCCATAGGAGGCGATGTGGAAAACACAGTGAACACCCCGGACTGCATTTTCCACCTGTGTGTAGTCACGGATGTCTGCCTTTGTGAATTCGATACCCCCTGGCACGTGATTCGGGGGCCTAACATCAAAAAGCACGACTTTTGAGGAGTTTTCCAGGAGAGCACAGGCAAGACTGAAATAAAAATAGTTACAAATAGTATTTCGGATAATTAATTCATCTGTTACTTCTATAGCAACTTGAAAACCAGTGTTTGGTCCGGTGTTTGTTCAGTGTGTTAGTCTGTAAAGTTTTTTTAATTAGAGCTTATGCAATTCATTCACTTATAAAACGTTTAGATTTTGAAGAAACTTTTGTTTACGTGGTGATTAGACGTCCACTCTAAAATCTTGAGTACTGAAGCAAAACTAGTATAGAAGCACATGATATTATGGCGCCATCTAGCGTTCAAAAGGTGGCAAATGAGGGTTATATGATTTTAAATAAATACTATAATTATGAAACACTGCAAGGCATAAAATCATACCGGAATCCAAAATAACCTGCTCCACCGGTTATAAGGAAGATGTCTTTTCGGTCCTCTTCCATTGTGTTAAATCGACACAGAGAGAAATTCTGCAAAAAAGTAAAATAATATTTATAAAACAGCAAAAATACTATTATTTTGTACTTTTCCACAGGGATTTCTAACATTAGTGCTTATACTGTATACATGTAAGTTTAATAGAGAGAATAAGCGTAATTTCAGTAAAATTCCCAAGTCATATTGTTCGGGCTTGAAAATAACGATGTTTATTTTATAGCCTTCAGAACAGCCGCAGTGATTTATTGTAAAGATTTGTATTGCAATAGATCGGAATTTCGTGCAATTGTGTAACATCAATGTATTAATTTAATAAATGTATTAATTTAATAAACACGAGTTTGCTGTTATTTTCATACATGCAAATAACATCGGTCGAGAGGAAGCGACATAACTGTCTATAAAACAGTTAAACGTATGTGATGGTAATAAAACAAACATACAAGTACTAATAAATGAACACATACCTGACGACTGTTCTGTGAAGAATCTTTCACAAGAGGTGTCAACGAGCACTTCCTGGGAAACGCGTGAATGGGCGGGACTGAATAATACTTAACTTTCATTGGATACGCCTGAGCTATGCCTTGCTGTGATTCGATGGGAATAAACTCGGTCCAAAGTATAAAACAATACCTGTGATAAATAATACATTTACATTATTAGAGCATATCTAGTGTTTTCTGAAGAGAACATTTTTCCATCTTTCCTATTCAGTCATTTCTAAAGTCCTTTATTTGCTATGACAGTCGACGTGACGGACGGTATGTGACTGATCTGTTTGTGTTTTACATAAAATATTGCGAAGATTGCAACACGCACAATAAACAGTAGAGAAACAATTAATTTAAAAAGAATAAAAAAAAAGTTAAAAGATTTAAATTTGACATCAGCAAACGAGCGATAAGTAATTCAGTGGGGGCGTGACCTAGTCATGATGGGCGTGTAGGCGATGTTGGGGGCGTGTCGAAGCGGAAGCGCTAGCAGGGAATGCTGCCCCTCTCCGTTTCCACGATGCTTTTGATAACCTAAAGCGACCCAGTTCGTGTCACACCCCTGGAATACGTTTCCGTGACGGGCTATACGTTTCTCGCGTTCATATCAAGCGTTTCTCGCGTTCATATCCACGCAGTTTGGCATCCTTTCGCGAAACGTGAACATGGCCGCACTGCTTCCCGAGGTTCGAGGACTTCAAGCGGATGAGGTTCGTGTCACATCATGTGATATGTTATATCAGCCATATAGACTCGCGTTTCATGTGTTTGATTGAACTGGATATTTGATATAAGTAGCTTAAACGTCACCCGAGCGCCAGTCTATAGTTCTTTATTTGTGGCTTCTAATGCACATCCGCTGGCTGGATCTTGAAGAGAAAGTTGGCCGATGTTTCCAATCACATATGAACTAATAAACAACACTTATTGTTCATGTTCTCTCTCAGTTTATGGTTTTGTACGATGCCACAGATCTGACACACGACCATGTGTTTTACTTTGATGGGAACTGTCACTGTTGTCTGTGACTTTTAATTGAAATATTGTTCTTGCGTCTCGTGAGCTATTATGGCCACATGACGTCATGCCAAATGAGGTCACACTCATTAGGTTGTGTGTTTGTTGTATTATAAGAAGTAGAATGTGTATAATCAATTCTGAAATCTTTGTTTCAATAAATTAAATTTGGCGTACACTGCAAAAAATGACATTCTTACTAAGTGTTTTTGTCTTGTTTTGTAGTACAAATATCAAAGCATTCTTCCATCAAGATGCACTTTCTTGACAAGAAAAGCGACCCAAGATGTTAGTCTCGTTTTAAGGAGAAAAATATAAGAATTAAGTAAGTTTATGGTAAAAACAAGACACAAAATCTGACAGCGGGGTGAGAAAAATAAACTTGGAATAGGTTCTTGAGAAAAAGGTCAAACAAATTCAAGTTTATTTATCTCACCCCATTGGCACATTTTTTGGGTTGTTTTTACCATCAATTATTGTAAAACTTTTCATAAAACAAGACTAAATATCTTACGTCACGTTTCTGGTCAAGTACTTGTATATTGATTTAAGAAGTTTTAGATAATTTAACTAAAAAATGCTTAGTAAGACTGTCATCTTTTGCAGTGTAGCTTTAGTGATGTCTATTAGCGCTGGCAGACTTCTTTTCTACGAAAGCTGACTAATGATAATGTCTGTTTAAGTTATATTATGTGTTGTGTATTAATCATATAAATATTTGCAACAGAATGAATCCAGAATCTTGAGGGTAAAAGTCATCGCTGGGATCGGGTTGGCCAAGAAGGACATTCTGGGTGCCAGGTCAGTATCTCAGGTTGTGTTGTGTGTTTGTTGAGCAGAGACACTAATACACCTGAAGTGTGGTGATAGACAGACACTCAGATCTTCACATTTTGTCATCTTTCCTTAAAGAACCTGTGTCATTTATTCATTAAGGCCGTTGGACACGGGTTGTTTTGGGACGATTGACTAGTTCTTTTAATAGATCAGCATCAGCATTGATTCAGGTGAAGCAAGCACATTTGTCGTTGTGGTACATGAGGTTGTGTGATGTGTCCACCTGCTCTGCCTCTGCCAGCATCATTCTCATACGTGTACACACTAGCAGTTTGTTATGAACACATCAGGTGTGCCTCATGCATCCTGCGTGACAGAGGTTCTGTTTGGGCAATCTGACACTTATACAGGCGTTTATCTTTTCCTAAGAAAAATGCTTTGTAGAGATAAGTCGTTTCCAAGTGAGAGTAAATCTGACCTCAGTTTATTATTCTTCGCTATTTGCGCCGACGTTTCTTAGACATCAAGGAAGAATGAGCAACTCTAGTAGTTCAACCTGGAATTCCCAAAGTTCACCCTATTTACTTGACTAATGCGCTTCATTTCGCAGTACGTTAATAAGTACACATTATTATTCCAAATGCAATCTGTGTTTTTCTTCTCAGTCTTTTATCAAAGTAACTCTGAACTTACTTACCCTTTTGTCGGATAGGCCATGTGGGGTTCTGGTTAACGTTAACTGCTTTTTATTTGTTGTTTTAGGCTACTCTTATATGTTATAAAGTTGTCAATAATGAAGTTTTTCCATAAATGCAGTAAAAACAACCGCAATAACGACAAAAAATGAACATTAAAAAAGTCACATTACATTTAGTCATTTAGCAGACGCTTTTATCCAAACGACTTACAGATGAGATAAACAATGGAAGCAATTGGAACAACATAAGGACAACAAAAAGCATAAGTGCAATAAAAAAACTGGTCTCATGTAGCTGTTTATTAACGTAATGGAATATTTGTTTTTTGAGACGCATGCATTGCGAGGCTGTTGGTGAGAGCAGGACAGTAGATGGCAGTGTTTATTTGAGTCCTGTCTGTCCTTGAGTTTCGTCGTTCTTATTTTATTCCCGAAATAACGCAAGACAATCCATCAATATCTGTACATAACATCTTTCCTTCTGTGTAACACTATCTTTGTGTCGCCGCCGTGATATTCAGAGAAACATTTAGCCGCTCGAATGAAACGTTACCGGACTGTGAATTGTTTCCAGCTGATGTTGTATGTAGGTTAAGATGGTGAAGGACGCGACCCCAAACCAATTCCTCCCAAGCCCAGTGTGCAATTCATGTCTTTTTGTTACATATTTTCAAAGTGTTGGTTTATTTTTGCCGAAAGCGTACGCTGAACTCATCTTTGATGGTTTGTGACTGTGTTTAACTCAGCGAGGTGAGCATCATGTTTGTCAGATCTCAGTACTCTTAATTCTTGTAGATGACAATGCGGATAAATTTGTGAATCTGACCTCATTTCAGAAATACTCACCGGCATTTCTCAAACCTGAGATTATTATTGTTTCCGTTTGCGTAACCGTCTGTTTTCCTTTCATCTCCAGTGACCCGTACACGAGGATCTCTCTGTACGATCCAGTGAATGGAGAAATCACCAGCCTGCAAACCAAAACCATTAAGAAGGTAAACCCTCATTTACTGTCCTGTGCAGATGTCAACTCTTCATCAAGAGTTTAACACCGTCTCTCTTCTGCTGTCTTTAGACGTTGGATCCGAAGTGGAATGAGGAGTTCTTCTTTAGAGTAAGTGCACTGCTGTTCAGAGATCAGTGAAAGTCATCTGCTGCTCTCATTCTGTTTGCTGTATGTGCTGTATTACCTCCCTAAGCGAAACTGCGACCGTTGAGTGCGTGAAGTGTCCACAGTTCCACACTTTATATTTTCGGTTTAAGAAGTGCATAATTTGGGTACTTAATGTGCACTTCTTCTGAGAGAATTTCAACGCACTACTTCTCTCACTCTATATATAACGAAATGGCGTAGAATAGTGCGTAAGTGCGCGATTTAGGACGCACCTCAAGTTTTCTTTTCTTCTTGAATTTTTTGTTCTGTGTGATGTCATGCATGTACATACACGTGCAGTACAGTAAACATCAGCTGGTTAAATGTTAACTCACAGATTGCGTATTTGTCACATTCCAGATATGATTAAATATACGCCAGTATTTCAGTGATACCAGATATACTAAATGTGTTGTTCTGTAAGGTTTTTTATTTTCTTGAGAAAATGATTAAGTGTAGTTGTCTTTACAAAAATACAAAGCTTATGTTCTGTTATATACCTGATGTGTGTGTTGGTCTTGGCTCAGAACAATGTTTACGCTAACCTGAGAGATGTAGAAACAAGGACGAGCCGGTCCTGTAAGATATCGCATGACCATCAATTAAGTTGACACAGGATTATTTTTAACCTGTACTGTATGATGGTTTAGAATCAATGTCACAGATGTCATGTTATGTCGTGTTACTTGAGCTACATTTTATTTTTATTTCAGATTTATTTTTCAAATAATAATAATAAGGTCTACACTTGATTTCAAGAAATTCAATTTTCACTTAGTTTTTTTGTCTTGTTTTCCAATACAAATATCTGAAATATTTAAAATATTATTTCTTAAAGAAAGATACTTGATAATTTACTTGATTATCATATCAAATTATCATTTACTTGATAATTGATTTTTGAAAAAAACAACAAAAATGCAAGTACATTTGTTTAAAAGAAGAACATAAACTCAAATTAAGTATTTAATAAAGAGGTCAATCCGGTCTTGTAAGATATCACATTACTGTTAATTAAACTGACACAGGATTTTTTTTAGCACGTCATGTTATGTGAACGTCCAGCTCGACGTTCCTCTGAAACTTGTAAACGATGACAGAATTGTAATTTTTCACGTGCACTCTTCCTAAAATAGAATCCATCTTCAAGTTCATCTTTCAAGTTCAAAGGAAATGTAATCGGGCATGGAAATAAACGCAAAAGCTTCTGTTTGGGGTGCGCGTGATAAGAGATGCGTTCCCCCGCTGTGAGGTCAGAGTTTAGGGGTGCCGGGTCAGGAGTTGGGTTACGGGGTCCGCTGGAGCTTGGGGCACCTCTTACATTCCTTCCGCTTTTTTCGCTGTCATGTGACCAACTGTGACGCATTACTGATGTGCTTAGCATCTCTCTAACATAGCCATCAGCCGTTTCTTAGAACGGACGGACAGATGCGGTGCAACATCAATATAAGGTCCTCTGGAAACAGAACGCAGCACGTCATGGGATTGGATTAGATAAGAAAGTGTCAATATTTTGAAGAAAAACAGCACGAGCATGATTTTAATTTTGAAATAATATGCTGATGAGAATGTTTGGATTCTGTCTTAGTGTCAAACATTAGTACATCCACTAAAACTCACGTTGACGTGAGTTGGAAAAACTGCTTTTTTTAAACATTATTTATCATTCATTTAAAGGAAGTACATACATGTTTTAAAATAAATAAATTCAACTAATTAAATCATTTACTCACTCTCACGTCATTCCAAACCTGTATGACTTTCTTTCTTCTTCAGAACACAAAAGAAGATATTTTGTAGAACGTTGATAACCAAACAACACTGAACCCCATTGACTTCCATTGTACGAACACAAAACCACTGAGACATTTCTCAAAATATCTTCTTTTGAGTCCCACTGAAGAAAGTCTCACATACAGGTTTACAGCCACGTGAGGATGAATAACTGATGACTGAATGTTTATTTGTGGGTCAACTGTCCTTTCGTGATATTTGGTGGTGTCCAACTTTTGTCCAACACTTTCACACCCCGGTGAAACACAAAGAGTGACCGTCACAGACGCTCCTCGCACTTCTGCAATGCATGAATCAGAGCTATAATGATCCGGATGGCAGCTTAGAAAAGGTTTCGTCCTATTTGTGATGTCCAGCGCTGGCCCAAATACCAGCACGGGGACTTTAGAAATGGACCGACTGATACTCTGTCTGGACTTTACAGGCATGTGCTTATGAGTCACTGGCCATTTACAGACGTCAAGAGATATAAACGTAGTCAACGTTCTGTACATTAAGTGGACGTTGATCGATTTTTTTGTTTGTTCTCCTTTACAGGTGCATCCCAGGAAACATCGCCTGTTATTTGAGGTGTTCGATGAAAACCGATTGGTATGTATCTTAAATGGATTTTTACAAACTTAACGCATTTTTATATCGCGTTTTGCCTTATTTTGTTATTGCGTTTCAGTATCACGCAGTCCTAGTTTCAAATTCTCATGGTGTTGGATTTTGTGGTTCATCAATTTTCTATCTTCCATTTTGTTGTAGCTGTATGGATTGGCAAACATCTGTCTAATAAAGCAAAATTGTTTGGCGTGAGGACTTATTTGGCCCAACAGTGGCTGAGTTTACAGTGGAAATGTAGTTGAGCAGTTAGTGTTAGTGTTGTGTCCAGGTGTGTAAAATCAGCAGCGTTTAGTGTGTAATGAATGAACAAGGATGCCTTTTAGCAAGTAGCCACCATAAAGCTCAGGTGTGTGAAATAAAATCTACCCCGAGGGCCGGTTATGTGTGAAAAGTAACTGCTATAACACACACAAAAGTGAACGAAGCGTGACCGGCGTGTGTTTATGTTTGGATTCTCCGTCACGCTGCTGCCGTCCCACCTGAGTCGTGAGGAAGGTTAAATAAACTCATGCATAAAAGACCCAGTGTTCACGTGAGAACAGTACGTCTTGATAAGATTATAAACCACATTCACCTTCCAGTTACGAGACATAGAAAAAACTGACATGTCGCTGCTAGAATGTGTTTGTTGGATTGTATGACGGTCATGAATCAAGCATGCGTGCTATTTCCATCTCCTGAGGAGGATGATAGATTACAGTCAAAGTTTTATTGTAGTTTCATTAGTTGTTTGATTTAGCTTTTATTTTTATTTTTCTATTTAAGCCGTTGTGTGATTTTATATATTTTTTTTAATGCAAGTTAGTATTTCAAGTTAAATATTTTAGTGTCTCGAGTTGAGCAACATTTTATTTTTATTTCAGATTTATTTTTCAAATAATAATAATAAGGTCTACACTTCTTTTCACTAAGTATTTTTGTCTTGTTTTCCAGCACATATATCTTAAAATTCTTAAAGAAAGATACATTTACTTGACACACAAAGTGACCTCTAAGATATAAACTCTTGATTTTTGAAAGAAAATATAAAAAAGCAAGAAGATTTGTTTAAAAGAAGTATGTAAACTTATAAAAAAATGTTATAAAGTGGTACAACTTAATTTATTTTTCCGAAAACAAAACTTGTATTGTTACTGAATATTTAGGTTTCAAACTTTTTAGATATTTGTATTGGAAACACAAACGTACTAAGTAAGAAATAATATTTTTTTACAGTGAATTAACATGTTTTTAACCATGTTTGGGTCAAATATGAACAAATCCAACCGCGGGTTTAATTTGACCTAGAGCGCTTTTCCACCATCGCGCCGAATCCTTCTCGTTGCTGAACCGTTCCACTCCGTGCCGACCCATGCCGGCCAGGTACGTAAAGGGTTTCATTTTCCTGGTAACTGATAACGAACATTTTTAGTATGTAAACACAAACACGCACTGCCTTGGTAACACAAGAGACTGAACTACAACGTCTCTGCGCGCTTTCAATATCACGTTCCGAGCCAAAATCGTGCCGTGTCGAACCAGGCTCACGTGGAAACATAACTGTAACCGTTTCAAACTGCTTAGAACGGTCCTAGATCCATATTTGACCCAACCTGAATCTCACGTTTTGTCACGTTACAGCAGACACAGAATCAAAACCTCTACAACATAATCTTCCATTTGCAATATTTCTGTATTTAGAGTTTACGCGTCTTCAAGTGAAGCGAAGGAGGTTTCACGTGTTGTGTTAACTGCAGTTCTCTCCGCTGCAATTGGCTGTGATTGATGAGATGGCATTTCTGTGACAGAAGTGGGTCTTAAATGGCTGTGACACGGGGTGTCAGATGACACGTGATGTGGCACATGTCCATGTCTAGCTCGAAGGCTCTTATTCGGCACAAACAGGCTCATTACTCTGTTCGTTTTTAAGACGGACCGAGTGTGTAGATGAAACTATCATGCCTTTAAGCGGCGCTCGCTCGGAGCTGCAGAAATAGGCCGAACGTTCTGTTTACGAGCTTGGTGCTTTCAACAGCTCGTAACGCCCGCTTCTCCACACATACTGCTGAATTCAAAGTACGGATGTCGTTCGGAAACTCGGTCCGGTACAAAATGATGCCAGAACCCATTCCACTTTATTTCCTGTAACTCTATCCCGGTGGGGTAAAAATATTAGCAGAAACTCTAGACCGACTTCTGCTGGAGGCTGTTCCACCTCGCTCCGTCCTGGCATGCATGCAGATTGTTATTTTTTCTGCATTGACCAGCGGCAGGGCGTTGGAGGCGGGGGGTTCTTGCGAAACCGCAGAAGGCGCAGCTGATACGCCAGAGGAGAGGGTTTCTTTCTGCTTGGAATAGTTGCCTCTGTGAGGCTCAGCTGGTGATGGTATAGTCCTCTCCGTTACCCGCTGTTTTTATGTTGCGTTTGACCTCACATGGCCGGTAGCTTCTGAAGAGCTTTGAGAGGAATGTAGGTTGTCACCGCTGCTATTTTGGCTATGCTGAGCTGCTAATGATCGGGACCGGGAGCAGTCACTGTGCTGGCTTCTTTTATTTCTTCTTTTATTCCACGAGAAGGTTTGCCATGTCGTGCTTTCCTCCGGACCCCGTGGACTAGGACCCTAGACCACATGGCACGACAACTGCGATTGCATTTCGCTTCGAGGCGAAGCAACACGGACCCTCTGTCAGAGAGTTGCAGTCGTGTTGAGGACTGCACGCTGACCGCTGGCGGCCGGAGCTCCGCCGAAGGACTGGCGTGTAGCTCCGTTCACGTGAAGGTGACTCCAGGACAGCTGTCCCTGGCTTTGCCACCCTTGTCACCAGAGTACGGTAATTTACAGCGCCACTCCACTGTATTTATTCCCAAGGTAAACGGAAGCAGAAAAAGCACGCTGCAGGTCTCTTTGCAGCCCTGTAAACAGACCGGCGACGCAGACGAGGGAGAGATCGCGACCTGCGGCAACGGGAACTCGTATGATGGAAGCTCTTGTAGCAGCAGCACGGCGAGCGATGCGGGTTACTGTAGCAGCAGCAGCATCTTCGAATCGGACATCCCGGAGCGCAAGACGACTCAGGACAGGGTCGTCTCGCGGCGGAAGGCGAGGGCACCCCTGCGTCGCTGCTCTTCTCTGGTGATTTTCCCACGGAGCCCCTGCACCACGCCTCCCGCGTCCCCCGTCAGTCCCGTAGCGTCTCCCATGATCCCTCCGCTTCCACCATCAGCACGAGGGTCCTTTCAGACGTCGCATCAGATGCAGCTGTCCAGCGCCGATACGGCGCAAGATGACGCGTCAAAGGGATCCGTCGCCACTGCGGTCAACGGTCTGCGGATGTCCAAAAGCAACTGCACGTCTGCCGAGCACAGAGACGCCAAATCCATCGTGCATTTCAGCGTGCTGCCGGAACCGGAGCGAACGGAAAGACACTCCAGCGCTTTGCTGCGACTTCCTTCAGGGAAAGGAAGTTCAGCGAAGACGAAACTTAACGTCGACTCTTCCAAACCTCCCGACTGCCCTCAAACAGACGACGCGCCTGAAGCTCAGAAGGTGAAGCTTTTCCGCAGCACCTCAGCCTGTATGCTGCCCAGCGGAAGGTCGGAAAGAAGACACGATACCTGTCCGACCGGCAGTAATTCAGAAAAACCCTCAAAAAAAGACTACCGGCATGTTCTTCACAGGAGCATTTCTTTGGAGGTTCCCTGTGCTAGCACGGAGATATCTTGTCACGTTTCGAATGCGCCACACGTACACTCCAGGAGCGGCCCGCCGCATGTACACATCCATGTGTCTCACGGCACCAATGCAATAAAAACAAACAACAACGCAACCGACCAAACGAATGATGATCCAACCTGTGTGGAGAGAAGAGCAACAGTAAGCCTTTCTATCTGATCGCATGCGAAAGATTTTTATTGCATTAAAGTGTCATTTGACTTCTTTGAAAGCATTAAAGTTCAAGTTTAGGTTGGGTCTTGAACTTGAACCAGTTTTGTTTTTGACGTCTGAATGTTGTTGCTGTGGTTTGTGTGTTTTGTAATGATTTGCATTCGACTCCTTTATATTTAAACATTATAAAAATATAAATGAATTGATTGCTCAGATGTTGCTCTTTCATAGCTCAGAAGATCTGATGGAGTTCTCGAGTGCGTTTCATTTAAGCGACAACTTCGTCTCAAATGTTTCTCCAAAAATGTTTCACCCAAGAATTGTTTAGGAGAAATAAAACGAGAATCACATGCGGGTGTAATACAACATGAAGAGTCTGGAGGTGTTAATGAATATAGATGGTAGAGGTCAAATAATCTGGATTTGAGTAGATGTGATGAGAAATGTTTGAGTTGATATTGAATATTGACTTTTGATTGCAGACGAGACAAATCTGAGCTCAGTTTAACACACTGTTGACGTCTCTTCTCATAATGACAGACACATATCTCAGATTTCTGACTTGTTTTCTCACAGATGAGAAAATTCTCTTAGGGTTGCCAGATAGTGAGATAAATTCCTGCACGTGTGGCTTTATTTTGCTCTGTTTGCAGACATTACTTTGCAGAGCTAATTTAACTTTTATTGGGTGATGGCTGTAAATTCAAACATCCTCGTGTGAATCAAACATTCAGCAGTATTCGACCGCATCGCTCTCACTAAGTCTGGCTGACTTGCAGACAGGTCAAATGTCAAAATAAAACCCGAGCATCTTGTGACTTTCACGCACGTGTTGTATTTTATAGGACTTTTTCCGTTTTTTTATTGACGTGTGAGCAGTGTAAGTATCTCAGTGATATTGGTGTAGATAGATTTCAGGAGACCCTCCTCCAGCCCCGGCTCTATAAATACACAGGCTTTAAAATATTCTGCTCGACTCCAGCGAGTCTGGCCGTACAGCGCGCTGCTCAGCTCTCTGGATTCAACATGATACGCCGGGACTGCACACGGCCACTCTCAGCTGTTGGGCCAAAGGTCAGCTGAGAGACGACTGATAGGTGGAGGCGGCGACTGAGCCGTGCCAGTCCTCTTCTGTTGAGGATAATGAGTTCAGCACCCAGCGGGACATCCCGCAGCCGCCGCGTGTTTTCAGAGCATCAGGTGTCTCGCTCTCTTACCCCTCAACTCAATTCATTTGCACATTCTTGGTCGCTTTAACAACGTGCTGGAAACAAGTTACACATGCAGTTCACAGGAGCTGTAAACTTTATTGTCACTGTGTGTGGGTGTGTGTGTGTGTGTGTGTGTGCTAGAGGTTTGTTTACAGATGATTGTGTTTGTGTGTATTTGTATGAATGTGTGTATGCGTTTGTTTGTAGATGATTGTGTGTGTGTGTTTTGTATTTGTATGATTGTGTGTGCATGTGTGTATTAGTTTGGTTGTGTGTGCTCTAGAGGTTTATTAGTAGATGTGTGTGTGTGTGTATTTGTAGTAAATTGTGCATGTGTGTGTGTGTGTGCGCTAGAGGTTTGTTACATGATTGTGTGCGTGTGTTTTTTAGCATAGGACTGTGTGTGTGTGGGCATGCACACACATTAGAGGGTTACTAGATGGTAGTGTGTCTGTGCACTATGCTTTATTTATGTGTGTGTGTGCACGTATTTGTTTGATTGTGTGTCCGTGTGCACAAAAGTATTTTTTAGATGTGTGCATGCGTGTGTGTGTGTGCTAGAGGGTTGTTAGTAAATGTGTGTGTGTGTATTTGTATGATTGTGTGTTTGTCTGTTTGAATGATTGTGTGTCTGCTTGTATGTATTTGTTTGATTGTGTGTGTAATTGTGACTGTGCTGCAGGTTTGTTTGTAGATGTGTGTGTGTGTTTGTGTATTTGTATGCTATTGTGCATGTGTGTGTGTGTGTGCTAGAGGTTTGTTAGTAAATGTGTGTGTGTGTATTTGTATGATTGTGTGTTGGTCTGTTCGAATGATTGTGTGTGTGCTTGTATGTATGTATTTATTTGATTGTGTGTTTGTCTGTTCGAGTGATTGTGTGTGTGTGCTTGTATACATTTGTTTGATTGTGTGTTGTGTGTGATTGTGACTGTGCTGCAGGTTTGTTTGTAGATGTGTGTGTTTGTGTGCGCGTGTGTATTTGTATAATATTGTGCATGTTGGTGTGCTAGAGGTTTGTTAAATGATTGTGTGCGTGTGTTTGGTGGTCGATGATTGTGTGTCTGCGCACTAGGGTTTATGTGTGTGCGGGTGTGTGTATTTCCACAGTGGTTTGTGTGTTTGTCAGTCATCAGAGCTCTACCTGTAATCTCTCTCCTCTAATGGTGCCTGACGACTCATCAGATTGATGGAAATAATGAAGACCGACACAACTCATCAGAGCTTCTTCATAATAACATCGTTCATCTTCAGTCAGAATAAAATCTAAGTTTCTCCTTTTCTTTCGATTGCCATAAGGATGCACAGGGCTTTGTTTAGCAGGTTAATGTAAACTCATTTCTTCAGGTGTCGTTTGATGACGCGAGTGTGTGAATGCAGGTTTATGATGTGCTGCTATACATTTACAGGATGGACCGTGTGACCTTTGTAGTTTGAGTGAAGTTGTGTGTTATCTGCAGGACGTGAACCAGCGGTCTCGCTTCTCTCGTAGAAGAAACTGTTCCTCTTTCATCTTGCGTCATTACGTCTTCTCTTCAAACGTTTTCTGGTTTCCTCTCATTAGCGGGACAGACGAGGTCAAACGGATCTGACCGCGTTCACAGCAGCAAGTTTTACTGTGCTGTCCTTCTGGACTCATACTGTGATGGTCTATTGTGTTGGGTTCTACTTTTTATATTTGGTTTGTCTGACTAGTTGCGCTAACATCAGCCAAGATTTCTCCTGCTGTGACTCTGGTACTTTAGCGTGGTCCAGACGGAGTGAGTTTGTCATGTGGCGGAGTGACAGAATTACTCTGTGGTTTGACCTGAATTCAGAACAAACAGGCAAACGGTGACGAATGAGGGAATACATCTGTGTTAATGTCGTTGTTGAGTTCTGAACGCTGTAGAATAAAATGATCTTTTGAAAGCAGAGCGATCTCTGATATTGTTGGACAAATGTCAGTTCTCTATAACCAAACATCAGAACGATGAATCTTTAATGCCTCGTTTGTGTGACCTGTGTTTGACGTGTCACGTTGCTTCAGTTAGTTTAATGATAGCGGGTGCGTAAAGATGGGTGTAATTTTGTTTAACAGGGAATGAAAGCCAGCGTGGGCTGGAAAACACTTTTCAATGGGAATGAAAACAAACTCTTTTTTCCTCTTTCTGTTCTGGCCTACTTTTACCTTCACTTTATATTTGTATCACGCACACAGTCTCTCTACCTTCATAAAGCCTCATATTTATGTGACCCTGGACCACAAAACCAGTCATTGGGGTCAATTATGAAATTGAGATGTATACATCACCTGAAAGCTCAATGAATAAGCTTTCCATTGACGTATGGTTTGTAATGATATGACAATATTTGGTTGAGATACAACTTTAAATAAAATCTGAAATCTGAGGATGCAAAAAAATAAAAAATTGAGACGTTAAAGTTGTCCATACAAGGGCTCAACCAAAAGGACTGCCGATGACAAACATGTCTCTCGCCCGATCGGGCCAGTGCTGTATCGTAAGGAAAGTTTGTAATTTGAACGTTTTTTAATATTCTCAAAAGGTGCAAAAGAGAACTCGATTCTGTTCTTACGGGGTGTTTGAAATATGCAACACAGACAACATGCAAAATACTGAGTTGAGTTCTCTTTCATGTCTTCTTACTCTTAAACAGACTAATGCACGTAATGATGCCGGTAAGTATCGTTGTAAAAGTAATCCATTATGTCTTAATGAACGTAAACAGTTTGGAAACAAAACCCATGCAATCTCTTAAAGGGGCAGCAGCATAATAAAGATCTTTTCAATGTTCATCAAACAACAAAGGACGAAGACAAAATCACTCATGCGTGTCATGATTCAGTCAGAACAGCTCTTGACTGGTTGAATTATAACTTCTAGTAAGATTTATTCAATATTTCATTCAAAACACTTTATTTTAACACTTGATTATTTGTATATTTGCCACAGACTACTTACCGGTTAGTTGTCAACAATATTTGAAATTACTGTGAGTTAGGCTAATAGTTTGTTTATGGTATGATAACCTTTTTTATTAGGATTACATAACTAGACAATATCATTTATTCATAATAACTTTTTTTGTGGTGGGGACAGTGAAAACTTTGGCAGGGCTAGTAGAAATAAGGCCGTTGCTAAGAAGAAACAGGTTTGTTTCAATGCTGTCTATGGGCTTACCGCTGTAATGACGTTGTAGAGACTAGATGAACCTGAACTTGGGTTGGTCATTCCTAAAGAATGTGAAACAAAAAAATTGTTCCCAGTTTTGATGCATCCACTCACAAAAGTAAAGTTTTGATATATTTACGGTAGGAAATTTGCAAAATATCTTCATGGAACACGATCTTTGATTAATATGCTTATGATTAATGGCGTAAATCCTCTGTGTTATACGGTTGGTTTTTGTTCAGAGTGGAAGTTTGTACACTACAGTGAAGTATAAATGTCATTATGACTTTGTAAATCTCTATAAAACATGGAGACACAACATGTGTTGGTGAACGTTGGTGGCTAAATTAATTATACGGATGGGAAAACCTGGAAAAAGATTCAGAAATGCGCTAAATGACGTCTTGAATTGTGCAAAAGTCACTCCCGCTGTCTTCTGGTGTGTTACGATTGACTTTCTATTCAGTTTCTTAGATGTTCTGGGTGTTTTGTATGTTGATGTGTGGTTGCTCGAGAGTTTGAGTGGTTGTTAAATGGACGGTTCAACCAAATTGAACAATCACATGTGGTTTAAACATTTGACTTCAGTGGAACACAACAGAAGATATTTTGAGAAACGTGTCATACACTGGAAGTCAATGGGGTTCAGTGTTGTTTGGTTATCAACGTTCTTCAAAATATCTTCTTTTGTGTTCTACAGGTTTGACATGATATGCAAATGATTTTTTACAGAATGTTTACTATCCATTTAAGATTTGTATTATTTCTTATAATGTTTCTGAATATCAGACGTGGAACTGCTCACGATCTCAGGGTTTGCTGCATTTCTTTCCGTTCTCATCTTAATGTCTCTCTTTCACTTTAGACGAGAGATGACTTTCTCGGACAGGTGGATGTTCCTCTCCATCAGATCCCAGTGAGTGTTTGGCCATCTTTATAGGGTGTATTAAACACGTGTTTTTTATTGAATCTCCCGACTCGTGTGGTGTTATTAATTCAATGTAAATGTAGGTGTCGGCTGTTATTTTTGGGAGGTCTGCCTCACGTCTTCAAGAGTCGCTCCCATTTTAACACGCCATCGTAAAAAAGTGAGTCATAATGAGCTTTTGGAAAAGCTCATTAGGACTCACTCAGACACTAAAATTGAACATTAAACACCGCGTGTTGGCTGTGTGTTCATAAACATTAAGTCTGAAGCTATTTTCAGCATTGCTTATTATTCAAATAAAGTTGAACGTGGAAGAACGTTGAGTTGAATGACACAATGAAGCCGTGTGAAGACTGATTTCAGTGTTTTTGTCATTTTAATGTCCGCAGACTGAAAATCCAAACGCTGAAAGACCCTACACCTTCAAGGACTTTCTCCTGCACCCGAGGAGGTTGGCGGTTATTTTAGCTGTGCTTTTTACCACCTGAATACCTGCATGTTTTATTTCCAACTGGTGTCATTCCATTATTCCGATAAGCCCTTTGATGTTGTGTAGCCGTGTGCTGTTGTCAGTTGAAACATGTACATGTCAACACTGTTGATACAGTTGAGTTGAGTTTTGCGTCTTTGGTGATGATGTTCTGTGATGTGATGTGTCTGTGTTTATCACAGTCACAAGTCACGGGTGAAAGGTCATCTAAGACTGAAGATGACTTACCTGCCCCAAAACAGCGACGCAGAGGACGACCCGGCTGAACAGAACGAGAGTCTGGATGTAAGATACTTCAACACAAACACGTTCACTTTTTCATTCTTATATGACCTGAAAGAATTGTGCCTGACAACGGCCTTTAGGTTGTGTCTAATGTCAGTGTTTCTATGAAGTTATTTTTATTTAAAATGTAGATCATTTTTGTTTGGTAAAACATTAAATGTGTTTGTAGAATTATGTAATGGTCACTCGAAAGCATGTCGTAGGGCCGGGGTTCCCAAACTGGGACCCACCAAAATATTTGGAAATATTGGAAAGTGCATATTTGTTCTCTTTTAGTAGATTTTTAGTAGAAGCTGTAAATGCAAAAGGCGTATGGTAAGATATTAAAACCATTGCTAGCCTTAAATTTGACTGTTGAAAGGTAAAAAGTATGTAAAATCAATGACTTTGTGCAACCCACAAATAAAAAAACATGTTTAAAAATGGATTATTGTAATTATGTGGAACCGTTGTTTGGTTATCTACTAAACTAATGGATCATGTACATTTACAGCCGTGGAAAAAATTGAGAGACTATTTCAAAATCGTTTTTTCAGACTATTTCCAGGTATGTGTTTAGATAAAATGATCATTTTTATTTCTTTTCTGACAAAATTTATCCTAAATCTTTTATAAAATCTTGTTTTAAGTTGCATTTATTTGCAGAAAACGAAAATGGAGAGAAACAGGTGAAAATAACAGAAAAGATGCTGTGTATTTTTTCAGACCTCAAATACTGCAAAGAAACAAGTTCAGATTCACTTTTAAGTAACACAACAGTCATATTTCCACATGTATTTAGGAAAAGTTGAAAATGTTGTATTTTTATCTCAAAGTCTGTCAGTCTTTCACATTGCTGTGTGATGACTTTATGTCACTCCTGAGGTTTGATTTTGTTGAAATTCAACAAACACTGAACTGGAACGACCACAATTCAATTAGAAATGAAGATTAAATGCACATTTGGAATGCTCTCTTAATTCTTTCCATGGCTGTGCGTCTTATTTGACCACTATCGCACATCTTGTTGTTCAGCAAACTAATGCCGTTTGTTTGTGCAGGAGTGTACTGTGTACTTTTCCACCTCCGTCTCATTGTACGAGGGTTGTGTTGATGGTGGTTTTGTGTGTGTTCACACTATTCAAGAAATGCAGAAGCACAAGTGTTGGTGTCAGTAGATGGAGTGATATCCTAGTGCTTCAGCATTTCGTAAGATAGTTACGACGGGTGTTCTGGGTTATCACTACTTGGTTGCTTACTAACCCAGTTAAAAGACCCAGCTGTCTTAATATTTCTTAAGAAAATGTCCCACATAATAAAAAACAGTATTAGTTTTTGCTATTAGTAATTGTACCTTACCATGGTAAATATTGAAGTATACTACAGTGTTTACTACGGTTTATCAGTTTACTATAGACCGTTTCATCGGCCGCGTGTGCCTGCCTGACCCCAGTTAACTTCTGGGTTGTGTTTGGCTAGTGTCTAACACCGCGTCGAGGTTCAGTTGGGGTCACAAACGTGTGCATGCAGTAACGCTTGTTTATGTTGTTCAGATGAAACCGTCTATAGTCACAGTAGAATATTGCAGTATATACATCAACAAAGTGTTGCAATATATATGCAGTATACTACCATTGTAAAATCTGAAGTATTCTTTCATGTGGGTGTGATATCCAGGGTTGTGTGTTTGGACAACAGTGCCGTGAAACATGGCTCAATGTTTTCATGTTGTGTTTCCAGCCTGGTTGGGAGCTTCTAGAGCCTCATGAGTTGTGTAGTCCACATCATCCTCATCAGCTGCCTGCGCTGCCCCCTGGCTGGGAGGAGAGGCAGGACAACCTGGGACGAACGTACTACGTCAACCATGAGAGCAGACGCACCCAGTGGCACAGACCCACAATACAGTAAACACGCACACACACACTCGCATTATACACACTACTTATGCTACAGTGCACCTTCTTCCCTATATTTGACGCTTTAAATATGGACAACAGGAGTTTTGTCATTATATGATCAGAGAGCTGTGTCATGTAAACAATGATGGGGTTTCGTGTACTTCTCGTAGGCAGAGAATAGAAACAGATGTGTTTTTGTGACATGCGTGTCGGTAGATTTTCAGGAAACAATTAACAGCTCATAAACTCTGCTGCTTGTGTTATTCCTGCCGTTTGTGTGTTTGTTCACTGGAGGCTTTGTGTTGTTTTACAGAGACTGTCAGACAGAGGACGAGCAGAGACAGGACAGCAACACCGAGTCTCAGCGGGCCTTTCTCACACGCAGACAAATATCTGAACACAACGAAAGCCAGAGAGAGTCACCAGAGGTACACAGACACACATGCCGACAAATATATGAACACAAAGACATGAACTAATACCCACACTTGCGGTCTTGGCCACCTGAGAGCATTTGTACTTGATAGGAAGTAAGTCCCAATGTCCCGTGTCTTTAAAATGACAAAGTGCTCTGCCCTTCACGCACACTTAACCCACACTATCTTGAACAGCACTTCAGAGCGGTGTTCAGGGCTTAGTGTATCCCATCATGCATCACGCTCTAATGAGAGGTCTAATTTTCCTAATCTTGTAGACTGAGGATGAATCTATAGGATCCGTGAATGCATGCTCACTTGGGATCTTGACAGCCACTAAAGCACTTGGGTCAAAGATAGGAAATACGTCATGAAAGTAGTCAAGTGGTCAAGTGCAAAGACCGCAAGTGTGGGTATTTGGACAAAGCCAGAGAGAGTCCCCAGAAGTACACACACACAGACACTTGTGACTTCCTTTCAAACAAGCTGACAGATGACACGTGTGTGTTTTAGAGTTGGGAGATCATAACAGCAGATGATAGCGCCCTGTATAACAGTCTCAGCGAGCGTTCGCCGCCTCCTCCTCACTCACCGATGGAGTTCACAGGATTCTGTGAAGAGTTCAACAGATTTCAGCTGGGAAGCGACAGACGCACATCACTCACGGTATCTCTCACACACACACACGTGCTTGTTTTATTATCTCCGTGGGGACAGTCCATAGGCGTAATGAGTTGTATACTGTACAAACTGTATATATTTTATCCCCTAAACCTAAAGATGGTAGAAAACGTTTAGCATTTTTACATTTTCAAAAATTATCCTTCTGTACAATTTATAAGCTTTTGTGCCCGTGGACCTCAGTTTTGGTCCCCACAGTGACACGAGTCCCCATGAGTCGGTGTGCATTCAGGTTTAGGTCCCCACTAACATATAGAAACCAAGTCTACGCACACACAGCGTTCAAGCAGAAATGAGCTTTAGAGAGGACACCGAGCCGTTGAGAGAGAGAGCAGCTCATATACACCTATGTGTACGACTATCAAGTATATCAGCAGATCAATAAAAGCTTTTATAAATCATAATGAATAAAAACAAATCACAAAATGGCATTAAGTTTACAAAATAAGTTTGCACTGCAGTGCTACAGTATTAGATTTGATGTTACATTTGTCAAATCGGTTCATGTTTGATGATGATTTTGTTAAAACAAGGCGAACTCCCGTCACAAGGAGAAACAGAAAATAATCAAATATATAATGTAAACAAATATTAATGGAACAATATTAGTTGAATTATAGGCGACAGAAAGAAATCTTTCATCACATTAGCGGTCTATTGAAGGATGTTTATCGTGACGGTGCAGTTGAAGTGTTGTGTTGGTGTCAGCCGCAGGGTCACGGCAGTCGCAGGGGAAGTGGACAGAACCTCACAGTTGAAGAACATCCCATTCACCCTGTGGTAAAGAGCCCTACATATTCATCAAAACATCTCTGCTCTCGTGTGTCATCTCAGCTGTCCCACAGTTCCCAGCATTCCCTGTCCTCATGAGACATCTCAAACCGCATTTTCATTTTCAAACTCGCCCTATTCTCTGTCTCTGTAGTTACTGCCCACCTCCGCCGGTTTGCCTCCGGGATGGGAGGAGAAGAAGGACAGTAAAGGGAGGGTTTATTTCGTCAATCACAACAGCAGGACAACCACCTGGACACGCCCACTCATTCAGGTACATCATCATACTGTATATAGCCGTACCTGTGATGCTATCTCACCCCTGGAGTTTTCTGGTGGTTGTCAGGGGGTGTGGATGCGGTTGCTATGGTTGTTCTGAGTGTGAACTTGTGTGTCTCAGCTCATACAGCCGGCATCAGAGACGGTGGCGAGCAACACTTTGTCTCCGTCCCAGAATGCCTCAGGCTACGCTCCGCCCCTGCTCTCCCCGGACGTGTCCCCGCAGCACGCGCACACGGCGGAGCACACGGGACTGATCCCGCCCGGCTGGGAGATTCGCAGCGCTCCGAACGGACGGCCGTTCTTCATAGACCACAACACTAAGACCACCACATGGGTGAGACCCTGACAAACATACCAACCCATTATATTACCTTCAGATGTACCGTAGTAAAACCGTACAACTACGGTGTACATACGATGGTTCGAAGGTACAGTAGTGTTGTACTGTTGTCCGTACGTTTCTTCACAGGACGACCCCCGGCTGAAGGTACCCGTGCAGATGAGGAGGAGAGTCTCTCTTGACCCCACTGACCTCGGCCCGCTGCCGGTAAGAGCGTCGATGATGTCATGCCTGATGTCATCATTCAATCATTGAGCTCATGGATTGAGTATGTGTGTGTTTTCTCTCATAGCCCGGTTGGGAGGAGAGGGTCCACAGTGACGGCAGAATCTTCTACATTGATCACAGTACGTGGCAAACCCTTGTTTTGTGTTCTAGGCATCTGAATTGTAAATGTCGATGTCATTTGTGTTGTATTTTTCAGACACAAAGAACACACAGTGGGAAGACCCGAGACTGCAGAACTCGGCCATCACTGGTCCTGTGAGTCCTCGTGACTGCTTGTGTTTCTTCTTTAGGTCACTGGTGTTCAGCGAGATGAGGAATATCATCTGTTGTGTTTTATTTCAGGCTGTGCCGTACTCCAGAGATTATAAACAGAAGTATGAATACTTCCGCAAGAAGCTGAAGAAACCAGTACGTGCTTTTCGTTCTGTTTAGACCCACAAACTAGTTTAAAATTAAAATAGTAAAAAATGTTTAATTACTTTTCCCTTGAAAAAGTAAAGTAAGGGATTACTCTTGCTTTTCTGTTTAATTAGACTTACTTTTGATGTAGTTAAACTAAATACTGATTGTAATATATGTGTGTGCGATAGTTGAATTGACATCAAAATTCAAAGTCTAACTTTAAAATCCGCTTTAATGTTTAATTCTCATATAAGTCATAAGTCAAATATACTTTTTGGACAGAGTCATTTGCACAGTAATCTAATGACACTATTGAATATGTAATAAGTAACTAGTAATTAATTACTTTTTCAGAGTAACTTGTCCAACACTGTACGCAATCTAATAAACATCCCGTGATTAAAATCCCACCCTACATTATTTTCCACATAATATTATTTTTTCAAAACGCAAACTGAGGAGAAATCCACAGAATAACCACAGAATTGTGTTTGATTTTTCTCTCCTCATTAAATGATTGTGATCTCGTGCCGCCTCCAGTCAGACATCCCAAACCGCTTCGAGTTGAACGTGAGACGGAACGCTGTCCTGGAGGACTCCTACCGCCGGATTCTGTCCGTCAAACGTCCGGATCTGCTGAAGGCCCGCCTCTGGGTGGAGTTTGAGGGCGAGAAGGGGCTGGACTATGGAGGCGTGGCTCGGGAATGGTTCTTCCTCATCTCCAAAGAAATGTTTAACCCGTATTACGGGCTGTTCGAGTATTCTGCCACGTAAGCTGGAAAACGTGTTCTTTTGATCATATTTAGCTTTATAAAAGCAGACGTAGACATGTTGTGTGTGTGTTGCAGAGATAACTACACACTGCAGATAAACCCAAACTCTGGTCTGTGTAATGAGGACCACCTGTCGTACTTTAACATCATCGGCCGGGTCGCTGGAATGGCCGTTTATCACGGGAAGCTGCTGGACGGTGAGCGGCGGAGGCGTTCTTTAGCATTTTTAATACAAGGAGCTTTTCAATGAGAGATAACGTGACTGTTTGTTTTCGTGTTGTCTGAACAGCGTTCTTTATCCGGCCCTTCTACAAGATGATGCTGCAGAAGCTGATCACATTACAGGACATGGAGTCTGTGGTGAGTGACCGCCATGCCTCAACCAATCAGCAACATGTTTTCTCCTTTCTTCCCCCTACTTGCGTGCGCATCTACATTAAAAATAACAACGCGTGGAAAAGATGCTAAATGGCCTTACACAGCTTTCTGAAATACTTGATTCTGATTGGTCAAACCGCTCAAAACTGATCTGCTATAAACTGCACATTCTTGACCGGTGCTACAAACAAATTAAATAGAAATATATGAAATTATATTTACAAATGATTGTCTTGATCGTGTCTTGGTTTAAATCTATTAAAGGTTTTATCCTTGCAGATGGTTTGTGTTTGTTACAGATGAGCTAACAAAACATTTCACATCAATATTTTGTTTCCGTATTTATATACACCGCAGTTTAAAACATTTATTGTGTACTTTGTACATTTCCAAAAATATTTTTTTAAACGTTCAAACGGGTATAAAATGAATATATAATAATGCTTAAATGTTTGATTTGCATCGGCACAAATCCTGTGTTTCTGGGTTCATGTGAATATTTGTAGTTTTGACACAAGAGTTGAAGTTCAGGCGCTTCTTTGCACTTCATGTCTCATTGATCTCTGCGTTAGTGGCACAGTTTCAAGCTGCTTCTCCGCTCTTCTGACTTTAGGACAGCGAGTACTTCAATTCTCTTAAATGGATCCTGGAGAACGACCCCACAGATCTGGACCTGAGGTTTACCATCGACGAAGAGCTTTTTGGACAGGTATCGCACCACGTGCTGTCTTTTGAAACCTTATGATATCTCTGTTAGAGGTATGGATTGAAGCATTCTCATTCTTTCAAAACCCCTGTAAATAAGGTCACCTCGGGTTTTTTAGATATTTGTCAGGACCAAATTAAGCAGTTTAGAAACGTTGTTATAATCTGACGTCCTCCACAGACACATCAGCACGAGCTGAAGCCGGGAGGAGCAGAGATTGTCATAGACGACAGCAACAAAAAGGAGTATATTCAGTGAGTTTACACATCATCACGCAGTATCTTAAGACCAGAATATCACTACTTGCCATTTCATGATACAATGTAAAAATCTTTTGCGGTGTTGTTTATCGAACAGACGTTTATATGTAAACATGCTGTTTATTTTCAGTCTGGTGATACAGTGGAGGTTTGTAGACAGAATCCAGAGACAAATGACGGCGTTTAAAGAGGTAACATCAACACTAACTCAATTAGTCTGTGTCACACCTGTGGTACACTGAGCCATCTGTGAGATTGACGTGTCATCTTTATTTATAGGGATTTTATGAGCTGATCCCTCAAGACCTGATCAAGATTTTCGATGAGAATGAGCTGGAGGTGAGACGCAGCGTTCCAGATGTGAGATGATGCAGAAGTTATTCAGATGCTTCATCTCTCTCCTCTCTCTCTCTCTCTCTCTCAGCTGTTGATGTGCGGTTTAGGTGACGTGGATGTCAACGACTGGAGAGAAAATACAAAATATAAAAACGGCTACAACCAAAACCATCCTGCTATCATTTGGTTCTGGAAGGTCTGATTTTATTCCTGATATACATCATTTTTATTCCTAAAAGGTTTACATTTTTTGGTCTTATTTTGTATCTAAACTGTGAGAATTTTAAAACAGTTCCATACATGGTTCATCCGTTCAGAGCTACAATTTATAAAGTGTATTATATTCAGTGTTAAATATACCGTCGTCTAACATTCTCATTTGAAAACGTGGCTTGATTTTCATTTATTTTCTGTTCATCATTTTGGAAAACATTGTGAAAAATATTTAGCTAAAAGTATTTATGCAGAGATTGTAAGTGAAGTATTTATTTTTAGACTGTTCTGTTGATGGATGCGGAGAAGAGAATCCGTTTGCTGCAGTTTGTGACGGGCACGTCTCGTGTACCAATGAACGGCTTCGCTGAGCTTTACGGTCAGTCCCGCCCCATCTTACCACACCCTTTAAAATCATCTGCTTGTTCTTCATGGAATATTTCACCCTTTTATAACATCTGCTGTAGTCAATATAGAATTTTGTTGAATTTTTAGGATCCAACGGGCCGCAGTTGTTTACCATCGAGCAGTGGGGTACGCGTGACAAACTGCCCCGCGCGCACACATGGTAAGAGTCGTATGTTCATCACATGTCTGTCTGTCTCTGTGGCGTGTCTCAGATCATTTACCGGCTGTTTTCTCCTCGTTTAGCTTCAATCGACTGGATCTTCCTCCGTACGAGACGTTCGAGGAGTTACGTGAAAAACTGCACATGGCCATTGAGAACGCTCAGGGTTTCGACGGCGTGGACTAGATTCAGACCGCCGCAGCAACAGCGTTACCATGGCGACAGCATCACGACGGCCAGTTTTAAAAGAAGACGGCACACGAGCGAAACGAAGGATGGAGAACGAACGGACCTGCGAGCAGTTTCAGCAGGAGACAGAATGGATGTGCTGTCACAAAAGCTGATTTCGGGACATATGGTTTGTCCTCTGGCTCTGTATCACAAGCTTGTTTGTTTGTGATGTTTACAAAATGATGTTTTGTATCGTATCTCTGCACACAGCTCAGTATGTTTCTGCATACATTATTTCTAAATATCTATAGATTTGATTGTATATATGCTTTCAGCATAATAAATATTTATGATACGTGCTTTTGACTCGCGCATTATAGTTCTAAGAGTCGTGCAGCATGGGCCAGACAGGGTCTGCTGAAGATTTCCTGTAATGCAGAAAACGAGACCATTAATATTCATTGTGTGTACAAACAATCCCATCTTATTGATGTTCTGAAGTAGAATTTAAGTGCTATCTGCACAGACAAACAATTATCTGTGTCTTTTCTCAATATTATATCTTAATTGGTACCTTTTCTGACTTCGACTTTACGTTTACATCTTTTTTATGTTTACATCATTACAGACACCCCACTTTAAAAAAATGAATGCTGGTTGTTTTTTTACTGATTTTGATGTTTGACGCACTTTTCTAAAAGTTCAAGTTTTAAGTCTTATCGATATATCGCCTCTGTTGAGCTATATCGTGATTTTGTGACAAGTCATCGCTTTTCTGTATATCATTTCCTAAATGTTAACAGCATAAATATTGCTTAAAGTAAGCACATTTTGTCTCGCAAAACACGTTGGACTGTTAAATAACTTTGCCTTTATTTGTAATATAAAATGATTTGATTCAGTTTCCCAAAGAGAACAACTTTATCCTTTAACGGAGAAACACTTGTAATGTCTATACTATTGTATAATTAAAGGCTACTATATGAACGTTTATTGCATTTCTACAGATGGTCAAAGCATTTTTGGCAGTGAAGAGAGAACTTTCTGAGATTCTTTTCTATTCAGGTTTTAAGCGCAAAAGTGTCTTTAAATGGACAGTTCACTCAAAAATTAAAATTCTGTCACCGTTTACTCACCCTCAAGTTGTTCTAAACCTGTATACATTTCTTTGTTTTGTTGAACAAAAAGGAAGATATTTGAAAGAATGTCAGTAACCAAACAGTTCTTCTCCCCCATTTACTGCCATAGTAGGGAAAATAAATACTATGGGAGTCAAAGGGTAATGAGATCTGTTTGTTTACTGGCATTCTTTAAAGTTTATTTCTTTGTGTTCAGCAGAACAAAGGATTTTTTACAGGTTTGAAACTATCTAAGGGAAAGTAAAATGATGACAGAATTTTCATTTTTCATTTCATTTCATTTTTGGGTGAACTGCCCCTTTAATGTCAAAGTAGATTGTGCTGATTTTATTTGTCATGCCAATCTTCACGGCTTTGTATTTTTGGAAAATGAAATAAAAGAGCATATCTTCTCATCTGTTTTCAGTGTAATTTGTCAGGACAGGCTACATTAGGTTTATAAGTGTCATGTTTTTCACAATATTTATTTTATCTGGCCTGCACATTTTAAATGCCTATTTGCATTATATATGAACAGCTTATTTGCAAAAAAATTTGTTTAAATCCAAAATCGTGTATTTTGCTACGTTAGAATGTTTCTTATTGTTTGATTGTGTTAGTTAGCTGTATTTTTTTGTTATTATTACTAAATAAAAACCACCCATTTGATTGATAGTAATTGGAATGCGCATAATTTTGGAAAAAATGTGGAAAAAACAGAGTTATATATTTAAATGTTCACACTATAATTACGTATCAATTGTTGTTTTTTATCAGTTCAGTTGTAATTTGTGTTCTCAAAAGTACTGCACGTGACGTCAGCCTCTCCAGCCACGCCTCTTTCAAACCCCGACCCTACACGTGCGCGCGCACTCGGAGACAGTACCTCAGCTCCCCGTTTCCCTTTTTTTAAAAGGCTTGAAATTGATTGACAGTCAATTCAAGGGTTTATGGCTCTCAGGAAAAGATATATCTGGACACGTTTTAGTGACGCTGTCAGGTAACGTCAACGACGACAATATGACTCGAAAAGACCGGCCTGACTGTCCCCTAATGCAGTACGATGTATGCTGTACCTGTGTGTGAGGGAGTCCAGAGAGAGGTACACGGAATACTGTTTATTTTATGCTCGCATATGTCATTATATAAAGTTTGAGAAACCATTTAGTCTTTGATTCATGTGATTGTAGTTCTCTCAGCGTCCAGGAGGCGGCAGTAGAAGCGCAAATCAGACGCAGGACGCGCGCGCGCGCGCGCGTGTGTGTGTGTTTAACCAACACATGTTGAAAGAATACATGTGAAACACTATTGACCTGCTTGAAATACACTGGATAAACCGTACAGTATAATGTCCCTACTGTCAAAAAAACAATAAAAAGCATCAGATAAATGGATAGATGATGGATTTAATGGGTTTAATAGGAATTGCAGGTGGTTTTAATTGAAACTATAATGGTCTTAACTGGTAATCTGTTGGGTTCTGTTGGTGTGATGTTATCTGTCGGATGGGAACCAATAGAACACCATAAAATCCAACTGGAAAAAGACCCAAAACACACTACATGTATGAATGATATATGTTGTAATGGTAAACAGCTAATGGTGTTTGAAATGAAAACCAATTGAACCGCTGTTTTATTTTCAGCACTATATTACCTTTGACACTTTAAAAAAAAATAGAAAAAAATGATGACCACCATTGGAAAAAAGGGGAGAGAACTGGGGTCAGAGAGGTGTGACTTTCTGCCAGAGGGGCGGGATGAATCGGTAAGTGACAGCACCTCTGCCCAATGAGAGCAGCTCTGTAGTAAGAACGTCATCTATTGTATTCCTTATTGATCAGATTGCCATATGCATTAGCATATTATCTGTTACATCTGTGTATCTGTCATTTAAAAAGGTTATATCACATCAATACACATGCAAACATAATCATTTTTGAGATGACATGAAATATTTAAGGAAAGTTGACGTGTTCTGTGGTGTGACATCTGAACATATTTTGAACAGAGTTTCGTGCATTCTTGTGGACCTCATGAACAATGATGAGGGACAAGATTTATATATTTATATATATTCGTCACACTGCAAAAGTTGATTAAAAATATCTACTTGAATATCAAAATCTAGTAACGGACACAGCGGTGTTTTCAATGACTTTTTGAAGACTGTGAAGTAGATATCAGTAACGTTTAACCATCGCAAGTTTTTCAGAGCGAGCTTGTGTGTGAGTGGATGTGAGTGAGGTTGATCGTCACACTTTCTGTGTGATTGCTGACTGTGGGAAAGTGAACTCCTGACCTTCTCTGCACGGACGTATTGTTCTGCCAGACCTCTAGTCCGAACTGAGCTATTGTCCGACTGGTCAGAGAGTCCGGAGGGATGCTAGAATAGGCCGGGAGAGTAAAGGAAAGAGGTCAGAGGAGGAGAAGAGGTCACACTCCTCCTCCACAGAAACAGAGAGAGAGAGAGCAGATCGATATTTTCCCTTCAGTCTGCAGCTGTCGAAGGGAAACTTATCGATACTGGGCAGAGGTGGGATCCATTTTATCACCTGTCCGATAGAACAAGCTGTTAAAACTAATCCGATGAGATTATCTCTCGCACGATTTGCTCCACAACCTGACTATATGACCAAACATTAGACAAGTAGATGAATAAACCTTTTAACAGGCAAATTAAACTCTGTATGTCAATGTATGTTACATGTAATACAAATGATGCAGTGGTTCGAACTCACTCAGAGTAAAAATCTTATTTGTGCAGATCCTCGCAGCACTGCAGTTTAAAGAGTGTGACATAAACTTTTACCACGATCCTTAGGTTCAATATATACATCATTTACATAAAATACACAGAATTTACACAAATAGAACCCAGGGCTGGATGTAGTGTAGTGATGGACGTTTAATGGATTGTGTGATGCTTTTAAAAACCTGGTTTACAATGTCCATAATCAGGTTTTTTGCACCACTCTCATTGTGGCATATTGTCGCATATAGTATGTTTGTGTTCTGTTAGATTTTTATATCGGTCTTCTTCACTCATTATTAGTTATATCTTTAGAGAGATTACTTTTAAATAAACCCACCCCTAGAAATGTGATAAAAATATGTAAATGAGTAAAGTATTACAAAAACAGAAATATTAGACAGAAATATCGAAAAAATAATGACTGTTTTTCTTCAGACAACACAAGGAAGATTTCTTCTTTGTTTAATCCTAATTCTGTCGAGGACAAACAATTGCATGTATTATTAAACATTATATACACGCTCTGGTACCTCAAGCGCTTATATATACAAATCTGTTTACAGTGACGTCAGACTACACGTGTAGCTCGAGCGCCTCAAAGCTTCCGCGGGCGGAGGGATCTTTTGCGCGTCATGCAGCGCGCGGCGCAGATTGTGTCCGTCCGCGCGAAGCAGTGCGAGCCGCTGACCGCTGCGCCCGCGTGACTTTAGCCAGATGCGCGTGAAACTCTAGTCCGCAGCCCACGGGCTCAGGCATGCTCGTACTACCGGAATAAATGGCGTCTTTTATAAAGGGATTACACCAGCGTTTGCTGTTTCTCGCAGTATTTCTTTCAATCTCAGGTAAGAGTTTATTGCACCTTATTTCTGGTAAATTGAAAAAAAGTTGTTTAAAAATGATGAATATATAAGTAGTATATAAAAACCTTTAGAATCAAATGTGAACGTTTTTCAGTTCTAGTAAGGGGTTGCATTTGGGAATAATTGAATTCAATTAAATTAGTGGTCAGACTGTGATCCACTTGTGTCAGTCATGATGGTAGTTTTTAATAGTTTAAGTAAAGCATCTCTAGACTATGAATGTGAATGAAGGTTTGTGCGAAATCTGCCGCGTTCTGTATCATGTGTGACATCAGTCGCGTGCGTGGAGTGAGCCACGCAGATACAATGTATCAATCTGCGATCATTCAGCACGTTGCGGATGTTGAATATCAAACCAACGCTAATGTCATGTGCAATACAAGTGAACGTGTACTTGCTTTACTCCTTAACTACTGATCTTTTAAGTCATTCTGTGATTCTTAGAATCTAAAGTTGCCACAGTGTCAAAAAGTTTGCTCTACTGTCCCTCACATCTCTTTATCTCTTTGACTTCTGAGAGGGAAGTACCAGAATCATCAGGGTCAGTCCTACATTCGGACATTGTAATGTCTTTAAAAAATTCTTGAGCACTTAAGTTGAATCATTTATAGGAACATAAATAAACAAATTACTGCCATAAAATGTTCGAACACATTGCAGCCTAATACACCATCTTTTCTTGCTTTAACCAACAGATAAGATAAAGTATTGTAATCCTTAATCCTAGAATTGAAATCTCATAACATTTAATATTAATATTAATACCATAACTTGTTCTGGGGACTATTTGTTTCCTAGTGGGAATGACCAATTTTAATTATGCTAAGCGTTCAATGTCACAAACTGATTAAATGATACGTCTCTTTATGTTTCTGTTAAAAGAATATCTTCAAATCCTTTGATTGACTGTTTTTGTCTCCTCTCTTGTCATGATGGACTGCTAAATGTCTTGTGATTTTCATGCTGGGAATAAGAGCTGAAGTGATTCTCTAGCTTTGACTTCATGCACCACGAATAAAGGGATTACAGCGCACTCCATCTAGTCAAATATGATTACAGAAACTCAGAAGATCGACCTGCTGCTTGTCTTGATCCACTGTCTGAATCACCCACTTTTACCTTTAAATGGAGTAAAACCAGAAACAGTTCACGGTCTGATTCATTTCTGTTTGTCCTGCAGGTGTGTTGTGTTTTAGCGAGCTGTTTTTTATGAGGGAACCACACGATGTGACTGTAATCCGGAGGGACGCTGTGGTTTTGGACTGTCAGGCCCACGGCGAGGCTCCGATCGCCATCCGATGGCTAAAAAATGGAGGAAAGCTCTTAGAGACGGAGCGCATTTACCAGCTCGCCAACGGATCGCTGCTCATCTCAGAACCGGGGAGTCGTAAAGACAAATCAGATGAAGGCTTCTACCAGTGCCTTGCCCAGAACAAATATGGATCTATTTTGAGTCAGAGAGCACGCTTGACTATCTCAAGTAAGTTTCACGGGAGGATGTGACCTCCGAATGTCACCCAAAATCTGTCAGTGTTCAAATGTGATTAGATCAACTACAGTCAGTGACTTCAGAGGAACACGAAGCGTTATCACTTCTGGTGCAGAGAAGCTGGAGTTCACTCCATGATCAAAGATTTCACCAAAATTACATCCATGTAGTTAAAGGTTTTAAATCAACCCTTCTGACACCTTACGGTCAGCAAACAAACGAGGGTCCACATATACTGATACAGATTGTGTGAGGGTCCGGGGATAAAACATGGAAACCCAAAGTGTGTGTGTGTTAGATAAGACCTCAGGCAGGTAGATAAATGATGACACAGTGATTATAATGTTCTGTCAGGTGTCTTGTTAGAGATTTCTGTTTCTCGTAATCATTACATCAGAACTCATGAGTGATGACGTAAAGGTCAAAACAACATGATACATGTATATTGAACGATTCAGATGTGTATCTGTGACGCATGAGATATTATTTCATGTCATACAGTCAGTGAAGTGTGTTTATGAAATGTGTTGACTGAAGATTTAAAAACCCATCAGTGGTCATTTTTACCGCAGTAAGGGGGTGAAGGGTCTCAGGCCCGTGTGTGTGTGTGTGTGGGGGTCACGGGTGTGTTAGTTAGAATGTGTCCATTGGTGTGCAAATGAAGCCCGGCAGGTTTGAAAACCTCAGTTTGTGGAGGTCACCAGTGCATATGACCTCTGTTCACACAGCCGAGCCTTTATATCAGAGAGAGAGAGAGAGAGAGAGAGAGAGAGAGAGAGAGAGAGACAGATTGTTGTTGTGTGTGTGTGTGAGGGAGGTATGAAAGGGCAGATTTGATGGCAGTAGGGGCTTTTAAAGATCTCTCCTCCTGAGGCCATGTGTCGTGCTGCGCTGCTTCAGGACAAAAGCATCATCTTCTCTCTCTCAGAGCGAAACTTGAGCAGGGGAAGTGACTGTCCCTCTAAAGTTCTTACCGCGAAAAATCAAGACCAGGAAACACAGCTTTTATGATCACAAATCTCATATAGTTATATACCAGGTTTTTCTTGATAACATTAAGAATAAATCAAGACCGATAAGATTTTCAAACCGTCTCACGTTGTGCTCAGATTTAACAAGATGAAAAACGTTGGAAAAACTTTAAATGATCAATTCTAAATTATGTGAATTGTGCTCTATACTTTGCCATTTGTGTCTCTATTTCTCCATATAGTTTTTCTATATGTATTCTCACTGTTAGTCGTTGTTAGTTAGAACTTCTCAAGTTAGTCTAGTCTAGAGAAAGGGATGTTTTTGTGGCTTCGCATGTTGGTGAAAGTGCTGCGCTTGATGTCAGGTCGGTATAACAGTGCTGATGATCCTCATAGACACAGCATACAAGACACAAAATACATCCATTACCTGCCCTTCCCTGTCACTCCAGGAGCGCACACACTTCTAGTTTTGTGTCATGAATTTGTAAACAAGGATTACAGACATTTCGACTCTGTTTAGGTTTTGGGGTCATCACACGCAGATTTGAACTGATTCTTAAAAGCTCAAAAAATATCTAGATGCATTTTTTTCTCCAACACAAGCACTCACAGAATGACTGGTTTTATTGCAGTCGAGTCGAGAGTTGGTGGTCTCCGGTCGATTGCTTTCTGCTCCGCTGGTCTACAGAATTCCAGAAAAGCTTTTTCTCTTCTTCTCCTTTTGTTCCCTTTGCCCCCGACTGCCCCGGCCACAGAAGGGATTTCTTTAAGGGGCATTTGTTTGGCCAGAGCGGGCTGGACAGGACATCTGTCCCCAGCCACTAAAATATGTGGGGAGTTATGCAAATGAAGTAGTGAGGTTTAACGTTGAAAGTTTAGTTGAAAAACGACATTCCAGAGGTTGGTCTGGTTTGGTACACTGATGTTAATATGTTTTTTAATGCTGTGTGTTGGCAGATTTTGTGAACAGTGTGCGTTTGCCTTGGGCTGTTGTGTGTAAGATTAATGGTCCACATGTTCGGACCCTTTGACCTGTGTGTTTCTACTTACCTCTTCTTAGAGGAGATATCCTTCACACACGTTTACTTCTCTGAATGAGGACACACACACCACAGTCTGCTATTGTTTTACATACAAAACTACCAATCACAAAAACTACACACTATTCTAAACTGAAAACTTCTGGAAGAAAACTGTTTGCATGTTACGGATAAAAATATACATATAGCATTGACTTCATTTAGAAACTTATTATATTGTATTTTAACTGAGATTTTGCCCACTTCCTGGAGACCCAAAGAACAGTTTAGTAAACCGAAATGACTTGGTTTTAACCACAAATGTAAAAGGTTTAGTATGGAGAATTGTAAAGGTGATTTCACAATTGTCGTAAAAAGTAAGGACGGCGCTTTTAAACTGAACGAAGAAGCAGTTGTTTTTGAGTTTGTATGCATGGAGACAGATCCAGGGTCAGTGGTGATGTCAAAGGTGGTCGTCTTTAGCAGTTTAAAATGAGAAGCATGTTTGAGTTTGTGTCTCGTGTGTGGTGGTTTTGAGGGCCAGTGTTGGGAAATGGCCTCTTTTGCCGAGTCCCTGAGGTCCTCTAATGTCTTCCTAGAAATTCTTAGAATTTCTGCCTAGGAGACTGAATTCTCATTTCTTTCCTGTTTTCTGTTGTCTGAAGAAAATGCGAGCGACGCCTGCGTGTATGGTTGGGTATCGTTTGACTTTTATCAGTTCCCATTATGCTTATCGATGTCCAGTAAATCCAAAGGATTTATTAAAATTAGTTTGAACATAGTTTAACTAAACATATCATAGTTAATGAGACTATGGTAAATTAGTACCATAGTTAAAACTACAGTTACTATAGTAAATATATAGTACATTTTTACGAGGGCTTTTATTGCGATATCAGCAGATACCAACCAAAAGTTAACACATGCACATTTCTGATAATGTGCTCACAGCATTGATCATTTGATTTTTATTGAAGTATCCAATTCCGAACCGTTCCCTTCTGATTCCAGAATTGGAATTGCGATTCCCAAGTTGGCACCAGCGCATTGCTTTTGATCTGAACACGATATTCAGGCCTCTTAATATCTAACTTTGTAATTGGTTAAAATAACTAACCTAAGTATAAGCAGAATTATATTTATTTCTAATTGTTCGATTTTCTTCTTCTGTTGGCAAATGAGTCTTCAGGTCTGCGCTGTCAGTAATATCCAAACAGACGAACCTTGGTTTCAAAATGAAATGTTTGAGGAATCTGGATCTCTTCACACAACTTCTGCGCTTTAGTGTGCAGTGTGAAAGGTATCCATGGTTTCCTGAGCGGTGGTCTGAAAGGTCAAAGGTTGTTTTGAATTGCTCAGCAGGTTGTGTGCAGGGAAACGGCAAAGAGGAGTCAAATATTCCTACTAACACGCCACTGTGGGTCAGCTCTGATCACATCAGCTCTCCTACTTTGTAACGTTTTGCTTCATTATTTTACTGAGATTGTCACAATGCATTCTGGGATTGTTTGATTTCAGAACAGAGGGTTAGTCTACATGTATTTGATCACACATCTTGGTCTCTGGTTGACCGCTTGACCCGTCAGAACAGATAGGACTCAAAAGCCGTGCTGTGCCGGACAGAAGCGGGGTGCCTTTAAGAGCTCAGGGGGCAAATAAGAGTTTGGGCAGTTTTTGCTGTCCCCTCGCCAGCTCCCCATCAGGCTAAAGGGCACAGGGAGAGGTCTCGAGCGCGGCCTGCGATTGGCCGGAGGGGTTGCTGATCTGAGTTTCTAATTGGCTGGCCGAGGGGCCGGTGCTCCCGGCTTTTAAACTGTCCTTCTGGCTGGATGGAGCGTGATTGATCTGCGGAGCTTTTGGGTTTTGTGTTGCTGTCTTGCGTTCACAGATGAGGCATTCTTTACCTCTGCAGTCATTTCTTTAAAGACGCAAGAGAGCAAGGTGAGGTCGGGTCACCACACGGTTTATTCACAGAGAGCACGCTGAATTATGCATCCGCTGATAAAACCTGCAAACTTCTCAAATGGACGTTACATTAAAGATGAATTAATGGACGAGCTCACCAGTTCCATTACAGCTGCATCAAACTGACACACTGAAGATGAAGAGGAAATGAGTTCAATCGTCTGTTTTTAAATAACGTTTTTATGAAGGATGATTATGTTGAGTGATGGTTGTACTCCGAGAGGAACGGTGTGTGTGTGTGTGTGTGTGTGTGTGTGTGTGTGTGTGTGTGCGTGCGTGCGTGCGTGTGTGTGTTTGCTGAAGGCTGAAATATCAGTGGTGTCTCTTACCTGCACTAAAAGATCCTTAAGGGCACTTATGCTCGTATTGCTTTACCAAGACAGTAAAAACACATGTTATATTAAACAGAGAGAATAACAGAGTGTGTGTGTGTGTGTGTGTGTTTGACAGTTTTTTATTGAAAGTTTTGTAAAACAATTAAAAAGACCATAAAGAGCAATCTGAATGTGGCTGAAATGCACCTGATTTATAATCATTTTTGTTTCTCTTGAACTGGGACGAAAAGTCTGGTAGTTAAAAGTTGACACCAAGTTTTTTTGTACTTAAGGTGGAATGGAGATAGTGGCCCTAGAATTGCGGATCAGGCCCCCCGTGTCGTCATGGGAACCATTGTTTCTCCCTGACCTGCTCGCTGACCTTGTGTGTACTGTGTACTGATCCGCAGGCCTGAGAACACAAGAAAGCCATTATCAGAGAGGCTCAAACACGGAGCTAAATTCAAGAAGAGATCTGTCCTTACATATTCAGCAGCTTTTTTTTCATTTACACACTGCAAAAAATTACTTTCTGACTTAGTATTTTTGTCCTGGCGTTTTCTTGATGAGCAAAATGACCTAAGAAAATAAGTCCTGTTTTAGACAAAAAAAATCTGGATGTGGATGCGAACCCATTATCTCGCTGGACAGAAACAAAGAACAACATTAAACTGGAAGTGAGTTTCTTCACGATGGGTTGAGATGTTGCTCTGGTTTGTTACTGGTGGTGCTTTAACGGTGATGAGCTTACTGCCGGTCTGGATTTGTTGAGGTCAGAGTTGAGAGGTCAAGCCAGGAATGGGACAGATTTTGACATCCTTTTGTAATGCTTGACTATTTTCTTATTTTAAACACACTTTAAGTATGTGATTTTCATCCATCTCCAAATTTCATTTTTTAACTAGATTTGGCCACACCGGCTTTGTGTTCTGTTCATGTGAATGTATGAAGATGTGTCCTAGTTGTGTCCTAAATAGATGGCTCGCCGCAAAATGAAGATTCTGTCATCGTTTACTGCATCATTTAATACCATCAGATTGTTCCAAACATGTATACATGTCTTTGTTCTGCTAAACACAAAGGAAGATATTTGGAAGAATGTCAGTAACCAAAAAGATCTCACTCCTCATCGACTCCCATAGTATTTTTTTTCCCTACTACGGCAGCAAATGCGGGGTGAGATCTGTTTGGTTACTGACAATCTTACAAATATCAACAAAGAAATTTATGACAATGAAAGTAAACGGAATTAATTTTTTTCAGATTGGGGTTGATTTTATGGATATAATCTCTTTGCTAATATGAGATTTATACCGGGGTCGGTATGGACAGCAGAAGTTTCATTGATTTCAGTTAACTAATTATTGACCTGCGGCTTCTTTAGGGTGGGTGGGTATGGAGGAGACGGGGGTTTTAATGGCTATTGCGGGTTTTATGGCAGTGAGCCCGAGAAGGTCAGAGAGAAAATCTGATGACCTGTGGTGCAGTGTGAAGAGAGAAGTTAAACAAACACGAATGCCTGTTAAAGTCTTTACCATCTTAAAACACTGTTTAAAGTGAACACTGTTTGCTTTACTGCTATATTGTGTTTACTTCCACTGCTTATTTTTACTTATAAGTGCACTTATAGTCGCATTAAAGGGAAAGGGTACCCAAAAATGTCACAGAAACTTGAGTCACACGTTTGTGTTTTTGTGGAAACACGACACGAAAGATGGTAAAGGCTTTCTAGATGATTCTTCAGTGTTTGTGTGTGGAATAAAGTCACCATGTCCTGTGTGTTGATCCATTGTGGGATGGTAAGTAACGATTGTGTATATAACAGGCTTTTACAGAAAGAGAATTTAGCTAAAGGCAAACTTGAGAAAAGTTCAGGTTTTCATAGATTTAAAAATAAATATCTATGACATGGACACTTTTATGAATGCAGTAAACGCAGCACAAATGGTTCGAACAGTGCTTCTCAAACTTTTCAGATCAAGTACCACCTTTAATAAAATGAGTTGTTCCAAGTACCACCTTATGACCGCCATGAAAACCACATGAATAAACACTTAAATTAAAGAAGAGCTGTGAATCTTTATCTTACACCTCGTCCTCCAAATCTAATGTATTAATAATACAAACCCTTTTTTATTAACCAGCTGTTTTCAAACTAAAGAACGTGTTCTTTTCATGTTTTTCAAGTCAGTCAGCAGTAAAACAAGTTTCTGTAGTGCACTTTTATAGGGGATTTATTAACTTTGTGGGGACTTGCAGAAAGACTACAAACCTATATGAAAGACAAACAATGTGCGAAGAATATTTAACACGGAAGATAAATAAATCTACCTTTACTTAAACATCAAGAGAACAGCTTAATATAACAAACAGAGACTCACACTTTACTCTTGTCAAAGCAGCGAGTCAAAAAGACATCGCAACGCGCTTCATCGATTTAACCTCGTGATGATGCAGGCGTGTGTTGAATTAGCACTTTACAGCAATAACAACAGCTTTAAACAGAGGTCCAAGTGCAGAAATACGGTTGAAACGTAATTTGCACGCAGCTCGTCGGAACTCGCAATCATCTGTCTGCTCCCGCTCTGTGTCTGAGCTGCTATCACACGCCTGAGTTACATGCACCAATGATCAATAAATCATCAATCATTCATACAACTATATAAAAATCGCACATAGGCTGAGATGTTTTCCGCAATTATCAATCATGTATTAAACATTTCAAATTTAATTTAAAGCACGACATGTAAATTCATATATAGAGTTAAAAAAAAACAACCCACTAATGGTCAGGTACCACAGTTTGAGAACCACGGTGTTAGAGAAAAGCATTAAAGTTACTTTGCATGCTGTAATGTGAGCAAAAGGCCCGTGTTACGCTTGTGTGATCTTTATTTAAAGCTTCTTGGCCCTTTTGGTTCAATTTGACTCATTAATCTCTAGTGACAGTGTGAGCACGTGTACAAGATCATCTTACAACAACCGAACAAATCTCTCTCTCTCTCGCTCTCTTGTGTCTCCATCTGTCTCTGAATATCAGTTTTATTGGCATGACAAAAACTGCGTATTAGTGCAAAGAGCGTCTTACAAAGATGAAATTACAAAATGTAATCACATTAAAATAAGTTTTATAAATGATATAAGTAGCTAAATGATGAAGACGTGAAGTGAGGGCAGATTCACTATATTGTGACAGGCGCAGGCAGTCTTTTCAAGACATTCACTCTCTCTGTCTCTTCCACAGTTTTTACATTCATACTTTTGTCTCTTTTTCCTCTCTTTCATTCTCTGTCGGTTTATTGATCTCATTTGTATATGTGAAATTGTCTGCCAAATGATTTTTCAGTCTTTAAATGCAGAAGAGTTTATTTGTGCATTTCAAATTCAAGTGATTTCAATTCAAATAATTTCTATAACTCTTTCACAATTTTGTTTTGTTGAAACGCAGCTAAATGACAAGACATTTAGACATGTACGCATTTTATCCAAAGTACTTTCATTGCAGTTTTGATCGGTATGTGTGTTCAAATCCGTGACCTTTGCTTTGCAAACTTACTAACTGATCTACCAAACAAATTTCTTTCTGCAGGTTTATCAGCCTTCTCTCAGCATCCGTCATCCATCACGGTTACAGAGGGAGGGGTTGCACGATTCGCCTGTAAAATCACTGCCAAGCCCCCACCAATCATCACATGGGAGTTTAACCGAGTCACTTTACCGCTGGCCACTGAGAGGTATGACTCCGCCCCCAACACATTTACCAATGACTCTTCCTTTTATTTTAACTATGCTTGTCATAATAAAACAAACACAGCGTTTATTTGTGTGTAAAGCTGTTAGGAGCATATTATTAAGAAACATTTATGGTGGTTTATATCTTTATTCAGAATCACAGTGCTGCCCGGTGGCATTATGCAAATTCAAGGAGTTGAACAGGAGGATGCTGGAAGTTACCGTTGCGTGGCGACCAACATCGCCAGTCGCCGCAAAAGCTCCGAGGCCGTGCTGACCGTGACTGCAGGTGAGATCCCTCAAATATGAACGCAGACACAAGTCTCACTTTAGTTTTTTAACTTAAAAACCGTTTTGCTACTCCGTAGCTCCATCGTCCAGAGTTCCCGCAAGGCCTCGTATCGTCGCCGGTCCACAGAATCTCACCATAGCGACCCGCAGTAGCGCTCTGCTGGAGTGCATGGCCACGGGAAGCCCTCGCCCGCTCATCTCCTGGAGCCGGGCCGACCACAAGTCCATCGACGTCTACAACACAAAAGTTCTGGGCAACGGAAACCTGCTCATATCCGACATCAAACCTCAGCACGCCGGAGTCTACTTCTGCCGCGCGACCACACCGGGAACCAGGAACTTCACGCTCGCCGCTGCTAACATAAGCGTGCTAGGTAGAGTCTGAAAACAGTATGCCATCTTAGTAACGAGCACACTGAACAGCAGGAATATGTGTTGAATGTGTTGTTTTTTTGGGTAGCACCTCCGTCTTTTGTGGAGTGGCCGGAGAGCGTGACCCGACCCAGAGCCGGTACCGCCCGCTTCGTGTGTGTGGCACAGGGCTTTCCCGACCCCCAGATCACCTGGCTGAAGAACGGCCAAACGCTTCACTCTAACGGACGCATCAAAATGTACAACAGGTATTGACGCGCCCACGTGAAAAACCAACTGTGCGTCTGCGATGAAGGCGGAGCTCCAGTTAGATAAGGACACATTTGTTTTGTCCCTAGAGATGATGCTCAAACAGGGTTTAGGACACTGACGTTATTCAGGGCTTGAGTTGCCTCATTTGTCCGCTGGAAACTCAGTCTCGCTGAATTATTCATGAGCCAGTTTCTGCAGAGGAACAAGAGACGCTTAATAATTCAGCACTTTACTAATAGTGTTTTGCTTGATTTTCTCTTTGATTTTCTTCTAATGAGTTCTCCCGTCTGCCTTTGTTATGGGATCCTGAAAGCCAAAGAGGACGTTGGGGGATGAAGGAGTGTCAATAACAAGAGTTTAACATGTATGATAAATGTGTCTGCATTTGACAAAAATCTATATTTATTACAAAACGTCCAGGTCACATTTCACCCCCAAATCACGAGAAAAATTATATATTACCAGAAATAAAAAGAGATTTTTTATTACTATTAAACATTTTACTTTGAACTTTATGCAATTTGCATTCATGTCAATGGTAATTCGCATTAGATTAACATGAATGTTTATATGATATATTTTTTTCCGGCATAATATACTTTAATTCAATTTAGTTTTATTTATATAGTGCTTTTCGCAATATTGCGTTGTTGCAAAGCACCTTTAAATACATTTAGGCAGTGGTAAATGGAGTAAGGAAAAAGAAATAAAAAGAAATAGATAAATAACAGTATTAATATTGCAACTTTCATTGATACGGCTATGATTGATTATTAATGATTAGATTAATAAAAAAAATTTGATAATAATTTTTTAATTAATTTTTAGCCGAAAGAGCCCCAATAAATAAGTAAATAAAATGATATTTAAGCTATGTGGTGCGGTCAGCCGTTATATATGGGTATTTTATAACGGCTTAGAACTCCGCTCAGCCAATCAGAATCAAGGACCAGAACTGACCGTTTTATAAATGTTATAAGACATCGTCATTGGATTAGACCACAAAAAACAATGTTTGTTTTTACAGTAAACTGGTGATAAACCAGATCATTCCAGAAGATGATGGCATATACCAGTGCCAGGCAGAGAACCAGCTGGGTTCGGTTCTGGCCATGGCTCGATTGATCGTGGTGATGTCAGATAACCGTCCCAGCGCTCCCAGAAACGTCCGTGCGGAAATCATGTCCAGTTCCGCCATCCTGCTGGCGTGGGAGAGACCCGTGTACAACTCAGACAAAGTCATCGCCTACTCGGTGCACTACATGAAGACGGAAGGTGAGCGTTTGTACACAATTGTGAAACTCAAAATACTTTGCTTAGTTGATCTTGCTTATGCAAAACTTACTGTAAGAATTATATCTCGAGTCAAAAGCCTTAATAGACCCACAGAGGTCCCACTTTGTCAGACTGTGTGGGAAAATCTCTCACTTGTGTCCTGACAGCCGTTCCTCAATGAATTTCTAATGAAAGGGCAGCAAAAGTCAGCTCTGAACAGAAGTATCAAGAATCCTTTGCTAGTTCGCTATTTGAGAAACGCGTCTCTATAAAACAGCTGCCTGCCTGAGGAGAAAGAGAATAAGGAGAAGAAGTCAAACAGGAACTCGTGTGAATAGAGTTAAATCTTTATTAGAAATGTGGGCACTTGTGCGTTCTGTCCTTCAGAGTTCCAGGTCGTTTATTGGAAGAAGAAGAATGGAGAAAATGAAGAAAGGGCATGTGCAGGGCAGAACGCGGCGGAAGTCATTGAAAAGAGTTTTAAGAGCTTCATTATTCCGAGTGTCTTCTGTAGGTCTCTAGAGTCAAAGTCTCTCTCTTCGCTGTTCATTGAGTCAGACATTCACATCGGTGTTCTGGAGTTTTTCTTCATATGAATGTCATGATGTGAAGTGTCTTAAGGTGCTGTGGACTTGTGGGAAAAGCAGCAGGTGGAATTTGGCTTCTTTGGAAATAATTCACAGCCGTGTTGATGGAGTTGACATGTGTCTTTATATAGTTTCACTAAAGATTTATGTAACAGATTTATAAAGTTTAACAAGCATATAAAATACGGATTGCATGGAATATGGTCTGTTGATTTCAGGGCAAATCATAAATGAGATCTATTTCTTTAACATCTCAGATCTGAATTTTGCTTCTCAGGTTTTCCTTCCAAGAAAAAATGTGTTTTCTAGACTTTCCAACGCAATGTCTTTAATGACTCAGTGTCCTCGTGTTTTCCAAGATCAAATGTTTAAGTCTGATTTCAGTATGAACTTAAACATCATATAAAAACTCAAAACCAAAGAATTGAATAATTTATTGCATGAACAACATAAATTGAAAAAGAAAACGTTTGTCTCGGAATAAAACTAAATGTCCTCATTACGGAATCATTTAGTTGGGTTTGTTAACTTGTTTCCCCGTGACCTAACACCAAGTGCTGTAGCGTGATAAGAATACTCCTGCGTTGAGCTATTTAAAGAAGATTTGTGTTTGTTGTCCCCGCAGGTCTAAATAATGAAGAGTATCAGATAGTTATTGGTAATGATACCACCCGTTACATCATTGATGACCTGGAGGCCGGGCGGAACTACACCTTTTACATCGTAGCGTACATGCCTGTGGGTGCCAGCCGCATGTCTGACCACGTCATACAACACACGCTAGAGGACGGTGAGTACAGGACGGTCACTGAACCCTCTCGCTGATGTTTCATCATCTGCTTATGTTACTGGGGTGAAAAGAAATCACATCTTCAGACGAAAAACTAAAATTGCCCAACTTTGGTACGTGTCTGTTGGGTTTGATTATTAGAAGTACACATTTGAAGTTCAGTACGGGCTTTCTTTTGTAAGGATCGAGTCCTTCCTTTGGTCCAATGTACGGGATTTAGCGACATCTAATGGTGAGGTTGGGAATTGCAAGCAACGGCTCACTCAACCCCTCCCTTTCGAAGCACTACGCAGTGTTGGGGAAGCTACTTTGAAATTATAGTTAGAAAAGCTACTAGAAAAACATAACGCTTCATTATGTAAGGTCTTTATACACTTCTGAAGACAATTATGTATATCAAATTGCATTTCTGTATATTTCAATTGATCCTCCAAAAATGAGACACTGGACCTTTAATGATCTCTCTCTCTTCTCAGTTCCTTTGCGTGCTCCAGAGTTGAGTCTCAGCAGTCGGAGCCCGACTGACATTCAGGTGTCCTGGCAGCCGCTCTCTCACAAGCTGAGTCGTGGTCGTGTTCGATGTACCGGCTCTCGCACAGAACCAGCGCTGATGGAGCGATCGCTGAACACGAGGTGCCGGGACACAGAACCCATCATCTCTTGAAAGGCCTTCAGCCTGACACCAACTATCTGCTCCGCATCGCAGTGGCTACCAGCGTGGGCTGGGGCGAGCCGTCCGCCTGGACGACGCACAGAACACCCAAAGACTCCAGCGCTAAAGGTCTGTCTTAACACACACACACACACACACACTCTTCTGTCTCTCAGGTGACATGAAGGTATTTTCTGCTGATATCCTGTAACACACATGCCTTAAGAAAGACCACAGCAGACTCTCTTTCTCTCCCTGGCTGATAATCTTCTTAATGCATTGCATTTGTTACTGCGTGACCTTTGACCCCACTCCTCATTCACATTGGAAAGGTTTTAGTCATGGGTTATAAAACGCGAGGCCGTGAGCCTCAATTCGCATATCAGATTCTGCCAGTCACCTGTGATCTTAAGCTTTTGTTAAACATATTACCTGTAAAGAGACGGTCGGACCACCGGACGTGTGTTTCATGAAGCTGCTGATGTTCCGGTGAGGTCCTGTCTCTCTTATGGGCTCGAGAGATTCATAGCTGCAGTTGTGGGTGATAAATCTGGTTCTCAGTGGGAAGCTGAGACATACGGAAACCATTCCTTTCATCCGCACTCTGGAAACTGCCAATGTCCATCACATCATAATCTTCAAGTGTTGACCTACAGAAAACAATCTCATATTCTAGATATACATTCAGGCTTGTGATTGGCTCGGATTGTGAGATTCCTTTTCTTATCGGTTGTCTATTGTCCTCCCTCAGTGCCCATGGCACCAGAGCTCCAGTTGGAAACGCTGAACTGCACCACTATCACGGTACGCTGGAATCTCCCAGCGGGCAGCGCCGCTGATCTGCAGGGCTACAAACTATCATATCATGAGGAGAGTCAGCCAGAGGGACCCCCGACCCAAATCCCCCCACACCAGCGCCAGCACACCATCGGAGGACTGGGTGAGTACATGACACAGAACCACTGACTTCTGGGTAAAAATGTGAAAGGGAGAGAATGAGCGAGAGGGACTGAGAGAGAGAGTGAGTGAGCGAGAGCGAGCGACTGAGAGAGGGAGCGAGAGAGAGAGACATCATCTATTCTAGACTCTTGAAACAAATAATCTGGTCCGGGTAAAAAAGCACCGAAGTTTCTTTCAGATTTGTAGCTGCTCTTGCTAAACTCCACCCCCTCCCCCCCGACCTCTGACCCTGCCACCCTGTGACCCAAATGCTGGACAGAGCTCTGGTCTTCCCATGATTCTCTGGAGGAGGATGCATCTCTTCCCCCTAAAGGTCGCTCTCATCTGGGTCTGCAGTGTCAGGCCTGCTATCCCACAATGCTTTGCGTAACCAGTGGACATCTGTGGCCGGAGAGAGGTCAGCCAGCTGGACGACAGCTGATATTCAAGCTGATTATCATTATTTGAGAATGCTGAGAATAACTCACATCTGCTGACTGGACACTGGTCTTAATGGTGAGGGTTGGTTCAGTCGGTGCCTGTTGGACAGAACAATCAGAAAATAAGATGGAGAGTTGAGCTCATGTGTCTTGTAAAAGAAATCTCATGTTTGTCTCCTTTAGAGTTTTATAAACATTATCAACGGTGCTCAAACTGTGCTCAGATTTGCCACGAGATGTTAAAGTCTTCAAATAAAAAACAGCAGCAGAATTCAGGTTATTAAGAAAAGTTGAAGAACATCACAGACGTGTGTGTTGTTATGTCCTGTGCGTGCGCTCCTCTCGGCCCCCTGTGCAGGATTCGACTTGCCCAGATTCCATGTCAGAGGTCAGAGGTCACACCACAGATGTCAACCCCAGCCCCCCCTCCCCTCTCAGTGTGTGGTTAATATCTCCAGGCTATTGTACGAGAGGGATGTCGTCCCGGTGTGGTTCTGGGGTTTAGGCCTGTGTGTGTGTTACTCAGTCCAGATGAAACGTATTCCCATCATGTCTTTAAGAGGTTGAAATGAAATTAAAAAAACTGTTTTCTGAGTTTTATTTTCTTTAGCGAGTCTCTTTTGTGTCTCGCTCCCCCTCTCCAAACACTCTCTTTATCTCGCTGTGTCTCTGAATGTTGATGGCTCAGAGAAAGAGGCTCGACTTGTGTGTCTGACCCTTGACCCCAGATTCTTTAGGAGTTTTATCTGAATGTGAACTTTGACCCCTTCACTAGCTCCATGTAGACTCTTCAGTAGTGTGGGTCTTAGAGACAAACCCTAAACACACCCACAGTCCAATCACAACAGACCTGTTTCTTTGACTCCGCCTTCTCAAGGCCAAGACGCGGATCATTGAAGTGTTGTGTTTAAAGGGATCAGATTTATCATCAGACATCTGACGTCTTTATAATGTACTACATCAGTTCCTTTTTTGTTTTTTTAAACTAACAATATTAGAAGTATTAGTTAATATATATATATATATAATAAAAAGCCAGAACGTTGTTGCTTGTGTAAACAGCATGTTTGTGTATTTACTGTAAGTTTTACTGGTACTTTTACACTTTGAATGGACAACATTAAACTGAACTACAGAAACATGATCAATCTGTTGTGAATATTGTCTGTGTCGTGTAGCACCAGCGTGTGGCCAAAATTAACCGCAGGACAGTATGACATCTGAGTCCTGGATTTCATTCATTTTCAGTACTGTGTGTGTCACTTTAACCATAATTTTAAAATACAGAACATAGCTGTGAGTTATAAAACATATTTTTGGGCAACAGCAGACAAAAAAACATGGCAATAGAAAGATGATAGATGCTGATGATGTCTGTTTCTCATGACCTTCGGCTCTTTTATTGAACTTATGTGTTCTGCTAGTGAAGAATGCGGAAGGATGCGGCTGCTGGTCAGTTTGTGTGTGTGTATGCGTGTGTGTGTGTGTGTGTGTATGCATGTTTGTGTGTATGTGCGCGTGTGGGGGCAAGTGTTTGCGTATGCACGTGTGTGTGCTTATCTGCATGTGTGTGTGCACATGTGTGTATTCACTTGTGTGTATGCGTGTGGGGACATGTGTGCGTATATGAGCGCGTGTGTGTATGTGTGTGGGGGCATGTGTGTGCGTATGCATGTGTGTGTGCGTATGCGCATGTATGTGTGCACGTGTGTGTGCTTATCTGCATATGTGTGTGCACATGTGTGTATGCGTGTGGGGGCATGTGTGCGTGTATGAGCGCGTGTGTGTATGTGTGTGGGGGCATGTGTGTGCGTATGTGTGTGCGCATGTATGTGTGCACGTGTGTGTATTCGTGTAGGGGCATGTGTGTCTGTGCGTGTGTGTCTGTGCGTGTGTGTGTGTTAAAGCCGACAGATGACGGATGGTTGAGCTGAAGGGGGATGAACCCTCGTCTGTTGTGTTGACCAGCAGCAGCAGTGACCACAAACCCGCTGACCAACACCTTCAGCTCACACATCTGCTGCTCATCACACACGCACGTCTCAAATGCAAAAGAAACCGATTGTCAAATGTTTTTTCTTTCTTTTCTCCATGTGTGACAGACCCCAGAAAGAAGTATCATATTAAAGTGTTGGCATACAGTGTGCTGGGTGAAGGATATCAGGCCGATCAGACCATCAGCACACCCGGATGTGTTTGTGAGTTTCTGTTCACTTTCACACCTGAGGTACAATCACGTAAAGCACAGTCAAGTTACGCCCCATGTGTTTATTTACAGCCGTCCGTGATCGTTTGATCCCGCCCCCTCCGCCGCCTCATCACGTGTACGCCCACAGTAACAGCTCCGCCTCTGTGTACCTGCACTGGGGTCGACCCGCTTTCACCGCGGGACAAACCGTCAACTACACGGTCCGCTGTAATCCCGTCGGACTGCAGAACGCCTCGCTGGTGCTCTACCTGCAGACGTGAGTAGAGAGAGAGAGAGAAAGAGACTTCATGAAAATAACCAAACGACTTACAACATAGCAAAAATGTGCATCCCACAATGCATTGCAAGAATTACAAGAAACAATGTACTAACTAGGATTCGTGTTCGTGTTCAATTCGTTGACTTAAAATTGCCAAAAGTTGAATAAAATCTAATAAAAAGGCCAAATGTTGTGTCCTGCAGTGACGCTCAGAGTTTGCTGGTCAGTGATTTGGATCCAAACACAAATTACGAGTTTGCCGTCCGTCTTCACGTGGATCAGCTGTCCAGTCCCTGGAGTCCTGTGGTTTACCATCAAACACTACCTGAAGGTAAACACGCACAGAACGCACTCGATCCCATTATATTCCAGCGTTGAAATTGTTTCTTTATGAGGCTAAATCAATCGTAGGGTTTAGTTTACATTGCAGCCATACTTGACACGAGAAGTTAGTATAAGCATCCGTCTCTCTGTTTCTCCGCTCAGCTCCCTCTCGCCCTCCTGTGGGAGTCAAAGTCAGTCTGATCGAAGCAGATTCAGCACTGGTGTCATGGAAACCACCCGACGAGCCCAACATCACCGTGACACGCTACACCATCCTCTACGCATCACGCAGAGCCTGGGCGGCTGGAGAGTGGCAGATCCTTCAGAGAGAAGGTGCTCCGATGCTTTTCATCTCTCAGTGGAAATCAATATCTCATTGCTTCCTCCCTTTCATGTCCATGTTTACTGTCCATCTGGGCATCCCATGATTATTAGTGTTGCCGGTGACGGAGGCCAGTCATGACACACACATCTAATCCCCATCCCAGAGTTTTATGTATTTTTGTTGGCCAAACCCCATGAAACAAGCATTCTAGCACGCTCAGTGTTTTCTTGGGATGGGATTTTGGCTGATATGAGGTCTGTTGGTACCAGCCATGTTCACAAGTCTCGGAGGTCCAAGTCAAGTCTCAAGCCTTTGAAGTCGAGTCCAAGTCACTATGTTCTATTTTTAGCAATAATGCTCTCAGATAGTTATTGTCATTATCGGTTCAAAATCTAAATCAATTGGATCATGCAATAACGATGTACTATTATGAACCATTTTTCTGCAATCTAGGCCAAATTAAGTAATGTAATGAATGCATTGGGTTTTTTACGAGTCTCGTGAGTCACGAGTTCAAGTCTCGAGTCAGCCGCTCACAAGTCCAATTCGAAAGTCTCTGTTTTTGCGACTTATGTGCGACTCGAGTCCAAGTCACGGACTCCAGTTTCCATCTCTTTCTAACAAGTTGCCAAAAGGGACTACATATGTTCTACATTTAGTCATTTAGCAGACGCTTTTCTCCAAAGTCAGCAATGAAGCAATTTAAGTAACAAAGGTGCATAGTAAACGTCATCGCACATAAAATCAAAAAAATTATGCAACAAGGGTTGTTTTATCACGTACGACACTAATCCAGCGGTCTTGTCTCCAGGCAGCATCACAATGGCTCTGCTGGAGAAACTTCAGTCGGGTCAGGTGTACTTGGTGAAGATCTCGGCGTCCAATCAGATGGGAGATGGGCCGTTCTCACCCGCGGTCGAGCTGACCGTACACTCTGCTCATGCTACGGGTGAGTTTCGGTTATATAGCGCCACCTACAGGACACTTAGACTGGTAGAGCCTGTGTGGAGCATTATATTAAAAATATAATTATAGCAAAATAAAGCACACACATTAAGTGCAAGAAATGCATATTACACACTTTGTCATAAGAAGTGTTGACTTGCCTTAACTAAACTAGTGGTTTAATGCCTCCCCTGCAGTGTTTTCGGGCGGCTTTTATCATCTGGATCAGCGCTCAATGACCGGTATAGCAGTGGGCGTGTGTATCGCTTTAACCTGCATCATCATCTGTGTGCTCATACTGGCCTGCAGAAGCAAAACCAGGTAAGAGCTCACCTGCTCTACAAACACCTGACATCTTCTCACCTTCCTGTTTCTATGGTAACACCGTGACTGACTCCACTCATGTGTTGCGATGTAGGAAATCCTGCACTGCCAAATCCACCAGACAAGGAGGACAGACTCCGCCCACTGCTGTCCATCTAGCCAATGGGGGTCAAGCTGAAAGTGCAGAGGAGATGATGCCATGATGAGGGATCATTTCGTCGATGCGAAGGTATGTTTAAAATGACACGTTACATCACGGGTGTTATAGAACTATTTTGAGCAGACGGCTCTCGTGGAAGCGCTCTGATGAAAGCGTTTGAACATTTTTAGGGAGGAACAAATCTGATCATTAACAGTGATGGTCCGGTGAAGCCCACCAATGAGACGAAGGGAAGCAGATGGAGCTTCTTCAAGAAGGATGAGAAGGTACGAAATAATCTCTTATTGTTAAAAAAGTGATTGATTATTAAGAACAATTTAGTCATTTATATAATTTGTTAATTTTCATTTCGATTACATTTTCTTTACCGTAATGTTTTTTCTGATTATTCTCAAAGGTGTTTCTCATGAGGTTCTACGTACTTTTGTTAAAATAATTATATTTGCATTATATTAACATACTTTTAATATAACGATTGGGTAAACATAAAGGACCAAATATAGCATATAATATATATAAATCTTAATTCTTGGATCAGTTTTTTTTGTACAAATGAATAGTTTTTGGGGCGGATGTGCAAGGAGCCAGAAACGATTCATATCATCTCCGTTCTTTCGTGTTTGTGAACACAGGATGTGAAGAAAGTCTCCAGTCCCCCTTACTCGTATTACCCAGGCACCACTCTTCTGAGTTACACCGACACATCGCCCGGATCCCCTCGCCATCAGCCGTCCTCTCTGCAGGGTCTGTTCGGGTCATCAGAGGGCAACAGCGAGGGCTCTCATTCCAGTGAGACGGGCGACTCCGGGCGTTATACTCATGATGATACGGAGGGGTCCAGCAGCCGTTCGGCCTCCCTGCGGGACGAGGAGAGCGAAGAGTCAGACCGTTACGTGATGGAGAAAGAGCATCGCCTCTGTGTCAATAATGCAGAGGAAACAACACCGTCCCAACCCGTTTAACCCAGAGCTCTCTAACGCCCCCTGCTGCTTAAACAGACTACTGCGCAGAAAACTCAAGGGCTGTTGTGAACTTGCACAGTGTCTGTGTTTCTTGGTGAATGTATTATTTGTTTCTCTCTTTTGTTCATTTGTTTTAAATGATTGTGTGTTTGAAAGAAACTGAAATCTCACCCACCATGAATGTTTTAGAACGTCAGAATATGTTTCTGACGTTTGCTCGCAGTGAGGATGGAACGCTCACATTCTAATCTACCTCAGTTTACCCGTGATGAGATTTTCCTGCTCAGTATTTAATATCTGCTTACACATTCGTCGTGCAGCAATAATTCTGCTATTTCTAGAGTTTGTGTGTTCGTCCGTGTCTGTCTGTCTGTGTGTTTGTGTCATCCTGAAGTATGAGGTTGCAAGGATGCACCGTTGTATTTTCACTCGGGATCATAGTTTTATCTTCCTCAGGTGTATAACGTTAACAATTGCGTTGAATGTTTTATTTGAAGACGTTTGTAGACGATTGAGCGTTTTGTGTGGACGTCTCCACTCCAAAACTCAAGAGGTGTCTCAGGTTTGTGTGTTTTCGCTCTTATAGTTTTGTACTACCTCATTCGATGTTTTATTTTTTAAGCTGTAGTTGTGTTCATTTTCTTAATCTCAGGGATCAAGTTTGAGTTCATTTGAAGAGATTTATACCGTGATTGACAGGGTATCCTTGTGCTGCGGTGCCTATCCGAGGCCGCGTTGAATGTGTGTTTAACCTCTGTCATGGAGATGGATTTCTTTACATCGTTTATTTCTTTCTCTTTTCTATTTTTGAAGAAGTGTGAAGTTACAGAAAAGTGCTGACGTTGATGTGTTCAGCAGATGCCGATAGCTTTAATAACTGGCCTTAATGTATGAAGAGCTGAGCAGAGATACGAGTGGAAGAGATTTATACGATTGCAGTCTGATATTATGGAGTGAATGTTCTGAAAACCAAAGATAATATTCTAATCTTAAGTATACAATGATCAAAAATCCTCTAAAGATCTATTTTTTCTTGAAATATTACTACTACTGAATATGTGTTTTAGTTACTTTCGTGCTTTGGTATAGTCGAAGCTATTTTAGATTTAGAAACAGAAGTCTAGCACTTGTCCTTCAGATTAGTTTGTTTTGTATTTCGCTAGGTCACGCAACTGAAATGTGCAACGGTGACGCGCCAATCATCCCTAAAGCTGTTTGCGTCTTTCTTTCGTCTGAGCTGCTGGCGTTGGCTGGAGTTCAGGTTAACCGTGCTGCTTTTATGACCCGAGAGACGCTTTGCCAATTTTATGACCCCGTGAAGTAAAAATGTGGTCAATCAATACTAAGACAATTGATGGTTCGATGCTTTCAGGGTGAATCTCACAAAACAAGAACTTGACTTTAAAGTGAGTGAATTGCTATTTTTATTTCGCGGTGAAATATGGCTGATTTTGACAAATGATGTGAGATTCACCCCTTAAACCAAATATCGGCTTCCCCCATTAGCATTTCAAGCTCCACGTGGATGTGTTTGTGTTGTACATGGAGATTATATGAAGAAGAGAGATGTTATTATATTATCAATCATCATTCACGTGTGGCTGAAATTCTTCTCAATCAGGGGAAATTGATCGGTCTTGAAAGGCCAGTACATGTCAATCAAAGAGACACAATCAAGTTCTAAAGTTTTTATTTCAAACGCAAACAGCCTGAAACCAAAGATTGTTGTCACCGTTGCACAGAAGATCATTGTAGATTCGTTTCTATTCGCATGATGTTTGTCATTTTTCTGAAGATTTTCTACTTTACTACTGGAAAGAGCATCAGCTAACCAAAAACTGTCAGGTGGTCAGAATTGTAATTGTTTATGACATTCAAGCAAACCAAAGATGATGGATTACAAATGTTTTTGTTTCCTTTAACCCTTTCTCACTGGAGGAGAAATATTGGATTGTTTTTTCGAGGGTAATGTATGTGCCCTAAATATTGACTTAATGTTTGGTTTGCTTTCCTTGTTGGAAAACTAAAAGCTTTTAAAACCGTCCGGAGTTGGTTTGCCCATTAAAACCAGCAAACCAGACCAGTAAACCTGCTTAGGCCGGTTTAAGATGTGTTGTTTAGTATAATTTGATGCTGGAAATGTTTTTATATGTATTTGAAAATATCTTATTGTGTAATAATAACAGTATTAATCTGTTAGACTGTTACGTTTGCGTTGTGAATTTTCTTTGTGCAGGTGTAATTCTACACATCAGTTCAGAGTTTTACTCAGGAAAAAATATTAGTCCAGTTTCACGTCTCTGTATTCTGTACTGAAATGTGTAATGCGCTTGCTTAAACTTCATTTCTGTTCTGTTGTTCTTCTGTCCAATTCTTCTGTTGTGAACTGAAGTGAGACGCTTCAGAAACTCCTCCAAAATTCAAGCAGTGAATGCTGGTTTGACAGTGTGTTCAGTGCACTGCAGTAACCGCATCTATAAGCCTTAAAAACTGAATGTATTTCTCAGTTAACCGCGTTTCATTCTTTGCTTTTCTTGTTACATACAAACATGTGCCGTGTGTTTATTGGGAGATGTTTGATTCCTGTTGAACAATACAGGGTAATGTTACATCATGCATTTGGTTAAACCCCACCACAGAATGTTGGTTATAAAGAATGATTTCCAATTTAAATAAAATAAAGTAAAATAAAACGTTGATGGCTTTCGTTATCAATGGTGCATTTGAGTGTTTTGAGAAGTGTGATATTATTTTGCTATACTCCAAGTTTTTTAATCTCATTTGACTCGCATTGAAGCCTAGAGACTTTTATAAACACTTTTCCGGAAAGCTTTATTGACAAGAATTAAAATAGTTATGCAGAATTTTATTTTGTATACAAAATTATTTTAATTGTTTTTTTTTTATTATTATAATAAAATAATCATTGACACTACCCAGTGTTGGGTGTAACTAGTTACTAAGTAATTAGTTACTGTAATTTAATTACTTTCCCCTTGAAAAAGTAAAGTAAGGGATTACTCTTTTGTTTTCTGTAATTTAATTACAGTTACTTTTGATGTAATTAAACTAAATACTTTGTGTAATATGTGTGTGCAATAGTGGATTTGACATCAAAATTCAAAGTCTAGCTTGTAACTTGTAAAATGTATAATTCTCACATCTGTCATACGTTGGTCAGTTAATAGAGTACTTTAAGTAGTTTAATATTATTTATTTGAATGAATTAAATAAGTCGTTTCATGTCTATCCTTGAATCACTTAACTAATCAAGGTTGATGTAGGATATAAAAAGTAATTAGTAATAAGTAACTAAATACTTTTTGGACAGAGTAATTTGTACAGTAATCTAATTACACTATTGAATATGTAATTAGTAACTAGTAACTAATTACTTTTTCAGAGTAACTTACCCAACACTGACACTACCACACAGCAAAGGCTTATGCTGAGTTGTAGGATATTTCCCACCTTAACCCTTAAATAATGTCAAAAACGGCGTTCTTTTAATGTTACTTTATACTTGATTGTTTTAATATTACTAAATGAATAGGAACACAAATATTTTGATTTTACTAAAAACTTTCAATCATCCAGTCGATATTTCTGGGTTTTAAGTGGAAAATGTACCAAACCCGAGGTTAGTAGTTTCTCATGAAGAATGACGTTTTTTAGTATAAATAACTTCTGCTGACGCGATCAGCCAACCGTCCAATAGCGAAGCGTTCTCTCTCCATTATTAATTAGATGACGACGACGATGCTTCGTATCCAGCCAATGGCGAAGCTTCGGTTCATTAATATTAAACAATACACAGCGTTCGCCAAAGTAGGAGTGGCGCTTGAGTCGCTTCCCGGTTGTGTGACGCCGCCGTGATTGCAGCCGAACTGGGGAAGCACGAGACGAGTTGGCTCCTGTCACTTTTTTTCCAACGTGAAAGTTACACCGTTTCCCGTTAATTCCGCGAGTTTGAGTCATGCGAGGGGCCTGTAATGTCATCTGGGCCGGATAAAGATTCATTCTCTCTGAAACGACACCGAGGTAACGTGAATCTTCCGTGTTTGATCGTGTGCGCGCGAGTCTCGTGATTACCGGAGCGGCGGCGGCGGCGGCCTCGGGCCTCCAAAGAGCAACAGAGATGTTTTTATTCACGAATGTGAAAGTAAATGAGAGAGAGAGAGAGAGAGAGAGAATTAGAGTTTCTGTTAAGTTTGTGTTGAACAGATTCACGAGAGAGAAACAAATCTAAACTAATCCAAGTTGATACACATTAATGCAGCAGCCGACAATGACATGTCATTTAATAAAGTTAATATCATAGATGTATACATGTAGACTAGGGTGTCTTCATTAAGTTAAATAAGTAAATTAGGTTAAAGTGGGACACTTTGTCAATTAACATAAATTAATGGGAAAAGAAGTGTGCCGCTTAATCTCATTTACGCTATACATGCCATAGCGTATCTATATAGGCTAAAGTTTAATGTAGAATATGTAGTGTAACATATATGTAGTGTTATATAGAAATCTAGAATATCGTATGTGGAAATGTAGTTTATGTATCAAGGGTTGTCATTGTACTCTTGTGTTGATTTTGAAAATGACAGCCATGTAGTCATATTCATATGAAGCACAATACTCATGATGTGGTGTTGGCCACATCTCCTAAATTAAGTTTATTTTCTTAATGTCATTTCTCAGAGATTTATCATCACGTGAGCCTGAAATAGCCTGTAAAATCAAAATCGAAATGTTTGTTTTTATATCTCTTATCTTTGAGTCGGCCAGCGTCCTCTAAAGTTGACAATATCACATTTAGATTCGTTTGTACATGACAAATACAATAAAATGCTTTCTTCATGGCTGTAAACTGTAAATAGCACCTGTTACTCACAGCTGATTTGTAAACTAAAGGCTGTGTAAAGTCATTTAACACAACTGAGAGATGAACTCTATTGTGTGTGTAAGATACACTTGATTCAAGTTTTGATTTAATTCAGTAAAATTAATTTAGATTTTTTCTTTTCCAGTGTTAAGAATCTCTGCTTATCAAAAAATATATTTTAGAAGCGTATTAATTATTTTAGATGCTTTCCTGTAGCTCAGTGGTAAGAGCATTGCGTTAACAACGCAAGGTTGTGGGTTCCATCCCAGGGGATTGCAAATACCTATGTATAAATGTATAGGATAATGCAATGTAAGTCACTTTGGATAAAAGCGTCTGCCAAATGCATAAATGTTAATGTAGATGAACATTTGACAGTGTTGACCTGACGGTTTGGTTCTACAGGTGGTGAAGGTGGGCTGGATAATGTTTTAGGGGCTTCTGGTCTGCTAGTGGGGAGTCCTGAGAAAAGGAGACGCAAGTCTAGCGCACAGGTAACTTATATGGACTTTTATTCTGGATGTGATTAATCGAGATTAATCGTTTGACATTTCCACACTTCACTGTGACCACAGACACTTTCACACTTCACTCACGAGATGTTTTAGCCAAACCCACCAGCTCTGAGATCAATCAGAACATTGCAACATTTTACACGGAAAGTTATTTTTTATGAACAGAGGAAATCAGAAATGAGACCGTTTAAGAGTTTGTGATTCCTTCTATTCCCATAACGAATTTATCCAATGAAAAAGATACAGTAACCGTTTACATTAAGTCATTTGAATCGTAATGCAAGCATACATAGTTTAGCAGATACATGTAGTTTAAGATTATCTTTATATCACTTGGTCCGATTAAAAAACGAAATTCTCTACGTGAAATAAATGTGATTTTTACTTTCTGTTATTCTGCTGTTGCTCTTTATTGCAGGTGCATCACAGAACTCTGATAATAAATGTCAATGTGTTTGTCTTCCAGGCTTTCTCCTTCTCTCCTCTGTCTGAATATGCCCCTCCACCAAACCCGAGCTCCGATCCCTTAATCGCCTCCAACCCTTTCGATGACAGCTACAGTTTACCATCTGTAAAGTCATTGACGTCAAACCCTTACTTTGGCCCCTCACATTACTCTGGGTTTCATGGCTATGGCACACCCAGGATGGCCCCGCACACGGGCAACAGAACGCCTTCTCACTCCCCGCGCATCAGATGAGAAACCAGCCCCATCCCTTTCCCCAGAATCCCACGGGCATGGGTTTCCACCGGGCACCAGGATTTAACTACAGGCACCCCGAGAACCCCAATTACGGGCACAGCACTGGTCAGCCGTTCAGACCGGGTTCTGGAGAGAACGTCAACCCTCGGAACCCCCATCAGAATCTAAACCACGGCAACAGTCCCGACGGTGTCCAAAGGTTTTGTCCGGATGGGAACGCTAAAACAACCCTGGACATGAGTCCTAAACTATTTCAGCGACAGAAAAACTTCAACCGGTCTGGCATGCAGGACCCGGGTGACACCAACAGCAAATATACCACGCGGAACCCATCGCCACGGAAACAAAGCCAGAACTGTGACGGCACGGCTGAGCTCAGAGCGAGGGGTCGAGGGAACACACCCGGGGTGGCAAAGCTCAACGGTGTCCTGCACTTAAATACCGAAGCGCTGAAGTCGTCACCGCGACCTGAAAACACCCAAACGGATAAAGCTCGCCGAGGAAGCAGTAATAAAGCTGAGAGCCGTTCTATCAGACGGAGCGCGTCGTCTGAGCCCATCTACCCGTGTGGTATATGTCTGAGCGAGGTGAACGATGATCAGGAGGCCATTCTGTGCGAGGCTTCTTGTCAGAAATGGTTTCACAGGGTTTGCACCGGGATGACCGAGACGGCGTACAACCTCCTGACGGCGGAGACGTTTGCGGTTTGGGGTTGTGACGCTTGCATGGAGGTCAATGGAGCCCAGCTGCTCAAATCTCGAGATGCACCGGGAACGTCTGCCGTGACCAGCGACGGACAATCATGAGCACAAATCAAGGGTTGTGTCAAGCCCCCCGTCTCTTGACTCACCTCAAGTTCTGCTTGACAGCGTCTTTTAAAAGCAACATAAAATCACAAGCCTTATCTTTTGGTTCACGAAGCCTTTAAATGTTCACAATGCCTTTAAATGTTCCGATTTTGGAGATGGGGAGGATGTCAGAGTCCAGGTGTCTTCCTCTGGCTCACCGTGATCAATCTGACAGTTTCATTTTATCTCTACAAACCTCTTGAGGAATCTGTATGGTAATAATTCATGTATTTTTTTGCGTGGTCTTCCCAGTTTGTTACAATCAACTTTTATTTTCTCTGATGATTTGTTTCGGAGGCTCTGGATAAGCAATATTCTCGTGCTTCAAAACTATTGAAATGCTTTTGAATTGATGACAATCATTTAATAGTCCAAGTGTTGGGTCTTTTCCATTGAATGTAGCTTTAGAGTTGATTGACTATAGTATATTTTTCAGAGAAAGTGTCGAGAGATTTGAGTGTTGAGGGACTCTGAAGACACATGTAGTGTCGGTGAGAAATGTTCCGGCTGCACTTTGCTTTCTTCCCTTTGTTTCTCATAAAGTGATGCTTATTGATCGTTTCATGATCAAATGAAGTGGAAATCTTGAATAAGAGCCAGAAAACAAGCTTGAGGTAAAACAACAAATGCACTTGAAACTTGTGTGTGTTTTTGTGATCGCTTCCCTGTTTCTGTTGAGGTTTGCTATTTTGCCGAAAACATAAGAGATTTATTACTTAAACATAAACAAAAATATATTGTGCATCATGACCTTTTGAATAATTCTCTTTGAGGTGTTCATGGATCAATCTCACAAGATGTGTCATTTTACCCCAGAATCACAAATTAAATATTCATTAAAAGAATCATAATTAATAAAATGATGGATGTAATAAGACTGGACGTGTTTGTGAGATTCATCTGTATCATCTCCGATGTTTGTTTGTTTTTTATATTTTTCTACCAGCTTCAGTCCTGTTGGTTTGGATTTGTTATTGTAGCGTTACAGTAATGTGTGAATGTGTCAAGAGCTCATGAATGTGTATTTCATGTCTGGCATTTAACTATCAAGATGTTTCCAGACATTTTAACTTGAAGATGATGTGCCATTGTTCACAAGTATTCTTGAGTTTCACATTCAGATATGACGAATTCACAAAAGAAGCAGAGAACTCGCGTGTGTTTATGTGTCAACGGGTCATGATGTGTCTTTAAGAACAATATATGAACAGTTATTGTATATTAGGCCATAATTGACCTTTGATCTCTGGTGCCTTAAATCTTTTGAGTTCTTTAAGCAGAAGATCATTCCCACTTATCAATATTGGGTGAGAATGTTTGTGATTCGTGCAACTCATTTTTATTACAGAACAATGAATGTATGAAGCCAATAAACTGTAAATAATGAACAATATGAAGCATTTAACAAGAACAAAAAAAAAAACTAGGTACAGTTTGTAGGCCACAGACAGTTTGTGAATGTAAATTCAAGTCTTCTGGTGTGTTCTGATATTCTCTGTGAACAATAGCCTCGTCTTACAGAGAAACCTTTACAAAACGTTTATTTTACTTCACACTGCAATGATTAATAAAGTGTGGTTGACAAGACTTTCTTATAAACAGTGTCTGTGAATTTGACTTATTGAATATGACAGATAGACATATGATAATGAACTTCTTCGAATTTCTAAGATGCTTTCATTTTTTTTATTCCTTGTATAGTGTTTTAATGCCCTTCCCGCATGGACGAATATTGTAGTAAACTTCATTATTTACTATTGGAAATGAATAAACTGATAAATATTGTAGTGCACTTTACTATGGTAAAAATGGTCAAACATTTAGTAATAGTGTAGTAAAGTATTATTTTCTGTAATATACAATTATAAATAGGACTTCGGTATTTTTTTGGATTGTTTTTTGAAATGCAAAAAGTGAAAGAAAATTTACATTGATATTTTATGACAGTGTACGGTACTTTTTTTGGCTCCGCCCCTTGGCAACCACAGCCGCGTCATAGCAACCGGTGTCGAACGTTACTTACCTCAGTCAAGATGCCGCTGACGGTGAGAGATTACACATGGACACAAAGTGAAAGCACGGTTCATATCACTGTGCCTTTAAAGGGAATAAAGACGACAAATGTCGATGTCATCTGTACGGATGAGTACCTGAAGGTAAGAATCTTACGTCTTAAACGCGCACACGTAAAATACGTCAAACTGTCACGTGGAGACCCGCAGAGAGGCTACAGCAGAGATAAAGTTGTCTTGTTTCATCCTTTTGCAGGTTAGTTTTCCTCCGTTTCTATTCGAAGCTTTCTTGTTTGGAGAAATAGATGAAGAGAAAAGTGAGGCCAAGATCGGGGGAGGTGTTGCAGTTTTTACTCTGCAGAAAAAGAAACATGAAGTGTGGGAGAAACTCTTTCCGACTCTTGGTAAATGTGCTTACTGGATGTCATGATGATGGTGATGTATTTATGGTGTGTGGTATTTAACATGTCCTGTTGTTTTAAAGCATCATCTGTGTTTTATTTCAATACAAAGATAAAGACGGACAGAGGAAGATGAGAGAGCAAGCCATTGTCAAAGTCCAAAACAAAGCAGAAGAAAAGTCTAAAGCCAAAGCCACAAGGATTCAGCAAGAGAAGAAATTTGCACTGGAGACCATGATGAAGGTCTGTACACGGTGTTATTGATCTCAAATACGCTGGTTTCACTCCCTTATGCCTTCATTTGTTTATAATTCAACAATAAGATCAATAAAACTGAATGCTAATGAACTAAGATGAATAAAAGCTGTTATTGTTAGATTATGTTAACTAATAGATTTAATGATGTTGACAAATGCATCATTATTGATAGCGATTAATCTTGTTAGAATGTCACACTGCGTGTTCTTTCTGAAGCTTGAGAACGAGGAGCGAGAGCGGATTCAGAAGATGAAGGATGAAGAGTGTTTGAGAGCCACAGCCGAGCTGGAGGTGTGGAGAGAAACACAGAGAAGAACTGCCCAAGAGTCGCAGAAGAGATCCAGCAGCACATCACACGACAATAAACCTGGTCATCAGAAAACAGAGCGTGTGAATGTTACACCTGCCAGAAAACCATTGCACAACACTGCAACCGGTGAGCAAACTTACACAACTACGGGCTCATTTTTAACACGCTTTATAAATAAACATCAATTGAACATCAAAGTCAAAATGAGAGGGCATTCACAGCACAATTGTCCTTCTGCAACATTACATGAGCTTTTCTTAAATTTACTGAGAGTGGATCGGATGATGAAAGTGTTCTTGAAGAGAAAGTAAAGCAGCGGCGAAGGAATCAAAGGAATGTAAATTAGGATTTGACTTACATTTACATTTAGACATTTAGCAGACGCTTTTATCCAAAGCGACTTACAAAGAGTTTAGGAGCAATAAGCGATATGTCACACAGGAGCCATAATACATTAAGTGCCAATACAAAGTTACTGGTTTCAACAAAAGCTAGACCACTACCTGTTGAGAGAAAGGGTTAGTGTTTATTTTTATTTTTTTTCATTTGTCTGTCAAGTATTCACAGAGAGATGGGTTTTAAGTAGTTTTTTAAATGTTGTGAGAGATGTGGTTGAACTGACAGAGTTAGGAAGAATGTTCCACCAGGAAGGAGTTGTGAATGAGAACGAGCGGGAGAGCGATTTATGGGAAGGCAGTAAATCGCCTGAACAGACCCTGTTACAGACTTTACACATGTTCAGGGTTGTTTTTTAAAATATGATGTATTTCTATCTTCAGATCAAAAAACCAGCAAGCAGAAGTCAAAAGATCTCCCTGCACCCAGATCTGCAGGCCGTATTCAGATCAGTTTTACTCCACGAGTGTTTCCCACCGCCCTGCGAGAGTCTCGTGTGCTCGAGGAGGAAGAGGTGAGATGTGTTTATATATATATATATATATATATATATATATATGAAGTCCACACAATGTATAGAAACCTTACATAGGCGTGTGTGTGTGTGTGTGTGAGCAGTGGTTGATGAAGCAGGCTGAAGCCAGAAGAGCAGCAGACTCACAGCTGGATGAACTGAAGGATCTGACAGATGAAGAGAGGAATCCAGACTGGCTCAAAGAGAAGGCCGAGTGAGTTACACACGAGACGCGTATCAAACACTTTTATTTAGCAGCAGGGGGCAGTGATATTTTGAAACCCACTGTGAAGGAAGTGTGTCGTTGTCTGTAAACGCTTGCTTTGGTGACGTTCAGATGTTTGAAGTGTTTGCTCTGTGAATATCACAGCATCATGAGGCCGTGACAGTATATCATCATCATTCACGCTTTATCTCCGTCATCTGCAGTCAATTCTTCTTGGCCGGAAACTATCAGGCTGCTGTCAACGCGTACAGTCTCGCCATTAAACTCAACAGAAAGATTCCAGCGTTGTTTTCCAATCGAGCGGCCTGCCATCTCAAGATGAGGAATCTTCATAAAGCCGTTGAGGACAGCTCTCAGGTTAGTTTACTGTGTGTATCGTGTGCATCTTCAAACGTGCTCTAGAAGGTATTAGGGTTTAATATGACTGGAATCTTATTGGCATCAAATTATTTGTTCCTGTTTTTCTTTCACATTCAAACACCTTTCCACAGGCTCTGGAGTTGCTGACACCTGCAGTTCCTGCGAACGCTCCGGCCCGACTGAAGGCACACGTCAGGAGAGGAACCGCATTCTGTGAGCTGGAGCTTTATGTGGAAGGTACATGATTCAAAACACACATCAACCACATTCTTGTAAATGTGTGAACACTGCATGCAAACCTCTGCTATTGTACGGACCGACATTTCCTCGAGCAACAGTTATGCAAACCGGCAGGCAAAAGACCAAAAAAAGAGAGAAACAGAATTGCAAGTACAAAGAATTAAACGCACACATTGCATTTATGTTTAATCCAACACGTCTTGCAACACAACAAATAACCGTCATTCATTGGGACCTCTGATATAGATTTATATCAGTATTTATATTTATAATATGTAGAATTGCTTTTTCTCAACCGATCAGACATATATTCTAAATTCAACAGCCTTAAGGACAGATTTTCATTTGGCCGTACAGCAGCACAAAATGTTTACATCAACTTTTCATTTGATTGTTCTATGGATCTGATGTCTTCTGCAGGTCTTCAGGATTATCAGGCTGCTGTAAAGATCGACCCAGAGAACGCGGCTCTGCAGGCGGACACGGAGAAGATTCGGCAGATCATACAGGGCTCCACACCCAGCTCCTGAAATCTCCTTCACCAAAACTATTATATACATGGACTTATGCATGTACTGTACATAAGCGATGTTTTATTAACCCTGGTTGTGGATTGTTATGCGACATCACAAATAAAGTACAGCTGGAGACACTGGGACTGTTCTGTCAATCAAACCTAAAACACTATATAATGGTGATATACATATCATATCCTAACGTGTCTATGATCAATACACTTTAGTGATTTATGATTGCTGACCGTTAAATCGTGCTTTATAATCGGGTACATACAGCAGGCTGTGGTCCAAGCTTGTGTTAAAGGAATTGTCCCGGTGCATCCCACACATTCCAAGGTGCTGCGAGAACGTCTGGGATACGGGATGAAAGGAACAGGGTGAGGATTCAAATGTGGGCGCCTGGGCACCGTAGCCTGGATGTAGTTTTGTACATCAGGTTCTGAGATGTGGCCAGTGTTGGATCTTCAGGTGAAGAGGGAGGTCCTTGTTTCAGCATGCAGGAGAAAACGGGGTTCCCGGGGTTTGCACATGGAGTCTTTGGATGCTCAGCATCAGACATGATGAAATACTGCAAGTAAATATAAAAAGAGGAAATATATGTTTGGTAAACCACATAATACATTTGTAAATAATGCAATGCCAACTAACATTTCTTTCTTTTCCATTATTTATTATTGTTTCCCTTTTATTGTTTTATTATGATATTTTATTATGGTAACATAATAATTACTTTTATGTACTGCTCCTTAAATGTAACGTTACTTCCATTGTATTTTACGCGTTATTTATTTTTCGTCATTATTTATTCAATTACAATACATTTTATAATACAATACAGATATGACCTTTTTTTACTTATTTTCTAAATATTCAAAACTCTTACCAGTTTTACAGCAGACGATCAAACTCTTCTGTTTGAAGTTTTGAGGTCTCTATGGCGATGACGACGACGTCACCGGCGCCTGCGCATGCGCACAAATAAGGGGAATTCATATCTTATTTTCAGCAAACAGAAATAAACACGCGTAGCAATGAAATAAAGCCACTACACATAAAATAGGACACGATAAATAAATAAAAAACGCAAAATAAATACGCTTCAAAGTTTTTGAGTCACAGGATACGTTAGCCCTCTGCCTCCAGGGGTTCATGGGAAATGTAGTTTAGAGAGTTGACGGCCGGAATCACGTCGAAGCGGAGCCGCTTGTTTGTAAAACGACAACTCCCACAATCCTCCTGCCCACGCCGTCGCCTTGTTGTCGTTTATATGTGATGTTGATGTTTTTTGGCTCAGATAGAGACGTGAACATTTAATGGCAGATTGGCGCAGACGACGTTTGATTTCTCTCTTTATCTCGGCGCAGTTTATCTTTGAAACAGGTAAGGATACAAGTTATATTAGACTGACCTTTAATACATCTATTATCAGACATGAAAAAGTGCCTCATTCGTATTTCGGTGTGTTGCGTTAGATTGACACAATGTCATCTCATTGTCTCTGATCATTTGCACTCGAGTTCACGTGCAAAGCACAATGTTGACTTTAAGGTGTTTAGATGCATGATTATATAACATGCATCTAATTTTAGATGATGGGAGTTTCCATTACAACCGTCTGGCTGGGTTTAGTGTGTCTGACATAAGGTTAAGTCTGCAAATCCTTCAGGGTCTTGTTTGATTACTTCTATTCTTCGGGAATGCGCTAAAATACTTCACAGAAGAACAGTTTTCTGCACCAACCAAACGCATTAAGACAACCTGGTGTCATGATTCATGTGCTGTGCACTGGATGAATACTGGGAAGGCTGTTTTGGGTTCAGTGTGATATGAAGGCAGTTCTGGGGTCAGTGGTTTTGGTGGTATGTGCTTCTGCTTTTCTGGTGGGTTTGTTACCATGAATTCTTTTTGTCTTCCTGAAAAACAAATGAGTGAAACAACCAGATAGTTCTTGACATCTGGTGTAATTCATCAAAACACTCTTGACATTTTGTGGCGAATTATTCTGTTAAATTCTGACACTAATGTTGAAGAATTGAGTGTTGTTGTACAAAGCATTATGGTTTTAGGAGGGTCTGAAACCGGAAGGTTTCTTTTTCAAAAGCTCTTTTTCAGGCTTTAAATGTTTCTGTAAGCGGTTTGTTGGTTCCCTCTGATTTACAAATGCAGAATAATCATTTACCAGCCACGGGCAGGTCAATCTGACATTCCCAGCTAATACTGAGAGGTCAGGTGAAGGCTATTACAGGGAAAAACATGCAGAGCAAAAAAAGTCTTTTTCCCTGTAAAAATAAGAGTCTGTGTCTTTTTTTGTTGTTGTCCAGCTGGTTGAAAGATGTCTGAAAGCTCCAGCGACACAGAATCGTCATGTGGATGGACTGTTATCAGTAATGAGGTGATGTATTACTTCTTACCTGTATTTAAAACTGTCTTGTTTATTGTAATCCTAGTTAAACACTTTAGATTTAGGAACAATCCAATCATAGTCCTTACTGTAACCGGGTAAACTGCATGAAGCCTGTAACGAATATTCAAGTTCAAATTTATATTTTACATAATAAAATTGTCTTAGTCCAAGTGATTTTTTTTTCGATGGATGTTTTTTATGAAATATTGCTGGTTTATTGTAAATAGATTATCAATGTGGGCTATTCTCTTTTTAAAGTTTGTGTGCCCTCATAATCTTTAGTTAATCTGAAAATGCACTTCCGTCTGTAATGACTATCCATCTTAAATGACGTATGTTAGACGGCTTGGGCGGAGCATCCGTTAACTCCTCCCCTTCAACTGTCAGTCTGCCGCCAGTTCCATTTTTACACATAAGATCAAATCGCAGAGAAAGACGAAACGCCCACTATTTTATTCATTCGAAATTCCATTTCACTCGGAAATGTGTCAAAATACGGAAGTTAAAACGATCGCAACTTCCGGTTCACGGGACTTAAAGCGCTGAAATAAATCAAATTCGATGCACAGAAATAAAAAATGAAGGATCACAGTCTTGTTATTGCATGAATATTACAGTCGCCCCACAATAAATAGTTATTTTGATTTAAATTCTATTATTGCAATGTAAATATATATATTTTTTCTTAAAATTTGCCTTTTTAACTGATTATTCATACTTGGGTTTGGTGTTACGTAGGGTTCCGATATAGAGACCCTTGGTCCTGATAATGTTGGTGAATGTGAGGAAGGAGAGGTCACACGTGATGAAGACATACCTGTCGGTGAGCACTCGGTCATTAACTGTCATTAAAAACAAGATTTGCACGTTCAAAGCTATTTCATTTTTAAAAGTGATATGAATTCACCGCTGTATTAATGTGTTTGATATGCAGTATTATTATTGGGTGTCATCACACAAAAGCTGAAGGCCGTGAATGAATAGAATTCCTTTTAAACAATCAAGAGTGGTTGGACAACTTTGAAATATTTCAACCTGTTTTCAGCCGAACGGGGCGAGGAGAGTCTGGGAGAGTCGTCTCTGGACCTTACGCTGAGAGAGGAGGCGGCGACTTCGGAGGCGGAGCATGTCCGTGAGGTAAGATGAACCCGAAATACTTCTGGTCATGTTTTATTGTTCTACACAGAGACACGTGAGCTGTTCTGGTGTAAATAAGCAGTTTTGTTCTTGTAGGTGGAAGCAGAAGCGGGTGGAGACGATCACGTGACGCTTTGCTCCTCCAGTGAGAACTCTGACATCATAACCCTGGCGGATGCACGGGAGGCAGAGATCGCAGTGTGGGAGGAGCCTGTTGCTAAGGAGGAGGAGGAAACGGGAAGCGGGGAGCTGTATCTCGGAACGTCGTCGAGCAGCCAGTATACGTTTAGAGAAACTGAAACAAGTGAGACACATCTGTCGCTATAGACCCATTTCAAATATCTTTGAAAACATTACTGGAATTCCCGGTGTTCATGCCACCCATTGTGTGTTTTGTTTACTTATTTTAAGAGTCACATTTCTTGAAAGTGGGAAAAAGTAGAAAAATTCTTACATTAGTTATTTTGGATGAGGATTATAAAGCATATTTAAAGGCATAGTTGAACCAAAAATAAATAATTCTGTCTTCATTTGTTCGCCTCATGTGTTTGTAAACCTGGATGTGAGTCTTTCTTCAGTGGAACACAAAAGAAGATATTTTGAGAAATGTCTAAGTGGGTTTGTGTTCATACACTGGAAGTCAAAGGGGTTCAGTGATGTTAGGTTTTCAACGTTCTTCAAAATGTCGTCTTTTGTGTTCTGCAGAAGAAAAAGAAACTCACACAGGTTTGACACGACATGAGGATGAATCTTCATTTCCAGATAAACTTTACAAAATCATAACCGTCTTCAACTGGCCTTATTTTCTTCGTGTACAATATCAGTAGTATTTTTCTTCTGGTTTTGGAGAGAGAACTATGAAATCCGTCATCAGTTTTAGTTGAGCGTCAGTGTTCTCTCTCTCCTGGCGAGCTGCAGGTTGGTGGAGGAGTGGATGGGGATTTTCCAGGACGCTGTGGGATTATGGGAGTCATCTGCATGACTCTCTCTCACTTTCTCTCTCAGGTGCTGGAGGGGTGTGAGCATGCTGATTAACCTCTGGGGAAAAGCCTGTGTGTGTGTTTTGTGTGTGTGATGTGATGTGGCAGAAATAGGTTGTGCCACATTCACCCGGCTGATGAAACTCTCAGCCAATCACTGCCGCTTACATCATACGTGTAAAGAGTGTGAAAGCCACAGTTATGTGTTTGGCCGACCTACATTACAGCGTGTTGACAAACGTGTTCACTGGAGTGTAAACTAACTAGTAGTGCCAAACATGAATAATGTTACTGAGACATAGTGATGGTGATTTAAAGAAATCCTCTCACGCTAACCGGCTCGCGTGGAGAGGTGTGCGTATTCCTCCTGGAGAAAGAAGAAACATTGATTCATCCCTCCAGAGATCAGAATATCTGGGAACACACTGATGTGATGAACCATTCATTGTTGGTGTCGAGATCTTTTGACGTAAATGCCACCGACTTTGTTGCAATGCCCTAGCAACCACCCAAACACCTTAGCAACCGCACAGCAACATCACTGGAGTTATTCACAGCACACTCACATTGTGATGGTGAAATCTGCACAAGGATCTTTATAATGTCAAAAAAAGGGTCCTGAATGTTGCCACAAACTACACGATTAATGTTGCCCGAGGATCTCGTACTGTAAAAATAATGTTACTTTTGCTAATTTTATTATACAAAAGTATCAATATTCTTATACGTTTATGTGTTTTTGACACTTAAAATATGAGTGGCAGAGAAAGAGTTTGTAACCATTGTGACTCTTAAACGTGTGCAAATGTGTTAACCAGGACTGCTGGAGAATATATATAAATATAAATTTACGGTGACACTCATATTGCTCTCGTAACGGTTTGAGAATAATGAATGTATACAAGATGTATTCACAGAAACGTCTGCAAGCATGTGCACGGTTTTCATCTTTCTAAACACGCGACTGCGGTGCAGTGTGTTTGTGCTCGAAACCAGCGGTGTTGGTTTAGTACTGAAGGTGTGTGTGTGCGTGTGCGTGCGTGTTTGTGTGTGTGCAGAAATGCTTTCTAATGCAGAGCTCTTCTGTACTGACATACTGCATTGACATTACGGCTGTATGTGGTTTTATGGAATGACCTCCGTGGGGTTTTTTAGAGGGTCCACCTGAAAACAGCCCAAGTGATGTCTTTATAATGTAAAACATGTCATCAGTTTTAATCCGATTGGCTGGCTTTACACAACGCTGGATTCAGGAAGCGAGCATGTGTGTGTTGATTTTAATAAAGTGTTTGTTTTCTGTCCACACCCAGTTTTCCCTGTGGACCAGGCCGTGCAGCAGACGTCAGCAGCAGTGAGGATGAGGAGGATGAGACGAAGAGCAGTCCTGTGGTGAGAAGACGCAGAGTCAGGAGGAGCACAACAGGCTCAGAGTCTGGAGACCCGCAGGAGACTCACAGGAGACGAGATGAGGTGCCGTAAACAATCATGAGCCCTCCACATCATTCCTACACCATCAGGGCTCTTTTTTAACAGGCCTTGCCAATATTCTTTCTTGCATTTTTAAAATTCACAAAATAGGTATAAAGGATTTTATTGTTTGAGAGAAAGAGAATGTTGCCGTTTTTTATTAAATGTTACATTGTTTTTATTTATTTATTTATTATTATTATTTTGAATGAATGTGAATCTTATATAACGGCTATAAGGATGTTTACACACGTCTCTGTTGTTCATCAGGAGATTCAGGCGCATGTGGACCTGCGTCCGGCCGCTCGCGGTCAGATCAGCGGCACGCTGAACAAATGTATTCTGTTAGCGCTGCTCATCGCCATCAGCATGGGCTTCGGACACTTCTGCGGTGAGCCATCCACCTCTCTGTCGTGTGCTTCTGTTTGTAGTGTTTAAAAGAGTTTGAAGAGAACTGACAGGATCAGTTAATACCAGAGATCCATGAATAAGATTACGACGTCTTTATATAGAAGTGTGTGTGTGTGTTTTTGTGTTCCAGGCACGATTGAGATTCAAGAACGGAAGATGATTGTGGAGAAGATTCGTTCGAGTGAGCTGGACGTGCCGTGTAAGAGAGAGATGGACGTTTTGAATAAGGTCCGTCACAGACTATGACTCATTACTGATGACTTTCTATATCCTACATCAACCTTGATTAGTTAAGTGATGCAAGGATAGGCATGAAACGGCTTATTTAATTCATTCAAATAAATATTAAATAACTAGATAAATGATTCTTATTAACTGACCAAAGTATACAAATGTGAGAAGGATACCTTAAAGCATACACTTTAAAGTTAGTCTTATCATTTGGATATCATTTCCACTATTGAATAAATTACACTGCATTTAGTTCCATTACATCAGAAGTGTCTGTAATTAAATTACATAAAAAACAAGAGTAATCCCTTACTTTACTTTTTCAAGGGAAAGTAAATAAGCTACAGTAGCTAATTCCTTAGTAACTAGTTACACCCAACACTGATCATCACACGGTCCAGCCCTCGGATACAATAGCCCAAACACACTTTTACATGTGTCTCGGTCTGTCTGTGCATTTCTGTTATTTTTTCAAAGTAGTTATTTTCATGCATGGATCTTTTCCAAAACCTTTATGACTTTGATCTTCATGCGATTAGGAGGTGGTTGAGGATCTAAGAGAAGACCTAGAGGAGAAGCAGGACATGGTGCTGAGTCTCACAAACAGGATGGCAAAAGTCAGTAAAGAAAACCAACATCTTCGAGGCAAACAAGAAGAGCTACAGGTATAACATGTGTCTTAAAATCATAATAAAATCACAGGATTCCTCGTCTGACACTGATAGGAAAACAAAATTCACCGGTTATTTCCGTACTGTAGTGACTTGAGATGATCTCACGTAAACATGACGATACGCACACTGACTCATGACACCAATCGATCTCTGGTTCCAAACAGGCCCAGCGACAAGATCTGTATGAGAAGCTGGCACAAGCCAAGCGTGAGATGGAATCCAGACAGAAAGACCTGACGGCAGAAAACCAGAAGCTGAAAATCCGTCTGGAGCGAGAGGAGGCGTCGTTCTCGGCCCTGCAGGAGGAACAGAGGCACCTGCGCACACAGGTGAGAGAACTGGAGGAGAGAGGAGCGGGAACAGACTCCATCCTGACAGAAAACCAAAGGCTGAAGGGTCACCTGCAGGAGGAGAGAGAGAAGCTGAAGAGTTTCATGAACCAGAGAGAGGCGCTGACGGCTGACGCTCGGACGCTACGGAAACAACTGGACGAAGAACGAAAGGTAACGGACAAGCTGAAACAGGAACTTGAGGAATTAAGTCCGAACGATGACGGGGACGAGAACCAGACGGATGCAGAGACAGAAAAACTGCAGACTCGACTCTTGGAGCTGGAGAACAAGCTGAAGTTCGAGCAGCAGCGCTCGGATCTTTGGGAGAGACTTTACGTGGAGTCGAAGGAGGAGCGAGCTAAAGGTGACAGAGACGTGAAGACTAAGATCCCGAAGGAAGGGGTGATGGGAAAGGTGAAGGACACCTTCGACGCCGTCAAGAATTCCACCAAAGAACAGATCAAGAAAGCCAAAGAGGCGGTGAAGGAAAATCTCAGGAAGTTTTCCGACTCGGTGCAGTCGACGTTCAGACAGTTTAAAGACTCCGCCTCCAGCGTGTTTAACCACGAGAAGAGGTTTCGAGAGAGAAAAAACGCCAAACCCAACGTCAAACCTATCAGCAAGAGCAGGGCAACAAACGTGCAGAAGACGTCCACTCGCAACCCCAGAAACCTTTACACCGACACCCTCGCAAATCCACCGACGACTCGTTTCACGCCGACCGCAACACACGCAAACCCGGCGCTCAGAAAGCTCCGCCCAAAGGCTGTTCGGGGGTTTTGGATTGTGCTTATCAGGAGTCTATGAGTCTGTTTAATAAGGCGATGGATCCCATCCGAGCGGACGAGTTTAATGAACTCCTGCGGAGTTACCTGCAGAAAGAGGTGAGCCATTTCCATCACTGGAGAGAACTGGAGAGCTTCATCCAGAATTTCTTCCACGACGGAGTCTTCATTCATGACCGGATGCTGTTCACAGACTTTGTCAGCGGAGTTGAGGATTATCTTGAGGAAATGGATGAATATCACGACGATGACGTGTTTGAAGATCTGGACGATTATATCTACAGGCACATTTTCGGAGATACTTACGTAAAATACTTTGGACCGAGGTGAGCTGTTCTCTGAGTTTGTATAATCTTGTGTAGTAATAAAAATGTGATATCTTGATATATTTTTTGATACGCCATAGATGTATTTTGAATTTGATTAAAGCCTTCTGTTATTATCACATATCTGTATTCATTAATGTTGAACCATTCAGCTGGTAAAGTCACAATCGGGGTAGAACAGCATTAACCGCTCGATTTACTCTTATGATCCCTTTCTGAGTGAAAAACTAATTGAACAGATTTTTATCCGTCAGTAATTGTTCAATCCTTCATGTCGTGTTTGTTTCTGTCTGTAGGTCTGAGAAAGAGTAGAGTGGCATGTTGACACGCGCATGAACCACGCTTTATGGTAACCCCTAAACAATCTCCTGTTTGTAAATTTACAGTCGACCCTTAGAAAGGCCGGGGTCAAAGGGCAAGGCATGGCGTCACTGCCAACGGCAACAGAGGAAGCAGCAGCAGACGCGACCTCGTCCACAGAGAGCAAAGAGATGGATGCAGTCGGGTCGTGATTCCAGTCGACAGTTTGCAGATGTTAAAATAGAGCTGGGGCCGATGCCCTTCGATCCCAAATATTAGAGAACCCATCACGCTCGCTCTTAATGATGCTACACGTTTTGGCTAATTGTCTTAGAGAAGCTACTTTAGGTTCACTTTTCTCCGACGTAAACGTTCTGACGCTGGATGAATGATGTTTTCGTGTATGTGCTTCTTTTTCTGTGTTTTTGTGTCTGAGCGTCCAAACTGCACTTTAGATTGAATCATTGTTTAAGGCATTCAGAGCATTCACACTAAGTTATGAAGAAAAAGTGGGACAAATTACTTTTACATTTAGACCAAAACCAGTTGGAATTTTAACCAAAGCTGCTTTTTCTAAAAAATACATTCAACCAATAAGATAACAAAACAGAAACATGATAATAAACGCAAGTTCTACAGTTTTTATAGGACCAAATAACAAGTTCAATTCTATTGAAATGATTTTGATTTTAAAGTGATAAATTCTATTGAATTAATCTCGTAGGATTTGGGATTATAATTACATATAAAAACATATAATGTAATAGCAAAAACAGTGCTGTTTGTTGACGAGATAACAGGGCTTTTGAGTGGTCTGTTCTATTGGCTGCTACTGTATGTGTTTTATTTAGAAATGCACATTAGAAGAGGAAATACAGTTTGTTGAAAATGTTTGTTGTTCTCAGATTTTTTTCCTTTTTGTCATAGGCTGAGTAACATTCCTGTAAGCGTGTGTTTGGAAACGGCTGTAAATGCAAATGTAATTGAACCTAAATGCACTTCACCTTTTAAACTTGCACTAAATTTCCAGAATAAATCTCTTGCATTGCTTCATAAAACACTGTCCTCTTTGAATCTACACTGGAAAGTGTTGGTGTGCTGTTCTCAAATAAAGTAAACGGTGTGAGACAAAACAAAACTGCTTTATTTACAGTATGTGTGATGGTTTCAAACAGTAGAATAATGAGAAGGGTTTCTAACGTATATCAGGATGTTCTCTCCGACTCGACCTTCAGGAAAGTGAGTGTGGAATATCTCGGCTTGTTTGGAAAATCTGTTATCCAGCAGGAATGAAGCGATCTCCTGAAGGATAAAGAAACAAACAAGTTCAGTCAAAGTTTTTGAAGTAATTGAACAAATGATTGAAAAAATACGACTGCAACTGTAATGTTCTTAGGTTGATAACAATTAGACGTGCCATTGTAGATTGTCATTAATATAAGATATAAATAGAAAGGGGTCAAATAGTTCACATTTTAATCTGGACTAAAACAAAATCTGTCCTAGAAAATATACTAATACTTCTAGTTTTGCTGATACACTGATTCTTTATCACTGTTCCTTGCAATCGTGTTCTTTTGCATTTGAAGCTTTTTTAAACAGTTTTATTTTTGTTATATATATTGACATTTTCAATGGGTTATTTGTATCCCAATTCAGAAATTCCCAACTCAAGTTCCAGCATCGTCATAAGAAAGTTTGATATTGTCACATGCCTAATGCACCTTAAGATCTAAAGTTCATCAGCGCTTTAACTCATAAATCTGGAAGAAAGTCTTTTTTACTTAAAACTAGGGCTGTCAAAAGATTAACCGCGATTAATAGCATCAAGAATAAAAGTTTCTTATACATAATATATATCTGTGTGCTGTGCATAATAATTTTGTATTTATTAACACATACACATCCATGCATATATTTAAGAAAAATCTAGAAATTATTAAACATTTATATATAATATCAATTGTTGATAAGCCCTACTTAAAATGCATATCTAAAAGATATTTAAGCAATTTAATATATTTAATATATTTAAAGTCGATACTTTTTGTAACTTCATACATCAAAAACCTGATAAATGTGATCGAGTAAACTGTTGCTATAGCAGTCAAATATCTGTGTATGGTTCACCTTCTCCAGACAGTCAAACATCACCACATGAGTGGGCAACATCTCCTGAGAGGAGAACGATCTTCTCATCCAGCTCAGAGGATCACTGAAGAACATCTCAGCCTCATCCACATACTCTTTATTTCCCGTCAGGTCCGGTGGACACTCCAGAAAACGCAGTTTGAGAGGACAGTGTAGATGACTGGAAAACACAAACCCCAACGGGTAACTACAATCTTATTCTTTTCATTCATAAAAAGACCCTGAACTTTTATCATTCTAGACAGAGTATTCCCTTCCGTGAGGAAGAAAAATCACAGCTGAGATCTCGGTTATATCTCAATTATTTCTCACAGACATCAATGAAAGAGAAATGTTTGCTGAAGTCTCATGTGTCTCAGATATTTCTCCTGAGAAAGAGTCAGACATCCCACAAATGTGTCTGTCATTAGATTTTGAGAAGAGATGTCAACAATGTGACTAACTGAGTTTAGATTTGTAAAGTCTGCAATCAAAAGTCGATATTATTGAATATCTCAAGATGAGCTCAAACATTCCTCACATAATTTATTAATGGTCACATTTACTTGAACCTAATGACAGAAACAATTGTCTCAATTGTTTCTGTCATTTGTAGAAGAAATATCTGAAATTAAATTGAAGCCTAAATGAAACACAGCTGAGAAATAACATCATTCTCCGTATTACAAAAAAAATGTTTTTTTGTCAGTGTTTCTTAGTGTGCCGATGTCAAACTTTGAATCTGGTGTTGAATGTCACCTGTACAGTGGCGTGGAGTGACAGGGCATGAGGAACAGGACGTCAGGTGACCTCTGACCCCTGCTGAAGTCACACAGACGCTGCAGGTCACTCATGACGTCTAGAGTTCCACGCTGGTGAATCAAACCCGTATATAACGCAGGAATCAGATTGGACACCAGCAGGAGGACAGCAGCAGGTTTCCTCCACGTCTGGAGCTTCGCTAAAGACTTGCCTGCAAACAAAAGAGCCGATGTAGACCGGTCTCTAAACCCAATTAACCCAAATTGACAAATACTCACCGCAAAAAACGACACAGAAAGGCAACACGGGATAAATGAAGCGGAACTCTTTGTGTGCAAGGAAACTGTGAAGACACGGTTACATTAAAATATGTTTCTGAAAATAAAAGCCGAAGACGTCGAGTTCAGCGCACCTGTATATCACTGTGGTCCACATGATGGTTATCAGGAGGATTCTGTGTTTTTTGGTGCTCAGCGAGCATCCGTGCAGAAAGAGAGGGAGATGTGGACCCATCACCACCAGAAAGCCCTGACTGAAGTACCAGTGCCACGGATGAGTCCCGTAAAGCTCTCCCACGCTCTCAAGTACATTCAACTTCAGAAAATTCCACTGGACAAACATCCACTGCAGATAAACAGTTAATATTATGTTTTTGTTTTTATGTTTTTGATTTTCACAAAACAAATAAACGAGGACTTGACATGATCGAGAGTAGCTATACCTTTCCATAAAACACCGAGTCGATCAGAGTAGAGATGGCCAGCGTAAGAGCCCTGCAGAATAACACAAACATTCATAAAGACCTCAGGCTCAATCTTCCTGGACGTCACAGCTGTAGTGGGGGGGTGATTTACGCGATGGGAAAACACTGCTGTGTGACGAGTCTCAGTTTGTTCTGTTCCCGGCACAGATGACAGAACAGCAGAGGAATCCAGACGATGAGCGCTGTGGGCCGCACGACGACCGCCAGAGACACCAGACACAAATACTTCCAGCTGACGAGGACAGAACAGAGAGACGTGAGGAGACTTTCGACATCACACCGCTTACTGTGAAGCCGCGACACCGAGTTATCAACCTGTTGTGCATTTTGGAGCCCGGTAAAGGGTAATAGCAGAGCGCCAGCGTGGTCAGAACCGTTTCCATGGTGTTGCTCAGAGTCCGAGTGCAGCAGTACCAGGTGAACCATGAACACAGCTGACAGAAGAACTAAGAGACAACAGGGGTTCATAAAAGCTTCGCTTATCATTTGTGTGGACGAATAAGGAAACGGTCGATGTGTCAAATGAATTTGAAGTACTTCATATCAACTATCCATTTGCCTAATATGTGATATTAAACAGACGCAGGCTGATGGAGGGATCGCTCGTGTACATCATCTTACTGTCCATTTGGCCACATCCGGAGTTTCCCACTGCAGGACCAGACGGTACAGCTTCAGATCAGCATACGCACACAGCAGCGCTTGGAAAACACGAGGCACAAACACCTGCACAGGAAAGTTGAGATCATCCTGCTCTTTCTTCATTGCAAATGAAGTATTTCACGTTTGAGAAGAAATGTGTTTTTATGATGAGAGATCGACAGTTGTAGGTGGCAAAAGTCTTACCAAGAGTTGAACGGTGTCATAACTGATCAGCTGCAGGAATTTGTACATCAGAGCAAACAGAAGAGGATACGAGTATCCACGGATTCCTTCCCTCCACTCCCACGTCTCATAGCCATACGTGAGGATTGTTAAAGACGTCATTCCCAGTTTGAACAGATTTATACAGTGAATATGCTTTGAAAATATGTCACACAGACGGATGATGCAGTTAGAATGTGTGAGAAACCGCAGAACAAGGATATTTGAAGACCATCCGATGGGAAATCTCCAGTGACTGCCAGTATTCATCTGGGACGAAGCTGGTCTGGACCAGAACACAGTTCACCAGACGAAATACAATTGTGAAGACAATGACACTGACCCCAATGGCATCTGCTGTATAAAATTGTTATTAGTAACAGTCATTTTAATGGCTGATTAAAAGTCTGACTTTTATGCAATATTGTTTTCATAAGGGTTCATGTAATTGTAATTGATTGTGATTAAATACGATGTGGTTGGAGTGTTCCTATGCCAGTGTGAGAACTCTTACTGTGTGTGTTTGCTCTGCCGTCATCAGTGCTGTACAGAACCGAGCTTCTTTTCCTCAGTTTGACAGTCTCACGTGACGAAGATTTGCTTTGTTTAAAGCGATCGCGAATCTTCTCCATGTCCCCAAATGAAGCTCGCTGTTGTTCTAATGTGCTGCATTTCGAAACCGGCCGTTAATTGTCATTTTTTGTGCATTTACAGAGTTTTGTGTACTTCGAATGTAGAAGCAGGATCTCTTCCGTGTTTGAGTCGTGACGTCATGCCTACCCTCACAAGCGAAAGGATATTATAAAAGTAGCACATTTTTAATAACTATACTTATTAATTGTTGGTATTTTCTGTTGAATATACATTTGTTTTGTGGTTAACACGAATAAATACTGACGCATCTTCATATAAATATATGTCTAAATAAAGAGAAAACGCGTAGTCTGTTTTGGTCTGAGTGGGTTGCCGTAGTCGTATCATTCGTCCTTGCTTGCATGTGGGTTAAATGGCATAACACTTCTCACACAAATGATTGTATTACAGTTAACGTTACTCGGTGAACGGACAAAACCTATCAAGGTGAGCGTACACATATTAACAGCAAACAAAAAGTCCTAAATTATATCTGTAGCCTTTGTTTATCGATACTATCGTCCACATTGTATTGCATTTGTATCCAATAGCCACAGTAGATATAAAACACAATGCATCAGATTGCAGAGATCATCTGTCAATCAAATCTCATGATTTCCCTCGTGTCTCCTTTTCAGACGTTGGGTGTTTTGTTTTTCCCTCCCGGGTTTCTTATTATAAGATAAAATCATGTTTGGAAGACGGATTCCCTTTCATCAGATCGCAGTTGCGACCCTGGTCGGAGTAGTGGGGGGCGTGTACGTGTACAGACCGATGTTTGAGCCGCCCAAAAAACCTCCGTCTGCACCAGATCAAGAGCTCGAACCCCAACCACAGGAGCAAAGATCAGCAACCGCACTAGAGACTGCTAACCGACAATAATGTGACGACTATACATGATGTGCCTAAAGTAGAATGTTTGTTGTTATCGATTTGTTGTTTTCATAATAAATTGCCTTATTAAAATGATCAAATGTTCTACTGTATTCGTCAAAGCATTGTTTTTTTATCGCAACGTTTTCAACGTAAATTGTAGCGTTGCGATGACAATTTCCACCACGCGGTGGCACTACAGGCACACGAACAGCTTTTGCACATTTGTACAAACACGCAACAGGTTCGCAAAGTTTTTGTTGTTGTTCAATAGATCAAACAGTTTGTTTTGTTGATGCGCAAAGTGCGGCACTTATCAAAGGTTAAGATTTAAACTGCCTTCCGTTTGTGCTAAAGGGAGAGGAAAGAAATAACACCGTACTATGCCCAAGGCTTACACATATTAAAGGGATACCTCACCCAAAAATGAAAGTTATATGTCAACATTTACTCACAATACATTTCTTTGTTCTGATGACCACAGAGAAAGATATTTGGAAGAATGCTTATAACCAGAAAGATGTTGTCCCCCATTGACTCCCATAGTAGGAAAAAATACTTTATCGTTTTTTTGATTCGTTGAACACAAAAGAAGACATTTTGAAGAATGTAGGACAGCTAACAGTTCTTTTTCCTACTATGGTAGTCAATCGGGGGGCAACATCTTTCTGGTTATAAACATTCTTCCAAATATCTTTCTCTGTGTATACAGATTTGGAACAACTCGAAGGAATTTTCATTTTTGGGTGAAGTATCCCTTTAACAACGTTACGGAAAGCGTCACACGACGTAATTAATATTCATGAGCTCCGGCCTGCCCATAGTAGGATTGGGGTTTCTGTGCGGAAAGTGTTGCGTCACTGCACGCACGGTCGGCCGCTACTGAAGCTTCATGAGGGTGTGGGAGCAACTTTAACCAAAGTCTCCACAAAGTCTCTTGTACGTCTCGCGTGCTTCAATATTTTCGAGAAAGACTTTACCATCAAACATCGTAAAAAAAGACCTCCGTAACTCTCCTGGTAAGAACATTTATTATGTTTTATTAAGTCGTCGGAGGATGCTGATAACAGTTTGATCACATCCGATGTGTCGCGTTACATATCTCTTGACAACACATTTGTTAAAGTGAGTGTTATATATATTACATGTTCAATTTAGTCTTTTGACGGTGTAATAATGTATATTCGTCTATGTGATGATATATTTTCTGTGTGTCTTAGACATGTTGCGTATGTATTTGTGTGGGTTTGTGAGTTATAATAGAGGACTGTATGTGAAGCGGGACATTAATGTCCAGCTGTTGTTCAGATGTGTTCGCAAACACGTGCCATTAACTTAAAACAGATCTTACCATCTCTGTGGATAACTCCAATATTAATGTTCTAAGTGCTGATAGCAGATCAGTGTTTAAAAAGGACTCCTACCTGTAAATGTTGCCTTACCTGGCTGGGAAAAACCACTGGCTCACTCCCATATCATGTGACCTGCCAGGAATGCGAAGTTTCATGCTCCTTTTTTCTTTTCTAAATGATCAAATGTGCTGCTGACAAACTTTGCTAAAGTTGTCTTTTTTGGAAGAAATGTTTAGGTTGACCGAACCTAAACTACAGTTTGGCAAAAGTTTGAGAGCAGTCATTTCAAGTCTGTATGAGTTTCTTTCTTCTGCAGAACACAAAAGAAGATATTTTAAAGAACGTTGATAACCAAACAACGCTAAACCATATTGACTTCAATTGTATGAACACAAAACCACTGAGACATTTCACAACATATCTTCTTTTGTGTTCTGCAGAAGAAAGACTCGCTCTTACTTTCATTAAATGGCAGTTTTACATCACAGTTCTGTTTCATATAGTGTAAGTGAATGGTGATGTTGCGTTCCTCACACACAACGTGCCTTTAGAGTTCCTGGAATATTACACACATGTGTGTGTTTGTTGTGTGCCAGTCCCTGTTGACTTTCAGATCGTCGGAGAGACTTTACATTTCACAAAACATCTCTCTTTGTGTTTCACAGATGAAAGAAAGCATTGCGGGTTTGTTATGTTGTTTGTGGTTTCGTAAATTGAGTAAACATGACGGCATTTTCATTGTGGTCTCAGAAACGCAGACTAATTTCAGCCGGTTTATCCGTTTTTTTCTGCCTGTTCTAATGGAAGCAGACGGAGTGAACGTAAGCCGTGTGTGGGATTTAAGCAGGGCTTTTGGGAGTGTTGGGAATGGATGGTCACATGACGGGATGCTAAGAGCACATGAGCACCAGCTGATGGTTATTAGATGAGACTCATGTTAAACAATTCAGACAAGATCCTCAAAACTCTGTTCCCAGATCGGACACCCCGAAAAAAACTTTTATATAAGCTGCTTAATGTGTGTTTGTGTGTTCACACTCACATCCATTTGAATTGAAATGCTTTTAGTCAAACGGATGAAAGTGCGATTTTATTTCTGACAGCTCCAGTGGTCAAAACTCGTCATGTAAATATTTGCTGGATCATCATTAGTGCCATTGCTCATACTTTGGGTTGGTAATTCGAACAAACATCTCACCTTAGACAAACGTTTGGCACGTATCCCGTCCCGCACTATGTGTGACTGACATGAAGAGGACGTAGTATTGATTCAATTCTGATTCACTTCGATGTTTCTGAAGATCGCCACCGTTGATGGTGACAAAAACCTTTGCACGGGCAAACTTCACTTCCAATTTCTTGTGATTAAAAACGTGTTTAAATTCACCTGCTCAGCAAGATGAATTCAATTTGTGTGCTAGATTTACTCTTTAATGCAAATGTCCATTTATTGTATTTCACTAGAACGTCTCAAGGCACGTTTAACACAGCGGGTCAAAGTTGACCGTTTTTCACACATTGATGTTTTAAAAAGGGAAGTGGAGGACTTCATAAAAGACGAAAGATGGACCTGTCAGAGCGTGACTGTTGTTGCGGAGCTCGGTGTGAAAGTGTGCGCGTATCTCCGGCTCTCTCCGTTAGCATTGGCGTGCAGCCCGGGCTGGTGCTGCTGGGAATGTTTGATAAAGCCTTCGCTCTCTTCTCTTCATTTCTCTTTTGCTTTATCCAGATCCTCATCAGTGCTTCACAGAGCTGTTTTGGTTTAGACGGGAAGCGCGAGCCGGGTGTTTCGGTGAGTTATGTGAGGCCCGTCGAGTTGTGTTGAACAGGGATTGGTTCCATTTTTGTCCTAAATTGGTTGTTTAAAATGTCACAGACACGTCAGATGATGATGGAGCTGAACGCTTGAGCTCTTGTGTCCAGAACCGATGGGTTTTGAAGGGTTTGTGTGTTCAAGCAGATGAAGCACATGAAGAAGATTGTGAAGTGGCTTTCCAGGAATCCAATCTCTTTCTGATCATCAGTGTTTTGGTCTCATTTAATGTCAATTTGTGAGAAAACGAAAGCGACTGAGAGATTTGGGTGTTTTAGAATGATCCAGTGAAAGCGTCTTATTTTCAGCAGATTTAGCCTCATTAGAGCCAGATTCTGGGATTGTTTGCATGCGTGGTGTAACTAAGATCAGTGTTTCATGAAATCTGTTTTCGACATGCAGAAATCACACGCTACTATTGCTGAAGTTTGTCTTAAACATCATATTTGGTATTCTGTAAGCAGTGTTGGGTGTAACTAGTCACTAAGTAATTAGTTACTGTAATTAGTTACTTCTGATGTAATTTAATTAAATACTTTGTGTTACATATGTGTGTGCAATAGTGGAATTGACATACAAATTCAAAGTTTACCTTTAAATGCATGCAATAATGTATAATTCTCACATTTGTAATACTTTGCTCTGTTAATAATACTACTTTAAGTAGTTTTATATTACTTATTGGAATGAATTAAAAGAGCCGTTCCATGTCTATCCTTGAATCATTAACTAATAAAGGTTGATATAAGATATAGAGAGTAATTAATAATTAAATGCTTTTTGGAGAGAGTCATTTGTACAGTAATCTAATGACACTTTTGTATAAGTAATCAGTAACTAGTAATTAATTACTTTTTTAGAGTAACTTGCCCAACACTGTTAATAAGCTACTGATAGCCTTGGTATGACTTGACTTTGTGCCTTATAAAAATGTATTAACAACATTCACAACAGAATAGCTAAATGGCATCTGCAGTGGAGTGATCTCTTATCCGAGTCCTTCTTTCGTCACTGATGTTTGAAGCAACTGTAACCTAAATTCACGCTTCATATCGACATCTTACACCAAAATCTGACGACCACAACGTTGTTGTTTTATCACATTGAACTTAACAAACTTTGACTTGGCTTGTAAAGTATGATCTTTATTTCATATGAAATCCGCATGTTTTTATATTGTCTAGCGCAAAAGCATTTAAACATTTGAAAGTTGTCTAAACTTTTTTGGGTCAAATACTATGATGGCTGGAGACACTGGAGCATGCTGTTTCGTGTCCGAGTGCTTTACTAACAGAAAACAAATTGTATTGATGCGTTATTTACATATTCAAATGCTTCGTCTTTTAGGATAATGTATTCATTTATTTATAGCCGTTTTTTATGTGTTGAGTAGCAGTTGAGTTGAGGTTTTATCAGATGACTGATAGCATCACACAGCGCTTTAAAGTTTCACAGAACGTTTCCTCGTCAGTGAAGATGATGCTGATTTTATCTTTGACAAACGTTTTGAGCTCTGAACACACCGGTCAACTTAAGTCAGCAATGTTCACCCAAATATGAAAGTCATCCAGGTGACCTTGCTTCTTCTGTTGAACACACACACCAACAATGAAGCTCAAACTGACTCCAGCGAGTTAATGTCTTCTGAAGGGAAACGGTATGTTTGTGAGAGGAAAACATGTATATTTTGAGATTGCTTAGTGGTCCGTATGTCACACATTCATAAAAAAAACCACCAGCGTTAAAATGTGACGGCCCTTCAGTAACATTACATTGAAGTCATTTGGACCGCTTTAATGATAGGTGTTTCTTAGTCTTTTGAGCCTCATAAAAAAGATGGTATAGATTTTTTTATATACAAATCTTCAATTGTATTCACCTGAAGAAAATGTCATTGATATCTGAGAGGACGTGAGGGCGAGTACATTAGCGTGATTTTCATATTTGGGTGAAAACCTTGTCAAGAGGATAAAAACGAGACGCATGGATGCGGTTTGATTGTTGTGTTGGTGCGTGTTGTGCTTTTGATTCGGACTATTTTAGTGATCATCTGCAACCAGGGGACTAAAGCTGGGCATTAGACTATATTTATACTATTATTTTAGTTTTTGCCCTAGAATAGATAAAAAAGAGATTTGTTACCCCGACAAATGTAGACCTAGTGCAACACTTACTACTTTATATAAATTTAGGGAATGAAAGAGAGAGAGGGCGCACAACTACTGTCCCGATTGTGGACACCTTGGAAATGATGGTGTTTTCTTTTCGGAAAACCAAAACATTCCCATCTTACAGATTCTTGTGCATTCTTGTGCCATTTTCCACACCGCACCTGTGTCACTTATTCTTATTTTCATCACGTGTTTTGCGAGTCGTACAGGAAGAGTAATATTGCCATTTGGTGCCATTTTATCAGCACAATTATCTTTTCAGATAATATTTCTTATTCAGTATATAATTGGGAGTTGTAACGGACTGTGTGTGTGAGATTGTTAAGAATAATAACGTTCAGGGCTGTAACTCTAGGAATTCTGGGTACTGGCTGTGAATAGCATCAGGTTTTATGTTTCCTGAACTTGCAGGTCCGGTCGTCCCTCCCACCACTGTCTAACTTGAATCTTTTCAGTGTTTCTCTAATGACCTCTTCAGAAACTCTCAGCGGCTCCAGACGTTAAGCGGCTTACGCTCGAGACGCTCTTTAGTGCCGGCGGGGAAAGAATGTGGCGTTTGTTTGAGTTTTAAGTTCGCGATCATATGATCTGCGTTCACAGCAAACACACAGAGCGAATGTTCTCCGAGTTAAAACCGAGACATCTCTGAAGGCTTTTCTAACTCGCATTCTGCTTATGAGCGTGTCAAGACAAGATCACATTTGGAAATCACAGCGCTGTAAAAAACTCGAAACACACACTTAACATACATACATGCACACGTTTGAAGGGTGAGATCGTGTTAAAATGAAGGTTTCGTTATCGTTAACTTAATCTACTGATGTTGATGAAGTTTAGAAGGATGTTGGTAATGATGTTTGTCTTTTTCACAACATGATGTAATGTCTAACTGGTGAAGTCCTGAAGCCAAACCTGGAGTGTAAGTGAATGTGTTCAGGTGTGACGGTGTTTCCTCATCGGGTGTTTTCCGTGTGTTTCAGTATTAATGGATTTTCCTGCTCATTTATTTCGTATAATAACGATAATATTTAGCTATTGTTTTAAGATATAAATATGGCGGTGCTTTTACAAAATGTGTCAATTTCTTCTTTTTTGTTTCCTGTTACCAAATCAGCATTTGTAACGTTGATGATATCACTCAACTTCCTTCCTCCACATTTGGAAGAAATAATGCACAGTTTGTACAAAATAAACGAAATCTGAAGAATTTCTAAAACGTCTGCACTGTGTTCGTCTGGAGAAGTTTTGGAATGATTGTGTGTCTGTGTGTGTTTCTGTTTGTGTATTTGTATGTGTGTGTGTTGTAAGTCATGATGTCTATGAAGTCCTCATAAAACACGTAAACCTCACATGTGTGTTGTGTGTTTCAGGTGTTCTCTCTCTCTCTGGCTCTCAGTATGTCTGATGGGGACTATGATTACCTCATTAAGTTTTTGGCTTTGGGGGACTCTGGGGTGGGAAAGACCAGTTTCCTTTATCAGTACACAGACAGCAAATTCAACTCCAAGTTCATCACCACAGTGGGAATAGACTTCAGAGAGAAACGAGTGGTGAGTGAGAATTAAAGTTGCATATTTACTTTTTTTTGATCTGTGTGTCAACGTAACATTTCCTTGTCATTTCTTTTTGCCAGTGTATATTAAATCATGCTTGTCATCATTTATATATGTAAGTATAATGGTGTGTTTTTATAACTATGCAAATGAGGCAAATTTCTCACCGTCTCATTGGTTCAGAACTGTACTGTGTCTTTATACCTGGGTTTACTGGACTGTGAAAGCACCTGCACATGGAAACGTGCCCTGAGGACAACAGTGACCGACTGATCATGCCCAAACCATAGCTTTAGAGACACACACGCATGTATTTTTCTGAGCGCAGTCATGAATTTTAGATGCTGAATAAAAGCACACAGAACTCTGGAGTAAATACGGACGTGCTCGGAGTCATAACACTTTTCCTGAATGATGCACAACACCCTCGGGCAGCTTCATTTGTTGACTACACATTGTGTTATGCAAACTGCGGCAGTCTGTACAATCCTAAAGCTATCGCACACACACATTTAAATTATTCCAGATGGCACATTATGATGAATTGTCTGTTTATACATTATAAAGTAATAAATTGTTTTATGCTAACAAGAACTTTTGCTTTGAGGAAACTGCAGTGACAAGTACAGTTACAGAACCTTCAATACAGCTGTGTGTGCATGTGTTGTCTTTGTGTTGTTGAATGTGTGTACATGCGTGTGTGTGTGTAAGAGAGAATGTGTTTGTGTGTGTGTTGTTGTGTGTGTGTGTGTGTGTGTATGTGTGTGTGAGAGAGAATGTGTTTGTGTGTTTGTGTTGTTAAGTGTGTGTGTGAATGTGAATGTGTGTGAGAGAGAGAATGTGTTTGTGTTGTTGAGTGTGTGCGCACGTGTGTGAGAGAGAATGTGTTTGTGTGTGTTTGTGTTGTTAAGTGTGTGTGTGTGTGTGTGTGAGAGAGAGAATGTGTTTGTGTGTTTGTGTTGTTGAGTGTGTGCGCACGTGTGTGAGAGAGAATGTGTTTGTGTGTGTTTAAGGGATGGGTGAATTCAGGACACTCCCAGTTTCACACAGTTCCTCCTTAAGAACAAACACTTGTGCGTTGATGAACCAAGGAATGAATCACTTCCAGGCAGCTCTCAATCACCATAAGTGTATTTGATGCTCGTGTTGACGGCATCACCTCACTAAAGACATTACAATTTGATCAAAATCTCACAAAAAAACTCACATGGTCAGAATTCAAAGAGTCATCAGTTGAGTTTGATGATGAGTTGGAGCTTTTTTCGAGTGTGATGGCAGCAGAACCGTTTAGTTGTGATGTGAGAGACGTGACAAAAGCTCCTCTCATCTCTCTTCAGGTGTATAAATCTAACAGTCCTGATGGCACGGCTGGGAGAGGTCAGAGAATTCACATCCAGCTGTGGGACACGGCCGGTCAGGAGAGGTGATGACATCAGATTTTGCATTTCAGAGTCTGTAATCGCACCACAGTTTTTTCAGTCGTATGATACATGTCCTCTGCTCTCACACTCGGGCAGGTTTCGCAGTTTGACCACAGCGTTCTTCAGGGACGCCATGGGCTTTCTGTTGCTCTTTGACCTCACGAACGAGCAGAGCTTTCTTAATGTCAGGAACTGGATGAGTGAGTTCTTCCTTTGACCTTACTGAGACTCACACACACATCTGAAGTTTAATCGAATGCATCACACATCTTTATTAATATGAATTCTTTTAATTTTGCTAAAGCTTTGGAGCGGCTACCCTACAAATTCCTCTCTTTACTGTCATATCTGTTGCAGGTCAGCTGCAGACGCATGCGTACTGTCAGAATCCTGACATTGTGCTGTGTGGGAATAAATCCGATCTGGATGACCAGCGCGCTGTGAAAACTGAGAGCGCACGAGAACTGGCGGAGAAATACGGGTGAGACACCACAGGTTCAATAGATCTCGTCGGCTCTCATCAACATGTGACCGCTGACAAACTGTAGTAGGATTTAATACATCGTTCTGCTCTTCATCTTCTTATCAAATTCCAGGTTGTAATGTATTCTCAACACTGTTGGCTATTTTAAAAGCGGGAGGGGCCACTTAGTTTATCCTGCCCCAACTTCCTGTTTCAGGGGAAAACCCATCAGAGCATCAAACAAAGCTGCACGTTTCAAAGCACTTTAGTGGGGTGATTCTCACGAAACCGCTGAAACATCATGGCAGAAAAGAATTGAATTATAAAACACACAGTTTGATAACACAAAAAACTATCATATAAAAGATAATTGTGTTCTTTACCTTGGACAAAACGTGATTTTGAGGTAGGAATGAATTATTTATATGATTTTCTCATAACCGTAATGCGTCCTGAATGAGTGCATTATGTGTTGTAATTTAAGCAGATTAAAATGAAAACATTCAGAAAAAAACAATCGCACGTTCTACTAGACGTTCTCGAATGACAAAAAATTATTGACAGAATACTCATGTGTTATAAAAATGAAGTAATAGTGGAATAAGACGTGTCCAGGACTGATATTCTCATCCTCCGTAATGTTTTTTAAAGACTGTTTAAACACACGCACAGATATTTACATTAAGTTTGATTCTATGTGAAGAAACAAATCTACTAGTACCTATTCAATGGCTAAAAAGTTAACAAATTACTTCTTATTTTTCTAGTTAAAAACGTAACATTCTCTTTACACAAGACTTTTTCCCTTCTCATTACCGCTTCAGGTAGTTTGGTAAGTATAATATTCTATTAAAATATAATTCATTCGTTTGTAATTAAAAACAAAATTGTGTAAAGCTGTCAGTGAAAGTAAAAAGTAATGAATGCCTTTATATTTATTTAAAACAAGATATGATGCGTTTAAAGGAAATTTGTTGATACAAGTGTTTTTAAGAAAATCATCTTGAAAGCAAGATTTCGTGAGATTCACCCAATGAAACAGTTTGATAAAAGATAGGACTTATTTATAAAACTAAACATTTCAGGTACATCAACAATTAATAAACAGCCTTCACAGAGAGTGATGCTTTGGCACCTCCCACAACCTAAGCATGAGCACCACTCATCTGAACGATGGTAACCCCAAAAATACAACAAACTCTTCTAAACATCCAAGAGAAATGAACATTCATCATTAACAAGGCTTTATCCTTTCTAAAAACGCATAAAATAACACAAAATGTAAAAGAAGTCTCACGCAAAGCATGCTGGGAACTGAAAATCATTCTCGGCAAATCGTGTTGAATTAACTTGTTTAAATTAAGTTAAACAAACTCAAAAGTAAGAACGAGTAACAGGAGCTACAGGAATTTTGTACACTACTTTAACTATTTCATTACTATGAACATTTGGGTCTACAGTGCGTCATACGTGTTCTCAGGGTGTGTGTGATGTGTGTTTTCAGGGCCGCGTCTGTGCTCTGTTTGTCTAACATGAAGGCTGCTCGCATGAAGATTATTATGGGCGTCCCGCAAAGCTAATATTTACTGAGCTCATGTGAGAAGTCGTGAATTTGGACGAGTGCTCAGCAAAAGCACATTTGTGCAAACGTATGAATGCATCCAGATGGCTGCTCACCAGTTCATCTTTTCTTCGTGTTCATGTCATTTCAAAGCGACGCTGGCATAATTTTTACATCTCCGGGGTACATTTTTAAGCGGGCAGAATTACATGGCAACTAAAGCTCAGTCAGATGTCACAGACAGATATTTGGATGTGTTAAGCAGGTGCTTGTGTTTTATGTGTTGAATGTTATCAGTGTTCATAAATTCTGTTGACTGAAGTTTTCCTCCCAGGTGTGTCTTTATACAAACACGTGGAATTTAAAATGATATCAACACTTTCTGCTCTTTCTGTATACGATTTATGTAAGAAGCACGGTATTCGGCAGGCAAATTGTTAACCTTTATTTTTTAGGGATGTGATGTTTATGAATATAGCCTTCTACTATTCCACTTAACAGTGTATTATTAGGGCTGTCAAACGATTAATCGCATCCAGAATAAAATTTGTGTACTGTGCATATTACCTTTGTGTTTATAAACACATACATGCATATATTTACGAAACATATAAACATTTATAAACGTTTATATGTAATTTAAATTATTGGTAAATATGAATAATTCACCCAAAAAATTAAATAAATATAAATCAGGGCTGTGAAACGATTAATCGTGATTAATCGCATCCAGAATAAATGTTTGTTTACGTTATATATGTCGGTGTACTGTGCATATTTATTTTGTATTTATGAACACATACACATAAACGCATATATTTAAGAAAAAAATATAACAATTATTAAACGTTGATATAGAATTTCAATTATTAGTAAAAATAAAGAAATATATTTAAATATTTCCTAAATATACAAGTATGTGTATGTTTTTGTGTTTATAAATACTAAATTAATGCACAATACACGGACACATATTATGTAAACACAAACTTTTATTCTGGACGCGATTAATCACGATTATGTAAACACAAGCGGTTATTCGGCAAGTGATTAGTCGCGATTAATCGTTTGGCAGCCCTATAACTGACACTCTTCTTTACACATTGCAAAATTGAAATGGTATTTCTTGACCTCGCCAGGGTGCCGTACTTTGAGACGAGCGCCGCGAGCGGAGAGAACGTCAGTCACGCCGTTGAGGTTCTGCTGGATCTCATCATGAAGCGAATGGAGAGATGCGTGGACAAATCCTGGATCCCGGACGGAACCGTCCGCAGCAACGGCCACAGCACCACCGATCTCACAGAGCCGCGGGACCCCGAACAGAGCAAGTGTGCTTGCTAATGATGTCACTTCCTGCTAATGATGTCACTTCCTGCTAACGGTAATGAAGCAGTGAAGCGTAAATACTTTATTAAGCTCGAGGCTGGTTACCAGACGCCACATTTTAGGGCTTTGCGAACATATTGCACCAAATCTTTAATCCATAACCTTTCTGTGATGTGTTGCTAGACCTGTGTCACACACACCGATGTAGTGTTTAATACTAGACCTGCACAAACACATGCAGTGAATATTATTGCTTCTTTGGGTCTGGTTTTTATATCTTCTTTTTTTGACATTTGTGTCATTATTATTTAGATTATACGTTATTCGTTTCGTTCGCAAGTTCTTCGAAAGTACGATTTTAATATAAACCCATGACAGACTAGTCTAGACTACTTCGTGGGTTTGTGCAGAATTATAACAGCCACTTTAATGCCACTTTTTTTAAATAATTAAAGTTTAACGAGCACTTTTAAGTGTGTCGCTATGTTTTCTTTAGCTGTGTAGATGTCTCGACAATATAATGTTTAGATGTTGTATGCATATGTAGATTAGTGGTTATCGTATAATGTACATTTGTGTAGACATAGGGTTTTGTGCTTCTGATCTCATGTAACAGGACACACTGCAATGTTGAATACTGTTGAGTATCTTTATCAGCAAACCAGACATGTCAGAACATTGAAAAGAGGATATCAAGTGCAGGCAGGTTTCATTGATCGTGTCTCATTTGAATGTTTGTCATTAAAAAAAACTAATCTGGATCATTTGGTTTAGTTTACAGAATCAATCCCAACGTGCTTTATTCTACTGTAGTGCCTTGACCACTGCGCCATTGCCAAACACTGTCTCTTGTGCCAAATACTGTAACTACTGTAATTGAGAAAATAAATATTTTATTTATACATTGTCTTTTTTTTCTCATAATTGTATTTGAGCTGACTGTGTTGAAATCTACATGCGAGTCTGATGACTTGTGAAATTGCAGAACATGCTCGCACATCACTCCAGGTTTTACTTTGCGTGGTTGCAACACGTTGCCTCACAAAGGATTTCTGTTTAAATTTAACGAAGCTCTATAACAGTCATCATGTCACAGAAGTACAGCGTAAAGTTTAATTGAAACATGTTATTTACACCTTTCAGTTCATTGTGCAGTTATTTCGGTCAATTAACTTTCATTTCAGCGTCTGCTAAAAAAATAATGTAATTGTCACATGAAGCTCATTGGCGCCCCCTAGTGGCTGGAGTGGCGTCAGTGCACCATCGGAATCCAGTCAAAGTACAGTACATACATACATATAGAGGATTGAAATTGCGTTACTCTCAGACCCATGGTGCATGCAAATAACACTACACAGAATAAATATATATATAAAAAATACAGATTATACATTATGTCAAATACAACTATTACAAGCAGGGATAAGTAGATCTAGACACTTCATCAGATATTCACACTTCCTAACAGCTAACCAGCATCACATAATCGTCATATATCATCACATCGGATATAATGGAATTCATGATAAAAATACTGAAACAAAATGACCACAATCTTGAGTTGTCAAGCTAAAGTACACTTAACAGAACTAGTATGTATGTACTAAACTCTAGGGTTTCTTTGCTTTCACTGTTTCAAAATAGTTTTTTGGTTTCTTCAAATGTGAGTGGGGTGTCGTTCATAAAGCTCTTCGATCATTTCAGTTTTCTATCACACACCACGTCGTGTAGACGGAGCCACTCGGCTCCTCCTGAAAAGCACACAAAAATCAGACCGTTCTAATGAAGGATGACATCACCCGACTGGAAGACCTCACATCCCAGCTTCATCAGAATGACCTCAATGAAACCTACACGCCTACCATCAGGTTTGGACACAGGGCTGCCACAACATCCTATGAAGCTAGAAGCAGGTTTTAGTTCATGTCTGTTAGCTTTGAGGTCATAAATGCTAGTGAAAACCTAAACGCAAGAATCTCCGACTGGTGAAAGAACTGGTGTGGTCACACTTTTACTTTCTATAAATTAACTTTACATTTTTTGCTGAATGTATTATTTATAGATCTGTGTGTTTAGTTGAAGATGTGTGTGTCAAGACGTCAGCTGTATTTGTGATGAAGCTTTGTTATGTAGAAGCTAATTTTGTTTTTGTTTTTCTGTATAAATGAATGTTGCAGAAGACAAGTAGACAGATCTTCTCAGCTGGAGACAAACAGGACCAATCACAGTTCCATAGATATAAATAGAACTGTGCGTCTTGCTTCAGTGATTTTATGTGTGTGAAACGTTGAGCACCTGAAGAATCCAAAACCAGAGCTTTACCCGGTTTGTGTTTCATTTATCCAAACCCTCCTCTTACCCGGCCCTCATATGTCATCGGTCAGACCAGCGATGTTTTGAACAACACAGCCAAAGTGTTTCATGGCTTTCGTATATCGGTCTGTACAAGTTAAACTGGGATTCCAACGACAACAAATGACATCACCTTTAATGATTATAAAGCTAATAACATTTCCATTAAACAAAACCATATCCTCCACAGGCCAACTTACATTAAACTGCATTTTCATCTAAATCCATTTTAAAATTAAAAAGAGTTCATCTGAAAACTTTAGGCACTTATAAAGGAATGAAATTTAAATTGTGTTAATGACATCATCAGCAGGTGGAGTGGAAGACCCCTCCCACTTTAGCCCCCCGTCCCACCAAAGCATTATATTCTTTAACAGCCTGCTCCGTCTGGAACACCCGGACGTCCACACCCTGTTCCTTCACATATTCGAGAGTGGAAGGTGGCACCTGTGTAGAGAAATTCATTCAATATGATCAAAGATTTAGTTTATATGATGTGACACGCCGATGATCAGGGGAGAGTTACCTGTAAAGCTTCACTCATTCCTCGTCCTATAACCAGCGTCTGCACCCCTTTTCTGAGAATCTCATCCAGATCAGCTGGTTGAACACCAGGATAATGCTGAGAAGAGTACAGACGGACTTCAGACAGATTTCTATTCAACCAGAACTATGATGATCGGTCCCTAGTCATGTGTTTGGACAGGCCTGACTGTAATGTTTCTCATGATCTTCAAGACCTTTTGATGTGAAGTTTTACCTTTAAATGCTTGTAATGTGTTCCGTAGACAAATGTAAATTGTGCTAATGTATGAAATGTTGTTAGATGTGTCGACGGCAAAGAAAAAGCACCCAATCTCAGTTTTATTGTTATTAGTGAAATGTCAATGTTGTATTTGTAAACAGTACTAAAGATCTAGTACATCTTTTATCTGGCTTATTTTTTATGGCTTAACTATCTTTATTAAAAGCTTTATTCTTCAAACTCAAGATATCATCTGGGTACAAGTGGCAGTACAATACAGACAGAGTATGTTTAGGAAGAGGAACACTGACAAATGCACTGTGCATTGAATCCCAAGACGTAAAATGACATGTTTTGTCATATGTACATGACGTCACGGACATTAAACTGGTGCTCATCTTACATCTGTGCCAGTTTCACGCCAGTCCCAGGCTCGGCTGCCACCCGGCCAGACTTTACAGTCTTTATAGGACGCCGAACAACCTTTGACCTTCATGTGTCCCCAGGATAAGGAAGCAATTTCTGGAGAAGACATGACCGGGTTTCCTGTAAATCAGTAATACAGAGGTAAGATTACGGCATCAGGTGCATTTCTTGGGTAACTGATCCTGACTTCTCCATGATTTCAGAAAATGCATAAAAACCACTAACCAAAAATCACTACTGTTCTGTTTTTCCAAGTACTTAGAGTTCATTTTAAACACCCTGGTTTATGAATGTAGTCATAATTCAATACAATGTCACCAGCTGGCACATTATTTTGTTGCAGGAGTGTCACTTTACCCAACAGTTCCCTATTGCTTTGTTTTTCATTAATCACCTGAACCACTCCAATGAAGCACTAATGATAAATCCATATCCAAATATAAACTTTTCACGCGCATATTAAATGAGCTTTTTATCCATGTACAAAATACTTTACATCTAAACAATTGACGAATGTAAATACACATAAAACCATGCACGACATACTTGTTTTAAATTATAATAAATCTCGCGTTGCAACTCAATCCTGCTTCTACTCCACTTTTCTGTCAACAAACATGGCTGTGAGTGACGCCGGAACACACCCACCAATGACGTCACGGACCGGGGCCAATCAGCATGCGTTCCAGCGTCAGCCACTCTGATTAGACGACGGCGTTGTTCAGTGACGCAGTTATAGCTGGAGTCAGAAGCGTGGTCCCATCCCATAATTACAGACTGAAAATTATATTTGATTGTAGATTTATTTATTGTTTTTGTGTTCATTTGTATTTATTAATTATTTTAAAATAAAATATTTTTTTCCCTCTCTTCGCTGCCTCATCCAACTCAAATCGTCCGTTGTGTGTCTTCCCGTCATGAAAATTAACACGTTTTTTTAATTAAGTTAACCTTGTTTTTGACGGACTTGTATTCGTCTTACTACAAATATAATGGTTCATCGACGTCAATACAGTTTCACTACGCATCCCCAAACTGACCATGGGGGAAAAAACTGGTTACTATCCTAAAATGTCTAAATGCTCGTGATGTCACTCCGCTCAGAAAACACGAGTAATGAACAGTCGTGGTTTAAAAGCGCGTTCACAATTATAATGACGATGATAACGAAGTGATGAAGGTTGGTGCATGGTATCGTGGTGTCCACGCACAACAGATGCCCCCTAGATGATGCTCAGGGTGGGTTGTCGCGGTGTATTGTGGGCAGTTTTGATCTAAGCGAGCAGAGTCGTAGGAAAGATGGCTGCTCCGAGCACCACAGCGGGTCTTCCTCCAGCTTCAAGTCCCGGTTTTGCGGTGCTTTGCTCTTTTCTGGAGCGCTACGGGTCTGCTCTGGATCTGCCCGAGCTGAATTTCCCCCAGCTCGAGCGGTACCTACAGGAAACCTCCGCGGGTAAGACCGTGGCTTGTTTTTATTTAGACAGGCTCCACATCCCTGCTCATCATACATCTCACCGCTTAAAGTTTGTTTCTGATCGGATCCGTGTTATCCGCGTGTAGATAAACAGCTCGTGTAATGGCGATTCAAAGTCATGCGGTGATTTTTCTCAGATTTCACATGTGGGTGTTTTTTTCAAGCGATGAGTTTAAACAGTCAGGTTGTTGTTTTTTCTGCCCTCTGTGACTTGTTAACATGTAAAATCGGTCTTGATTTTTCTACGCAAACCTCGTGGCGTTATTGTAGCACTAAACGCGATTATATGGAGCAACGCTTCATAATCGCATGTGAAATGTACATTCACGTTTTATCAACAGCAACGGCTGTAGATGCGCACTGCGCATGCGCAGGCCGCTGTCAAACTTCTGATGCTACACCGTAACGGCATCATCATCTAAACTGCAACACTTGTTTTCGTTCTGTTATTAACTCCCTGCCCCCTCCACGATGACCTAACAGTGTTTGATGTCGTACATATGGGTTTAGCTTTATTAAAGTGTGTGAATGTGTTTAGTCGTCTCCAGTGTCCAGATTCACGACCCTAATGTTTTCGTTTGGAGGCATTGCTTGAAAAAAATGCTGTCATTGGTTTGTGTGCTATGACGCAGCTGATAGCTGATTGGGCCGTTTAAGACACATAAATATTGGGTCCAATTCACCATGTGGTGATGGTAAAGCAGGGAGATTTAATGTCAAGTTTCTGGGGAAATAGACTGACATTTACACATTGAAATTCCTATTCCTAAAATAAAGTCTACTTTGTGTGTTTATAAAATCTATTGTGCAAATATTGGACATACTTATTTTTGATTTATTTGGCATGTGTTTGTTTGTTTGTTTTGTGTGCTTAGCAGCCCATCGCAAGTTGACGGTTTTGTCAAGGATGCCACTTTTAGCTGTTTGTAAACTTAAGCATGTCAACAAAAAGAAAAGAAAACAGTGACACGTTTGTGCAAATTAAAATCCTATCCTAATGTTTTTTTTTAATTCTTTCTTTCAATTTAGTTCCTCAACCTCTGATTGAGCTTCATGTCAAACTGCTGCGTAAGATCAGCAAGTCAGTCACGACGGAGAAGTGGGAGAAGTATCTTACAAAGGTGAGTGTTTCCTTTTTAAATCACGCGGCCACAAACGACACGTGGGAATCTGCATGCAAATGCGTCAGTTTGATGAAATCGTGTTGCCGCAGGTGTGCCAGGAGTGTAACAGCACCTGGGCTTGGGAACTGGAGAGAAAAAGTTACGCTGAAATGACCGTCGAGTTTAAGACTGGGATCCTGAAGGTCAGTATTTCGAGCGGTCGGCTTCACTCGATCCTTGAATGAATCAATGACAGCCGAAAGAATCATGATGTAATGTTTTGTTTTAACAGTACTTGTGTGAATGCCAGTTTGACGACAATCTCAAGTTTAAGACTTTGGTTAATGAAGAAGACCCGGACAGCATGCGTCTGCAGCCCATCGGTCGAGACAAGGAAGGCCTTATGTACTGGTTTCAGTTAGACCAAGAGCAGAATGTGCGTGTTTATGCCGAAGAACAAGACGACTTGGATGGATCCTCCTGGAGATGCGTTGCAAGGTGAGGAAACCACACTGTGCTCCTCTCTGTAACAAACTCTTTAATAAGAAAAATCTGATGATAATGGAGATGGTTTACTTGTGTCAGGAGTTTATAATCATGACAGTGAATGTAGTGATTTGGCAGATGTCTTTATCCAAAGCAAAATGAAGTGTTTTCACATAGATTGGCTGAAGCTTATTAAAGATGAAAAGCGTTTGTAAATAATGCATGTTGTTTCAACAGGACAAGAAATGATCTTGCAGACGCACTTGATCAGCTGAAAGCCCAGATTGACTCATCTGTCAACCAAGAGAAGCTGGATGGTCCCAAAAGCCCAAGCACAGAAAAAGAAGGTTTTTAAACTCAAAAGTCACTGTGATATTTAAACTAGTGGACCAGTTTTCATTTCACTAAAGTTGCGTTCCAAACCGCGCACTTATGCACTATTCTACGCCATTTTGTAGTATAAATAGTGCGAGTAGTTCTCAATGGATGATGCACTTTTTCAACCGAAAAAATGAAGTGTGGAACTTCACGTAGCGAAGGGAGGCGGGGCTATCGGACGCTGCTCGAGCGAAGTTCTCCTTCCGAGTGATAACGCTTCAATCTGATGCTGACTAAAGTCATGCTGTGCAAAACACATGAAAATGACAATAAATGTACAACGCACAAATAGATTTTATTCACACGCCGTGCGTTTGACGCCATTTGCGCTTGCCTGGGAAACCGATGTACTTCTGGTTGGTATAAAAGCACTTCGTTTTCCATTTGGGACGATACTACCCTTCTTAAATTCATACACTAGACGGTTGAGTGCATAGTGCATCGTTTGTCATTTGGGACACAACTATAGTCTAAGTGCTAAACTTTACTAATAATAGTGATCATGTTTTTTCAAGGTAAAACTGGCGACTTGAAAAACTGCGGGTCCACTTTAAACGACAGCGTCATCCCTTCTACGAAAACTAACAACAGCATGAAAAGAGAAGCATCACCCGTTGCTGTTAAACCAGAGCGAGACGTCAAAGAGGAAGCTGAATGGAAAGATGTGTCCAAACCCAAATCACAGCCGATCCCAGTTATAGACAACAGAGTCAGCACGATAAAAACCCTCGTCAAAGAAGAAGCCAAGGATTGTCCCAGAACCTGGAGCGCCATATCGGTCGTCATGCCTCCTGCCCCCGTCAAACCAGAGATGCAGGAAGACAAGAAAGAGCCCACCAGAGTCCTCAGCAGCGATCAACAGGCTAAAATACCACTGAAGAAGAGAGAGTTGAAAAGAAGTGGAGGCTATGACATCAGCAATCACTACGGCAACGTTAATCACAACAACAATAATCTGAACAGGCAGCATCAGCACCAGCACCGGGGGGATAATCGTACGCAATCCCGCCGTCTTACTAGTGAAGGAGCCGCACGTGAGGAGTGAAGAGAAGATGCCAGCCGTCACTGTCACACAAGAGCTCAACATCACGTCACCTTGTGAAAAGCAGACGTCCGTTGAGCCGTGCCAAAAGACGATACCAGAGCAATACGTCGGTGTTGGAGTCATCAAGGGTCCCCTTGATCGAAAGAGGCCGTTGGCTGAAAGTGATAACACTTCCACAAAGGACAGAAATGGTCTTCATGGAAATGGCAGTGTCTTGACGTCTGGCGCTGGAGACGCGGATGGCGGCAGACAGTCCGTCCTTGTCGGGAGATCCGTGATTAAAACGGACAATGGGAGCGTCCCTGAGGATTTCTTGTCTAAAGATGTTAACAAGATGTGCCCAGACGTGCTTGAGTCTCCTACGATTGAAGAAAAAGACGTTGAAATGAAAGAGAGCCAGACGCCAGCTCTCAAAACCGACGTTCCAGCCGAGAATGAAAGCGAAGAGAAGAGTTTGAGAAGCCCGAGAAAGAGGAGCTCTCAAAAGAGCAAATCCAAGCTGCACAGAAGAGATGAGAGTCAAAGCACAAAACGCATCTGCGGGGTTTCAGAGCGAGGAGACGCTGGAGAAGGTGAAACACACGAAGACGACGATGATGATGAGGAGGTATCGTCTGAACTTCAGAAGGAAGGGATTCGACTGAAGATTAAGATCCCGCGTCACAGACGAACTCCTGAACTCCAGCACGTCCAGTCTGAAACCAGCAACCGACGGTCCTTACGGAGATCTGCTCGCATCTGTAAACCCAGCCCCAAAGTGGCTGATATTCAGGATCAAAAACCAGATCAAACACTGACGGCTCAAGGCGAACACACAGAAGACGAAGACGTGAAAATTCAGCCCGCAAAGGTGGTTGACAAGAAGGTGGACGTGGAAGGACGGACCAAGTCTTTAAAGGTAACTTGAAATCTCTCTATATCTGATGGAAGAATGTGTCTGAAGGTTTTTATGCGGATGTATCTTCCACTTTTCCAGGGCAAGCGACGACACAGACGCCCTCGCTGGTCGAAAACCCGTCCTAAAAACTGCAAATCCAAAGGAGCCCTGGAGGGCGACGAGGATGGGGGTGAGGACAAAGCCACAAACGATGAGGACAACAAATCGGAGCGAGGAGACAATAAGAGTGAGAGCGACTCGGACCAGTCGAATGAGCTTCCGCCTGAAGATGCTTGTAAACACTGCTGCCTCACCAACCACCCCGAGCTGGTGAGACACTACATCGGTTCAAACAAATGCTTTAGATATCAAACGCGCTTAGTGTTGTCTCATATGTTCTCTGTCGGTGTGTTTTCGTCTCAGATTCTCCTGTGTGACTTGTGTGACAGCGGCTATCACACAGCCTGTCTGAGACCTCCTCTCATGATCATTCCCGATGGAGAATGGTTCTGTCCTCCCTGCCAGCATGTAAGGGGCTCAATCTTTATTATTTCAAAGAAAACAGTGTGTGTATGCCAAGTGTGTTGAGGGACTGTTTGTTCCTGTCGTTTACAGAAACTTCTCTGTGAGAGGTTAGAGGAACAGCTACAGAATCTGGACACGGCGCTGAAGAAGAAAGAGAGAGCTGAACGAAGGTACGCACACGCACACACACACACACTTGTGGTAGTCCATCTTAACCAAGGATGATTTCTATTGGTTGTGGGTGGCTCACATACACACACCTGCTTTGCTTTTTCTTATGATGATATACATTTCCTGATGTGATCCGTCTCTCTCTCACACAGGCGTGAACGGTTAGTGTATGTGGGCATCAGCGTGGAGAACATCATCCCAACCCCAGTAAGTCCACAGCTACTGTATACTATACTATATGATGCCATACTACTGTATACATCTCTACTTCTGTGATATATTATATAAAGCTATACTACACAAAGTGACTGTATACTATACTATACCATACTACGCCATGCTACTGTGTACTATACCATACCATTCCATGGACTCCTGTGCTGTACCATACCATACAGCCTATACTATACCATACCATACGGTACTGCACCATATGGTACTGCACTAAACTATACCATACCATACCATACCACACCAACTTGCTCTATACTATACCATACTATGCTTTACTTCGCTATGCTATGCTATAGTATACCATACTATGCCATTCTGAACTGTGCTATGCTATTAGTAGTATACAATACTATACAATATACCATACTATACTATGTAGTTTACCATCGGTTATAGATTTTTTACAGAGGTCTACCGGAAGTTAAGTTTTGGGCCACGTAACGTTTGTTTATGTTGTTGCTGCTGCAGCCGTCTATTTAAAGGACAGGATTCAAGATTTGTAGTAGTCTGTAGTTGCTTTGATTTGAATGTTGTGGCCTTTCATCGTGGCAGGACGGTGAAGCCGGAGAAGACTCGCCACAGAAAAAGAAAGACACAAAGAAGAGCAACAATCTGGGCCGCCGATCGACCAGGACGAGGAAATCCATCAGTTACAGGTGATCAGTGTTTCTCACCGACTCTAGCAGAAGATGTGATTCTGTCTTTGTGAACTTCATCTTCTCATCACTGCCGCTCAGGTTTGATGACTTTGACGAAGCCATCGATGAGGCGATAGAGGAAGATCTTCAAGACTCGCCGGACACAGGTTGGTTTCATGAGACTGTGTTGAAGTGTGTCTGCATTTTCATGCCGCGATTTACATTCTGCTCATGCATCTTGCAGGTGTCGGATGTGAAAAACATGTGTCGGCCGTCACGAATCAACAGCGCAGCACGGTCAGCCGAGAGACTCGCCGGTCTGTGAAGCCCCTCGCACCACGTAAAAGAAAACGCCGGCGACTCAACGACTTGGACAGTGACAGTACGGTGGACGAGGAGGAGAGTGAGGATGACTTTCAGCTCAGTGACAGGTGTGTGTGTGTGCGCAGGTGAGTGAGAGAGATGAATTGAGGGTTCAATATCTGCATCACTGTCTGTTATTCTGCTGCTAGCATGGAGGAGGAGGAGTTTGTGGTTTCGGGAGATGGCGATGCTGAGGTGGGCTCTGGTGAGGGCAGCGAATGGGGCAGCGCTGATAGTAATGCTGGGAATCCATCGAGATCCAGAAGAACCAGCAGAAGCACACACACTCAAAGAGCCAAGAGGAGCAGAGGCAGACTTTCCAGCCGACGGAGAGGATCCTCAGAGGAGGAGGTGTTAAACTCAGAAGAGGAGGAGGAGGAGGAGGAAGAAATGGGTTTGTTGGCGTTTTCATACAGTTTTTGTTTCGATGTGCCTTCACATTTGACCTCGCTGACCTCTCTCTTTCATCTCAGAGACGGAGGCATCGAACGAGTTTAGCGAGAGCGACGTGGACACGAGCAGAAGGCGTCCGCGGCGCAGGCAGAACTCTTTCGTCAACTACTACGAAACGTCTGAATCGGAGGGGTCACAAAAGGCGTCCAATCCGAAGAGCTTGTCCGTGGTTCACCGTCGACGACTGTCCAGCTCCAACAGTGAAGGTCACTACACATCTTGTAATTTAAGTTTTTTCTGTGTCTATTTAAGCGATCTCACTGATATTTAATCCCCAACAGTCATTGCTGTAACGAAGCCTACGAAGAATTTCGTCTAGGCAAACTGTTTGCAATAATCTTGTTTGTTTCGATGTTGTTTGTTCACATCCCTTTCCTCTTCACCTCCTTTTGTAGAGTCTGTACATTCTCAAGACTTTGAGCCAAAGTCCCTGCAGAGAAGAGACACAGGACGGAGAAGCGAGTCCAGACGGGACGAATCCAAACAGAGACACCAACATCTAAAACAGAGACGGCAGCGAAGCTCCAGTGAGGAGGAGAACTCTGAGGAAGAAGGAGAAACAGACCGGTCTGAGGAAGACCAGCGGCCCCTTCGCAGGAGGTCAAACCGCATAGAAACTGACGATGAAGAGGAGGAGGAAGGCGTGCGGCAAAGGAGGCAGAACACCCGAGGAAAGATCTCCACAGGCAAGTCCTCTAAAGTCCCGGAGGACTCCAGGTCGAAGCACACACCCAAAGGCAGACACAATGGCCTGGTCCCTCTGCCGCCGGCAGCTCAGGATGACGATGAGGATGATGAAGACGAGGAAGAGTTCACCGGAGTCACGGACCTTGTTAACTTTGTTTTCGACAGCGAGCAGCTGTCCTGATACATTTCTTTTTCTCGTCGCCTTCTAACATGAGCCGCCTCGTCAGCCGACGTAGACTTCTGGTGTAGTGGACCAAATGAAGCCTCCAGAGGAGCCGTGGTGTTTGTTCAGATGTTTGAATGCACTCGGCCGCATGCATCCCCAGGTGTACAACAGGGTCTTCTTAACTTAATCCTACAGTAACAGTTCCTCAGAGTCGAGCACTTTCTCATTTCTGGCCAGTAATGTTTGGTTTGTATGAAGAGGCTTCTGTCGTCCCGTACATACACTGGACGCTGTACATTCAACGTTTAAATGTCACGTGCATTTCAAGCTGGCGTTGAGTTTCTTGTAAAAATGTTTTAACGTTTGTTTTACATTAGGAATTTGTTGAAAGGGGTATTATTAGATATTAATCCTGGATGCCGTATCTTTGCCTTTCTTTTAATAGAAAGCTCACTCAAAAATGAAACTATACTCACGCTCGGATATTTCAAATCTTTAGTTTTAGTCGTGTATGCTGTATTTTATGCCTGAGCACCGTTTAACACTCATTATGTTCCATAGGAGAATGTCACACAGAGCGTAACATTAGACGTGAGAATGAGTACAGAATGACATCATCTTCATTTTCGAGTGAATTATTCTTTTAACTTTAGCAATAAATGCAAACTGTTCAGTTGGCAAAACCATTTCATAACACAAACGCAACAGTAAACGTTGCAGGAAAATGACCATAATATCACAATTTGCAGTTTAGATGCAAATCATCCTAATTGAAAGATCAATGTCCTTTTAATGCTAAAATAACATAGTATTTTATACGAAAATGAATATGACTGTTTATTTTTCCTGATTTGGACATTTCTGCACTTTGAAAGCTGTTGCTGAAGTTATCGGACGTTAAGTGAAACCTCGGCTACAGGACGTCCCTTTAAGATCATATGAAGCTGTCTGAGGTTTATGTGCCTCTGTTCTTCTGTATGCACCTTCGATTGTGTCGCTGCCTGTGACATCACACTTTTCAAACGTTCAGTACGCCACGGCAAACTGGATCTCTGAAAGAGTTTCAGTATTTTAGGATTCTTTTATTTAAAGTTGGAAGACTGATTGAATGAGAACACTATAAAACCATTCCAAAACGCCTGCCGCATAAAACAAGTCCGACATTTAAAACCCCCACAAGCACTAGAATAATTCTGGCCTCTGCCTTCATTTAAAGAATGTGTTTTTGAGCTGTATACTACTGGAATTTACGTTTATTCTCAATTTATGTTTTACTTTTATTGTCCAGATGTATGTCTCCATACTTTAAGAAAATTATCCACGAAACGGAAATAAATTTAACGTTCATGTTACAGTTTTTTGCCAACTCTCACGCATTGGACATAAGACTCACGCGCCACACATCCATTTTCTCACGCAGGCCCGTATTCGTCATTTGTCCGTGGTGTGTAATAAAATTTGTGATATAACTGCCTAAAAGCCTAACTGTACTTTGGTGCTGCATTTATTTTACAACACAACGCATCCAGCATGTATAAAACAATGAGGTGGCTGATCAAAGGAAAGACGACGGTCTTCACTTCTTTACCGGGATGCTTTACGCCAAGTGTACATAAAATGCTGATATGAAATGTCTTTGATAGAAAAACTGTCATGTATATAATCCTAAACCCACTGTTATCAGTGGGCAAGCCAAAGACGACGTTGACAAAAACTGAAAAGAAAAGAAAGTCAAGCAGAAAACACATGAACACAAGACTGTGAGAGAGACGGAAGAGAAATCATGTTTGTAAACTGACATTGTACAGAAAACCTACAGACACGCAGTGTAAGGGGGGAGGAAGCGTTTATTAAGGAAGTGTGTCATATATTTATTATTATTAAATATGTTTTTAAATATTGATATTAAATATTAAAATATATAACTAGTTTAAAAATATACACTAAAAATATAGCATTTTTAACTAGTTTAAACAAATAAATAAATGTAAGAAGTTTAAAATGTTGAAGTTTAAAAATGTAAAGGCTAGTCTAGCAGTATTAGTATATTGTATAAATGAAGTAATTTACTATAAAACAGTCTTGAACTTTACATGATTGTACTTGATGAAATCACCTTATACCCCACGCTTACTATTACTATATTCCTTTGTTCTACAGAACAGATGTTTTATTCCAGCTCTCATGATTCGCTGGACCGGTTTCTTTTGAAGGGCTGTTTAATCTCTTCCACAATCTTCTGAAGAAGGCCCTGAATCTTTTCCCCTTTTTTCTTGATTTTCTCTTCTGCACTCTTCTTTTTGTCCTCACTGTTGTCCTAGCTGTCATCTTCACTCATCTTCACTGTCCTCACTCATCTTCACTGTCACTGTCCGTCATCTCATCTTCATCTTCACGTCATCTCACTCATCTTCACTGTCATCACTCATCTTCACTGTCATCCTCAATCTTCACTGTCATGTCTTCCTCACTCATCTTCACTGTCATCCTCATCATCTCACTGTCACTCATCTTCACTGTCTCATCTTCACTGTCATCCTTCACTCATCTCACTCGTCATCCTCACTCATCTTCACTGTCTGTCATCCTCATCATCTGTCATCCTTCATCTCTCATCTTCACTGTCATCCTCACTCATCTCACTGTCATCCTCACTCATCTTCACTGTCATCCTCACTCATCTTCACTGTCATCCTCACTCCTCACTCATCTTCACTGTCTTCCTTCACTCATCTCACTGTCTTCCTCACTCATCTTCACTGTCATCCTCACTCATCTTCACTGTCATCCTCACTCATCTTCACTGTCATCCTCACTCATCTTCACTGTCATCCTCACTCATCTTCACTGTCATCCTCACTCATCTTCACTGTCTTCCTCACTCATCTTCACTCATCTTCACTGTCATCCTGTCATCCTCACTCATCTTCACTGTCATCCTCACTCATCTTCACTGTCATCCTCACTCATCTTCACTGTCTCCTCACTCATCTTCACTGTCATCCTCACTCATCTTCACTGTCATCTTCACTCATCTTCAGTCTCCCTCACTCATCTTCACTGTCATCCTCACTCATCTTCACTGTCTTCCTCACTCATCTCCTCACTCATCCTCACTGTCATCCTCACTCATCTTCACTGTCATCCTCACTCATCTTCACTGTCATCCTCACTCTTCACGTCATCCTCACTGTCTTCCTCACTCATCTTCACTGTCATCCTCACTGTCATCCTCACTCATCTCCTGTCACCTCACTCATCTTCACTGTCTTCCTCACTCATCTTCACTGTCATCCTCACTGTCATCCTCACTCATCTTCACTGTCTTCCTCACTCATCTTCACTGTCTTCCTCACTCATCTCACTGTCATCCTCACTCTCTCACTGTCTCACTCATCTTCCTGTCATCACTCACATGTCTTCCTCACTCATCTCACTGTCATCACTCATCTTCACTGTCATCCTCACTCATCTTCACTGTCGTCCTCACTCATCTTCACTGTCATCCTCACTCATCTTCACTGTCATCCTCACTGTCATCCTCACTCATCTTCACTGTCATCCTCACTCATCTTCACTGTCATCCTCACTCATCTTCACTGTCATCCTCACTCATCTTCACATGTCATCCTCACTCATCCACTGTCTTCCTCACTCATCTTCAATCACTCACTGTCATCCTCACTCACTGTCTCCTCACTCATCTTCACTGTCTCACTCCTTCACTGTCACTCATCTCGTCTCTTCACTGTCATCCTCACTCACACTCATCTTCAGGTCATCTGTCATCATCTTCACTGTCATCCTCACTTCACTGTCATCCTCTCATCTTCACTTCCTCACTTCACACTGTCGTCTCACTGTCATCCTCACTCATCTTCACTTTCATCTTCACTGTCATCCTCACTCATCTTCACTGTCGTCCTCACTCATCTTCACTTTCGTCGTCACTGTCATCCTCACTCATCTTCACTGTCATCTTCACTGTTCTCACTGTCTTCACTCAGTCACTGTCAGTCATCCTCACTCATCTTCACTGTCGTCATCCTTGTGTCGTCGTCTCCTCAGTGTCATCTTCACTCTTCACTGTCATCCTCACCTCACTCTTCACTGGTCACATCCTCACTCATCTTCACTGTCATCCTCACTCATCTTCACTGTCATCCTCACTCATCTTCACTTTCGTCTTCACTGTCATCCTCACTCATCTTCACTGTCATCCTCACTGTCGTCGTCCTCAATGTCATCTTCACTGCCGTCCTCACTGTCTTCCTCACTCATCTTCGCTGTCGTCCTCACTGTCATCTTCGTCAATCACTTTCTTTTCTAAGTTACCTCTTGAAGAGCCTCTGACTCCGGCTCGATAGAGTCCATCTGGATAGCACATCTTCTGTTTGGTTACAGATCCCTGTGACTTTATTGGCCCCGCTGGTAGGCGATGTTGTGGGGACGTCTGTTACTGCGAGACTGTCGATGACCTTATCTTCACTGAGGTCATCGTAGCAATCATACAACATCTCTGTCTCGCTCTCTGATCTTGATCTTCTGCTCATAAAATATAATAACAGAATGATATAAAGAGACATGCTGTTATGTCAGATACAGACATTGGGTGCAGCGGCGGGCAGGCATCTTCTTCCTTACACCCTAGAAACCTCCTCCTGTGGATGGGTGTCTGAGCAGTCGTTCTGAGCGTTGGACACCTCCTCTGTTAGCCTGCCACCAGTCCAGTACAAGAAGATGCCCGGCTCCACCTCGATGGCTTCTTGATTCAGTATGAGAATAGTGAAAGGATAGTGAAATAGAAAGATTATGAGAAAATGTTTTTCCATAAGCACAAAGACAAACTCTTGGAAGGCTGTAACGGTGCACCAAATCCACGATTCTGTAAATGCTTTGCGGGAATGAGTTTTGTGATTTCGTAGACAAAATTAAAGCATGTGCTTTCAGTTCACAAAAGGAGTGAAGTGCTGTGTTTCAGTCTTAAGGTACTTTTTCAAGTGCAATTCTTTATTTAAAGTGCCAAAATCTCAGGTTTCAGGTGTATTCAAAGACATTTGTATAGGAATAAGTACGAGAAATTGAGACATTTATAAATGATTGTATTATATTGTTCATAAGTTTGTAGTGTGATTTGTTCTAATAATTTTCTTGACTTGTAAAGTATTTTCAGCCGAGTTGTCGTCCATCTGAACGCGGACGATCTGAATATTTTCAATGCCGTCAAGAAACTGTTTGACGTCGTCTTCAGAGGTAGCCTATTCCTGAACACATGATCTCATTACATCATTACCATAACATTTAGCAATCTGGAAAAGCTGAGCTGCCATCTTAAAAAGATAAAAGAGTCCCCATATAAAGAAGGTTTTGGGGTAATGATTACAGTACACTACAGTAAAGAATATACACAGCAGGAACACAATCACTTAAGAAATACAAATACAGACATTGGGTGTATTGCCACGACGCTTGTTTACTCAAAAACTGCATTTCGATTATAAAATAAAACATTTGTGTTAATAGGCCTATTTATCAAAATAAATGTTTTGTGTTTTTGCACTCAAAATAAATCAAGTATTTGATTACACTGGACAAACATGGCAGTCATAACATTTGACTTTAGACAATATTAGACAATATCTTTTATTCAATTTGAATACTAAATTTAAAAGTCAATCATCAAATTGTTCTGTTAAAATAGTATTGCGCATATGATTTTCAGTTCCCTGCATTCCCAGAGTGTTATTTTATGTGTTTTCAAAGACTTTAGTATTTAATGTTCATTTATCTTGGAGATTTAGAATAGTTTATTATATTTTTGAGGTTTTGGTTGCCATTATTCAGATGAGTGTGTGGTTAAGCCTTCAAACAAAAGATAGAACGACACATCAACTAAAGATATAAATATTGTAGTTGAGAACTTTAATCTGAAAGTATTTTATTTAAATCTTCGATTTTACAAGATCTTTATAGGCTATTTCTAATGCTATCATCATTATTGTTATTCATGAATTTTCTGTTGTTTTACAAGATGTAAAAATGGTATCTTGATGACTGCAATATGATCTTTAAAAGACTGCAAGAAACATTCGTTTTAATGGTGTTCGGGCTATTGTATTGGTCATTTTGTTAGGAATGTACGTAATATTCTGGTTTTTTTGCCAATTCCATGTGGACAATAAATGGACCCAACATATTTTGAATATATGACCAATGTTTTTTTTGTATTTTATCTACTATTCAGTTGATGTTTTTGACAGATTCCTAAAAGGATTGTGTTTTCTTTATAACGACAGCTGGTCGAATAAATGAGTTAACCACTATGACTGTACATCATTTTTATGTTATTTAAACAGAGTTTTTCAGCGTGGCGGCATTTCTACTCTTCCTTCTTTTGTTAAACATCATCATAGTAAAACTGATGTACAGTTCCCCACGGGTTCTTTCTGTTCTTTCTTCTCTTCTGTTTAAATAAAACTACTTAAATGTGATATATGAAATGATTAAATATCATATGATTAAATGTGATAATGCGACAACACAAATCGTGTTTAACTGCGCAACAGATCCTCTGGTCCTATGAGGGGCGAGCGATTTTACCTCATAAAAAAGCGGCGCGCGGGATAACGCATAGAAATAAATAAGGCTAGAAGAGCAAAATTCACGGCTTCAACATGGGGGGGATTAGTGGCACAGGCGTCGTAGCACATCATTTTTAATACACTGTACTGTATATTTTATATAACGGCTATCAACGTTTCTCAATATCTAACTTCAGATGTAAATAATATCTTTTAAATCTTACAAGTTAACATGCCCACACGGCTTGTCACCTGATGCCTGTTTCTTTCCCTGTTCTTGGCCAATCAGAATCGTTTGTGAATAATAGATTAGTTTGGTATTTTATTTTTATTAGTATTAATCGTTTATGCGTATTTATGTTTGTTTGTGAAATATGAATGTGTGAAAAAAATATTTAAATGTTATTATGTTTGCATTCTCTATGGATAAAAAAAAAACGTTTTAAAAGTTGAATGCGCCTCAACGGTCGTTTCGGTTGTCTGGGCCGTGACGCGCCCCCTTGTGGCAGAACGGTGTGTATTACACAGGAAACATGAATGAGACCCACAGAAGTGACGCGTGACTGTCTTTCTTTGAAGTATTAAAACACATTCGTAAGTTTCTCGACACGCAAACTGCTCGCGTTTCACGCGGCCGCGCATGTAAGTGCTGTTCAGTCAGATAGCGCGAAGCTTCCAGTAAATAGCGAGCTGAGCAGCGCAGCGCGTGTGTGCGCGTCGAGCATCAGTGTTTGAGCACGTTCACGCTAATTTACTTCATTTCATACAGTCACATTTTATGATGGTTGTGTTAAAAAGTCTGAGTCCACCCAGCGAGGGCATCAGACTTCAGCAGGCCGAGACCTCTGCGGTTTTGGACGGCAAGCGACTCGGCTCGGGAACACTGTTCGTGACGGAGACGTGAGTATCTCTGTTTTAACTTTGACTAACGTTCATTTGTTAAACCGGTAAGTCGTTTTCTGTTCATTACATATGTGTTTAATGCACGTGGAGCCCTTTCATGTTTAAACTGTATGTGCAAACACCTTACTAAGACTGCAACATGGTAAGTTACAGTGAACTGCATGAAATTACCCTTGAGATTGCCCAAATCAACAATATTATAAAACAATGATATCACCATGCTTATGTGTTTGAGGTAAGTGATATGAAAACGTAATGTGTACATTATTTTTTGTGTTGTGACGTCAGTGCATTCCATACCCCTAACATATGCAGTAGACAAACAAACAATAATAATGAAACAACATGCTGAGGTTTGCAGATTTTAATAAATTCTTGAGATGTATACAAACTGCGGACATATTTATTAGATTCTTATAAGTAAATGTTGTCATTGCATAATGGTATTCTTGTATCTTCTGTTGTTGTATGTCAAATGCATCATTTGTGTGCAATGTCATTTGTTTCTCAGTATAATGCCCTTGAACTGCTCTGTCCTCCCAGGCGTTTGTCGTGGTTCGATGGCTCGTGTATGGGGTTCTCTCTCGAATATCCCTCCATCAGTCTTCACGCTATCTCACGAGACCTCGGAGCATTCCCAGAAGAGCATCTATATGTGATGGTCAATGCAAAACTGGACGCCGGTGAGAGTTCATCTGCCGTTTTAAAATGATGATCAGATGGTGTCACTTTAATGATCAAATCTTACTGATAATATTGAGCGATTCATTGATAGAAACATGTCGAATCGCAGTAAAAGAAGGTTTTAAACAACAAAGTTCAACACTTTTAAATCACTATCTATAATTTTGAGCGATAGATAGATCATTTTTATAATACGTTTCCAAAGCCCTCTCACATGTTTCGATTTCATGATTGTTCTCTCCTTGTTTGGTGTGTTGGGTATATGAACATTCTTCATGTTGTCCTTCAGATGACGGCGAAACCGAGATGAAGGATAAAGCTCCAGAAGACGCAGGAGAAGAAGAAGACGAGAGTGACGGTGGCAGTGAAGATTCAGAGACTATCACTGAGATTCGCTTTGTGCCCAGTGATAAAGCTGCACGTGAGTCAAACACAAGAATGATTCGATGTGCCTCATGAAGAATAGTTTTTTAAATGCGTGTGTGTCTGCGCAGTGGAGCCCATGTTCTCGGCCATGTGTGACTGTCAGGCCTTGCATCCCGACCCGGAGGACGCTGATACAGATGATGATGATTATGAAGGAGAGGAGTATGATGTAGAGGAGGCGGGTGAGTGTTTTCAGTCCCAAAGCGCGTAGAGTGCCTCTCCATTTTTGATAGCCTGTTAAAACAATGTGAACGAATTGCATTCGGTTTCCACCAAAAGTTACTCACGGCGGTTTCTCTCTTCTTTCAGAACAAGAGCAGGCACAGGGAGACGTGCCCACGTTTTACACCTATGAGGAGGGTCTGTCTCACCTGACGGCAGAGGGTCAGGCCACACTCGACCGATTGGAGGGGATGTTGGCTCAGTCAGTCGCCCAGCAGTTTCACATGGCTGGAGTCAGGACGGACCAAGCCTCGACTGAATTTGAAGGTATGTGGTTGCTACACTTATTTCTAGGAAAATAGATTTGCTTTGTTTTCGTGTGCCATGGTAAACGTTATTGTTGCTGTTGTTAACAAGATTGTAACTGTTAACATGGCTTAGATGTCATTGATCTAATTCATCTCACAATTTACAAAAAAATAAATGTATAATTTATGTGTGTCACACAATTGGCTCAGGATAAGGTACAAGCCAAGTTTCACTAAACTTTCACATGGTAAATATGTATAGAGATTGCTCAGATTTTTTTATTCCATCTTTCAGAGTGACCACATAACAAACATTACCCTGCATGTGCGCGTTCGTGGACCGCCCTTAACTTCCGGATCACATTCACAAACAATAGAGTGCCTGTAAATTATTTCTGATAACAAGCAAAAGAAACCGAGAAGAACCGTTACTGGGCTAATCTTGTTTCTCCAATATTTTGAATTTAGACTGCGATAGCGCTTTCTTCAAATACGACCAAGCTACAGGACCTATTCAACAAATTGTTTATTTAATAAAATGAACATGCAACAAAATTCAACAAATCTTTTATTTAATACAATTATTATACAATAATATAAATGAATAATAACATGAATTAAAAAAGGTTGAGTGCTCTTGAGGTAATATTGTAATGCACATATAGCCACAAGGTGGCAGGAACAGTTTTGCGTGACCTTTCTGTACACACCTGTGTAAAAGAGTTTTAGCGATTGTATAAATGAAAACATAAATGTGTGTTATATTGCACGTATGTATGCGTGAATTCGTGCGTTCTTGGCTTCACAAATGGCCTGTTTAAAGATTTGCGTGTGTCTGTAATGAGCAGGATTTCCTGAACACTACATGATCTGTAATGAGTTGAAGCCCCAGGGGAAGTGCTGCTGGGCATCATAAAATACTCTCTTGAAACACTGAGCCCTTTCTGTCTTACAGATGGTATGGAGGTCGACTCAAATACAGTTGCCGGACAGTTTGAGGATGCTGATGTGGAACACTGGTGATTATTAACCTAGTTTGTTTAAAAAACAGAATAGGTCTGTAAAAACGAGAGATATTTAGCGATGGTAAAACAGATCAAACCCTCAGAGAGATTTTTTTAAAAGCACATACAGTAAGCACGGAAAAATAGAAAACATTCTATATGTTGACACAGGTCTCGTGTGCACAGCTCGACCAATGGGAATAAACAGACAAATCGCCACAGCTTTATAATGCATATTGTATTTTTGGTATTGTGATATGTCATAATGCATTGATATATTATAACACCTCTGTCTGTTTCAGCTTTCAAACCCCTCTTGTCATTGGTCAGATAAACAAATAGTCCCACCCAAAACTGATGCCATTGGTTAAGCCAAAGTCATCGAACAAACAGCCATGTTTATTAAAGCCCTAGCGTTTGCAGTTTTATGAAATTATGAACGTAAACATTAATGATGTCAGACAAGCTGATTTGTAGTCTGTATGTGTGGATACATATTATTGCCAGATTCAGAATCCTGTGTAGAAATGTTCTTCTTTTGTCTGTTTTAAAATGCATAATCTGGACTCCTGCATGACTCTGAATTCTGTGCGCTTTCTCTGCCAGATGGAGTGTATCTGTAAACGGCTGATTATAGCACTTCACTGAGGCATGCTGGGATACCGGCTGACTCACCAGGCCCACCACTGAAAGCTCTTATACTCTCACGCTCTCTTTGTCTCTCCTTCCCTGAATTTAACACCGCCACAGACATTACTCACTGATGTGTTTTGTAGTTTTCTCTGAAGACCGGAATAATTCTCCTTAATGTTAATGTGTTTGTTAGACATTTAATAAATACAGTTGTTTTTGTACAAAGATGGTTTCATATTTGGAGTCTTATTTCTCCCTGGTTGTTGGTTCTATCTAGTGCATTGCTGTGAAATGTTTTAGCTAAGAGCTCGTTTCTCTGCTCGCTCTGGATCAGTCAAATGATCATTTCCTGTGTATTTCTCTCAGGAGATGAAGTATTTTATCTTGTCTATCTATCAACGCATTCTGTGGGTATCCCGAGGTAGGGGAGGAGGGCAGAGCGAGAACAATTTGCGTAGCTGCTGTTCATTTACTTACAAACAAGAGATAATTCTGGTATGCATCATATACTGTATATGCTTTGCTGAAAAGATTTAAATTGGGAGAGTGTGTCTGGCCCTCGAATAGTATCAGGAAGGCTATTCCAGAGTTTGTGCTACATTTGAGAAAGCTCTAACCCTTTGGTGGATTTAGTTATTCCAGGTACTATCAGAAGTTTGGAGTTGTGTGATCGTAGGGAGCGTGATGGGTTATAGCGTGATAGAAGCTCTGTTAGATAAGTGGGAGCTAAACCGTTTAATGCTTTAGAAGTACTTCATAGTCTATACGGTACCTAATGGGTAGCCAGTGTAGGGGTGACACCTAGCAGCTGCATTTTGAACTAACTGTAATTTGTTTAATAATGATGCAGGACAACCACTAAGTAGTGCATTACAATAATCTAGTCTTGAAGTCATAAATGCACAAACTAGTTTTTCTGCATCAGAAATGACAGAATTTTCTGCAGTTTGGCAATGTTTCTAAGACGTTTTTGTGACTTTTGAGATGTGGTTTTCAAAAGACAGGTTGCTGTCCAAGGTAAGGCCAAGTTCTTTAACTATATTTGCTGAGGTAATATTTGCAAGTTGTAATCTGTAATATTCTGCTTACAGGTATTTGGTCAGGTAAGTAATATCTCTGTCATATCTGAATTTAGCAGAAGAAAATTACTAGTCATCCAATGCTTTATGTCCTGAACGCACTATTCCAGTTTTGTTATTTTGAGGTTTTGTCTGGTCTAGATGATATGTATAACTGAGTATTATCTGCATAGCTATGAAAACTAATTCCATGTTTTCTAACAATGTTACCTAGACGCAGCATTTATATCGAGAATAGCAAGGGTCCTAAAACCGACCCTTGAGGTAATCCATAGATTACTGGCATTTGAATTGATGATTCCCCATTTAAATGAAGAAACTGATATCGGTTGTATAAATATATATTCTGAACCATTGTAAGGCTTGTCCCCGAATACCAATATAAGTCTGTAAGCAATCTAGCAGTATGGCATGATCTATGGTATCGAATGGGGCACTAAGGTCAAGTAAAACTAGTAGTAAAAAACAGCCTTGGTCTGATGCTAGGAGCAGGTCATTTGTAATTTTAACTTAAAAGTTTAACTTAACTTTAAGTGCGGTTTACGTGCAATGATGTGGCCTTAAGCCCGACTGGAATTTTTCGTGTGGGACAGGTTTTTTTGTAGGAAAGAGCACAATTGTGCGGATACTATTTCCATTATTTTAGACCTATATGGAAGATTTGATATCGCTCAGTAGTTTCCTAGTTCATTAGGGTCCAAGTGTGGTTTCTTAATAAGAGGCTTAATAACGGCTAGTTTGAAGGGTTTTGGGACATAACCTAGAGTGAGTGAGGAGTTAATAATATTACGAAGGGGCTCTTCTGCAACCGGTAATGGTTATCTTTTTCCACTAATGATTTCAAATTTCTCTGTGAAAAATACCATAAACATTACTTCTAAGGTGAGCTGGAATATTCTGATCAGGTGGTGTCTGGTTATTTGTTAGGGAAGCCAGCGTTCTAAATAAAAACCTTTGGAGTATGATTAAAGTGACGAGAGGGTTTGTTAATGTTTTGCTTGACCCCAAATGAATTCAATAAATCTATGGATGCGACTCCAAAAGCATAATTTGCGTTATCTACATGAATGTTGAAATCTCCAGTAATTAGTGTTTTGTCAGCATGAACCAGTAGGTCTGACATAAAGTGTGCAAACTAGAAAATCAGCATAGGGGCATGTGGGTCCAGACATGGACTTATAAATGAACTCACTTCTTTGATTTGTTTTCTTTAAAGGATGACATTACGGTGAATATCACCATTTCTGAACTTCTTAAGTCTCAGTAACCTCTGCAATGTGTCATGTTTTGATACACTGTATACTCACTCATACACAATCTTAAATTTCATATTGCTCCCAAATAGTTAAATCGTCAGTAAAGATCTGATGGGATTACGCTGGGGCTGTAAATAAAAAAAATATAGCAATGCACTAGAAGGTATTCACAAACATTCTGGTCTTGTCTCAATTTTTTTTGCATTCTTCTGTAATAGTTTGATGTATTTTCTATGTATCAAACAATCCAAAAATGTGTAATAAGTATATTTTTTTCCACACAGGAAGAAATCTTAAACTTTCCTGCACAGATAAGGTCAGAGAATCTCAGTCGCGCATGAACTCGATCTTTATTTTCATTTCTCAGTTGTTGAATGTTTGTTGTTCTTTGAATTTCAACACCGAGTTTCTCACTATCACTGTGAGAATTGTTTTTATTTCCCTGAGCGCAGATCAGTTCACTCACAGGGTCCATCACATGACACTATTTTGCAACAACCGATCTCTCGGGTTAGAAAAACAAACAAGATTCTTGATTTGTGAGTTTAATTAAAAACAGATTCATCAATATTTTCAATACAGCTTCTCTTTTTTTTCTTCCGAAATAGAAACCAAGCCATACCATAAAACGGCATCAACTTGTTTTATACTTCATCAAGTACAGCCAGGTTATTATAGCCAAAGGCACCATCAAAGTTGAATATACCTACATAATAATGATCGCTAATAAAACATTAAAAATACTGCGACATTAGAACGCATCAGATGTGTCTTACAGGAATGTATGATTTAAGATACAATATAACAAATAAAGTACAGTGAGGTAAATATTACACTGAAGAACAAGATAACTGACTTTAAGTCATATAATCGATGTGCAACAGTTCTATAAGTCATTCTTATTGCCGCCGTAACCGTATATAACATCACACGAATGTCTGTCCGCTGAGACACTGTGTGCTTTTTATGACATCATTGTGCTTTGTGAATATACATTAGCTTCTCGTTCAAGAAGTTCAATAAGACATTATCAAAGCTTAAAATATTACAGACAGTACGAAGCCTTAAAACTAAAAAACACGAAGAATTGAGAAGAACAGTGTCCTACTGATTTGTGCATTCACAGTCCATACCTACATATGTACCCCAACATAAAATCATCCTAATTTACATCATCTTTCTCCTCTTGAGTCTATTGGAGTTTGCAATTGTGCTTTTTCCTAAAAAGACCGGCATGACTTTCTCCCAAAGCAGCAGAGAGGCGATCATTCCTGAAGGAGACAGAACAATGTGAATCTCTCTTGCAACTCGCATGAATGCATTTGGCCTTTCTATCCCAAATAACATCCGGTTACGTTATAGAAATGTGGTAAGAACATCTCTGGCTGAATGTAGATGCTCACCTAGTACGGGTCCCAGCCAGTACACAAAGCTGTATTCTGTGAATGTATTGCCAGGACAGGGAAACTGCACTGAGAAGGCGAGAGCCGGATTGAACACAGCCCCAGTGATGTGTCCACCTTCACCAAAACAAAATAAAAGTACAGTAAACGGTAACTGACAGACGGACAGGCTAATTCGTTTAGCAATAGTTGACTTTGATCTGTCATATCACAAAAGCCAATAAAATAACGCACGGGTCATTGCCACCCGTTTAAGTACACTTGTCTGTACCCGATCTTGTGTAGTTGATAAATACACCATATCATGTGACAGCAAACATGTAGAAAACTAACTGTTAATAATGTATTAATTCTTATTTTTAATATGTATCCTATAAAATAGCATGAGAGATTTATCTAGATTATTTTTTTTCTGCAACTAGCCACTTTTTGTTTGTCGCACACACACCTGCATACACTAAAGTAGTGATGACTGCAGCTATGGCAGGAACTCGACACACCTCCTGAACTTTGTGCACGTTGGAGACTGCAGTGTGCATCACGAACGCGCAGCCCATCTCCACCGCAGCGGCCTGCAGCAGAGAAGCCTTTACTGGGCTGCTCGTGCATTGAAACCCCGTCAATCTGTGCCGCGCGTGCAGGTCAGACAGAGACAGTGCCCACGCGTGGGGCATGGCCCCGCGCGCCAGCGCAGTGGCGATCAGCTGGCACGAAATCCGCGCCAGCGCGCCCAGGCGGGTGAGAGTCCCGCGGCAGAGCTGATCCAGGACCCCGGTGGGGTTGCAAATCGCGCCGTGGAAGGAAAGCGCGTGGACCACCGAGATCACATACGTGCACGTCAACGCGACGCGCGGCTCCAGTCCGCCCGCCTCCGCGAGAAGCTTTAACTCGTGCGTGCACGCGCACAGTTGAAACGTGGAAATCAACTCCAGCGCGTAGACGCTCCGGTCTCGGTTCGAGAGCAGATGTAAGGCCGTCCTTCTCGCCACCTCGCTAAAAACTACAATCCCCAATAGTACGGACAGCGAGACGCTGAGATCGGACATCTCGCTTACTCTGATCGGCCTCACAACTATCCGATCCTGTCACACAACTTTGGAGCGGTCCCGCCTCCACGCTTATGACCCCGCCCCCTTCGCTTTACAACCTACCAAAATCCTTCATGGTCCACCACGCTTTATGAATAATAATTACGTTAGGATGACGTTGATCAATACACCCTGTCACGTAAACGAAATAAATATTAATGAGCCAACCTTTATCGGGTAGGTTCAGTCGGTTCATATTCATGATCCCAAGAAAACACAGTTGTTGCCAGGTCATCAAAAAAAAATCACTTTACATGCAAGGGAGAGATCAGACTTCTAAAATAAAATAAAACAATAATATCAATATTTTTATTCACATAAATAAATGCCTGTCTGTTGTAATAGTGAAAAGGCAAGCATATGTTATTCATTTGAATTAATATATTCCTTCATTTTATTATTTCACGAGCAGATGAAGCGCCATGTTGGTAATATCTGTTTAGTAATATGCTTAATTTAACTTATTATATAAAAGTATTCTCTGAAGTTTTCATGAAGCGATATGTACACTGATTTTAATTGAATTTAGACACGGTAAAGGTTCAAATCATAATCACTTACAATTCTGTTTTTGTCCAACAGAGGGCACTGAGATACTTCGTAAATGTGTTTGCCCGAACATCACACGAGAGTTTTCCAAAACATCTTGGATAAATATAAAGCCAACAAAGGATGGAACATTTCTTCACAAATATTTTCTATTGTTTGAGAAACATATAACATAAAAAATCTATCTATCTATCTATCTATCTATCTATCTATCTATCTATCTATCTATCTATCTATCTATCTATCTATCTATCTATCTATCTATCTATCTATCTATCTATCTATCTATCTATCTATCTATCTATCTATCTATGCTTCTTCCTCCGCTGGCGCAGGTGACGCGTCCCACGCCGGAGTGCACGCATGGCCACTGGGATCGCGCGTGGGCGGAGCTTCGCGCAGCAGGTTTGTGTGTGTCTCTCTGACTGTAGCGGTGAGACAGAAGAACACCGGAGGAGCAAATGAGAGCGGAGAGACGGACCGAATACGCGACGGAAAACCGGAGAGCCTGATTCGGGAGATCACACGCGTGTTTTGGACAGAGGTGAGTGCCGGTCTTTAACGCTGTCACGCGCGTCGTGGAGCCGCAGTCTCGCTCGCGGGGATCTTGCGTGACGCGGAGACTCGCCGGCGTGGTGTGCGAATGTCTCCCTCCCTTCTTATTCATGAGAGAAATCACGCGGATGGGGATGTGGCTTTACCATCAGGATTCTCACTGTGGTTATTTCCACGCGTGTAGGTGCTCTGGTAGGATTTTGCTCTGTCTGATGTGTCCGCAGAGTTCAGCCGAAGGTTCGCTCGCTTTCTATTCAACGCAACAAGGTTACTTGTGGAATAAAAATAAAAAGAATCATCATAATAATAATTTGTTTGTTATTCATTTCATATTTCTGTTTATTTGCATTGCATATATATATATATTAATAATACAAAGCAAATATTATTAACATATTAAAATGACTGCTTAATTGACATTACACATCAATTATTATAGATTATTATTAGTGCTATTATTATAATCATTATTTCATGTGTTTTGATGTTAAAACAAGGCTGGGATGCTCATGCACTATTAACACTGCTGGGGCGTGTGAGGTGTCTGGTTATTATGACCATCACCGTAGACACTGCAGACATGATGGATCTCTGGATTGCATTTCTGTCCGAATCAGGAACTGACCCAAAAGGGAAATTTAAAAGCGTCATCTAATGTCCTACTGAAGGAACTCAACGTCTGTGGTTAAACTGCTTTGGCTTTGTTTTTAAAAGTACATCAACAAAATGAAGTGTGTTGGTTGGTATATTCCTCCTCAGCTTGTTAAAGTGCTTTAAGGACTTTTCAAGAAACATTTAGACAGATTTGGTGGATTTGTTGGACACATCTTGTAAAGGTGGTGTGGTGGAGTTCAGATGGCTCTACACTCATTTGGGTTGCTCGTATCAGTAACACACTGGGACTCTTACAACAAACCTTTAAACCGGTTCAGCAAATGTCTCTGCGGATGCATAAAGTGTGAAATCTGTAAATGGCTTGCAGAAGCTCATCTCACCCGCACGTTGGAAAGGTAAAGTGAAAAGGCAGACGGCACTAAAACACGGCATGAGAATATTTTCTTTCCGCTTCCGTCCAAAAACGTGGAGCGACTCCGAAGTGGCTTTTAATCGGTCACTCTCTCACGCTCCTAAAACGTTGTCATCATCATTTACTGGCTATTTTTAGCTGGAAGATGGCGTATGTGTAGGTGTTGTGTGCTGAAACGCTCCACGTGTAGGTGTGATGCAAGCATGATTTTGACACGCGTGTCTCTAATTGCACAGTTGCGTGTCGATTATTTGATTGTGATTCTTGGTTTGTGCTGTGGGGGTCGGGGATTCTGTGAACACACCCTGGAGCCACACGTCACCATGTGGTTTCAGTAACACCCTGTTTATCGTCCCAAAACACAGAGGGGAGAAAAAAACCCACCCTGTCCCCCTCACACACCCTCCAGATGTGCGTTTGGACCCACGGCCGATGCTCTGACATCATGCATATTGTTATGCGAGTGTGTCTGGATGAATTTTTTGGATCAACCCAGATGTGTAAAGATAATTTTTATGGCCACTTCTGGAACAATAGATTTCCTCCTTTCAGGATCATGTGCATTGTGTTTGTCTGCTTTGTACGGCACGCTGCGGTTCATGAAGGAAAGACGATGTTTGGAATGGGAAATTCCTTTTGGTCTCATAGAGGTAGCTTTGGTCAAGCAATGGAGTAAAAAGTTAAAACTGTACATCTTAAATGTATGGACAAAAAGTGTGTAGTTTTGCCATTTATAAGCCAATAGTGCAGGATTGCATCAATTTATAATTGTTATTTTCTTTTAAGTAAATATGAATGAAATATGGAATTAAAAATGGACGTCCCCTCAAATAGTGCGCCAACTTAGGGTATAGGGGGCTATTTTGGACACAGCCTAAATCGTTCTTCTTCTGTGGCCTATATTCGGAGTTTCTGCGCGAGAGCGCCCTCTGGCTTTCGGATGTGCCGGCATTTAACCGTAATTCATTAAGAAACTGAGCATAAAGCCACGGTCACACTTGACTTTTCCCTACATTGACTTCTGTTCATATTCATGCGACAGACCGGAAACGCAAGGCCGTCCTATGATTTTTCGCATTTCGCTGCGTCGCAAAGTTCAAGTTTGGTGAACTCGGACCTGCGAATTCGCGTCACGTGAGTGCGTGCGACCAATAGAAGAACAAAACGACCAAGCGTGACCTCTCGGTACAGAAATGTAAAAAATGGAGGAATTTTCCCCGCCCATTTTCGTACCACCGTCCGAACGATCTTCGCATGCTCAAAGTCTAGTCTGACGGTTGAATGCTTAAGAATATGCAATTTGTATAGCTTCTGAAGAAAACGCCAGTGGTATCGTGAGTGGTTGCTAGGGCGTTGTTATGCGGTTGCTTGGTTGAAAATATTCAGATGTCTATACGCTTCAGAGCTACACATGACTAGATGTATGACTGTATACATAGAAAGCAAAATGTTTTGGTAGAAACAGTCAAAGAAGCCAGCGAGGAGAAGGAAACAAAACTCTATTAATTGTGAAGGGCTTGAGAGAATATTCTGTTTCCTGGTCTCTTCTCGAGCGTAACGGACAAAAGAAAGAATGTGGAGTGTTGGTCGGTTACAGCGACAGACAGCGCCGTTGCTGTGAGGAAAATATGTGCCAACCTTAATGTCACATCTAAAGAAAAAGAGTTTGGAGGGAGGCCACGGGAGGGGTTTGATCGCACATGTTTGGACCAGACGTTCTCGCTCTGACTGGTGTCAGTGGTCAGATGGAGTAAAATGTTGTAAAGTTTGTCCGGTTGCGTGCACGTTCTTCTAAAGGTTCCCACATAAGACATTTCAGCGTGATTGTTAAAGAGTTTGCATGTGGTTGTGCAGTCGGACTGCATCTTTACCTTTTAAAGGTTCAGTGAGTTTAGTGTGCGGGTTTGTGTGACCCAGTTTTCCTCTGGTTTTGTATCATTATATAATAGCTGTCACTTTACGTTAACATCTCGGCAGAGGAACCCAAAAACGGGTTCTGAAGAAATGAGCTGTGGCCCGTTCACTTTTACTGTTCCAATTGACTTCATCAGACCGTATTTCTCGTCCTCTGGCCGGGTGTCAGATGATTCTTCCTCATGTCATCAATCCCTGCATGTGTCAACATTCTTTGTTAAAAAGAAGCAGGACAATACATTTTCTGTAATTTATTAAGAAGTTAGTATATTTGACTTGAATATGTTCAGTTTGAGAATGCTGTTTTAGCTGCGCTTTAAGCGTTCTCATTTTTAGCTTTTTCCAGTTTTTCCCCATACATAAACATCAGTAGCAAGTTCTCGAAATCTGAGTTGGCTGTTTACCAAATGCTTTTTGTTCTTATGTTCATGTCTAGTTTTAGCAGGAAATAATTGTTATAATATATAGCTCCTGTTATCTTGTCGCAGTTGTGAGGTTCTTTATAAGTGTAAATGGTAACGAAAAAAACTTAATATACTTAAAATAATGTGAGTTAATGCAAGATGATGCTTTAAGTAAGTGAATTTCATTCAAATTAATTTAATTTATTTTTTTTATAAATGTTTTTATATTTATTACCTTTTGAAAGTGATAAACATCTTTTGTGTTTCTTATTGTTTTGGGGAAAATAAAGCATCCATACACTCGCAAAAAGGATGTGTGACACGTTGCTTGTTTTTTAACACATTATGAGTCATTTGTGTTAAATAAATAAAAGGAACAACACAAGGTTAAGTTTAAGTGATAGTTTACCCAAAAATAACAGTTCTGTCATCATTTACTCGCCCTTTTGTCATTTTAACCGGTATGACTTTCTTTCTTCCGCAGAACACAAAAGAAGATATTTGGAAGAATGTTGTTAACTGGCCCCCATTCACTTGCGTTACTCGGTTACTTTTCTCAAAAATCTTCTTTTGGGTTCTGCGGAAGATAGGAAGTCAAAAGGTTTGAAATGACAAGAGGGATTAGACGACAGAATTTTAGGGTTTTTAAGGACAGGCCGTGTGTGTTGTTTTTGGATTGTATATCTTCTGAAAGCCATGTTTCACTGCAGCATATAACATCAAACCTGTTATTCCAAACCATTGTGATACACTGCAGATCTGCTTCTCATCATTTTAATATATTGTTCAGACCTAAAATAGTTCCTAGAAACATGTCTGTGTCATGATATAATAATGCCACCTGCTAAAAATATCTCAGATTCTCCCTCGGCGTCTCGCCTCTCCTGTCAGACAGATTCACATGTGTGTTTGTGCTCAGCGATTTCATTTACAGAAGATATATTGTGGTGTGCTTGTATGTTTATGGTTAATAATAGAGTTTCACATCATTGGTGAATCTCTGATTGGTGAGTTTCGGTGTGTAGTCTCCTGCTCCGATTGCCGATTTGTTGTCTGATCTAAATAAGTTGTTTCTTATTTTATTGATGACTAATAACTTTCATAGTTTAGTCACGGGGTCCTTTACGACCTGTATTTGCTCACAAAGATCACGAGTCATAAAACATCCACAGCCCGCTCGGATCTGAGATCTGAAAGGTGTGACTCAAGTGCATTACACACCTGATGGGTCTTCTCTGCAGTCATTGGGTGATTTGATTCACTTCCTGTTCAGATGAAATACTTCAGTCATAAGGTTTATAATTTCCCCAGGACACAAACAACTCGTTTGTGAACATTTCAAAGGTTTCGCAAACATCTTGTCAAGTGTAATTTGACCTAATAGATGATTGAGTGACAACATAAAGTCATTGATATTTTGAATCCGTTCCAGAAATGCATTCGTCTGCTTTTATCGGTAGGATGATATTGGAGCATAGATGAGCTTAAAGTCTAGAAATATGAGTCACAAAACTGTCTGTTATGATTTTATGAGGTGTTGGAATGAATGATTCTGATTGGCCAGTCGCAACATTTGCAGGTTCGTTATTCCCAGATAACAACCTCTCAAAACTAATAACACACGGTAACCTGGATCCAGCAAATCATTTTGACAGTTTTTTTTTGACAAATTTTAAATATATGACATTATATTTACAAAAGATTAAAGCAAATTGCCTGTTCTTGACATTTGAATGTCGTTTCGTACCTTAAAACCGAAAGTGAACAGTTTTTCAGTGTGATCACACTGTCGGGGCTTATTTCTGCGATAACAACCGTCTGCCTGTACATTATCCCTTACATAAAGAACGGTAAACTTTTGTCATGACATGAAGACTTCCTTGTTAATGTAGTTGTGGCTCAAGACAAAGGCTTGTAGTGTTGAGAAGGAAACTAAAGCTTCACACCTCAGGTACACAGAGTCTAGCCAAAAATAACAGAGGTCATCGACATACAGAAGTCTCAAAGAGAGCTAAATTAATCATATTCCTGAATGAGGAAAAAACATTTAAAGAAATCTTTATCAGGGAGCCAAATTGCACGTGTTTTTGTATTTATGCTTAAAACAAATTAACAAAAAATAGAAATGTACATTATTGGATAACAAATGCTCTTGTATTTTCACTGGATAACAAGATAGGATATTCAGTCAAGGAACTGTTGAAAAATGAAAAGCATGATATATCTGTGTTTGTGTTCCACTGGAGAGTTTCACTCCCAGCATGCCGTGCGGCCTGCATTATTCAGCAGGTTGTCATGGCGATGGACACCTCTGAGTATTGTGCTTCATGTGGGAGGAGTCAGACAGCTGGTGGATGGAGACAGCTGTGTCATGGATTCCCTGCTTCTCGGACGAAAAGTGTGTTGATGCGCGTGTGTGTCTGTGTTTTTGTCTGTGTGAGAGTTTGTGTGCATTTGTTTGTCTGAATGCATGTGTGTGTTTGTCTTTACGAGTGTACGGCAGTGTGGCTTCCTTGTCTTGGCAAAATTTCCTACATAAGTTCCTTGAATTGTATCTCTCTCTCTATATATATATCTATATCTCACTCTATCTCTCTCGCTCTTTCAGATTGTAAGATCACACCCTGGTTTCTTCTGTTGGTAATGGTTATATGAGAGCGAGGGATTGTGGACTTCAGTCAGACTTGCCCTCTTTAGTTTCTTTTGAAGTGTGTGGTGTGTGTCTGTAACGGAGGGTTTGTTTCAAGGGCCACACCTTGTTCACCTGTTCACCTCATTCACAATAAACTTAATGACATCATTGTGTCCCTCCATGTAGTATAATTTTGTAAGATCAGTTTTATTCCTCTGACGTTATATCTGCTCATGATGTTTGTTGAGTATTGTGCCGTGTGCCGTCACTGCTCAGTAAGTTCTCTTGCTCGTCACAACAAGTTAAAATGAGCGCAAGTTTAGTTTAGTTGTAATGTTACACCATAATGAAATGTTATTTCCAAAAGTGTGTGTTACTTCCCTTCATCAATCATGAGAGATCAGAATCTTCACACTTCTGTTTTGCAAACAATGAAAATCTTTTCATGACCAGCGGCCGTCGCATGTCATCAGTTTTAGCTAGATGAAGAACAATAGAGATTTGAAAACTGAATGGCAACTTAAACTTCATTCTTGAAATACAGCATGTAAGTACTTTTTTTGAGCTTCACATCCACCGGTCAGATAAACATGTATTTGCATGGAAACAATTCCCCGTTTGCAGAACATCTCCTTTTGTTTTCAGGAGTAGAGAGAGAGTCACAAGGCTTTAGTTTGACAGTAGGATAAGGTGATGGATAGACTTTTTGAAGCCGACAGACATTGGCAGGAACAAGCTGACGATTAAATCCAGGAGCATACCGAGGATTTAGAGTGTTAGAGATGGGCAAAGAGGCGTTGGAAATGTTTTGCGGTTGACGTGCTGTACTCGGAGATAGATGCGTGTGTCTGCTTCAATCCCCCTGCAGACTCCCTCACGAACACACACGCCAAGTCCGAAATCGCATAATGTGACAGTACCTACTTAAGTACCAACTATCGGCTGTTAAAACAGTACGTTATATAGTATGAGTGGGATACTGCGTCCGCCATGTTTTATGGTCATGTGACCCGACGTTTTAACAACAATCTACATGTGAGCGTTGATGAAAACATAATTTAGTCACGAGAAATTCCTTTTTTGGCACGCCACTTACATTACAAACGGACGTCCACCTTAAAGTTTTCTGCTTTATTTATTTGATTAACTTCACTTTTCACTGTCGCTCAGCTCCCGTGGCTTCATGGGACAGAAAAGTGTCCATCCCATCCACACTCACCAATCTCGGCGGAAGTAGTCGACCATATGGATATTTCTCACCCACTGTTTTTTTGCATACTGAGGTTCCAGACATACTACTCATGACTCATACTCATTTTCGCCTACTATATAGTATGCAAGTAGTCGGTTTCGGACACAGCCAAAGCGTTGTATCCTCACAATGCATTGTGGGATAGCCTGTTTGGACGTATATTATGTGTTGTTTTGTTGAAAGCATAGAATGCACTCTTGGATGAAAGTATGTTGTGTCGCTGATGTAAAATAACCCATTTCTGTTTTGGCGATTGGTGTACGGTCGCCCTGCGATCCTGAGATGATTTATTTTGCACCAATCGATTTTAAAGCGAAACTACCTGCCAAAACTCAAGGCATGCGCTCACCTGACTCGCTTGAGTTCTGTACAAACATACACACGCAAACGTTTGTGGTTCATTTTCTTGAGTTCAACACAACACTTGATACTCATGGTCTCTCGTGAAGAACAGAGGTGATGAATCTATTCCTCCACACACAGCGTATTGTTCTTATTTACTCCTCAAATCTCCTCCAAGCTTTTCTCTGTGAACACACCCACATGTGGAGAGAGCTGGACCCGTGAATGTTTCTCATGTTTGGACACTTTGGAAGGTAATCGATTGTGCACCGTTTGTGCTGCTGACTCGTTGAGTCTCTAAGAAAATACACCCTAGCAACCAGTTTGAACACCTTAGCAACACGCTGAATTCATACAAAAATACAAATCAGCTTGATCCAAAGAAATGTGAAGGGTGGGACAGGGAATGTTCTGCTTGTGATGTCATACGAGATTACAGCTAGTTGAGGGAAAACAGGGAATTATAGTGTGTGTGCGACGTGCGTGTGTGTCTGGATGTTAGTGAGTGTGTGTGAGTGAATGAATGTTTGTGTGTGCGGATGTCTGGATGATGTTAGTGTGTGAATGTTAATTGTGTATGTTAACCTGCGTGTGTGTTATTGTGAGTGTATATCAGTGTATGGGGTAAATGTTTGTTTGTGTGTGTGTGTGAGACAGAGAGAGAGACTGGGTTTGTTTTTGTTAATGTGTGTGTGTTTGTGTTTGTGCACTGGTTTGACCTACATTATAAGGACGCACACTAGTGTGGTGTGTATTCATGTGTTTGGCCGTTCCCCCACATTATGAAGACATGCCGATGTCCTTGTAATTCAAAACATAATATAAACGTGTGTTTGTGTTTAATTGTGTGTTAGTCGATGTGAGTGTGTATTAGTATTAGTGTATTTGTATTTGTGTGTGTGTGTGTGTTTGTGTTTGTGTATGTTTGTTTGTTACTCTGTGTGTGTGTGATTGTTACTATGTGAGTGTGTGTGTGTAGTGTGTCCACATTATAGAGATTTCCTGACATCAGCAATGTTGTGATTTATCTTATTGCTGTGCTGCTCACTTACGTTTATATTGTGCACAAACATTAAGTGATATTACACTCGATCGGCCGTCAGCGCTGGAGCCAAAACTGCAGCTCTGCTGAGATTACTGTCTGAGAGAGAGAGAGAGAGAGAGAGAGAGAGAGAGAGAGAGAGAGAGATTATTAGGGGAGTACTGCCAAACAATTACTCCTGATAAAATATCTGTTCTACAAATGATGTTCTCACAGATTATACAGGTGAATCACCTGAACCAATCAGATTCTGAGAATCAAACAGGCTGCTGATTGGCTGGATTTTCTAAACATATAGCTGCTTTTTTGGTTTTAGCAGCTGGTTAGGGTTATTTGAAGAGTTTAGTTCCAAAATGAGATAACTATTCAAAAATCAAGTTTTTTTTATTGTGTATTCCAATTAAAGAGGTCATACGGCGCAGATACGTGTTTTTCTGTGTCTTTGGTATGTTATACGTTGCCCATGCATGTATAAGACACGTAAAATTGCAGTGAGTGTGCAAAAGATGCATTCTATGTAAAAGCGAATGCTCACCCAGACCTGCCTGAAACGCCTCGTGTAACCACACCCCCACAAATCTACTTCAGTTGGTGGTCTGATTTGTCTAAGACCACCCAAATGTATACGCAAGTAAGGTGGGCTTACCTGTCATTACAATTGAAGAGGAACCTGATTTTCCAAATATGGTCGGAGGCGTCACATTTCTGTCACACGCTTGCAGTATTCCACCAATCACTACACACTGGTTAACTGGCCAATCAGAGCACACCTCGCTTTTCAGAGCCATGAGCTTTGTCAAAAATCACTCGTTTCAGAGAGGCGGAGCAAAGAGGAGACACAAACATGCACGGTGTGTGGAAAATACAGCGTTAACACATTACATTACATCTAAAACAAACCATAATATTCGTTTTAGCCGTGTCGTATCGAAAAACTGAGTTATCTCATTTTGGAAGCAAACTCTTCATTTATTGGTATAGACGTAAAGGTGTGTGTAACATTAGTGCTTTTCTTTATAGAAATGTAATAAGTTTAGGGCATGATATAAATGTGTAAATAACTGAACGCAATTGAGGTCACGTCTCTGATCTATTTTTAGTGTTTTTGCAAAAGAAAGTAATCTCAAAGGTCAAGACACAGATAAACCTGACTGATCCTGGATCTCACACCAACTACTGCACAAGATTAAAGAGATTACAGCTTTCTTCTGACACTTTCAGTCCAGGTGACGATTCTAATTTGTCTCAATACGAGCATCATTTACGGTCTCATGTAGACATAACCCAACTTTACAAATGTTTCAAACCTATAGACGTGGGTACGGTTGGATTACTTCATGTCGTGTCTGTCAGGAATAACTGCCCAGCAGTAATGAGTCAGCGTGTATTGATCTGAGGTCCGGTATTCATCTTAAAGCACTCAGCTCTCAGAAATGCAGACGGACCTCGAGTACCACCACAGGCCAAGAGCAGATCAATGACATGGACCGTTCATGGTTGCCGTTCCTAACAGGCCTTTCCTGTTACTCAACGTCCAGAATGCTCCAAATATTTGCACGTTCTTGAATCTTTCTAGTCCCTCATCTTTAGGGTCCAGAAGAGACCCTCCCGCCCAGCCCACCCCAGTTTAACACAAAAGAGCTGGACGCCATTGTCTCTCTCATCTCTCGGAGGACTCAGAAAGCCGCCGTATGTTCACTAAACTAACAGTTCAGCGGGGTCTCTGCGTCTATACAGCGACACATGTAGATCTAATGTTGAACATCACGCTGTGAGATGTCTCATAGATTATGCCGCCGTGTTTGAGGACCGTGCCCCTCTTAGTGCTAAAGATACAGCCGTCTGGTTGCCGGGGATGATGGGATGTAAATTGAAGTTTTATGGCTCCCCTGAAGTGTGTACTTCCTGTTTGCTTTGCCGTTTGTTGTATTGATGCGATGAGCTTGTTAGAAAAGAGCATATACGTGCAGATGTTTGCGTGTGTGAATTATGGTCTGTCAAGATCACACTGTAAGTGTAACGGGAGACGACAGCAGACAGAGATCCAATACGAGTATGTATCTTTAATCAAACGAATACTGACAGGGATACAAACTTGGAACACAACAGTCCACATGTACGAGATCGGATAATGAACTGAATACATAACTAGGATTATAAAGAGTCCGGGTGATGAGGAGAATGCTGGAAGGAGTGTGATGACAGGTGAGGGATGATGGGAGATGGAGTCCAATGGGAACTATGGGAGGAACAGGCTGGGAACGGACAGAACTGTGACAGTGAGTGCTTTATTGGCAATAAACTACGTTGTCCAATATCAAATTTGAATTCTGAAGCAAAACCATGTGAGAACCATTGCGTTAGTGTGTGTGCGTGTGAGATGCTGAGACCGGATACAGGCATGATGGATGAAATGTCTCTGTCTCTTATAAGAGGGGCTGTCTCAATTCATTTTGCCATGGGCCAGGCTGAAAACACAATGGTTTTATTTGTGTGAACACTAATTTACCAAACCAAGACTAATTTCATATTTTAACCAAACAAATGGTGTGTTAATGATATTGCGTTCATTGACCCGTTGACAGACGTCTTTGCTTGGCACTGCAAAACACCTTGTAATGCTCAATGAAATCTCTACGAAGAGTATGGGCAAAAACAGATCACATTTTTTTTTTCTTCAATAATCATGTTTTCATTGTGTTTTATTGTGTTAGCTGTAATTTTTGAGATGACATTACTTAATCAAAACAACTTGATTTTAAAAACGAGGTGATCTGTTTTCACAAATTAACTCTTTATATGTAGGCTAAAGCCCAAAGTATAGTCCGGCCGTCCACACGTCCACACCCAACACCATATGTGCAAAAAATGTTTGAATCGGCTGAGTCCACTCGGTGACGTACTGCACATGTGTTGAACTTGTCTATCCGCGCTTATCTGTGATTGAGTATGCTTAAGAAGCTTTGCGGATGCGTTTGTGCGCGAGATGGACACAGAAAGTCAAGTATACCCGGCCCTTAAAGGGGTCATATGACACGGCTAAAACGATAATTATTGTTTGTTTTAGATGTAATGCAATGTGTATACATGATTTAAGGTTTTAAAACGCTGTATTTTCCACATACCGTGCATGTTTGTATCTCATCTTTGCCCCGCCTCTCTGAAACGCGCGGATTTATACAAAGCTCATCTCTCTGAAAAGTGTTTCGGGCAGGTCTGGGTGAGCATTCGCTTTTAGATAGAATTCATGTTTTGTTCCCACACTTTTTTAAGACACAATTTTACGTGTCTAATACATGCATGGGCAATTTATTACACGTATTTGCGCCATATGACCCCTTTAAGTCAGGGGGCGGGGTTACAGAGGCAGTGATGGAGATGAAGACGTTAATCTTGTTCTGCAGAGACGGACTACCATCACACTATGATTCTCTCTCTCTCTCTCTCTCTCTCTCTCTCTCTCTCTCTCTCTACTCTCGCTCTCCATAAATTGGCAGGGTTTGCAGTAGCATCTGCTGTAGTTGTATTCTGGCCATGCAGCATGTCACGATGCAGTTTCCCCTGTTAGTTTGGACTTTGTATTGTAAATCCGGTTCCTGTTTTAAGTTGTAGTCTTTTGTAGTTCTTTTGTAGTTCTTTTGTAGTCTTTTGTTCACTGGTTCTTGTTAATTGTCTCTACCAGGTGTGTCTAGTTATCTTGTTTAGTTCTCTGTGTGTTCCCAGTGCACGGCGTTCTTTGGATTATTTTAGTTCCTCGTTTCTTTCTTCTTTTATTATTTTGTACTTTGTCTTTTTGTTAAATAAATCTTGCTGCACGTGGACCCGCTGCCTCGCCTACCTTTTGTTACACAGCATCACGACTCCAGGGATTGACTGCAGAACTCTGTAGATCCCAAACACACACCACTCATATGGAATATTCATATTTAATAGTTTTGTTCATTTTATGAATTATAAAATAAAACCGCTCTCAGAAAAGAAAATGAAAATCAGCTGTCCACTGATGTTGTAAAAATGAATGAAGAAACTTAATCATAGATTTTCTTTGAATATACAATTACAAAAAACAATCAAAATGTACTATAGTAAAAAACCTAACGACTCTATCTTGGCTTGGATTGTTTAAATCAGTTATTACATTTTATGTGTTTGCTCGACCTTAGACGTGTGAATTTGGAAAAGCAGTGTTTCTGTGTCTCATGGGAATAATTCCACATACCGAGGAGCCAGCAGACTGTTTTTTAATATATGATAAATAATCCCCCCCTCCATTATGAGCTCATTAGCATGTACATAAAGCTGCACCGCTTTACCCTGTCTGTACCACGAACCCCCCCGCCGTGTTATGATCATCACACACACCCTGCTCATCTCGACACATCCCGTGTTTCTGCTCATATGAGCTGAATGTGTAATTATTTTGCTTGCGGGGTCTTACATACACATGCGTGTTAAAGCTCCAGTTTAACCCCGAGAGTGTGCGTCCTCATGGGGAAACACGAGCTGCGTGTCCTGGGTCTGAATGTTCTTTTTGGTAGCTAGCCCTCCGGGGAATGATGGCATATCAAAGTTTGAGGCCACATTGTGTTCTGTGCGTGATTTTTAAAATGCTATAAATATTTCATTGCAAAATTGATAGTTGCACATCGAGCACATTAAAGCTTGGATTGAATCGGCTTTCTGTGAAAAGACACAAAAAAATGTATTAAAGGATTTTAATGCGTAACTCTCTGTACAGAATATTTCAACACAATCTCACAGGATGAACTATTTTCGATCTCATTTGTACATTTTGACCTGCTTTTGATTACATGCATTGATCAACCATCTACAGCATTGTCAAAATATTGTGCACATTGTGATGTCTTTAGCTCTCTTCTTTAGCTCCAAAATGATGGAATGCTTTGCCGAATGAGATAAGGCAGTCTGTTTATGTTGCTTTTACTTGATTTTTTATTTTATATTTGTATGTTTTATTTTTATTGTTCAATTTCACAGCTGTGGATTGTTTTTGTACTGAATTTGAGATGCACTTCAAAGGCGCTATAGAAAAATTAAGTTTATTATTATTATGTCATGTTCTCTGAAAGGTTGCCTGTCGGTAAACCAGAATATTTTCCTTGTCCGGAGCTGACAGATTGTTAGTGACTGATATGGATTTAGGTCTCAGTGGTCTTGTAATGAAACGCATCTGTCATGTTCTTTTGCTGTCGGAGCGTTTGGAGATCAGATCGAGCGTGTGCTCGGAGGTTAACAAGAGGTGCGGAAGAGAAACGTGTTCGAGATGTGTGTGCAGACACCAGAGAGAAGAGCGAGACAGTGTTTCATTATATGAGACGTCTTCACCGAAGAGAACTGAAAAATAAGTGTTGCAGGAGAGAGAGAGATGACACAAAGACTTGTCTCGTCCAAAGATTATTCACAAACTATCTGATGATGAAGGTCTCACGAAAATCTTGGATCTACACATGGATGTTTTTCTGTAGTTCGTATAAATAGTCATGTTTCTAAGGTAAAAGGAATGCTTTTCTGTCAAAACGACTTTCGTGGTTTGCCAAATGTAGAACTTGATGCTGGTGACCTTTAATGTTTGAAAAAGGCCTTTAGTAGCAAGTGAGCGAGAATCCAACGTTCAATGCTTTTGTGACAAGCTTTTACTATAGACGTAAAGATTTAATATAAAGGTAAGTTTAAATAACTTAGAATATATAAATGTATCGTATTTAGTTCATACCGTGGTCTGTTTGAATACTGGATTCTGATAGGCTGGAAGGTGTGCATTAAAAGCGCTTATTACCCGGCGCTCTGGAATACTTGATTCTGATTGGCCAGTTGCGACATTCCAAGGGTTGTTATCCTCAGATAACAACCGCTTGAAACGAATAACACCCAGCAACCCGGATGCTGCAAGTCCGCTTCGCTTGGCGTCGGGTCCTGATCACACTGTCGGGGCTTATTTCTGCGATATCAACCGGCTGCCTGTACATTATCCCTTACTTATACCATGGTCTGTTTGAATACTGGATTCTGATTGCCTGGAAGGTTAAATTAAAACCGTTTAATGCACGGGTAGTTCCAGTCAGTTTGATCAACATTTGAAATTAAATGACAAATAACCTGTCATTTTCAACCTGTCTGGTCAAAAACTGCACTGTAACACCGTGTCTACAACGAACGCATCCAGTGTGGACACTATGTAAAATTATAATGGGTTCTAATGCGTTCTATTGTCTTGTCGCATCGCACTACCCCGCGTCTGGTGTAGACGCGTTGTAAATATCAATAACAGCTTTAACTTGGCAAATACTTGATGCCCGATGACTCCTGAGATAGGCGCAGGCTCCCCGTGACCCGAGGTAGTTCGGACAAGCGGTAGAAAATGGATGGATGGAACTTGGCAAATAACCATGGTATAAGCGGGATAATCCACGGTTATCTGTGCATTAAAAGATTTTAATGCACTTCGCGAAGGCAACCATCCTTTAATGCACGGCAAGCCATGGATTATCCCTTACATAAACAAGACCAAAATGATAAATGGGTAAGATTTTAACCCTCTTCAAATGTGTAAAGATTTCTTTTGATCTCATTTGTGTGTGTGTGTGTGTGTGTGTGTGTATGTGTGTGTGTGTGTGTATGTGTGTGTGCGCAGCAAATCTCACTTCTGTATAATTTTCATTGGACAAAACCGCACGTGTGCCAGTTCTGTCTCTGCATGTCTCTATCGAGCTAATAATCTGAGATCGTTTCTCCACAGACACACAGCTTCTGGTGTAAATAAACCTGCGTCCGGAAAAAACTCGCTAACTCGCACAAATAATAACGTTGCTGTTTTATTGGCGGTAATGAGAAAACCCTGCACATACAAGTTTTTCTTGAAGCATCAGAATGTAATTAAAACTTTTGTGCGGCAAGATTTTTCCTCATCCTTTCAAACACACGGACACACAAACTCCTTTGATGAACGGAATCGGTAAAATCCGACATTTACACCAGTGGCAGTTTTAATAAATGTGTGTGTGAGGTGAGAGAGAGAGAGAGAGAGAGAGAGAGAGAGAGAGAGAGAGAGAGAGAGAGAGAGAGAGAGAGAGAGAGATTCATAGCTTGATGAATGATGTGTCTTTATTTAAAAGCCCTGTCACATCTATAATCTGCATCCCTATATCCGTCTGTCATGTCTGACTTGAACTGTTTGGTTATGGATGACATAACTTCTGTACGTGTCTTTCAGTCACAAAAGCATAAATATAAAGCTGCTTTGGAAAAGAGAAAAAACCTACAGACTTTCCAAACCCAGAGGTTCCCGTGGAGAAACCAGCAGTGAGACGGCTTTTATATCTGTGTTGTGTAAAGCAAGAAGTGCAAAAAGAGAACACGGGTCAGTCAGAGAGACAGAAGACATGAGATAGTCGTGAGAGAGTTAGTCTAAAGTCATGTCAGGGGTCTCAAGGCAGTTTGTGGAACAGAATTTGAAATCTCCCTTTTTTCGTGTCACTCAGCACGACTTTTAATACACAACCTCGTGTGTATGTACATTTAGATATTTATACCCTGATATCAAAAAACATATTTTAGGAGGCGGCTAATTGCTAATTGATGCTAATTAAGTTAAAAACGTGAGTTTCACAAGGTGGCAAAGCGACGATAAATGGCTGCCCTAACCTCGCCCCTTAACCCAACGTCACGGCAAAGTCAAATCATTACAAAACATACGAATGAGATCGTAGGAAATAGGAATTGACACGAATTAGCCACCTTGTAAAATACATATATATTCATACTTACAAGAGATACCACGAATTAAAATACGTTAGACTGAAAGTCACGCTGGGTGACATGAAAAAAGGGGGAAATTCGTGTCACGTGCACGAATGAATAGATTACAGTTCAAAAAACTGTTGCGTATCCTCCTGTAGATGGAAATAATCCCGTCCTGGTCCACAAACAGTGAGTCAGCGACAGGTTTCTGACCAAACTAGACATGACCACAGATGACATGCCAAACGTCTTGTGTCTCGCCTGCACGTCACAGCCCTACAGAAAACCATCAGGTGGGATTGTGTAATTTAGTATCAACAGTGTAATAAACAGAGTCGGAAAAACATTACGACTGGTGGTTGGGTTATACAGAAACATTAAATATAATGTGTGCTCAATAAGAAGCAGCTGAAAAGTGTAAAATGTGTGTGTGACATGTTTTTGTAGTCTTGTATTGCTATATAGTGAACTTTTACACCTCTGCTCTGAATTTAGAGTTTACCTAAGGCGCGTGTGTGTGTGTGAGATAAAAGAGACCAGACTGATGACAGGTTTCTGCTAAAAGCAACAGCAGTGTCTGAAATGTGAGGCCACATGGGCCTTGTGTGCTTTTCACTGTGTGTGTGTGTGACCGTAAACGGCAGACCTGTCTGTCTGAAACGCTTTTTCACCAGCTGTGTGTGTGCGCGTGTCTAACATGATAGTGATGTGTCCAACAATGTGTTTGTTTGTGTTGCTGTCTGGTGTTGTGGGTTTGCTCCAGCTGAAGTGTGATTGCGTGTATTACCATTTCCTCTTTGTATTGTCTGTGTGTATGTAAGTCTTGGATATTCAGGTATGATCACCATTGAAGAGAGGTCAGACAGATCAAACCCATAGTGCTTCCTGCTCACCTGTGACATCAACGCAGGGGGGGGGGCGGAGCCTCTTAAAAAGAGTACCACACACACACTCAGAGAGAGAGAGAGAGAGAGAGAGAGAGAGAGAGAGAGCAGTTTATACTGCTGCTGGAACTGTGTGTCAGTATGCTGAGCAGAGTTTGGTAAGAAAAAGAGATTATTTTGGGGATTCTTTCTTGTTGATCTAAAGGAGCCAAGTGAGAAAAGAGCCGAAACCTTTTTTTGTCGAATATGGATATGTTTTTTACCATTTCTTTGTGTATCAGTTTCAAGCAGACAATGTTTGTTTTCAGATATACATTCAAGTGTACAATTGTGAGAGCATTTAACATTTTCAACATCGGACGATAGCAAGTGATTTGTTTTAAGTGATTTGTTTGGTTGAATCTAATTCAAAGATTTAGTTTGTTCAGACTGGGATGTGTTGTGACTGACGCTTGTATTTGTTGACCGTGCTTCATGATTGGATGTGTCTGCACATACACGCATACAGTAGAAGCCAAAAATAAAGCCGTGTTTCAGTATTACATAATCCTGGTATATCGAGGAGGTCACGGGGTTCTTTTTTCAGAAAAGATTGCTCATTTGCTTTTATTCCACAAATCTCACGTGTTAATCGATCTTTTCTCTGACACCCCCTCTGACTTGCTGTGTTACAGACTTAGCCACGCCCACAGCTTAAGATGTCAGACAATGGGGAAGTAGAAGACAAGCCGCCGGCTCCGCCCATGAGGAACACGAGCACCATGATTGGCTCGTCCAGTAAAGATTCGGGCCCGCTCAATCACGGCTCCAAACCGCTGCCGCCCAACCCGGAGGACAAGAGGAGAAAAGAAGGCTTCATTCGATCCATACTCACCGGAGGAGGAGACAAGAGTGAGTAACAGCCAATAATAAATACTGGGTTGTCATTGTATGTCTTATATTATATTATTGTATGTTTTAAATATTACATTGGCAAGCATCGATACTCTCGTAGGTCAGTGCTAATAGGCATCAGTTTGAGACATCGAATTCTCACCGCGTCTCTCTAAACACCTGTGCTTCCCATCGCATCTGCGCTCGGCCCTCGACACATGCTCGTCTGCTTTTGTTCATTACTCGCCTGTTAGCACATCATTCATATTAAAGACCTTCAGTGCTTATCGGAGAGAGAGAGAATCTCTGTACTTTAAAACGGCCACTTGTAAAGACATTTAACTGTGATCCATCATCTCAAATGAAATGTTCATGGAGGTTTTCCTGGTCGTCTTTTTTATCCATCACATAAACTTGTGATGTTATGAGTGAGAAATGGGAAACAAAAGTTATGCGAACTTGGTGAATGTTATAATTTCGTGTTAGTGGTTGCAACAGTGTAACGTTGTAACGTTTTTTATCGTTGGTATTGGGAAATGTCAAATGTTATTAAGTATATTAAAATAAAACAGGCATAATACATATTCCACACATACAGCCAAAGTGATCTGGAAAAATGTCTTCGCTTATTTAAAAAATATCATTTTACACACAGGCTTGATTCAGACTTTAAAAGAAGGAACACAAATGAAAGGAAACTCATTTTTTCAGCGGTGTTTACATTAAATCAGGGGTTTTCAAACTTTTTTCTCTGCTAAACCCATTGTAATTTAATTATTTACTTTAAGTACCCCTGAGATGTTAAGTGAACATTTCAATCATTTAAAAGCACATTTGCATGTTTAACTTCAAAAAACATCAGTAGTATTTTACACAACTATTCATATTGTTAAACCTGTAACGTTTCTTTGCAATTGAACTTAAAGTAATGGAAACAACTTGTACATGTGCTGGTAGACAAACCGTATATACCAACTCATGAACCCCCTGCAATTCCCTCACAAACCACCGGGGTTCTCAAACCTCAGAGTTCCTTGAAGGTCCACAGTAGTGTGTCATTTTTTAGGCGAACTATTGACATAAATGCAATATAATATACATAGCTATCTGTTCAGAGGTGTATAAAGAGCTTACATAATGAAGCGTAATGTTTTTATTACCTTGGAATGAGCTATTTCTATCTACATACACCGCGGGTCCAATTTCGTGGAATTCGCCATGTTGTTTCTACAGTAGCTAAACGGACAAACTGCTCTACAGAACACGCTTTCTAAATACGTTATCTCCTTCGGCAAAGAATTGAAAAGCATGACGACATCTTAGTTTTGTGTCAGCCGCCATAATGCTTTGAAAGGGAGGGGGAGACGTGGAGCGAGCTGTTGGTTGCAATTCACAACCTCACCACTAGATGCCACAAAATCTCCACATTGCTCATTTAAATCTTTTCAATTATTTCCTTTCGTCTCCTGGATTAAATATCTTGTAACCATGCTCTCTATACTTCCTGTTTCCCTACACATGTCTCCGCCTCCTTCCCTCATTCAGCCAGTAAAAAGAAGGAACGTCCAGAGATTTCTCTGCCCTCAGACTTTGAGCACACCATACATGTTGGATTTGATGCCGTCACGGGTGAATTCACAGTGAGTGCGGTTACGTTGCAGAATACGTTGTCATTTCTATTACATGTACAGTGAATATATTTCTATATCACTGTATTATACATTCTGTAATCCTGATATTTTTTACCCAACCACTGGAGACAAAATATAGTCACTTTTACCGTATGGAACATTTAAAATGGTATCTCTGAGGCTTAATTACTACGAAAGACCAAATCTTGTCAAATGTAAATATTTGAAGTATTCCTACACCGTTTCAATTGTCAGTGCTGTCATTGTTTTTATATTTTAATCAGTTTGTGTGTGTTTTATGTAGGGAATGCCTGAACAGTGGGCACGCTTACTCCAGACGTCCAACATCACCAAACTAGAACAGAAGAAGAATCCTCAGGCCGTTCTCGATGTCCTTAAATTCTACGACTCTAAAGAAACAGCCAACAGCCAGAAATACATGAGCTTTACAGGTCTGACGCACACACACACACACACACACACACTGTTTGACCTTTTTAATTCAATGTTTTCCTGTAGCTCCAACACAGTTGTATTCTGCTTTGTTATACACATTGTTGTATTCTGTAGTTTTAACTACAGTGAATTGATAAACAGTTGTAAACACTGTAGAATTCCTTAATATTTACTATAGTAAACTGTAGTAAATAATACTATACTGTAGTGTGATATAGGTTTTACTTCCCTTTGTAAACTACTGTATTTTGTAATGTTAACTACAATAAATTGATCAATTTTATTAAGCACTTTAGTACTATTTTTTTTATAGTAAACTGTGGTTAATTGTAGTATACTGCATATATTGTGTTAACTTGATGAACTGTAGTAAATAGTGTTGTATACTTATTTATATTTCTCTTTATTTTCAGATAAAAGTGCAGATAACTTCAGCTCTTCGAATGCAGTGGTGAGTGAAACCCGTCTGTATTCGTCTCTTGAAACAACATAACAGATTGACAGAGGACAGGACGGGGGGGGGTAAATTTGGCGGGGGTGAAATATAAAATAGGGGAGGAATTTGGAGTCTGGGGGGTAAACACAGGAGGGAGGCAAGAGAACAGAAAGGTAACAGAGCTGCCCACGGAACAGAAGGACAATATTTATGCCAAACACTTCAGGCAATGCCAACGGGTTCATCTCTCTCTCTCTCTCTCTCTCTCTCTGCGATGTGAATCAGCATCTTTTTGCCTCCAGTTCTCCAGCTGACATGTACAGAATCTGTAGCTCAGTGTGAGACCGTTTTAAAGCTTGAAACAAGATGGCAGGTTCTTGTCAGCTGGTTGAGGTCATTGGTGCTCGGTTGCAGACGTAGAGTCTTGTAGTTGGCATGTTAGCGTTGGGTTTGTTCTGCACACATGTTGTGATGTCACTGGTTCAGCCTCATGTCCTGCTCGGCTTGTTTCGTCCTCCGCAGAACTCCAAGACTGTTTCTGAGACCCCTGCGGTGGCCACCGTCTCTGAGGATGAGGATGAAGATGAAGCCACGCCTCCACCCACAATCGCTCCTCGCCCCGAGCACACCAAATCTGTGAGTGGACGTTTACAAGAAAAACACAAAACCTTCTTGCTTACTTTTCTGTTTGTCTTATTCTTTACTCATCTCTCAATTTTATTTGAAATGTTTACTGCATTTTTATTGGACACGGGTAATGCCAAAACTTTTGTGTGCAGTTGCCATACTGAATAGTTTAGGGCTGTCAAATAATTAATTGCGATTGATCGCATTTAGAATAAAATTTTGTGTTTATATAAAATATGTCTGTGTACTGTGCATATTCATCTTGTATTCATAAACACATACTTGTATATATATTTAGGAAATGTATTTATTTATATTTCCCAATAATTCAAATGATATGAAATTGTTTATTCATTTTTTATATTTTTCTCATTTGTGTGTATGTGTATGTTTTTAAATATAACATTAATATACACAGTACACAGACAAATATTATGTAAACACAAACTTTTTCTGGATGCAAATAATGGCGACTGATCATTGACATTCCTAGAATAAATGAAGACATTTAAAAGTACATTATTTTAATGTCAACATCAAATGACATTTGCAAACAGTTGCAACAGTTAGCATTAAATATATTTTTAGGAATGTTTTATTGTAATATTATATACATATAAATAGAATTGATGCTGATGTTGCCATGGTGACTCAACATCTCACTGAACACTTTTTGGGGTTCTGTTTATAGTCTTTTAAAGAAAGTGCAGAATACTTAAGACCGAACACAGATCTGTCTCCCTCTGAACATATAACTGATGCTTCAGCGAGCAAAAATGTTGAGAGTTATGTTCACTGGAGTCAGTTTCGACTAGGCATCGCTGGAATGTGTTTTATTGTCTGTGTGGGTACCAGTGGGCCTGATCTTTCCCAGAATGCATTATTAATCATCCGTAGCAACATCTGACTCCATGCGGTCTGATACGGTCATTGTGGATCCGGGCGGTTGATGATTTGAGCTGTTAACTCTGTGGTTGTGTGTTTATTGCTAGTCTCACAGAGCCAAACTTTCAAATTCAGTCCATTTTACAACTCACTTTAGCCAAATACCACAGGAAAAGACTGTCCAGCAACTCACCACAGTCTGCTTTTTTACATACTTTTTACGGGATGAAATCACTGACACCGCAATAATAGACCAAAGGAATTGATGGAAAATATGCGTTGGCTCCGTGGTCCGAATTTCTGGTCATCCAAAAGTAATAAGTACCGGGTATTACCAGAATATTTCTCTCAAAATATTGAAACGCTGGCGGGACAGAAATTGCACGAAGCATCAGGTTTGAGTTTACAATCTTAGAACCGCTTTTGACGTTTTTACAATACACCTCAAAGGCGTTCATTATGTCGTGTGTGAGGCGTGTGTTGTTTTATGTTGTCTATGTTGTTGTGTTCTCCCCGTCCGCTGCTAATACCACACATCTCCACCCCACAGATCTACACGCGCTCTGTCATTGAACCTCTTCCTCCTCCTCTGTCCGCCAAAGATGCTCCCACTTCACCCGTCACCAGCGCGGTCGCAGACGGTGGCAGCCCCACCCCGACGCCCTCCACCACCGCCACCCCCCCTGCTCCCTCCACCCCACAAAACACAGATAAGACACGCAAGAAAAAGATGTCCGACGAGGAAATACTGGAAAAACTGCGTAAGTGTCGACCTCCTAAACGCTTGAAGGTCGAACGTGTCGACCGAACGATTCCTTAAAGGAAACGTTCAGCTTCAAAATGAAAAATCTGTCATCATTTACCCACCCTGGTGTCATTTTAAACCTGCGTGATTTTCATTCTTCTGCAATACACAAAAGAAGATATTTTGACAAATGGTAGTAACCAAAAACCGTCGCTCCACATTGACTTCCATTGGATGGACCCAAAACCAATGCAAGTCAATGGGGACCAACTGTTTTCTGCTATCAACATTTTTCTAAATATCTTCATTTTGGAGAATGAAAGTCCTTTAGGTTTGAAATGACCAGGGGAGTAAATAATGACAGGATTTTTTATTTGACGGTGAACCATTCTTTTAAAGAAAATGGCATCATGATAATACATTGATGTAGTATAAATGTAATATTCAGCGTTCTGGAATACTTTTTGTGATCAGATAGTTTACATTCATCTCCTTGTTCTCACATTCACACTTTTTGTCCGAAACAGAATATTCAAGCTAGACATGTTTTTACTCTGGGAATCGAACCCATGACGTTTAGCCAATGCTTTACCAACACACACGATATAAAACATATACAAAACAATCCCTGATTTATATTTAGAATAATCTGCTGACTGTGTGTTATCATTTACTACATAAAACATTTGATATTTCTGGTCTTTAATATAATGCTTTTTACTTAAATTAAAAGTATTCCCTTATGAAAAATACTTTAGTCTAATGTTACGGTTTACCATAGTAAACTTCAGTTAATTGTAGAGCGGTACAGTATAATGTTTATTTGACCATAGTATATTCTGTACATTTACTATAGTAAGGTTCAAAACACTATAGTATCTAGGAACTATTACTAAAGCATACTACAGTATTTGTTCATGTGTGTTATTTAAAAATGTTACCATTGTTTTATTTGATGTGTGCTAGTGTGTAGTAGTTGATGAAATGAACAGTCCCGAGTCATTTTGTTTATGGCCGGACACTGGAGATGCTTTCTAAGAACCTGTATTTTATCAAAAACCTCATGCTACAGACGTGTTAAGATCGCCCTCTAATGGTAAGACCAGAACACTGCTTCAAGCCATCCAGTGTGTCTTTCCTGACCCCCCTCTGTCCATTCAGGGCACTTCTTAAAGGGACAGGTCACCCCAAAAGAAACGCACTTCAGTTATTTATTCACCCTCATGTGATTTAAAACCTGTATGTGACTCTTCAGTAAAACGCAAAAGAAGATATTTTGAGAAATGTCTCAGCGGTGTTGTGTTCACACAAGTCAATGAGGTCGAATGTTGATTGGTTATCAAGGTTCTTCACAAGGTTTGAAATGACAGGGGGGTGAGTAAACAAATGACATTTTCATCTTGGGGTGAACGGTCTCTTTAAGAGCTTCAGATCTGTCATCCTCCACTCATCAACGGTTACCTGGTTACCACATCCAACTCCTTATATGGTCTGAATGTAAGACTCTGAGATGAGCCCTCGGCGGGATTCTCTGTTGTCTCTGGCTGTAAATCTGTCTTTTTAAAGGCCTTTTCCTCCCCGCTGTTTTTTCCTCTCTGGTTGGTCAACTTGACTGAAAGTGATCTGTTCTACCGCATGAGTCTGATCTCAGTCGACTCTAACTGAGATGACCGTGTGGTCTCAAAGCGGAGTCCTTCATACTGTGATCGATCGATCACATGGAAACATTTAATTTTTTAACTCTTTATTCCTTTACAATAAGAGCGTTGTGTGTCTCTACAGGTAGTATAGTCAGTGTGGGTGACCCAAAGAAGAAATACACACGATTTGAGAAGATTGGCCAAGGGTGAGTATCATTTTTGACATATATTTTCACATATCTTGTCATTCATGTCTCGGGGTCTCCAAATGTTTATTCATATGGTATATTTTCGTGTTTCTGATCAGAGCGTCTGGTACAGTATACACAGCCATAGACATCGCCACAGGACAAGAGGTGAGAATACTAAACACCTGTGTCTCTCAGGATAGCATACACACATCACAGTTTGATGAACTCCTGAAGAGATATATCTCATCTCTAATGCTATAGCTCATTGTTAGGGTTGATCATTTATTTATATCCACAGCCCTACCCAAAAACACTGTAGTATACTTGATAAATAGTATAAATAGTAAAGCATACTGCACTATTCACTACAGTTGACCAATTCACTGTAGTTAATACTAAAACATACCACTGTTTTATAGTATACTAAAGGACACAAATGTTGACTACAGTATTTACTACAGTATTCATTAATAGTAAATACCAAAGGACCCAAGTTTACTACGGTATTTACTACAGTCTATCAATTTACTGCGGTTAAAACTAAAAACTAAAGGACCCAAAAGTTTTCTACGGTATTTACTACAGTATTCATTAATAGTAAATACCAAAGGACCCAAAAGTTTACTAGGACCCAAACAAATTTACTACAGTTTATCAATTTACTGCAGTTAAAACTAAAAACATTATACTATAGTTTTCTATAGTATACTAAAGGACAAAAAAGTTTACTACGGTATTTAACTATGGTATTTACTACAGTATTTATTAATAGTAAATACCAAAGGACCCAAAAGTTTACGACAGTATTTACTACAGTTTATCAATTTACTGCGGTTAAAACTAAAAACATTATACTATAGTTTTCTATAGTATACTAAAGGACACAAAAGTTTACTACAGTTTATATAGGTAATACTTGAGAATACTGTAGCGTGTATTATCAAAATATAGTATGTACTATAAAATACTAAAGTATACATTATAGTATACTACAGTACAATTTACTGCAGTGTGCAATAGTACATACTAAAGTATACTTCATTATTTAGCACAGATTATCAATTCACTGTAAGTAATGCTACAGAATACTGTACTATACATTAACAACGTGTAGTGGTTAGTGTTCTATACTGCAGTACACTACTGTGCTCTACGGTTTCCTATGGTAAATACTAAAGGATACTAAAGTATTCTCTTCATGCTGCAGTAGTGTTGACTCTCTCAGCAGTTGGGGTTGGAGGTATGGACAGATATTTCAGCCCCCACATGCTCTTACGGTTAATAGAGATCATTTTTAACGGTTCTGAGACGATGCCTTTGGCATTCTCGCCGATCGATATCAATGAATCAGGGGATGCCGGGAGGGCTTACTACATTTTATATTGATCTTCTGAGAACGTTCCTCCGCAGTGCAATCTTACCTACACGCACAGTCTCGAGGCAAACTCGCTCAGATTGATGGAAAGACGGATTAAAAGAAGACTAAAGGAGCAAGAGCTTCAGTAACGTATGTCGTCTCTCTCAGGTGGCCATCAAACAGATGAACCTTCAGCAACAGCCCAAGAAAGAGCTGATCATCAATGAGATTTTGGTCATGAGGGAAAACAAGAACCCTAATATCGTGAATTACCTGGACAGGTGAGGTCTTGCGTGTTGTCATGGTAACATTACCGGAGAGGTGATGTATAGCAATTTTTTGTGCCTTTAAGTCCGAGCATAGAAATAAGAGCGCTCATTGGGCTCAAATGAAATCAATGTAGTTCAATTAGCAGACGGGTCATTTGGCGTAATGTAGAAATCACTAACTCACTAACTAATGCATTTAAACTGCACTGTGTTCAATATCTGACATCAGCGTTACTCCGGATTGAACCAGCATCCTTTGTGTTAAGGGCACAAATACTTCATAATTAAGTGACTGCCATCATCATGGCCTAACGCTGACTCAAAGCTCTGAGTAATGTGTGTGTCTGTTTCCATGGTAACTGGGATGTTTGCGCTAATAAAACCTCCGGTTGTCGCCTCCCGTTGTCACGGTGATGCTGCAGCATCACTCAGCAATGCTGCGTGTGTTGATGGTGCTTTTTGGTTTCCATAGTTACCTGGTGGGGGATGAGCTCTGGGTGGTGATGGAGTATCTGGCCGGAGGTTCCCTGACTGATGTGGTCACGGAGACGTGTATGGATGAAGCACAGATAGCGGCCGTCTGCCGGGAAGTGAGTGTGGAACGATTGTGTCACGTAAAACAGCTGCGCTGTTGTTTGTAGCTCGCATCTTAACTGCAATGAAACAGATTTACTCACCCTCATGCTATCCAAGATGGTATATCCTTACATCTGCTGAACACTAATGCATGTGGCTTTTCCATCACTTTATGTCCATAGATACACTATTAACTACATTCATTTATTGAAGAGTAGTTCACTTTCAACATACATTTTCATGATAATTTATTCACCCCCATGTCATCCAAGATGTTTTTTTTTTCTTTAGTCGAAAAGAAATGAAGGTTTTTGATGAAAACATTCCAGGATTTTTCTTCGTATAGTGGACCCCAAACGGTTGAAGGTCAAAATGATAGTTTCCGTGCAGCTTTAATGGGCTTTAAACGATTTAGACGATGAATTATCTAGCGAAACGAGAAAAATCCTGGAATGTTTTCATCAAAAACGTTCTTTTCGACTAAAGAATTAAAAACATAAACATCTTGGATGACATGGGGCTGAGTAAATTATCATGAAAATGTATTTTGAAAGTGAACTACTCCTTTAAGTAAAATCAAGCTGGCTTTATGTCATTTTAACTTTCCATAAAATACTTTTTAAAGCATTGAGTGTTTTTACATTTTCAATTCATTTAAGTAAGCAGTTTCAACTTTTTTAATTAATAAGTTAAAGCAACTCACCACAGGACAAAATCTAAATGAGTTGAAATTACTTGTAAAGCCAATTTGAATGTATATAAACATTTAAGGCATTCAAAAAGATCCACAACCATCATAAAATGATTCAGTGATGAACTGAAATAATAGATCTCTGTGAGACAGATTTTGATCTTACTTTGCTTGAAAATGAAAACCCAAACAAAATGAAGCACTAAATTAAAAATGGTGCATGTCATTGGTTCTCATGGGTCTCGTGAAAAAAATCATATATATTCATGGAAGTTTGTATTTAAAAAATATTTGTGTTCATCTGGAGAAAGTAAAGCAAATACATTTGGGATGAGACATGAGGGAGAGTAAACGCTAAGCTATCGTGCAAACTCCAGAATGCACACAAATATTGATATGATGCATTATTATCTCTTTATCTAAACGTCGCTTGTCTTCATACAGTGTCTACAAGCCCTGGAGTTTCTGCACTCAAATCAGGTCATCCACCGAGACATCAAGAGTGACAACATTCTCCTGGGCATGGACGGCTCGGTCAAACTCAGTGCGTGTTCATCTTCTGATATACAACATTATTCCTTTAAACTCTCAGGATTGTAAACGTTCACGTCCATAAACGTCTCTTTGTCATAAATCCTTTCGCGGTTGGCTTAAATGCCGATGCATGCATGCAGAAAACAAGCCTATTTGGAGCTTTTGTGAGTTCGGCATTCTGTGTGAACTAGGAATTGACCTAAATTTTGGGCCAATTAACATGAGAAAAGAAAAGAGTGAACTTCAAAAGACGTTGACCTGGAATTGACCTCATCGAGTGCTAAATACTGTCATACAGATGACTGTGAAATGCCTCATGGTTTGTAATGAGATTATGAATGTGTGACCCAGTGAGACACAATGTCTCTTTCCACCAGTAGAGGGAGCAAGAATCCCAGTAATGTCACCTGTATGTGTGCCAACATGTTTCCCTTACTTTCAAATTTCATCACTTACATTTTTATTACAAATTGTGGCTGACCTTCTGAAACCTCGTATGTCCAGATTGACTGTTTTAACAGGAAATGGAAGCTTTTTTAAACGATTAACAGTGTTGTCAAAGTTGACATGCACTTTTTAATACCTTTAATTGGTTAGATATTTGCGAAATCCTGTGCCAACCTTTATAATGATTTTTTTGAAAAAATACAAGTCACGAAATATGGAGATACAAGGTTTCAGAAGGACGTCAGTGAAATGGAAAAACAATCTGTATTGAATCCATACCTCTCTCTCTCTCTCTCTCTCTCTCTCTCAGCTGATTTTGGCTTCTGCGCTCAGATCACACCTGAGCAGAGCAAGAGGAGCACTATGGTCGGGACGCCGTACTGGATGGCGCCGGAGGTCGTGACGCGCAAGGCCTACGGACCAAAAGTGGACATCTGGTCGTTGGGTATCATGGCTATCGAGATGATCGAGGGTGAACCGCCGTACCTCAACGAAAACCCACTGCGGGTGAGACGCGTCAACCAATTCAAATACAACATCTGCAACCTCTCATTAGCTGTGGTTTCCATGTTTAAAGAACACATTTCACATACACAGCTCAGGTCCAATCATGGATTACTGCAAACCGACGACAAGACATACAAACTTGCCAAACGATTGAAATTAACCTTTAACCTCTGCTGTTGCTCAGGCTCTTTATCTCATCGCCACCAATGGAACCCCGGAGCTTCAAAACCCCGAGAAACTCTCCTCTGTGTTCAGAGACTTCTTAAACCGCTGTCTGGAGATGGACGTTGAGAAGAGAGGTTCTGCTAAAGATCTTTTACAGGTCTGTTTGTGCGTTTATACTTCTCTTTTGTACAGGACAAAGTAAAGTAAAGGTTTGTTTGGATTATATTATATATCTGGAGCGATCGAGTGTGGCATCTATGTATAATAACTATGGTTTCTATATTTTCATAAAGGCAAATTTAGCTTAAATCCTTCAGTTCCATTAACCGTAATAGATCTGTGGCATGACTCCCACACTCGCATCTGATTTAGAAAAGTTCAGTCTGTTGCCAGAACTTTCTGGAAAAGCCCTGAAAGTGTTTGTGCGTCACTATTGATGTTGTGTAACGCGTTATATGACTCAAGTGTGAATTGGGAGAGCGATGAAGGAAATAACTGCAGGAAATCGAAAATAGAACTGATTTAATACAGTAAGAAGAAACTCTGTCTGCTCCTAAGATTACCCGCTGGTGACCCTTAAAATGTTCCAAAAAATTAGAGATCCTGGAAAATCCTGGTACAGAAATGTACTTTTCAGAACTAATCCCCAAATCTACGGTCCAATGTTCACTCTTAAAAATAAAGGTTCTTAAGAGGTTCTTCAGAGCGATGCCATAGAAGGACCATTTCTGGTTCCACAAAGAACCATTCACCCAAAGGTTCTTTAAAGAACCATCTCTTTCTTACTTTTTTTATCATCTAAAAACATATAACGACGGCTTGGGCGGAGCATCCGTTAACTCCTCCCCACAACTGTCAGTCTGCTGCCAGTTTCATTTCAAAATCAATTGATGAATTGATTTTTTAACCATTTTTAAGTATGTTGTTCATATTAACCAGTTTCTTTCGAATTCCGCTTGTAAATATGCCTCATTTACAAAAAAATCAATGTAACAACGCACGTCTCTTTTTATTCTTGCAGCATCAGTTCCTGAAAGTGGCGAAGCCTCTGTCCAGTCTCACACCGTTGATTATAGCAGCTAAAGAAGCGGCCAAGAGCAACCGCTAGTCCCCCGGGAAGGGCCCGGCCTCACCTCTCCTCTGTCCCAAACCCCCAGAGCGCCCCATCATCCGTATCTCTCTCTTGTCCCGGTCAGGGGCTCTTGTGGTGAGGTGTTACCCAACACTCGCCCTTTACTTCTACTGTTAGGGTCAGAGGGGGTCTGCGGTCATCGCTGTGGTCACAGAGGTCACCAAAACGACCCGAATGATGTCATCACTGGAAATAGAGTACTAATGGGTCACAGTGCCTCAGGCCCAAAGGATTCTGGGGGATTTGCCCCTGTATTTCAACAGAGAGAGAGAGGGATGGTCTCTTTCTCTGAATCTCTCAGTTTGTTTATTTTTTGAAATTCATTTGTTTTTGTGTTTAATGTTGGATCATGAAAGTGATGTTTTCTTTTTTTTGTCATTTTACAACTTTTTTAAGATGTTTTCTGTGCGTTTGTGTGTGTGAGAGAGAGTGTGTGTGTGTGTTCACATTGGGTTATAGATTAACTGAGATTGTGTGGTACGTTTGCACTGCGATTATGCCGAATAAAAAAAGTCACAAACTCTGAAGAGTAAATCTGGTACGGAACGGATTCACATTATTAATATTGAAAACACAGCTGATGAAGGTTCTCTATGAAAGATGCCTGTGCATGAAGAGACTGAACATTTTACCGTCCCGTGACCCCTCAACAGATTAAAAATACTAAATCAAACCGTGTTCGTCGCGTTAAGATCTTTTGTGTCAAATATTACAGTTAAAGAAATGGGAAAGTAAACGTTTTCGTTGCATTAATGTAACCTTTGGCCTTAAACCGTGACACGGATAGAACAATGATTTTTAAAGATGGCACAAGCGTTCGTGATGCAATCTGTTATAATTTTGATTCTCCCAGAGGACTAAAGGGATTTGTGAAGACAAAGTGTCCTGTAAGCAATCACAATCTATCTATGCGAGCCATAAATTGTTTATAAGGCCTTTTGATGATCAAAAATCTTCATGAAACGGGACAAAATAAACTTCAGAATTAGTCAAAGTGTGGTGTTGACTTTTTTGTAAGTGTCAGTTTCTACAGTACTCTAACGCTTGACATAAAATATACCGGAGCTTAGTATAACTAGAAAGATGTTAATCATAATAAAAACACATTTTTGTTTAATGTTAATTTAATGCTTATTCTGCACAGCACCAACATAGTAGGTCAAGATAGATTTGTTTATTTCATTTTATGTAACTCTGGTTACATTCGGTAGATGAAAACATTGACACTGTTATAAATACTTGCAATGACTGTAAGCTGCAAAAAAACTTCATGTTCTATATGTTGCTTAAAAATATAATGTATTAAAAAGTAGTTTTTACACCCAGACACTTGAAAATAACACATTTTAGTGTTATAATCGCAATACCGTGAAGCCGTCAAAATCTCATTCCGGCCAATGCCTACTACTGCTCTATTTGTGACCGAAACAATCTAGATGTTATATGAATAGTATGAAAATGGTGTCGTCATTTTCTAATTTCTTGTTGCTCATGTCAACAACCTACCAATGTTGCTGTATAAAAGAAGATCACGAAGTCAGGAGGTTAGAACATTAGGGTGATGACATCATTTTCATTTTTGGTGAACAAGAAGACTGAATAACGCTATTTTTGAAGCATGATCATATAAGAGCACTTTGCCCTTTATATAAACATTTTCCTTTCATTGCTTCCGTAAGGATCAATCTTAAAATTGTTATGCAATGAAACGGCATCAAAGCGGATCTGTGAAAACTCGAAACAGACCACAGATGAAGCAACAATGATGGCTGTTGTGCCACAGAACTTATCCAGATGAGCAGTTCACCAAAACACTCAATGAAAAGGTTTTCTGTACACAATAATCTGATTAGTAATGTTCTTAAACTTCTAAGCTTCTTTCTTTGGTCTGTGAGATGGATTTGGAAAGCTTGTGCTGGACCCATCTGAACGCCTGCTAATGCAAATGATTAGTTATGCAACGCAGCAGATTGCTTGCTTGTTTTGCAGGGAAAGCAGTAGTTCTTTGGGTTATTTCGCAGACACTTTTCATCTAAAGCAAATTTACTGCTTGCTCGTTCTGTCTGGAATTAAATGGAGAAGCTCTATAGTGGGAATTTGGGTTGTGTTCTGTAGTGTTTTAACACTTGTCAGAGTAAAACCTCATCACTGTGTTCATGTAATGACTGTGATGTCCTGTATTGCCACCCTGAATCATTTCCAAAGTTTGTGAAATCCTGCTGCGCTGGCATTTCATGGGTTGGAAAGCTGCCAATGCCACGAATAACACTGGCAAGACGAAAGACTTGGGAATACCTGGAAAATCATAACTGAATCTATCACTGAACTATCGCAAAAATGTCCAGTCACTAATACAAATAACTGTAAACATTCACTGATGCTCACGAAGACGGTACAGATTTTTTTGTTAATTCAGTTTTGCCGTGTAAAATCTGTAATGTGAAGATCTCACATAGTGTAGTTCAGTTCAATGAAGAGAGAGGCAAACACATTGAGTTTAATGGATTCAAATAGCCAACCTTAAAGGGATACTTCACCCAAAAATGAAAATTCTGTCATCATTTTCTCAACTTCGAGTTCAAATCTGTATATATTTCTTTGTTCTGATGAACACAGAGAAAGATATTTGGAAGAATGCTTGTAACCGGACAGATTTTGCCCACCATTGACTCCCGAAGTAGGGAAAAAATACAATGGTAGTCAAAAGTGCCCAATGGTTTGCTGTCCAACATTCTTAAAAATGTCTTCTCTGGTGTTCAAAAGAACAAAAAAAATGATAAAGTAATTTTTCCCACTATGGGGGTCAAAATCTGTTATAAGCATTCTTCCAAATATCTTTCTTTGTGTTCTTCAGAACAAGACATTTTTTACAGATTTAGAACAACTCGAAGGCGAGTAAATGAATTTTCATTTTTTGGGTGAAGTGTCCCTTTAATGCATTGCAGTCTTATCCTCAGAAGCTTTTCAACACATGAAACATCTGGTTCTGTGATATGAGATCATGGTAATCCGCCCTGACAGTCATTAGTGATCAGTGGTTCCGCTCAGATGTAAACCAAAAGAGGTTTTATGATAATGCACGTCGACTTGAAAAATAAACTTAGATTTGTAAAGCTCCACAAAATTTTAGAGAGGCCGCAAATGCTTTTTGTGAACTTTTACTTGTGATACTTGACTGTTGTGCTTTTATTTTCATCACCTAACTTTAAACACGTTTTTCTCCTAATTCTGTTCCTGAAAATCATAGCGCTCAGCCGACTTCAGACAGCTATAGCCAGTTTGGAAAGGACTTGAACCCAGGTCCCATATGGTATCAAACTGTAATGTGTAAATTTTCACCATGTGTTGGGCGAAATGCGAAGTATCTTCGGACGGTCTTCCGTTTCCGGTCTGTCTAATGAATGGAAGTCAATGGAACGAAGTCAAGTGTGACCGCGGCTTTAGTCGCTTTGGATAAACGCATCTGCTGTTAAATGTAAACATTATATCATGATTGTTAGTAACATCGTCAAGGATACGTTTTGTACAAGTTATTTTAACACATTGTGTCTCAAATACACCAATCACTGTGAAAATATGATAAAAGGACTAAATGGCATTGAAAGACTAAAAGTCGTCTGGTATATTTGATATCAAAATATCATAAATGTTTTTTTATAATGAAGACGTGATGAAATGATTCCGTCATCTCTAAGCGCTAAGTCGCTGTGAGAGTCGAGTTACATAACAGTGATCGATATCCTTGAGCTCACGCGTCAGTCGCCGCATCAGCGGCAGCGCGAACACAGACGCGTCGGACGCTCGCGACACTGCGGCACGTGAAGCATCGCGTCAGTAACATCACAGGATGCGTCGTGTCGCGGTGCTGATGCTGATGCTGAGGAGACTGCACGTGCACGCACAGATGAACTCGATGCAGTGATTTCACTGGACCTGATCCACTGCAACATCTGCCAGGTGAGCATTGACATATGACTAACCTCCACATGCTGCATAAGACTACCACTGTAATGCTTATTGTATATGCAACGTACAGAATGGTTAGACAAATACATGATATTATGGCATAATGTATCATAATTACGCTTAAACATGTTAATAATGTTGTTTATTCTTGCACGTATACATGCACAGTGTAAAATGCAGTTGATAAATCTAACTTTCTGTTTATCAGAGTGTAAGTATGTTTTGGTGTCGAGTCTGTGTAAGGTTTAAATTGATGTTGAAGGTTCAATCTAACTTTGTTATATATTAAAGATGTGAGAAGATGAAGTGCTGCACTGTGCGTAGGAGGCTTTTTTATATACACCAGAGAACAGTCTGTGCTCTCTGCTTATTAGTTTTCAAGGCTCTATTCTTATGAGAGGAACTAGTGATGCTTTGACCTCACAGTGATATTCATCTCCATACGGGTTTCCTCCGTCTCAGATGAAGGACACAAACATACAACTGATGCGTCTTTTCCGTAGGAGAAGTGTGATTGTTGAAACACATAATGGAGGTGTGAAATGAAAGTAGATTGTAGAGGTAAAATAATCTGGATTTGAGTAAAGTTGATAAGAAATGTTTGAATTCGTATTGAGATCTTCAAAAATACTGACTTTTGATTGCAGAAGAGACAAATCTGAGCTCAGCTTGAGGCGTTATGAGATTTATTCACATTTACATATAAGAAGAAATTATATACAATATTATGCTGTTATCAGTGAGATGTTTACTATGTTTACTCCGTGCTGTAGGGAAACTCTGAATGATGAGCTTCTTGTCTTCACCCTGACATATTCATTGCAGGGATTCTCCTCCTCCTCCCATGAGTCCCAGGGGTTTAAGTGCCCTGTTTAAAGCCATTGCCAGCCATTACAACCCAGATCAATTCCTGATCATCAGTCTGGTCTTTCAACATGTCCAAAACCAGTTCAGTATGTTTTGACCTGTGTCATAATCTCTGATATAATGGACATGGTGGAAGGTTAGAGTGTTTTTTGTCAGCTCCCCAGGGGTGTGTTTGCATGCACATAACAGATGGAAACGGACAGATAAGGTGATTAAGAAGCTGCATGTGAAACGCAGTGCGGTCGTTCATGCCGACCGGAGAGCAAAGACAAGTTTCACATTAAACTGCGTCAGAGCTGTGAGTTACGTCACACATTAGAATTTAAGCCTTTACAACAGAACTCACTCAGAGATATCATTTTTCACATCTAAAGGTGCACACAGAGAAAGAAATGAATGAATTGTATAGTTTGAACATAATGAAAACTCCTTTAGGACTGACGTGTAGGAGAATAAAATACAGATGTGTTGTTTAAATGTACGCAATCTACATGAAAACATGTAAATGCTGTAAAAAATCCACATCCAGCTACTTTTCTTTATTGAACAGTCCTGTCAGTGTCGCAGAAGCTTGGGTGTATTTTTCATGGATTCATTCAGGAATATGTTTGATGTTTTTTTGCAAAAAACAAACAAAACATTTGCATGCATTGTTTTGTGTGTCATAAACCATTACAAGCCAAGTCAGTGGGAGGAGTTTGGAGTGTTGCGGTGTTGAGTGTGTGTGTTTGTGAGAGAGAGAGAGTCAGTGGGAGGAGTTTTGGATAGTTGCGGCGGTGATTGTGTGTGTGTGTGTGTGTGTATGAGAAAGAGAGTTAGTGGGAGGAGTCTGGATAGTTGCGGTGGTGATTGTGTGTATGAGAAAGAGAGTCAGGGGGAGGAGTTTAGAGTGTTGCGGTGGTGAGTGTTTGTGTGTGTTAGAGAGAGAGAGTCAGTGGGAGGAGTTTGGAGTGTTGCGGTGGTGAGTGTGTGAGAGAGAGTTAGGGGAGGTGTTTGGAGTGTTGTGGTGGTGAGTATATGTGTGTGAGTGACTAAGAGAGTCAGTGGGAGGAGTTTGGAGTGATGCGGTGGTGAGTGTGTGAGAGAGAGAGTTATTGGGAGGAGTTTGGAGTGTTCCGGTGGTGATTGTGTGTATGAGAAAGAGAGTCAGTGGGAGGAGTCTGGATAGTTGCGGTGGTGATTGTGTGTGATTGTATGTATGAGAAAGAGAGTCAGTGGGAGGAGTTTGGAATGTTGCGGTGGTGATTGTGTGTGTGTATGAGAGAGAGAGTCAGTGGGAGGAGTTTGGAGTGTTGCGATAGTGAGTGTGTGAGAGAGAGAGTCAGTGGGAAGAGTCTGGATAGTTGCGGTGGTGATTGTGTGTGTGTATGAGAGAGAGAGTCAGTGGGAGGAGTTTGGAGTGTTGTGGTGGTGAGTGTATGTGTATGAGTGTGTGAGAGAGAGAGTCAATGAGAGGAGTTTGGAGTGGTGTGTGTGAGAGAGAAAGATAGTCAGTGGGAGGAGTTTGGAGTGTTGCAGTGTAGAGAGAGATAGAGTCAGTGGGAGGAGTTTGGAGTGTTGCAGTGTAGAGAGAGAGAGAGTCAGTGGGAGGAGTTTGGAGTGTTGCGGTGGTGAGTGTGTGAGAGAGAGTTAGGGGAGGTGTTTGGAGTGTTGTGGTGGTGAGTATATGTGTGTGAGTGACTAAGAGAGTCAGTTGGAGGAGTTTGGAGTGATGCGGTGGTGAGTGTGTGAGAGAGAGAGTTATTGGGAGGAGTTTGGAGTGTTCCGGTGGTGATTGTGTGTATGAGAAAGAGAGTCAGTGGGAGGAGTCTGGATAGTTGCGGTGGTGATTGTGTGTGATTGTGTGTATGAGAAAGAGAGTCAGTGGGAGGAGTTTGGAATGTTGCAGTGTAAGAGAGATGAGTCAGTGGGGAGGAGTTTGGAGTGTTGCAGTGTAGAGAGAGAGAGAGTCAGTGGGAGGAGTTTGGAGTGTTGCGGTGGTGAGTGTGTGAGAGAGAGTTAGGGGAGGTGTTTGGAGTGTTGTGGTGGTGAGTATATGTGTGTGAGTGACTAAGAGAGTCAGTTGGAGGAGTTTGGAGTGATGCGGTGGTGAGTGTGTGAGAGAGAGAGTTATTGGGAGGAGTTTGGAGTGTTCCGGTGGTGATTGTGTGTATGAGAAAGAGAGTCAGTGGGAGGAGTCTGGATAGTTGCGGTGGTGATTGTGTGTGATTTTGTGTATGAGAAAGAGAGTCAGTGGGAGGAGTTTGGAATGTTGCGGTGGTGAGTGTGTGTGTATGAGAGAGAGAGTCAGTGGGAGGAGTTTGGAGTGTTGCGATAGTGAGTGTGTGAGGGAGAGAGTCAGTGGGAAGAGTCTGGATAGTTGCGGTGGTGATTGTGTGTGTGTATGAGAGAGAGTAGAGCGAGTCCTCAGTCACAAGAGTTTGTTTCAGTTAGAGAGTCCAGAGGAGAGAGAGTCAGAGTGTCGCTGTGGGAGCTCTTTAGCAACTGCTGTTCTTCACACAAACACACAGAGTCAATGCGCTGATCGTCCGGAAGCTGCTCGGCTGTTTTCATACTCTTATCTCCAGATTATTTCTGCATCTGAAGAGTCGGTGAGCAGACACATTTAGTCACTTTCAAACGCATTCATATGATAAATGTGTAGTTTATTAATGTGTGATAAAGCGTGATGTTATGATCTGTTCAGTGAACTCTAGAGTCTCACAGCTGTTGTTACGGAGTGTGTTATTGTCTGAGCTATGAATGAACAGATCAGTTACACAGCTCTGAATCCTCTAGAAATCAGCAAAAGCCATTGTGTGTGTTTGTGCCTGTTTGACTCAATCTCATAAAAGCAGTGAAACCTGAAATAAAGTTTCAGACAGTGGACATTAGGAAAAATAACCAAGAAATACTAAGACTGTCACGTCAACACCATGTTTTTTGTTAAAGATTTCATTTTTGGCATGTTTGCCTTTATTAGTGCAGTAGGACAACGGACAGGGAGTGAAGTGGGCGAGACAGGGGGTGGGACCTGGAAAAGACCATAAGCCGGGACTCGAACTCGGGTCGCCTGGAGCCGTCATGTCGGAGCACTAACCACAAGGCCATCGACTCAATAACACGTTTTGTATTAAAGTGCCATTGTGTTACAGTCGGCTATTTTGTTTTCAAGATCTTTGGTATATTGACCGTGTGAGTGTTCTGAAAGCATTTCTTCCCAGAAGAAAATGATATTGCTCGGCGTTTGCTCTTTCATTGCTCAAGAGATTTGATTGAGTTCTCAGTTGTCTCTCCAAAAATGAGAGTGTAAATGTTGAAACACATGAAGAGTATGAAGGTGTAAATGAATGTAGATTGTAGAGGTCAAATAATATGGATGTGATGAGAAATGTTTGAGTTCTTCAATAATATCGACTTTTGATTGCTCAGACAAATCTGCGCTCAGTTAGATTCTGTTTGTTGACATCTCTTCTCAAACTCTACTGTCATCTGTCAGGTTTCTGACTCTTTTTCTCAGGAGAAACATCTGAGATGTGACTTCAATAGTTTTCATTTGCTCTCCATTGAGTCTCAGCGATGTCTAGAAATAATTGAGACATTAAAGTGTACTTGTTTCTTACGGGTTTAATTGGAGAAGATTCGAGACGACAGACTGTAAGAGGATTGTCTGTTTCAGGTTGATCAGGTCACTTCCTCCTTATACACACACAATTAAAAGCTGGTTTGTGTGAGAGAGAGATCAGACTAACAGTATTAACAGAAGGATTTTGTATAATATTGTTGCCAGCTAATGATACATTAAATTGAGGCACTTGGTTGTGTTGTTCTGTTAAAGCGGTCGAATGGGTGAAACAGGTCAAAATTCGCAGTCATTTACATTGAAAGTGGGACCTGAGACTTGGGCCAGTAAGCGACAATCTACAGCGCTTGAACCCAAATGAAAAGTGAGGTTTGGAGAGGCAGGTGCCACACACGTTTTCTTGTGTTGTGATAGTTTCTAATACTCCAAATGTGGTCAATTTCTTCCTCCAGTGGTCTTGTTTCATTGAATTGAGTTCAAACAGATGTGATGGAGCGCTGGTGATGATTCAGAGCCGTAATGAAAGCACAATAGTTCTGCTGCCGGGACGGCCATCATTATTTGTGCGTGCATTGTTTATTTATGTTTAAACAAAGCGTTGTGCCTCTCTGAGCAGATCTCAGCGCTGGTGTGTGTGTTTCACCCTGTTTAGATGCTTTTACTGCCTTCAGTTAGACCGCACAACTCAATCTCTCTCTGTTATAAAATATTAAAGACTTTACACATTAAAACGATGGCATGTCTTTACATATTGCATTAGCATCCATTAGACATTAGACATCGGCTTTATGACGTTACATGGGGATGAGTGCTGCGACTTTCATATGTTTTAAGTCTTAAGCGCATCATGTCTTCTGGTACATTTTTATACATTTTGTTTTGTAACATCGGTTTAACTGGGCTTTATAGCATTATGACAGCTTTGTTTATCATTCCAGCCAAAGGTTCACCTGAGAGATAGGAAAGCGATGTTTTACTGCCTCCGCTTTACGGTGGCACGCTAACACATTATGAGGTCGAAGGGCATGACTTAGTGACCGTTGTCAAATCAACTTTTCTTTGAAAGAAGTCTTTTTCTGAATCCGGGCTCTTCCCATGTTGAACGACACAGATAAAGAGATAACAAACGTGTTTACGGCGCGTCTCCTCTGTGTCAGGGGTTATACATGTAATGTATACCATAAACGAAATGCGTATGTGAAACAAATTAGCCGGAAAGATTCTTGTCTGTTTAGATTCAGATCGGATTGCATTATTTTCGTGGGGTGAGGTGATAACCGAGCTGCTGTCTCATCTCACATCTGGTCATTTTCATTTAAGACTGCACTGCCGTCAAGGGCATCACCATGACAACAGTCAGAGGGTGGAGAGTTTGTCCAGGTATTCCCATGCGAGCTGTCCTCTAAATCAACTACAAAGACTCAAGGATGTCTCGTCTGGTCATTAAAGCCGACGCTTTCTTAGTGCTGGAAGATGTTCAGAAGTGTTTTATGTGTCCGTGACATCTTCTGTTTGTCTTCCACCTGAGGAGGCACATCTTCATAAAGCAGAGAAAGGATGTGAAGAAGCTTTTAGAAAAAAGTTTGAGATGTTTTTGATGACATGATTATTGGCCATATAAAACTAGTTTGTGTTTTGGGAAAACGTAACATTGTTTATGCAAAAATATATGTATATTTGTGTATGTTATGAGTAGCTTTCTGTCATGATATAGATTTTTTGGTGGGTATTTCTGTTAGTATAATCACATTGGCTGGACAGGTCATTTCAACTCTATTAAATTCATTTAATTCGTGTCATTTTTTGGAGGATCTGACCGAAATGCAATTTTATAAACATGTGTTCGGAGGTGTATAAAGAGCTTACATAATGAAGCGTTATGTTTTTACGATCTTAGAATGAGTTATTTCGGTCTACATTTGCCGGGATCTCCTCACATGGAATTCATCATGTTGTTTCTACAGTAGCCCTAAAAGGACAAACTGCTCTACAGAACGCGTTTCGTAAATACGTTATCTCCTTCGGGAGGGAAGCAAAAACGTGACGACATCTTAGTTCTGTGCCAGCCACCGTGGCACTTCCAAAGGGAGGAGGAGGTGTTGAGTGAGCCGTTGGTTGCAATTCGCAACCTCACCACTAGATGCCGCTATATTTCAAACACCAGACCATTTATAAATCAAGTTGAATCTCTTCTGGCTTATTATAATTGTTTACATCTTATTTAAAAGCATGTTGATGTTACTGAGTATTAATCACGTAAGTATTTTACAGTGTTAGCAGCGGCAAAGGTTTTCTGAGCGATACAAAAGGGTTTGTTTTTATCTTCATGACCTCTGATGCTGGACTTTATCAGCATTTCTGTATCCTTTGGCTAGTATGTAATGGGTCTGGACAACATCTCTTTGTATTTACTCTGATCTGGCACTTTAATATCTGCTAAGCAGGTGCAGGAACCAGCATCTCTTTTGAACTGTGTCTCAGCAACGGGGTCACATCAGATCAGAACAGCCTCTCTTTTTATCCGCCAGCCATTCTGGGGCAAAATGAGGGATTTTTTAAACCACATAACTGATGTTCTAAGTTCGTTTCTTGTCGTATGTCATATTTATGGTTGTGTGTGTCTGTCTCTTCAGATCATCTGTCGTCCCCGCGGCCGTTCTTCTCGTCTCTCCGCTCCGGGCTGCTCCATGCAGGGTAGCGGCTGACGTGTGGGCCGCTCTCCGGTGAGCCTGTCCAGACTGAAGCTGGGGAAGTTAAAGGTGGTCCGGCGGCAGCTGCTGCAGAGATATGAGCACCAGCCGTTCGTCTCGTGTCTGGGCGGGCTGTACGGCTGCCAGTGGAGGCGCTATCAGAGAGCCAAAGCCCAGCCGGGAGAATGCTGCTGCAGCCGGGTCAGAACGCACGCTCACACACTTTACTTGAAAATCATGCAAATTTGAGATGACGTGTTGTCAAACAAAACCTCACAATCTCAGATGTTGATGTAATGATTGATATAATGTTTTGCATTCAGAATTTGACTGATGATGATGTCATGTTGTAACATTTGCAAACTGCTACATTGTTGCCACGTGACCTCATCATTTTGCATGTTTGATTCAGCGAAACGTTCATTTATCCATTTGTTTTGCATTTTATATACACATTGTTTGACAATGTCTCAACTCTCGACAGTCCGATCAAATGAATCGAGAGGTTTTTTTAAATTGTGGTTGATATTCCTTGGAGTTGAAATAGTCCAGTGCACGGCATTATGGGATACAGTATCTCATATAGTGTAGTTGTATATTGCACATTTTGGCAGATCGAGTACATCATCTGTTAATGTAGAAAGTGTGCATAGTAATATTAGAATATTAGTATCGAAGTATGTTCCACAGTTTTTTCTTCAGTATTTGAGTCTATATATTTGAATGACATCCATGATTTTACTTTGAGGTAACACTTGTCTGCCTTGATTTTCTTTTGGAAATCAAATGTAGTTCATGTTTCTATGGTCAAACTAAACGCAGACGTCAGGATGGATGAAGCCAGTGCAATGCACCACATTTATGATGTATTTTATTTATGATCGGCATATTTCTCCATCGCTGGGTTTGTTCAAGTATTTCCTTTAAGATCTCTTACATCAAGCAGAATATCTGCACACAAGTCAAACCACCGGGAAAGTATTTATCAAGGCACTTTTTACAGCCGTGACTGATTTGTTTTCTTCATCGATTCTGCTTCTCATCTGTTAATGGGCCGTTGTGTAAAACAAGCTGTTTCTTCGTAGACAGAAATAAACGCTTCTGTAAGATACACAAACACTGGAGCAAGTTCAGAGGTTTCATTGACTCACTGTGGATGATCGAGACACGCGGACGTCCCAAAAGTCTGATATGATGTGTGTGTGTTCGGAACTTTCTAACTTTAGCGCTTCTCATATTCTTGGCTTCCTAAGACATTTTCCTTGTTTTCCTCACGATTGTAAGCCGCTTTGCATAAAAGCATCTGGTAAATACCTAAATGTAAATAAATGTGTGTTGTGTTACAGCTGGAATGTGGCAGCTTCGCTCTCATCATCGTGACTTTTTTCCTGACGCTGGTGTTGCTGTATTTCTGGAGTGAAGCACAGAATGATTATAATGACTTTGACTGGTGAGTGTCTCTCGACATTAAATGAATCAATTATTAAATTCATAAAATATTGAACGTCATTGCAATAGATGGCAAAATATCATTTTTAAAGAAATGCATATAAATGTTTTTGACAGTGTAGCTTAGGGTGACCATACGTGCCACTTTTTTCCGGACACGTCTTGGCTTTTGGGCGCATCCTCCGGAGGTCCCAATTGTCCATCCAGGTTTATTATTTCAGAAAAGCAACCGTTTTGTTTCAAGGTAAGAACGAAACTACAATGATTATGAGAAACAAATGTTCATTTTACCTGGAACGTGAGAACCTCGAGGACGTGTGCAGTGGACGAATGCGACCTCCGGAGGATCTGTCACAGGATGTGCCACTTATATATAACTTCATACATCCACAAACATGACACTCGTGATGCCAGTTGAGTGTACGCAAACCAAAAAGTCAAATCAATTCCTTAGAAAATATCTAGCATCATTTGTTTGGAGACAAGTGTCATCGAATGCAGTTACATTCATACAGTTTGTTTTTACTTACATGAACAAATCATCTTCGGGTCGCTCTGTGAACCCTGCTACTGTATGATGGACATATGTACTTTATATGATCCGTACAAACAGTTCGTCTGACTGATGTTTCAGGTTTAATTTTGTGAACTTGGGTTTCTGGTTCCCGTGGTCAGTGGTGTTGCTGGTGGCGGCGGCGGCGCTCTTCACCTACATCGCCCTCCTGCTGGTGAGAATGTGAACTGCAACAAAGTGCTTTAACATCAGTGTGTGCCGAAAGTGAAGATGCTGATGTTTGCTTTGAATGTTTCGCAGGTGCTAGGAGTTTGTCTTCTGTCTGAAGGTCAGCGGCTTTACCTCCACTGGAGCCACAAGGTGAATGAAGTATCAACTTATGTTGTCACCTGCGATTTTTTTGTTGTCGGACCTCAGTGAAGCGACTACATTCAGAATCATGATCGCCGTCTGTTTGTTTGGTGCTAACACAGATTGGTATCCTGGTGACTCTGAGTTTCTCCATCAGCGCCACAGCTGTCCTCTCTGATCTGTGGAGTAAAGAATGGACCACGCTGCTCCTCTCGTTCCAGGTGGGTCGCCTCACCCGCACCTCAGCATGTTATTCGTGTGTCAAACCTGATTCTGTGACGGTGTAACGTGGATTTTGTTTTGCAGGTCACAGCGCCCTATCTTCACTTGGGCGGAGTTTCACTGATGACACTTCTGTCCTGGCCAATAGCCTTACACATCTTTCGCATGACCAAAAGAGGTATGTGATCCTGTTAGGTGCCGAAGATGAATTTAAACCCAATGTGAATCCTCAGTGGTAAGCTATGTGGCTTTTGGTGATATTAGTGTAAATAAATCAACCGTATGAAGGAACACATCTGTACAAAAAAACAATTCGACACTTTTATTAAAGACTCGAGTGACGCTGTATTCGTCCCATTAAAAGCTCAGTTGGTTTTTCTCCTACAATTTTCCCTTTTTCTTTTATCCTGTGTCTCGTTCACCTCTCTGATCATCAGCTGAGTCATGTCTGGGACTCTTTAATAAGGTCATGATAAATAAGACAGAAAGACAGCTGCACGACACAGACTGAGCTCACACCAGCTGGATGTGATGATCGCCTCCATCCACAGACCTCTCCATTGTCTCATCATCTCTCTCTCTCTCTCTCTCTCTCTCTCCCGTCATGAAATTAGCCGTGCCAGTTTAGAGATGACATCAACATGCATCATGCTCATTCTCTTAATTGGCGACCCAGCAGGGTGTCGCAAGATCTAATTGGCTCTTGTTAGCGTGACATTGATCTTTCTCTAATTTCACGCTTTTTGATGTTTATTTGTAGTTAGAAATCTGACAAATGAGTTTCAGAAGATATCTGAACAATGTGTCAAACTGAGCTCAGATTTGTCTCGTCTGCAATCAAAAGTCGATATTATGGAAGATCTCAATATTAAGTCAAACATTTCTTATCAAGTTGACCCAAATCCAGACTATTTTACCTCTACAATCTACATTTACACCTCACTCTCATTTAATTCTGTTTTTTTTTGAGAGAGAGACATCCATCAGATACACTTTATATATGAAATATAATCTTGGGTTTGTTGTATGGAGTGATGGAGAGAAGGGTTCTTGTTTCAGAGAGGCAGGTGGTTATCCTGAGTCTGTATTTGGCTGTTCTCTTCACGCTGTATCTGGTGCCGCTGGGCATGTATTCTCCGTGTATCAAAGATGAGGGAACCCTGGGACCAGCGCCCATTCTCATCGGACACAGAGGAGCACCCATGGTGTGTTATTTCAATATCACGTTTCTGTGTAATGCTGAATGTGAAGACGGCGGATTTTGATGAAATTGCAGTCGTTGTTTTTTTGCGTTTGACCCCACTGTGATGAGCAGTGTTGTTTTCTCTTCAAACAGTTAGCACCAGAGAATACACAGCTGTCTTTTGAGAGAGCCGTAGAGGCGGGTGGAGAGGGATTAGAGACCGATGTCACAATCAGGTGAGAGTCTTGTCTCATTCGCTAACCTTTTGTTTACATATAAAAGCATTATCATATAATCCCCGGGCTTATTGCTTTTATAAAACGGTTACTCCATATGCGTAGCAAGGTTTCATAAAAGAAAGTATATAAAGTGATATTTAGGCTATGTAATGCGGTCAGCCATTATATATCGGGGTATTTTATAACAGCTTAGAACTCGGCTCAGCCAATCAGAATCAAGGACCAGAACTGACCGTTTTATAATAAGCGTTAACACACGATGGGCTTTCTCATATATAATACATGGATTTTGACAGTTCTTTACTATTTGTGGATGCTTCTATAGGTGTTCTTCTCTATGTGTGATGTTTACATCCAAGAAGTCAAATCTGTGAGATATGAGAGCATATAGAGTTTTTAATAAGGTTTTTGTGAAGTTTCAAATGGTTGCCTACATAGATCGTATTAAATCAGTCACCTGTGAGGTTACATGGGTAGAAACGCTGTCTTTAAAGGTGGATGACTATAGTATAGATATAAATACATACAGATGCCACATCCACCAGCTCCAGATACATCAACGTGTCCACCATCTTAGAACGGGCAACATTTCCGTCGCTGTCATCGCACGCAGTACAAATGTATTTAGACATAAGATATTTAGTCTTGTTTTATGAAAAATAATACAAGAATTAAGTGCGGTTATGGTAATAACAAGCCAAAAATTCTGCCAATGGGGTGAGAGAAATAAACTTGAATTTGTTTGACCTTTTTCTCAAGAACCTACTTCAAGTTTATTTTTCTCACCCCGTTGGCAGATTTTTTGGATTCTTTTTGCCATAAACTTTCTTAATTCTTATATTTTTCTCCTAAAACGAGACTAAACATCTTAGGTCACTTTTCTTGTTGAGAAAGTGCATCTTGATGGAAGAATGCTTTGATATTTGTACTACAAAACAAGATTGAAACCCTTAGTAAGAACATCATTTTTTGCAGTGCAGTCGCACATCATCAGATCTGTATCTGTCACACACATCCACGTGCCCAGCAAATAGATAAAAGATAACTCCGTTTTTAAAAGTTGTTTTATTGTTCCTTCTAATTAATATCAATCAAACTGCAGTTGGTTTGTTTTTATTGAAGCCATAATAACAAAGAAAAAATACTGCTAATACACAATAAAACACAAAAAAACATGATTACATCATAAAAAGCATGAATTTATCTCATTTTGGAACCAAACTATATATTTCTATTGAGGGATATGTAAAAAAAGGTTTTATTTCAGAACAATTGGACTTTGTGATTAAACTTAATAAAACTGAACTTATTCTTGATTATTCTTAATTAAATAAGCTTTGGACCCACCCGTAAGTAAAAACTAATACACCATGAGAAACTAATTAATAATTGTTCTTAGTAAATAATAATAATCCTTAAATGATAGATTTATGGGACAAAATTACACAGAATTGTATAAGATACAGATGAAATTTCTTTACACAAATGACTTTTTCTTACTTTACTGACCTGAAATTCCCTTCTTTTGTTTTTCTTTCTCATTCCTTCATTTTCTCGTTTCAAAATATATTTTTAAATTGGGTTTATATTAACGATGGTCTGGTTGTCCGAGGCTTTTGACCCCGCTGACACATAGGAATGTATTTAACAAATGTGTTACACATAAAGTTGTTTTATCCACATGACTTCGGACCATATCAATGTAAAGAGTAAGCCACAGGGAGGATAACCAAACACGATTCTTCTGTGGTGTTGCTGTAAAGAATCTTTTCCAGCATCTTTACTTTTAAGAGCGTACAGGACTCACGCACAACATTTCTGTCGGCAGTTATGATGGTATTCCGTTCCTGATGCACGACACCACACTGAGGAGAACCACAAACGTGCACGAGATGTTTCCGAACCGAACAGACGCCCCGGCAGCGATGTTCACCTGGAGCGAGCTGGAGATCCTCAACGCCGGATCGTGGTTCCTCCAGGTACTGATCTACGGATGTGTGCACAGCGTGTTATTGTGAAAACATGATTGTCTTTACAGAATAGAAGCAGTTTTATCAGATGATACGATACAAAGATACACATCCAACAGCGGTGTGGTTACTGCCCTCGTAATTAACCTCAGAAATCCCTCTCAAATCCCTGCTGGAATCAATAGGGATTAGAGGACTCTGTCTGGAATTAGGTTTGGCCAGCAGGTAGCGTGCGTCACAGTTCCAGTCGACCCTAAAAGACACACGTCTGCGGTCTCGCCCTGTCTAAAGATCAACCCAGAGAGCTTTGATGAAGCGTTTATCATGGGATTGTTGTGAAATGCATCCGTTACCTTTGAGCTCCTCGGACAGGGTTGCCAGATCTGCGTAACGAAACCAGCCCGACGACCAGTCAAACCACCTCAATTGACTTAATAATTCATTATTGAATTAATTATACATTTCATTTGTTTTCAATTAAATAGATCCTCTTCTCTGTCACAAGTCAATTTGGATCTTCATTCATCTGTTAATAAAATGGCTCAGACAGTCACACAGCTGCTCGTTCTGTTTCTCCTCTCAGAGGGACCCATTCGGTACGGCGGCGTCTTCTCTCGATGTACACGAGAAGGTTCAGGTCCAGAACCAGACCATTCCCACCCTGAAAGAGCTTCTGAACCTTGCTGCCCAGCACGGGAGCCTGGTGATCTTTGACCTCAGACGGCCGCCCAGAGGTCACCCGTACAGAGACACGTGGATCAGTCGCACCCTGGAGGTGATACACAACGAATCCTCCATTAACTCCAGTCAGGTGGGTCATGAGCCTGATGAACTCTTGCTTGCACCGTGAAGCATTACTTCTGATAACTTGTTTGGAATAAGGAGCCGGATGGGCGGTGTGTTTATAATGGTGTGTTTTCTGTCAGGTGTTGTGGTTGCCGGCTGATCAGAGGAGTCTGGTACAGGAGCTGGACCCGGACTTACAGCAGACGTCTGGAGATCACGGCACCCTCGCGGAGCTTCAGGAGGAGCATATAGTCCGACTCAACCTCCATTACAGCCACATGTCACAGGAGCAGATCAGGTACACACAGTAACGCACGTCAGACGTATTTATTTATTTGGCAGACACTTTCGACTTTATACAATGCATGAGGTATATACGAAGAGATATTTCCAAAATGAGATAGTAAAAATCTTTCAAAAATCATGTTTTCTTTTATTGTGCATTACAATTAATATCAATCAAACTGCAGCAGGTTTGTTTTGATTTAAGCCATAATTACTCCAAAAATACAGCTAACTAACACAATAAAACACAATAAAAACATCAAAACATCATAAAAAACATGTTTTTGAATTCTTTTCATATTTTTATCAGTATGTTTGTTCGTTGGTGTTCAAACCCACAATCCTTAGGCAATGCTCCCTGTAATGTTTTACATTTTTGAATGTACTTCAATTTTACTTCAAGTACACTTAAATGTACATTTGAGGTTAAAAAATACCTAATATATATAACAAACTATAAACAACAGTATACTTAAAGTGCAAAATATGTAAATAGTAAGATGTAAGTGTAATGTAAAATTACACTAAATTTTTTACACAAAAGAAGATATTTGGAAGAAAGTTGTTAACAGAACAGCGCTGGACCCCTTTGACTTCCAAAGAACAATGCAAGTGAATGGGGGCCTTCATGGGGAACAACATTCTTCAAAATATCTTCTTTTGTGTTCTGCGGAAGAAAGAAAGTCGCACAGGTTTGAAATGACAAGAGGATGAGTAAACGACGACCGAACTAACCTGAAGTAGTGGATAGTTGCAGAACACAAAGTACTAAACTAGTAGTTCACCGAGTGTAATTCCAAGTTTATTTTCATACACTAGAAATGTGCTACAAAGGTGTTTCCTTCTCTAGAAAGTATTAAACTAGTCAAGTATCAGTACACCTATAGTTGACTTGTAGTGTAGTTGCAGTACAACTGAAAAACATCAAAACTGGTTGTTTATTTAAAGTTTTCTACTAAGTTTACACTTGTTGTTTACTTAACGGTATACTTTCATCAACTGAAAGTGGCCCAATTTCCCAAGTATCATAAAACTAATACACTTACTGATACACAGTACTACAAGTGATGTTTGTACACTTATAGAATATAGTTCAGAGCATACTTGAATTGACTTGAAGGATGCTTATCTTTTGTAAGTAAGTGTAGAAAAAGCTTTTTCTCCTTTCTTTTGTCCTGAACCTCACATCACTCACTCTCTCTCCTCGACGCCTTTCTCATTTCAGAAAGTACGCATCAGTGAACATCAGTACTAATCTGTATGTGATCAGTCAGCCGTGGCTGTATTCTCTGGCGTGGTGTGCAGGAGCTCATTCAGTGACCACTAACGCTCTTCACATTCTGAAGAAACTCCAGCGGCCGCTCTTTCTCATGGTGAGTGACCGGACGTCAGGACGTCATGAATAAGAAATCTTATTGTGTTTTATTGTCATTGATCTCTGTTCCTCGCACACACGCATGCATGCACGCAGACTCCTGAAGACTACAGTTTAATGTGGAGTCTGACGGATATCGTCTCTGCTTTCCTCATCGCCGCTGTTTTTATATTCCACTGGTGAGTCCTGACTGCATCCATAAAACACCTGTTGAGTGATGTTGCCTTTAGATATTAACACATTACTATCCATACAAAGAAATGTCTCAACCCATAGGAAAAATCTTTAAAATCTCAAATGAGTTTGAGAAGAGATGTCAACAGTGTGTCAAACTGAGCTCAGATTTGTCTCGTATGCAATCAAAAGTCGATATTATGGAAGATCTCAATATCAACTCAAACATTTCTCATCAAATCCACCAATTTTCTCATTCATTTACTCCTGAACAATTACACTCTCATTTGATTCTGTTTTTATTGCTACGAAGACATTTTAAAAGAAACAACTGAGACTTATCGATACCTAAATGAAACCCAACTGAGAACTCTGCGCGGTGAATCTCGACTGTTTGATGAAATAAAATCACCGTCATCTTTCCTCCTGCAGGTGGCGTGAGAGAGGTTTACCTTTCTGGTCTGGCAGCAGACAGGTGAATGAGAACGGACCATACAGCAAGTTCAGGACCGGTAAGTTATCTCATGTGCCATCGCTCATCTTTGATCTGCTTGCATCTAACATATGCAACATTTCTGTATGCTTGAAAAGCCCCAGCTTTATATGTATGTAAATAATGTCATGAACATATACAGCACATCATAAATTAATACTCAGATTCCCTCCCAAAAAATGTGAGCTTCCATACCCTAATTGTAGATGTAGCCTACATACTGTATGAAGAGTTTGGTTCCAAAACTTGATGAAAGGTTCACCTCAAAATCAAAATTGAGCTATTTTTACTCACCCACATGACGTTCAACATGTTTTAAGACCTCCCGGCGTCGTCGGAACACAAATAAAGATATTTTAGGTGACATCCGAGAGATTTCCGTCATGGTTATAGTTGTTGTCAAGGTCCAGAAAAGGGGCTGAAGATGCCGAGAGGACGTAAACATGTTGAACGTCATGTGGGTAAGTAATAAAGAACAATTTTGATTCTGAGGTGAACTTTTCCTTAAAAAACCTTCAAAAATCATGTTTTTTGTGATGTTATCATGTTTTTATTGTGTTGGTTAGCTGTTATGGCTTAAATCAAAACAAACCAACAGCAGTTTGATTGATATTAATTGAAATCAGAGTTATTATAATATTGATTTTAGTTTTATTAAGATTTTAAATTAGCTTTATTTTTAGATTTTTCGTTTTTATGTTAATTTCAGTTAAAGTTGTAGCAATTTTGGTATATGCTTTTGTCATTTTATTATTTATTTGTTTATTTTTTATGTTGCTATATACTATTACTTTATTTCTATTTCAGTTTTTGTGTATTATTATAGTTTTAGTTCTTTAAACTTATTTCAGTTAATGTTTGATGCACCATTTACATTTTTTCTTTAGTTAAGTTTTTCCCATAATTTTTAGGTCAATATTTGATTTAAAGGACAGAAATGTTTTCAAAGTTTTAATTTTAGTAAACTATAAAAACCTTGATGGGAATGCACAATAAAAAAAAACATGACTGTAAATCTCATTTTGGAACAAAACTCTTCTTACAGTTTGTTATATAGTATATCCATATACGGTAAATATATTCCATATATGTTAGAAACTTTATGCCCCTGAAGGATCTATACTGTATACGTGATGATCTATGTGCCACATATGGTAATATAGGGACATATACAGTACGTCATACTGTATATGACATTTCTGTTTGGGTTGTTTTTCCTCTTGAATGTGTTTGAATGTGACTTTGTGCTGTAGAACCCTCTGAGGTGCAGGGCATTCGCTGGAATCCTCTGTTCTTTGATGGCCCGTCTCTCTCTCTGGACCCTGATCTCTCCCTGCATGTTTACCCTGTGCATGGCTTCTCTGTCCCCCTCTGAACCGCTCATCTGTCTCATTGCTGATCCGTGAGCGACCCACCGTGACGTTTCTCTCCGTATGGCAGAGCTCAGTGACGTCTGGTCCATCTCCAGCATCGGCGTTCGAGGAGAACCTCACAACTCGCCAGCCCAGCCGAACCTGCCCACTATCTCAGAAGAGCCGACCCGCTCGTCTGATACAGACATCTGTGGGAAAGAGATGTGGACGGACCAAAGCGTCCGTGAGATCTTCCTTTCGTCCGTTTCCACATGAGCTTCAGACTGATGTGATGCCGCGCGGAGTTCAGCTTCTGATGCGAAGCCATTCATGATACCTCACCTACCCAAAGGAAAGTTTTTATAGTCCTGCCAAAGTGGCAAAACGCAGTCCCAAATGGAAAAGAAATTTGTTCATATCTTGAATGTCAGGATGAACTGATTAAGTTGTATATGACATTATATTTAACATGCTTATGTCATGTTTAAAGTTCAATTTGGTATTTAAAATGATATTTTAAGGACCATTTGGATTTGTGACATTTTTAAAATGTTAGCACAATTTTTCATTGAATTTTTATTTAATCCAATTCCATTCCATTTTCTACCGCTTGTCCGAACTACCTCGGGTCACGGGGATTTAATCCAATTATTATTAAAAATGTTGATTTAAAAAAATTGTCAGTACACAATTTACTTTATATAACGATTACTATAAATGAAGAGTTTGGTTCCAAAATGAGATTTAAAAATTTTGTTAAAAATATTTTTTTTATTGTCCATTCCAATTAATATCGATCAAACTGCAATTGGTTTGTTTAGATTTGACATAATAACAAAAAAAATACAGCTCACTAGATGTTTTAAAAGTTTGGAACCAAACTCTTCAAATATAATTCATATAAGATTTTTTATCTAATGACATTTTGAGGGTTGGAGAAATGTGCTAAACACAAAAATGTCACAATGCGAAACATGGAGTCCTATAAAATCCTTTGATTCTGTGTAAAATAAATCCCTCAGGAAGTACTGCATGGTCAGATATTAAACCTCAGTACTTTGTTTTATATATCATGGTACATGGTCATGTCTGTCATAATCATATACCGTGGTATTTCAATGCTGCTTCTTCATAGAATACCGTAGTACTACCATTGGTAGTGCCATAACACGTTTACTTTAGTGACATATCAACTGTATTTTTATGAGTTGGTTGGCACGAGGAGATGAGAGGTCATTCTGTTTCTCCTGCTTCTGTGAAGTTATTTTTCATCATGTGAATGACTCGGTTTGCCTGTTTGACATCCTGATGCACAAAGTGTAGCGCACGGCAAAAAAACGAAGAAACTGCTCGTCATTGCAAAGGCATATTTCAGACCTCTTTGGAAACATTGAAGATGTCCGTTTCACTGCATGATGTCACACAATCATGAATAAAAATCAGACAATGTGAAATTATTAGTTCTGATAAAGAGCTTTCACTTCCTGAGAAATATCATCAGCTTGTAGTGACAAACGTAAATTATAATATAGCCACTGTTGCCAGTCAAGTGATGAGTGAAGATTTGGGTTTGACGTTTACTGAAACTGCAGACATGAGCTTTCCATTGAATGATGAAACCTTTTGCCTGTATACAATGCAATGCCAAGTATGATTTCTATTTAATCTGTAACATATGTTTGTATATATGATTGTAAACCGATCTTAAACAGAATTCTGATAAGACGTTTTTGTTGTGACTATATAAACATTTTAACTTCAACAGCTTTAAAAATGACATTTGTGTTTTTTTCAGCTAATTCTTTCAAGTGTGCAATTAGTATGCCTTTAAATAAGAAATGATCTCAGTCTACTTTTGACGTTCTCGGAAATATACTTAAAATGACATTCAAGCATACTTACAGTTTATCTACCCTTCATACAGTACATGTACTCAATTTTTAAAGGAGAACTAATGTTAATGAAGTCTTTGAAGTGTGTGGCTTGTGTTTACTGAAAAAGAAAATACTGTGCTGGACTGGGCTACATAAGACCAGTTTTACTGCACTTATGCATTTTGATGTCCTTATGTTGTTCCAATTGCTTCTATTGTTGACCTCAATTGTTAATCGCTTTGGATAAAAGCGTCTGCTAAATGACTAAATGTAAAGTTTCGATTGATTGGCTTATTAAAAACTCAAAGTTTATTTAATTGAGGAAAACATTTTTGAACATGTATGTTTATGAGACATATTGTAAAACTTAAGAGTATACTTACTATAGAGTTTGTAAAGAAAGCCAACTTAAAAGTGAGGAAAGGTCATAACCAGAACCAGAATGTAGCTGCAAGCCGCAATACGGGGCCAAGCCCCCAAAGGCGCCGCAAGAGCAGTCCAAGTGTCGATGAAGCGTATAAAGTTTCGTTCCGATAGATCGAAAAATAGCTGATATACGGCCTCAAATCCATTTTTGGGTCAACTTTGAAAAGTTTGCGACCTCAAAACGTTTGAACAAAAGCAAAAATCGCATGTCTGACGGGTCACGTCTGTTCGGCTCAGTCCAAAGATCTTGTGAGCCAATTTTCACAACATTTGATCACAATTTTTAGGACTAGAAATTAAAAAACGCAATACTGTACTTTTCAAGATGGCCGCCACTGTAACGGGCGTAGTCTTAACGTAACGCAATGAATGCGATGAGCCTGAAGAGTGGAGGACATGTTGAACCTACCAAAGGGTTCAAAAGTTTCATCAGTTTGAAAAGTGCACATTTGAACTTCTGTTGGCGCTATAAAGTGAATGCTAGAGACCCCATACTCGTTCACATATCTATTGAGTACCACCACTACCAGTGTGCCAAGTTTCATCATTTTCCTACGTACGGTTCATAGGGCTGCCATAGACTCCCATTTGAGAAGAAAAAGAATACCAACAGTATTGGCCCCTAATTTCACAAGTTCAAGAAAGATAAATATAAGAGACGGCAAAAATGTAACATTGACAGCGAATAAAGCTCAGCGTCAAAACCTTGAATATGACAATACAGTTTAACCTTTCAGAAAACAATCTTTCAAATATTCATTTTGATAAAAAACTTTATTTGATAACTCATATGGTGCAATTACATAAAGAAGTGACAAAACAGAACTTTCATGTCATCATACAGTTAATTCATCAACACGTCTAGTTTAGATTAGTTGGGCTCTTACCAAACATAAGTCACTTTCTCTGACATTTTCATAAATTAAATAACTGATAAATATAATGAACAATGACAGGAACCACATTTGCAATCATAAGCATACATTACAAAAGCATTTCTTTTGAAACACCAAGTGTATGTGGGGTCATACGCAGACTGAAATAAGGCCGTTTGTGTATTATTCCAACATCTCTTTCCCTTCATGTGCTTTTCTCTAACATCAATGAAACGAAACTGTGACTCAGATGTAAAGGACTTTATGGAGGCTGATCCACAGAAGAACATTAATCATGTAAACACAAGAAACAATGTTAATATGTGCTTTAATATAACCTGTAAAAACAAAGTTCCTCATCTTTCAAAAAGTATTAAGGCTTACAGTGTTACAAAGTTAATATAAATAAAATCGCACGCGTTCATAAACCAAACGCAAACTGAATTATAAAAGCTCAATTATCATGCATTTTTCACAGCACATTTACAGTAAGTGTCAGCACATAAATATTCAACGTCATCTGCTCAGAGCCGTTAATGTGAAGACGGCATCGAAAATGATTTTTAATGCCATGCCTATATATTCAATCCAGTTCATTGGTACCTACATTTTACATCATCACATATGACAAACACTCTGGAACACAAAAAACCAAACTCTGCTAAAATGAGTTTTGTGGAGCGGAGAGCTCGCGCAGAGCCGGTCAGAGGTAGTCATCCTCACTGGAGGTGGATGAAGAGTCGTCGTCGGGATACACAGAGCCCTGAGAGCTGGAGGACGGTGTGCGGCTCATTGTCCACAGCTGAGCTGCGAAGACCCGCCCCCAGCTGCACGGCCGACCAATAGGCCGCAGCAGACGCACCAGCTCCGCGGCCTCGCGCCAATCAAACGTTCACTTGCTGTGGCCGCGAGAATTGCGCTGTTTACTCATGGAAGTCAACATCTGGCTAATGTAAGACGTCAACAGGTCGTCCATTTTATAACCCTGTGATGAAGAAGCCAGAAGTTACTTCACGTTTGGTTTATTACAGTAAGCATATTCTTTTTGGGCCACTTTCAAGGGACTTCTTTGCAAGGGATGGTATGGTCGACCACAGCATGGCAAGAGCAGTAGAGATCACATAAAAGTCTCTCACCAGTGATGTCTCACACAGAAGTTTGCTGCCCTGGACCAGGTTTCCAATGGTGATGTGAAAGTATGTGTTTCCAGAGCTCCAGTTTGAAATCTTTGTGAAGGGATACGTGGTTAAAATATCCTGTGGAAAGAGAATGAAACAAAGTCACTCTATGACGATCACTACAAAGACAACGCCACTATGAAGAAAGGTCACACACCTTGTTCTTGGGGTCGATCAGACTGACTCCATGTTTGTTGATGGCTATGAGGAGGATCTCGGGGAAGTTTGGCTCAGTGGTTTGCTGCATTGACAGGATTTTATAAAGACTTTATGTTTTGTGTCTTGAAGAAACACTTGTGTGCTTTATAACGGTTTTGTGGGAGTGTTACCTTCACTTCAAAGAATGCAGAACCAAACGTGGCCCATTTGAAAAGGATCTTCAGAAACATCAGCTTGGCTTCCTCTCTCGATTTACCGGCATGTTTGTTGAAGTACGCCACAATCGACTGCGAAACCATTCAAATCAAACATAAACTGGCTCAATGCTACTAAAGGGACATTTGAAAAAATGAAACAGAAATAAAAACAAACCCTCTTCCAGTCGTCCGGAGAGAGCTGGCGTATCAGATCCTGAGGAATAAGCTCCTTTAGCATCTTGGGAATGCTGGGAAGTGAGATTTATCGTCTTCAAATTTGACTCGGTAGATGAGAGCGCCAAGCTGGAAAACCTCCTCTCTGGAGCACTTGTGATATCCACGGAGATATTTAGGTAGTTCCTACACACAAAAAGTGTTGGGATCTTTTAAGTGATGTCATAAATCACCATACATTGTATTGTTTTTGAGCCACATGTGACGCTAGAGTATTTTGATGTTCACGTGACTTCTTGACCGGCTCACCTGATAGTAATGAAAGATGGAGTCCGCAAATGAATCTTTCCCTGGAACTGTGGTCGTCCACAATTTCTTCATGAAAAACACCTGATAGGTCAATGAAGGAACTATCCCTGAACATCAGAGAAAGACACTTTGATTAGTATTTATTAGCTTTTTTTTAAGTAAAAAAACAACTAATAGGATTTACTTAGTTTTATGTGTTATTTGTGGAAAAACTTTTCTTTAAAAAACTGTGTAAAATGAACGTTACATTTTTTAAGAAAAGTTTTTGCACTCTGTTTTTTAAAGTAAAGTTTAATTAAAAAGTTTATTTCACACAGTTTTTAAAGAAAAGTTTTTGCACAAATAACACATAAAAATAAGTAAATCCTATTAGTAAAATTCTTTAAAAAACGGTGTGCAAAAACCTTTCTTTAAAAAACTGTGTGAAATAAACTTTCATTTTTAATTAAACTTTACTTTAAAAACTGTGTGAAATAAATTTTTAATTTTTAATTAAACTTTACTTTAAAAAACGGTGTGCAAAAACTTTTCTAAAAAAATTGAACGTTTATTTTACACAGTTTTATTAAGGATTTTACTTTAAAAAACTGTGTGAAATAAACGTTAAATTTTAAAGTGTAAAATAAACTTTACATTTTTAAATCCTTTAAAAAATTTAAGTTTATTTTACACAGTTTTCTAAAGGATTTCACTTTAATGAACTGAGTAAAATAAACTTTTAATTTTTAAAGTAAAATCCTTTAGAAAACTGTGTAATATAAACGTACATTTTTAAAGGATTTTACTTTCAAAATTAAAAGTTTATTTTACTCAGTTTTTTAAAGTAAAATCCTTTAAAAATTTACGTTTATTTTACACAGTTTTCTAAAGGATTTTACTTTAAAAATTAAAAGTTTATTTTACTCAGTTTTTTAAAGTAAAATCCTTTAAACATTTACGTTTATTTTATACAGTTTTTTAAGTTCAATTCTTCAAAAAATGGTGTGCAAAAACTTTTCTTAAAAAAGTTGTTATTTTCATTTTCTTTTTCTGTTATTTTATTTTATTTTCAAATTGTTATTTAAAATTTGGGAGAAATCACAAAACACAGAATAGTCAATTAAGAAAGACTGAACAAAATAAAAAATGTCACCCCCGGCTGTATACAGTATCCAAAAAAGTGGTACATTATGGTCATTTTCTTAGTGTTTATGTGATTATATTCACGGCCGTACCATCTTTAGCTGGTCTAGCTTTCTTTATCCAGTCAGTCAGATGACGAACAAAGTCAAAGAAGAAATCGCCCTCAGGTACACTGATCACCTACAAAACCACAGAAATAAAAGACTAGACTTCAAACATCTATTATGAACAACTGACGGCAAACGTGACGTTATGGATGTGATGGACAGTGAGGTCACACTAAATGCCGATGTATTACTGATGTTCAGGCAAAACAGATCTTCTAAACAGACCTTATCAGAAATCTTGACAAACAGACTGAATCCTTCAGGTGATTTCAGCAACAGTCTGCCGGAGATGTTCAGACAGAAATCTTTGGCTTTTGTGCTGGACTCCACCTCGAACGCCTGAAACAGACAGTAAACTTTCATTTCAATGTGCATCGCATCATTTGATGTCATCTGTCAGGACATCAAAAGATCCACCGCAAATAAATCATTATAATATACCATGCTTATGTTGACATGTTAAGACAAAAGAAAGATGTGTAATCTAGTTTTTTATTTCTAACTTCTCACTGATGTCTGTGTGTCACATCGCTTAAAAAACATGTGAAATTGTGTCACACCTCATCTGTGTCATCGGGGAAGTAGACTTTGTGAAAGATCTGCGTGGTCTTGTGTTGAATCGCCTCGACTTCAACCAGGTGAGGGGGATACTTGCGTGAACCATTCCTGACACATAAACAATGAATGATTCATACGTGAAGAGCACTAAAGCAGATGCCTCGTGAAATAAAAAAACAACATCATGATTCATGAGTCTAAATGGCCACGAATTCGGAATGAGGCAGACGAAGAAAAACACGAAACAAAGAAACAGAAAGAGAGAGAAAAGGAAGATGATTAAAAGCAGAAAGAGAGAGTGGCAGTGACATCATGTAGAGACTGAAAGTGTTATTCTGTGCAAACCGTCCCTATCTTCTATCTTTTCTGTCTGTTTTTCGGTGTCCGTGTTCCATTTTCTATGCTTATTTTTTACTTACTGGATTTTTTTATTTTTAAAATAGATTTTTTTTTCACCTTGGTATATTCTGGCCTTTCTGAGTTATTCACATATTCTTATTTCATGACCACTTATTTAAATTATGTGATGTTTTTTTCTTGACGTTGTGTACATTTTGGGACTTTTTAGAAAACAAAAATGTTTTATTTGACCAAGTCTACTGAAATTAAAAGATATCTCAAAACGGCTCAGAATGCAGACAGAACATTATCATTCCAAGGCAGCGATTTAGATTTTAACATGTGATACATTGTGCACTTAATTGTGATTCAGGGTTGTTTTTATAAGTAAAAATATATATATAATAAAATAAAGACCTAAAAATGATTTGAAAAATTTGAAATGCTGCCATAACAATAATCTGGAATTTAAGTAAAGGCACTAAAATAATAAGGTACAAAGAAATAAAACCTACAGTATAAAGCAATATATGGTAATCACTGATAAAATAATAAAATGGCAAAAAATGTAATTAAAAATAACATGAATACTAAAAATATACGAATAACAGCTCATTTAAATATGATCTATTAATAAAAAATAATAACTTTATTGTGAAATATTATACATATTTGGCCTAGTTTTTATATCCCGGTGGGGACCTAAAACTGAATACACACCAAAATGAGGTCCCCACGGGCGAAAAAGCGTATAAATCGTACAGAATTATTTTTTTAATCTAAACGTTTTCTATGATGTTGGGTTAGGCGATAAAATATACATTTTGTACAGTATAAAATTACATTTATTACATCTATGGACTGTCCCCACCAGACCTGTGTGTGTGTACATTACATATAGGAACATATGTGAGTGTATTCACCGTAAAGCTTTCTGGAGTCTCTGCATGCAGTCAGAAGCCAGTGGATGATTTTTCTTGGACTGCAGGAATCTCTGAACATGTGGTAACAGAACATTACTGGGAGGAAAGAGACCAGTACACAACCAGAGCAGCTCCCAACCCTTCTCCTCACTGTACCTGCAAACAAACAGGTACAAAAAAACAGCTTTATCGACGGGCAGAGAAATCGGACATCACTTAAAGTCCCCATTATTCATTGTGTTTGAGGCGGCTGCATGCGTGTGAACTCACTTGATGTGGTTGTCTGTCAGCTGTTTGATGATCTGACAGAAGATCTCGTCTTTCATTGGCTCCGCCTTCAGCGCACCCTCGAAGATCTGATCCGTGAGCTCGTTCACAGAACGCGTCCGCTTGGATGGATAGTCGCCCGTGTATTTCATCAGAGGTGCAGACGGAGTCAAGGACGCTTTACTTTTGAAAATCAAATGCCACAAGTGTCTAAAGTGAAGTGTTTGAGAGAGCGAAGGATATCGATGAAGGCCATGCAGGCCTCCTGCGAGAGCTCCTCGTGACTCACACATTTCTTCAGAAGAGCTTGTTTGATGGGTTCTCTCGTGCAGCTCCACAGTTTATCTTTCCCGCGGTTCTTGGTGATCATCACTCTGCTCAGTGTGTGTTTGGGAGGAGGTCTGGAGGAACGGACGGGGTCAGAACAATTGAGCGGTCTTGGGTCACAATGTTTGATTTGGTGGTATTAAAATCTAACCTAATTGCCCTCTTGTTACCACCAAAAAATAAATATCGTAATTAACAAAAAACTGTGTCTGATGAGTCTTATTATTATTGAGGATCTGAAAAGAATAACCAGCGAGTTAGAAATAAATACAAATAAAAGTAAAATGTCTGGATGCATTACAGTAAAGCGAACACAATAGATGATTGTTTTTTTCCTTATTTCGAGACTCTTTTTTTCTATTTTCTCTACTAAAGTGTATTTTCTGCACTATAAAGTGTAAATCTCAGACTTAACTGTCAATTTTTTTGATATCTGGGTTGTTTTCATGGAATATACAGTAAGCAGGGCCGGCCCAGCCCTAGGCAAGATTTTAGATTGCCCTACTATACAAAATAAATAAGTAAATAAATAAAATATCTGAAAATTGACCTTTTTTTAAAAGCAAAATGTATATTTATTTGAATATAACATGAATTGTAATGAACATAAATAGAAAGTAAATAAATAACAAAAAAATTTAATGTTTCTAAATACGTACTCATTGTTTGGAAATAACGCTGAAAATAAAATAAAACTTTCTCAATAATACTGTAGTTGAAAATAAGAGCTCATAAAACGAATATTAGATTTGTATTATTATTATTATTTAGCTAGAGGTGTTTTTTTAAACATTTTGTAAAGCTCTGCGCAAATGCTATAGGGACACAAGAAAAAGCTTATTGTATAGTTTTGGATTTTCTTAAATAAATGGCATGACCCAGTCACAGTGCCAGTAAACACTTTTTGCAGTTCACTTAGTTGAAAGAAGTCAAAAACAGCACGCGGTGTCAGTGTTTCCAGAAAAATGGTTCTAAATAAACAAGCTGCTGCGAGTGGGAACTTAAAACCGGTTATGAGTTCTGAATGGGAAGCAGGCGCTTTAACCAAAAGGCCACAATCTAACACACCAAATGTGGATTTCTTGAACTCGCCGAGTGAAGTTTACCTGCAAAGACCCCACTAGCTGGTCTCTGTTACACATGCATAATTAATGCGTTAAGATTATCAATCATAGTTAATCATAATAGAGTCATGACGCAAGAAGCTGTTTTTGCGCTCTCGTCTGGCGCCCCTCTGGTCATTTTATGCCACGGGCCGGCCCTGAATCACCTGACGAACTGAGAAATGAAATATATCAAACCTATATGACGGTCACTAATAAGCTGATAAACAGGAAGAGGTGAATGACCTGAAGTAGTCGTAGGAGAACTCCTCCAGCGTGTACGGCTTTATCCTCTCTGAACTCTCCATCAGCGGCACGTGTGAAATCCGGACCGACTCCTGACGTTGGTCTGGTGTCATGGTAACCAAAGCCTGAAGGCAAACAAGAGCGAGAGAAAACCAGACGGGTAGAGAAGATGAGAGAGAGAGCATGAATCATAAAAGAAGGATTATTTTTAGACTTTATTACCACAATGTCAGGTGAAGGTTTGATGATGGTGGGCAGCACATAGACACAGTCTGCGGGGAAATCTCCTCTCTGTTTGGTTCTGTCGTTGGTTCCGTGAGCCCAGCCTGACGTCATGACCTGCTCGCCCGTGTCCTGATCCAAGAGAATCAGGTCGCCTTTCACGAAGCTCAGGAACGTTGAGTCATCGCCGGCTGAAAGACAAAACACGCTTAAATAGCTTAACCGGTAAGATTTCTTTGGTTAACCAGCGCCACCGTCCTCTTGTGTCAAACCTGTGCTGGGATTGTCCTGTAAGGCCACAACAAACTTGGATCTCTTCCTGAGGCCCTCTAGGAAGGTGACCACCAGGTCTCGTATGTCCTCGGCGTTATTGGAGGTGAAGGTGTATTCCTCCCCTTTCATGGTGGCCAGAGTGAAGCTTTGGGCCTGACGTTCTCCTCCTCTGACAGAACAAGAGAGGAAACATCTTCACCTTCATCTTCAAAGCTCAAGTCATATCAAAGATCCAACAAACCCCCGCGCAGCCCACCTGCTGCTGGAAACACCGGTGATCTCCGGGAAAGAAAGTTCCAGAAGAACCTGCTCCTGTTCGTCCACAAAATAAACCCCCGTCCAGTTCACGGCCACTATCACGTCATTCTTGGGAAGACTGGGACCTACAGACGGAGAGACAGAAACACAACATCCTAATAAACATAAAAGCAACCAGTTGTGGTTAACGGGAAACATTTCTGTTCGAGTCTAAACATCTACCTGAAAACTTAAAGGCTTCATAGAACCGTGAGAATAACAAAGGCCACTTGTAGCGAGCGAAATCCACGACTTCTGCTTTGACCGTCTGAGGGTCGAATCTCTTCTGAGTGTAGATGCCCTTCAAGACAAAGACAAACAAACCTCAAGGAAATACATCACAAAGGTTGCGTTTTCATTTCCGTTTAATAATCATCTTTTCTTCACTTTTTTGATCAGACCACAGGAAGAAAAGATCTTGTTTGGCATCATTCATTTCTTAAGCACAAACCGATATAGGCCAACCTCTGATATCATGATAACTGGAATACCAGCGCTTGATATCGCGATAGCCGGCCTGCAAATGGCAGATACCGTGATAATTGAAATATCGGCTTCTGGTGTCACGATATCTGGAATATCAACTTCTATTATTGTGGCAGTTAAATTGTCGGCACCTGGTATCACGATCAGTGTTGGGTAAGTTACTATGAAAGGGAAATTAATTACTAGTTACTAATTACACAATCATTAGTCTCTCTCCAAAAAGTATTACATTACTAATTAATTATTACTTTTTATAATCTATATCAACCTTGATTAGTTAAGTGATTCAAGGATAATTTAATTCATTCAAATAAGTAATATAAAACTACATAAAGTAGTACTATTAACTGACCAAAGTATTACAAATGTGAGAATTATACATTAAAAGCACAGATTTTAAAGTTAGATTTTGAATTTTGATGTCAGTTCCACTAATGCACACACACATATATTACACAAATTATTTGGTGGAATTACATCAAAAGTAACTGTAATTAAATTAGTAATCACTTACTTCAATTTTTCAAGGCAAAAGTAATTAATTTACATTAAATAATTACGATGGAATATCAACGCCAGATATCGTGATAACTGGAACTTTTATTGTAGTGTTATCAATAGTGAATTGTATCACAAAAACTGATACATTTCTGTGTAGCCCTTAATTATAAACCAAAAATAATTATAAACAACTTACTGCGTAAAGTTTACCATTTTAAACAAGTAAGAACCAGTAAAAACGGAAGAAAAAAAACAACCAATTTTCTGGGCTGGCATGTTTCAGTTCAAATAAAAATGTTAAATATTTGACCTCTCTTTAAGTATTAATATTTTGTCATTACAGTATTTTCCTAATTTGTGTCAGGAGCTATAGAATGAAAAAAAAGAGACATTTTAATTATGCTCGAGTCATGTTTTGTTCAAATTAATTTTCATTCTCTTATACACAGCACACATGCAAATCTGAATTGGTTGATGGAAAATAAGTTATAATATGTGTCTTAAAGTATATATTCAATCTTAAAAATAGCATTTTAGCTACATTATATCTCATTGCTATAAGTTGTAACATCATATAAAGTGGGCATAAAAACATTATTCTTATGTTTAAAGCATTCAGAAATGACATTTCTTAATGGGAACATTATCAAACATATTTTTGATGGCTGTTGGAGGTCATTGCATTGACCTTCATACTCTTTTCCATCTCATTAAAAATGGTTTACAGTATAATATCTTACAAATATCAGTAACACTTATATTTCATTCTGAGAACAGTAACCCATTGTTTATGTGAGTCATACTGTATGACATTCTTGCTTTTTTTTCACCTTTTTGTGAGCAGCCATGATGAGCTGAGACCATCTCTCCACGGTCTTGGCAGTGCTGATTTCTCTGTCAGGGATGTAGGACGGAATGAGACTCAACAGACGTTCCACAAGAATCTCTGAGCCGTAGTCCACATAATACTGCTGAGACGCCAGCTCCGCCAGATCCTCCTCCTCCAGGAAAATAAAGACAGAGAGGAAAGATAGAGAGCAAGAAACATGTGCAAAACATGCGATAAACAGACAAAAGCGAGTGGGAGAAATGCAAAGAAAGAAGAATATTCCCTCCTTAGAACTTGTGCGCAATGAAAAACACAAAGACATTGACATTCAAAAGACCAGAATCAATTCACTTAAATAGTTTGTATGATCTTAAAATTTTTAGAATTTATTCTTAAATGAAATGAAATTTGAATAATGAAGAAAATCCGGCCAATGAGAGCCCAAATATAACACAGATTTAACTGATAAAGTCACAGAAACAATATTGTGTTGATAATTTACTTTGAACGCCTGTATTGGTTATGTATATCACGTCCCCGGCCGGGTCGTGCCAGGGTGTGAAGATCTCTTTTCTGAAGAACAGCCTCCAGGGGGCGTTACGCTCCTGCGCGCCCTGCTCTTTAGCATACTGCTCACACTGAGACACAGCATCCATCACGTGATCACTGCCGCTGCCCAGAGACGACACCTGTCACGACGCACAGCGCGTTTCAGAACAAACACGATAGAGAGCGTGTGCCTCGGATACCATCAACCAGATGAGAGCAGAATGATCGCACACACCTTGTCAAAGAGGGCGATGTAGAGCGAGAAACCGAAGCGATCTTGAAGGTTGATCTTGTCTGCTAAAGCGCTGCACAGCTCCATGGCCGTGGTGGCGGAATCTGTCAACAGGGTCTTTGTGGTCCCGTCCATGAACGTCACCGGAAGCATTATCGGCTTCTTAGATTTGGTGGCCTGGGATAAATATTGTGAAGAGATGACTTATAATATTCAGTGCAGGTTTTTTTTAGGGCTGGAGAACCCCAAGTATCAGATTGGGTTCACTGTAAAAAAAGTCACCTAGTTTAACTGAAACTTTAAGTTGGTTGAATTTAAATGATATTAAACTGACTTAAACAATTTGGTTGCAAGTTCTCAAAATAAGATTTTTTATCATATAATCTCGATGTATATTTGTGTTGATGACGTACCTGGAGCTCCAGCCAGGAGGGAGGCTGTGTTCGGGTACCGTTGACAAACGTTCTCCTGAGTCTCTCTTCACAGTACGGAGCGTAACCAGCTGGACCTTCATTCATAAAGTTCCTCAGATACTACACGAAGAAAAACATTGAATGACAAAAAAGACACGAAAACCCTTATAGTGTCCACCCTTAAGAAAATTCATTATAATGGGTTTTTTTAGCATAAAAGTGCAGTAACCACGTTTTTTTAAAGATTAGAGGAATTTACTCACAGACTCATCACTAATACAGATAATGAAAACTCATGAAGAAGAGACACCCTACAAAAATAAGTATACTTGAAGGTCATTTTATAAAGTATATTTAAGTTCAAATACATTTTTAAGTACAGTATACTAATATTAGTGTACTAGTACTTGAACTTGTAAGTGTATTCCAAAACTTCTTAATAGTAAATTGGCCCCTTTTTAGTTAATAAAAGCATACTTTTAAGTGTAACAGTAGTAGTTTCATACTAGTTAACAGCCTTTATGTTTACTATAATTGTACTTATACAATAGTTAACTAGTTCAATATTTATAAGAACACTTTGAAGTAAATTAGTTTCAGTAAACTAGTTTAGTCAACTATACTATACTAGTAACTATCCATACCGTATCATACAGTACTATACTAATACTACTATACTTCTTTAAAGTTTCTTTCAAAGAATTCCTATTTATATACTCATTTTTATACGTTTAAGATTTGAAGTAAATTCTTATCATTCAAAAAATTAGACTTGAATAGAAGTGCTAAAATAGGACACTTACACCCATTTTGTTTTTTTTAAAGGCAGGAGTGATTGAGAAACGTATATTCAACCGTTTACACGGAAGCCATATTTCTCACCTTCACAAACTTCTCAGAGGGTGCGAAACAGCCCACACAGAGAGAAATGAGGATCCATCCGCGGGCGTGACTGCTTTTAGACGGATTCTGCGTCAGCTGCTTACAAATCTGACAGTAGATCTCATCTCTGACCCAAACAAGAGTAAAACCATCAATTATCTTTCATCTTAATATCAAACACCAACCGACGATTCTGAATGATGCGTTTGTGTTTTATGAGTGTCTCAGGTCAAACCTCAGGCCTGGACGGAGGATGCCGTTTCCAATAATGAAGTGAAGCTTCTCCAGGTTAGACGTGGGCCTGTCCTCCAGCATGCTGTTCCCATGTACCGTATATTCACCGTCATTCAGACGCTTGGTCACCTGATGCAAAATAAAAACATTCACACGTCTTCAGGAGTCAAAGCAGGCCAAACAAGAAGAGAGAAGTGATGTAATACCATCGCTATGGCAACACCATCACTTACCTCCTCAGTAATCTTGGACTTCTTCTTCAGGGTGAGCGACACCAGTTTGTGACGCACGCTGCTCTTCTTATGACTGTCGGTGTGAGTGTTTTGGAAGAGGTGGACACATGGAGGAGATTGTTTGGTTTCATGGAGCAACAGTCTCCATCACGGCGTGTGTGTAACGTTTAACTCTCTCACCTCTCCATCTCCCTGCAGAGCCTGGAGTTCTCTCTTGTACGTTTTCTTGCCGAGCGTCTCGTAGATCTTGGTCATGACGGGGATCTTCTCGCTGCCGTCAGTGATGGCTGTGTGATATTTTGGTTCTGGAAGGTCACCCATGAACCTGAGAATCGTGATCCACACGGCCAGAGCAGCCTGGAGAAGAAGAACCAAAACTGGATCGGAAAAAATATGCGACGTGGTTTTTATCATAAATTTTGAACTTATTTGGGCTAATAAATTAGGTTGAGCTGTATCAAATAGTATATTTTGCAGAGCGTGCAATGCATTCTGGGATTTGCATCTGAAAGCAGCGCAATAGGGAGGCTCAGAGATGACGTATTTTTGTATGCAAAACCCATGAAGCGAGTTTGCCTTTTAGGACTCGGGTCTATGATTTGAACGGGTTTTTGGTAAATCGTATGAAATAAGGTCTGTGGTAAACAAAACCTCTAAATATTTTCACGTTTTACTCCATGAAACACCAATTATAACCCGCTTGTGATTTAAAGCCTTATTGCATCTTAAATACGGCGGTTGCTAACAAGTTGCTAAAAGTGACTACTTCCTTTGGCGGGGACGTTAGACGTCATTGCGCATATAAAGATCACAAATAATGCAACATGGGCACAAATCTCTTAAATCGTAGATGCGGATTCATTCACGAAGTAATTACTTACCAGGGAAAAACACATTTTTAATAAAGTTTTAAAGAGATGTTGGAGGATTGGTGGTGGTGACGTAGATATCGAGCGATCTTAAGTGTAGTCTGTTTATAGCATCGTGTTAGCTTTCTACTTCTGCCGGCTTCAAAAGTAACAAATGTGGTGTTGATTGGTAAAGATGATCTTGATAGACAAAACGTGCAAACATCATAAACCTTTGTTAATCACAGAGCTTATTTTTTGCGATCTTCCAAAAGTCTACTGGAAAAATGCTTACTTCCGGGTCAGCCTATAAAAATAGGTCATCTCTGAGGTACTGGGTACAAAGGTCGAAGGTCACATACCAGCTGATCTCCTTCATCCTCATGAAACAGCAAAGGTTGTTTGAGCGGCCGCCGTACGTAAGTGTGTGTGGTCGTGCCCTGAAAATAGGTGGCGGAGAACTTGGCAAATTTGTACTCGGACAGGTCCTCCTCATCCTCCTCCGGGAGAGGAAGAGCTTCATCCAGATCTTCCTCCTCTAGTTCTCTGTGTGTTCTCTCCAGGTCCTGAAAAACATGCAGTGACACACTCGAGACATCAGTTGGAACAAAAGCAAACTCACTAACGCTTCATCCTCACCTCAAATCCAGCCGGTGCTTGTCCCTCCTGACCAGGGAAAGAGTTCGTCGTGCCCAGGAAGCCAAACATCTTGTCCACCATCTCCGAGTCATTGACGGGCTCGTGCCGAGCTCTCTCCATCTGATCTAACATTTCTTTCTTTCTCCTCGCCTCCTCCTTCTCTTTCTTCTCTCGCTCGGCGTCCTCTCGTGCCAGCTGCGCCAGACGCTCCTGGTGCATCTTCTCAGCCTCCTGTTTGGCCTTCCTGGCGCTCATCTGGTTCCTGAGCTTCTGTTCTTCCGCCAGACGCATCTTCTCCGCCTCTAGACGCCGTCGATACTGAGACACACAGAGAAAACATCTCAATGCATTTTTGTTTGGTCGTCTAAACAGAATAAAAACAGACACATTTGAGGAACGAAAGCAATCTGGAGAAGCAAAAGTCCAGCTGTCTTCACCTCTCCTTTGAGTCTCTTGAAAAGTCTGCGGGCGATCATGCCTCTGGTGTACGCCTGGATGGTGATGACGGCCCAGAGTCGATGTCTGAAGGCCCGGCGCACCAGAAACCCTCGACAGTCGCCCTGAAACAGGGTAATTCTCTGTCGTGTGATGTGGTACGTGTGATAGAGTTTACGAGATCGATACAAGGCCTGCAGACGTGAGAATCCAGCGCGCATCTACGGGACAGAAGACAACCGCTTCAGAAAAACAAAGAAACGGTGTGCAGTCAAACTTCTGGACATTTTGGAGACCTACCGCTCCATAATTCTTCCGACAGAAATAACCCCTCCACGTCTTCTGGATGAACATGGCCGACTTCTTCATTTTTAGAAAGTTAGATCTGTGGAATGAGAAGAATGCACATATGTTTGTTTAATGCGCTTGTAAAACAGCAATATTATACAACGCAAATTGATGCAATGATGAACGTTTTTATGACTTTGTATGCAAAATAAACATCTCACCTGTCTTTAAAACCTCGCACCACTTTCTGAATGAGAATCACCTTGTCGGTTATGGCTTTATCTCTCTCAATTTCCAGAAGCATATCATGATGATCCTGCCAAAAATATAGAGACATCCAAATAAAACAACAAGACTCGAGAAACTGTGTTATTTCTATAATACAGTACAGAGTGGTCTCAGTTGAGCACAAATGTCAAAAATGTCAAAATATAAGTAAATAATAATGGAAATATTGAAAAAAATACACACGAGAATAATGAATATACAAATAATTATTCATTGATTAATGATTAATACAAATTATTGATAATTATTAAACGTACAGTTTAATGTTATTATTAAATAAATAAATATATAACAAGGTATAATAATTATTAAATAAATTATTAAAACCAAATGAAAGGAAAAAGGTAATGTTAAGAAATTCAGGACTAAATTTGAGGACTAGTCATTCATGGCTTTTATTAATTTTCCTATCATTACATTTGATATTTTTAATATCATTTATATGCTGGTTTATATTTGTAAATATTTTTTCAATTATTAGATATTTGCAGGTTTGGGTCTCCATGTATATTCTCTAGGAATTCAACCCACAATGCAATGCTCTACCAACTGATCTTCAGGAACACTGAGTGATCTCTGATTGTTTCTTTAAGCACAGCTGGAAGACCAAATCGACCAATCAGCATTCAGAACTGAACCTGTACAGAATGTTATACAGTCTAGTTATGTTCAGTTTAGTCATCAGATTGTTATGAACAAGCCTCATATTGATCTCTATCTGTCATGATCCTTTAGTGTTTTTATGTCCTGTCAGCGGGTACATGACACCATCCTCTCTTCCTTCCCATCGAGTGAGTTTTCCTGTTTCAGAGAACTGGACGACATGATAAAGACCAAAACTCACACCGGCTAGTTCCTGATCTCTGACCCCTGGCCGAGGGCTGTGTTTCCGGACCCACATAACAAACCTGAGCCTGTTCGAGTTGGACATGACTCCATAAAATGATCAGATATTTCCATGACTTGAGCGAATAATCGTTGTGTCTTTTAACGTTGTGTTGTTGTATTCTGTAGATGTTCTGTTATGGTCTATTCCAGTAAACAGTGAAAAGATAAAGCTGAGGTCCGATACCTTCAGGAATATTTTGGTCTTTCCCATCTGCCAGTCATCATCTCGACCCAGAACAGCTTCAGCAATCCGCTGACAGGTTCCTCTCAGATCCTCCTGAGAAACACATCAAAACACAACACATATCATCAACAACGAATAATGTACACATTTTAATCCGATTCATGTTATTCAAAAACCAAATTCTAAACAAAAACACTGTCTAAATGCATTTAAATTGAGTGTCATAACAGACACACAAGGTAAAACAAAAAATATACAGCTATACAGTATACTGTATGTATAGAATATGTGGTGGTATTATTGACATTGGTGATACTGTGAAAATAATCGTCTGTAAGATTGTAATCGGCCTTTTAATATAAAGATGACTGAACAGATGACAACTACATCAAATGTAAAACATTTCAAGAATAAAGTGTATATCCGAAATACCTGTCATTTCATCTGAAAAATACAACAATAAAATCAAAATCCAAACATTTCCTCTACCAGAACGTTTAGAGAGAGTGAGTTCAAGATCTTCCACCTGTTTGTAAGCAGGTTTCACTCCCGGCATCAAAACACGGTATCTGTCCACAAACTCCACGAAAGTGTAACGGATGGGATATCCGGCCCGGCGAATCCGGATGGTCTCCATCATTCCAGAATAGCGGAGCTGCCTCACACACAGCTCAAGATCAAAGAGCTGGAAGAAGATGAAAGTACGGTCAGATACCATAATGTCCAACATTTGAAATACCGCACATAACACATTACTTCACATTATTCTCTCTGACACTCACCATGGGCTTCTTGAACTCATTGGGTTTGATGCAGCGGACGAAAAACGGCTGACAAACGCTCAGCGTGCGCATCAACAGCTCCAGAGAACGCTTGAACTGACTGCTGAGAGTCGGTGAACGCTTTCTGGTCTCCACACCCTGGACATCAGGAAACACACACACACACACACACACACACACAAACACACACACACAAACACACACGCACGCACACACACACTTTCAGGATGATTGTTTGAAGTGTCTCTTCCACCATTATATTTTCTCCTTTATCCCTCTTTCCTTTTATGTTTTATCATAAAACAGCTGTTTCACAGATGAAAAACACTACATTCTTTTACGGTAGTAAACTGTACTAAATCGTAGTATTTCCAGTAATTATTAAGTTTATACTGTAGTGTTCAATAGTGAATTGATACTTTTATTGAAAAACGAAATAAGACGGATTACATACATTATAACACAAATAAAAAAAAGATCTTTGGATTTTTTAAAAACATGTTTAGTTAATGGTTCATATTTTATGAAAACACATTATCATTAAAGTAAAACAAAGAAAAACTCAATTACATTGAACGATGTAATTATTATTGTATCATTGACAAACGTTGTTTTGCGCTCTGGTCTCGGTCATCCTGTCAATCATCGCGTTGTTTCAGAGAGATGTGGACGTGAACTGATATTAACGTTAATATCAAATCTCTCAGGCAACATAATAACTTAAAGATTTACAGAGATTAAATGATATCGCAATATTTATCCACTTGGATTGTTGTCCTCGTGTTACTTTAATTGTTTTTCATTTTCTTGTTCTGTTCTGCGCCTCGGGACGTTTCTTTGCTCGATCCATTTGGTCATGTGACTGTCACAGAGCGAGATGTTGACATAATAACTTGATTAAATTAAATATATTTGTTGAGCTCGATAAAACACAAAAATGAAAATAAAATGTTTTGTTTAATTGTATATAATTAACGTATAATATAATTACGTATCATTAAAAAAAACTTGAAATAATGTTTTGGCACAATGGCGCCTCCCCTTGTGCGGCGCCCCTATGTACTGCACATACTGCTCACATCATTTCTTTCGCCACTGGCAAAGACCCGAATCGGGTGCTCAGTCAATGTTTTTGAAACGAATAAAATAGCAACTTGCTAAACAAAGTGTTAAATAGTGAAATTTCAAAAGATAATAGTGTATTAGCAGCACTGATTCAAAACATCTCCCATCACATTACCTGCCTTTGTGTTTAAAATCAACAATACTGTAAGTCTTAATGAGAAAACACGCAAACGTCTGTTAGAAGTATCATAGTGCTCATTATTGAACATATTAAGACGTTGAATATGATACACAGAAAGTGATGAGAGAAATGATGAGCTTCTAGCACAGTTTTACCTTATAAAGGGCACCTGGTGTGCCAAGACCGCACATAACCACATAAAGACAGAGGGAAAATATCTCTGTGACTCGATGCTAAATTTGTACCAAAAAACCCCGAATGCGAAGTTTGGGCCTTCGAAACATTTTCTAGAGAGATGAGCTGGAGGCGTTACCATAGCGACGTCAGCCTGAAAGATCTGCTTGATGAATTTGTTCTTGGACGAGTGCACGAGCTGAATGATGTCACCGTGAAAAGAGTGTCTCGGTTCTTCTCCAGAAACCCTGCATGGACCAATGACCACGAAAACATGTATGAACAAACTCACTCCGCATAATATTCTGCTCATCAAATACAAAAAAATACACCGTTTCTCCATCACTTCTATCAGATTCGATTTGAATCAAATCAAGTATGGTTATGTGAAGAACACAGACCTCTTGTCTCGTAGTACACCACACCCGCGAAGTGCTGAATGCCAAACTGTGTTTCATAAGTGTTTTTGGGAGGAATATAGTTGGTGTTGAGTTTGTGTTGAGAGTTGAGTTTGTTGAGCATGGTGGTGTCTGTACCCTACAACAGAAGAAGCAAACACATTAGCACACTATAGGAAGTATGATTATAAAAACAGTATGGACGGTTTCAGCCGCAACAGCATGAACAAACGGCCAAACGCAAAGAATCAATAACTGTTGAGTAGATTTTTTATGAATTTAATACAATTAATGTGCTATCAAATATTCATATCAATTCAATGTGAAATGAAACGTTATATTATTTAGTTAACTTCAGGCCAGGCACGTCCGTCTGATGAAATCGTCTACATATAAAGCATCCGTCTCTCTCACCTTGGGAAACTTGCTCTCCTCGTCTATGAGTGAGATGATGTTCATGGGCTTAATGGCGATCATGTCTAAAGCGTCCTGGTTGTCTGTGAACTCGATGTGCTGCCAGTTGATGTTCTCCAGGTTATATTCCTCCTGCTCCAGTTTGAAGACATGACGGACGAAGAACTGCTGCAGATTCTCGTTGGCGAAGTTGATGCAGAGCTGCTCGAAACTGGAGAAGAGGAAGACTTCCGTTACACTATGAAGTTCTTCACAAGCATGAGAACAGCAGGCGGGAGATGAAGTGTGTTAGTCGACCTTCATTGCTCTGCCTCATCCAACACAGACAGTGGAAATGTACCTCTCGATATCATCGACCCGTGACGTTATTAAAAACCTTTATCTATTTGTGACCATTCAGACTCAACATGAGATTTAACAGTGATGGATAATTGAAGAAATAAAAAATCAAATGAATGTAAATATACAAAAGGAATACGTCAAATATGGTACAGATCAGTAAATACAGGATATAAAGATAACTGGACACACTCTCCATAAAGAACCTTTAACGTCTGAAGAACCTTTCTGTTTCAAAAAGGTTCATTGTGGCCAAATAAGATTCTTAAGATTATAAAAAAGTAAGAAAGAGATGGTTCTTTAAAGATGGTTCTTTGTGGAACCAAAAATACTTCTTCTATGACATCGCTGTGAAGAACCTCTTAAGCATCTTTATTTTTGGATTTCTGTTTTTTATGGAAACTTTTTATAGACATAATAGCTTTAATACTATATAAACTGTATATTCTATCCCCTAAACACATAAATCCTATAGCCAAACCCTTACAGAAAAATGTCTTTATTTGTATTAGAATAAAATATAAATGAATTAAAAACATACATTTTATTATTACATTTTATTGATTATATAAGTTATTATTAGTTATTAAATAAGTTACATTTGATTAAAGTGCTCAATTTTCATTTTTAGAATCAACAATTTATACACAAGTAAGAAGAAAATATATCATATAAATTAATTTATTTCTTATATTTGTAAAAAAACAATTATTACTATTTCTGTACTTGTTTCTGAAAGACAGATGCATTTCTAATGTTAGGATTTGAATCATACGTGTGGGTGCATGTCATGTAAGAGATTGAAGACTGCTGTTGTGTTTTACCTGTTAACAGTGAAGTTCTCAAAGCCGAATATGTCCAGCAGGCCGATGGATCTTCTGACAGTTTTCAGCTCCAGGGACGGAGGTTTAAAAATGGCTGCATTGATTTTCTCAACAATCCACACAAACAAGCGTCCGTATATTCCCTAAATGACAGACACACATCTGATGTCATATATCTTTATTATCACACCGGACACACAACAGAGATGACATCAGTGATTACCTTTACAAACGCATCTCGCACATCCAGAGCCTGTTCTTTACTGAGAGGAGTGGACACTGTCTCTCCACGAGTTATTATTGTTCGACTGGTCAGACAATTCATCAAATCCTTAAAGTCCACCTGTGAAAATAAAAATAGCCTTCGATGAAACATCACATGTTATAGATCTTACTGAACATTATTACATTTGAAAATATTTTACAAAAAATACAGAACTGTCTGTCATCAAATGCTTTATCATTTAATAAATGTAACAGAAATATGTCATATTATGTGCATGTGAACGCATCATGTTTTTAAATGCCTGTATATGATGTGTTTTAATAAACATTTATACTTGTTGTGCCCTAAAGTGACAACAGAAGTGTTTTATATCAGAAAAAACTTGACGTAAAATTATTTCATAAAAAATATTAGGGATGCACCGATATGTACATTTTGGCCGATAACGATAACCAATAATTCATCAACATTGGAAGCCGATAACCGATATACAGTACCTAAATATTAATAAAACATTTTCTGAGACTGAAATGTATTTTTTTCCCTGAAAATAATATGCCTACATTACACTACTTCAAGAATCTTTAACGTTTAAACTTTTCTGCAATGTTTATTTAATAAACAAATATAGATGTTCTCTCAGAAAGGTGTTCTCCATAGCCACAAGTCTAACAGGTATCAAGACAGAAAGCATTCAGACAGCAATCGGCTTCAAAACAATATGCTTTTGTTCCCATATTTTCACATTCATAAATATCTACCTAAATGTTAATATTGGCCGATACCAATATGGCCGATGTGGGTCCCTGGTTCAAATAAATAAACTAAAACGACACAGCTGGAATAGCATGTATCTGTAATCCTTTTGGTCACAAGAGGGCACTCAAACCTACTGAACTGATGTTGCACCTAAATACACTTAGGCCTGGTTTCACAGACACGGCTTAGCTTACGCCAGACAATGCCTTAGTTAAATTAAGATATTTATGTCGCTTTTATAAAAACATTACTGGTGTGCATCTTGAGGCAAAACAATGGCACTGACATATATTAAGACAATTCTGGTCAAGTTATATTCAGTGGTGGTTCCTAAACTACGGTAACAGGGGGGGCCAGGCAGGGGTCACATATGCTTATAGGGGGCACACTAACATTTGTTGTCATGATTATTTTGTAGTCATTTTCTATTTGAAAACAAGTTCATCTCAAATTTGCTCTGTTTTGGTGAAATATCATTCCAGATTTAGGGGGGCCAGGGGGGTGGCCCTGAGAACCACCCCTGGTTATATTCAAACAGGATAAACATTCATTTTAGTCTGGGATTATCCTTGAGCCTTGTCTTTGAAACCAGGCCTTAAAACTGATATTACTTTGATTTCTTAAGTGGAAAGAATATAAATTGACAAAATCATGCTAATTTGTTGTTTTCAAAGCGCAACAACATTAGCCAAAAGCGCAAGTTACCAGATAAAATGAATTTGTACCAAAATAGGCTCCTAGAATAGAGAAGAGGTGATGTCTTGAGGGATATTTTACAACATTTTTTTTAAAGCACGGCAGAAAATATTGGATGCATGATGGCACAACATAGACAAACCTCTAAAGGTATTTTTTGGACGGAATTATTTGTTAAAAAAAACTACAGGCCATTTAACACAAATGTCTATTAGACAAAAAATGCAAAGAAAAACTAAAATGCTGACAATAAATAAAGCAAAATATTGAGTAGAGATTTATCAGTGATTTCTATTTTGTTGTTCTTCTCTTGTTTTTGACTACACCAGTCAATCTCTCTTGGGTCTTGACTCAATAAGCTCACGTGTTTTGTGTGACGTTTTTGCCAAAACTCAACGAATGGTTGAATGCTGAGCTTTACACTACAAGCACAACATGCATATAAAACCTTTAAATGATCTCACATTTTTTCAATATCAAAAATATGCGGAGTTAATCCTCTCCCTTATTTGATTTGCCTAAAGATTCATTTCATCACAGTGTTGCTTTTACTTGATTTCTTTTCTTTTCGCATTTATCGTTCATTTAAACAGAACCGACCTACAAAACATTTTCAGGTCACAGCCCGGTAGTGAAGAATGACTGGACGAGACTCATACCTCTAACAAAACAGCCGCGGTGGTCAGATCTGAGCTGCGGACCAACTCACAGGCGTCCAAATTATCATACGTGCGGGCTGTGAAACAAACACATTACCGTTTGCACACCTGTCAGAGCGACACAATTTAGTGTTTAGCACTTGACAAGAATCCGTTGGGAAATGAAACCTGGACGTGCGTGTAAACTCACCCTCATAGTTCAGGTTACCCATGTGCAGAATGGCAGCGAGAAGCTTGGAGATCTCCCAGTTCTCTTTGTCTGTGAACATGAGGACCTTCATGGCTGATCGGATGTTTGAGTATTCCTTCTGATCATCACGACCGTCACAAACCGTACAGTTTCCCTGAGATCAGACGGCAAGAAGTTGATGTTGTGGTCGTACGAGCTGAGCTGTATATATATATACTTCTAGAAACAGCAAGACTTACTGTAGTAAGATAGGTGTAATCCGTGGCTTTACCCAAACCCAGTTTCTTCTTCTGGTCTGGAGTCATTCCCTTCAACATACAGTAGAAAACGTGGTAGTTCCTCTCTTCACGGGCCTACAAGAGTTCAAAAGAACCAGACGTTATTTTTGTACCTGTGGCATGCATGAATGCAGTAGAATGAATGTGTTTTAAAGGCGTTCGCACCTGTCGACACACTCTGGATTTCTCTAGAAGGTACTGCTCGATCTTTGCTCCCTCTATAGCTCCTCTTTTGTTGAAGTGGATGTCGATGTACTTTCCAAAGCGACTGGAGTTGTCGTTTCGGACGGTCTTGGCATTCCCAAAGGCTGATGGGTAAAGCCATTATATTAGTCTAGCAAAGACATCGGTCCTGGATTCATGTTTCAGACGGAGATGTGATTGTGTTACCTTCTAAGATGGGGTTCGCCTCCAGTACCTGCTGTTCAATCCAGGAGTGTTGTCCGCTGATGGCGGCTAAAAACTGTAGAATCAGTTTAGTGCTCTCTGTTTTTCCAGCCCCAGACTCGCCACTGACGGGAAACACACGGACAAATCTGTCAATGTTCTTGATGCAGCACGTGCTTTTTTATTCAACGCTTATTTATAATCTCATCTCTAGAGATCCGGATTTTTTCACATTTAAATGTAGATTATTCTTTAACACTAAGTCACACACATCCATGCAGCAGACAGACAGACGTCACGACAGGTGGTCCGCACCTTATGATACAGCACTGATCTTTGTTGTTGCGTTGCATGTTGAAGTAACAGTTGTCAGCGATGGCGAAGATGTGTGGAGGCATCTCTCCAAACTTCTTGTTGGTGTACAGGCGAATCTGATCTGCTGTATAGATGGGCAGAAGCTGATAGGGGTTCACCGCCACTAAGATCGACCCTGTGTATGTCTACAGAAAAAAATCACTGATGAGAACTTGAGCGGGATCGAGTTGTAAATATGAACTATTAGATGAATGTGACGAAACATCTTCTCTGGGATCTACTTCACAATTCTGTCATTCACATGTAAAACTAAAAGTATTAAACATTCGTGTTAATTGGAATCAATTTAACTATAGGCCTAAAAATTGTTATTAAAAGTCTAACTAAAATTAAAAGTATAAACACTAATATTATATTTTTATATTAAATTTAAAAGATTAAAATGCTAAAATTATTAACAGAAAGTAAAAACCAACACAGTATATCAACACATAACAACTTAAAAAATATACAAATATATAATAAAATGACAAAAGCGCATACCAAAATGACTTTAAACTAAACTAAACATGAAAACTAAAGACCAAAGTAAAATTTATAATAAAACTACAACAAAATGTATAATGAAACTACAATAAGTCCTATATATTGTATACATATTAATACAAATTGTAAACTTCATAATTTCTTCCCCTCATGTGTATATAAATCAGTATGTGACTCTTTCTTTAGTGGAAAACGAAAGAAGATACTTTGAAGTCAATGGGGTCCCAAATTCTTAAAGGGATAGTTCACCCAAAAATAACATTTCTGTCATTACTTACTCACCCTCTTGTCATTTCAAATCATTTTGTAATTTTTATGAGAAGATATTTTGAAGAATGTTGTTAAAGGCGCCCCATTCACTTGCATTGGTTTTGTGTCCATACAATAGAAGTTAATTTGCCAGGGTTAGAAACTTTCTTCAAAATATCTTCTTTTTGTGTTCTGCGGAAGAAAGGTTTGGAATGCATCGAGAGTGAATACATTTTTGGGTGAACTAACCCTATAAAAATCTGAAAGCCACAAAACACTAATTTTTGCATTTTACATGGCTTAAGGAGTTTTACTGACACGAGGCTTGTGAGAAACATCAACAGAAGATGACACAACATGCAGATGTGAACAGACACGAATGGACACGAGCGCATGAACATCTCGGGGTTACGGTGGTGATGTATTGATGTCGTAAGCTCAGACCTGACAGCCATGTTGAAATGAAGCACCGTAATGAAAACACACTCGTTCAGAGTGAGCCAATGAGCAGCCAGCAGTCATGCGCATGACACGATGTCTGAACACTTACCCGACCACCACAGTTAGTCTTAACACCCAGAAAAGAGCCGAGAGCGGATAACACATGACCGTTATTTAACACAGAACAACACAGCACTATAGAACAAGCAAAAACTTTCTAATAGCAAACTATCATTAAGAACAAATAACTTACTATTATATACACGACACTGACTTTTCCATAAAGTTTGTTTATGTAAATGTATAAAAAGATTATGTATTCATAACGTTTACTTGTAACAAAGTAACACAGCATGAATGAAAGACATCAGCGGTTTTGTGAGACTCACATAGATGAGATGTTCTCTATAGCGGATGAGAAGGTTCCGGAGGATGCCAGCTTCATTCAGATCACCCAGACGAATCATGTCTTCCACCCCATGGATGGAGGTCGGGTGCATTGGTTTGATGTTGGTGGCATTTTGGGGGGAAATCCAGTGTTCCTGAGATGAAAAAATCCAGATTCGCAACGTTCGCACTTGTGTGTTCATGTGAATAACATTTAACAAAGCCTGTAAATCAATAAACCAACTATTTAACTATTCCAAAAACCCTTTAGCCCAGATTACCAACACGACAGCACACACGATAATCAATAACTCACATTTCCTTCATCGTCCACCACTTGAATCTGTCCAGAATCACAGAGCTTCACCACGGCTCCGATCGGAACCTCAAACTCTCGACCGGTCTTCGGATCCAGCCAAACATAGTCGCCCTAAAACACATTCAGACCGTCTGTAAACACTGCAGGGGTCAGAACGTTCCAAAAATAATTGAAAGACCCCATGAAATCAAAGATGTCTGATATCATCCTACAGTCTAATGTACTCCTCAATATTGATAGAATCAACATTCAACAAAGCAACAGGTTTAAAATGAAGGTTTTTTTATGGGGCTGAACATTTCAATACATCAAAAATGTAAAGGTCAAAGCATTTATACACTGTAAAAAAAATCTTTAAAAAAACCCGGAAATTTTCTGTTTCCAAATTTTTTTCTTGTAAATGTGTTGTCTTTTTCTGTAATTTCATAGTTTTTGACCGTATTTCACAAAACTTGATTAAAAAATACGCAGTTGGGGCGGCAGAAATAAACTGTTACATAACGTGTTTTCCCTGTAAAATGACACTTTCTCCTGTTTTCCATAATTTGCGGTATTCTTCTGTAATTTTACGGTAAAAATAAAAATCTGCAAAAAAAACATTAAAATTTCGCTTTCTGATATTTTACGTGGAAAATCTGTAAAAGAAATGACAGAAAAACAAATATCTTCCTATTATATACGTACATGTGTACTGACTTTTTTCAAAAAGTTTATGTAAATGTCGAAAAAATGATGTATTCATAACAAAAAAGTTTTACATTTTCGTTTTTTGACATTTTACGTGACAAATCTGTAAAATATTACTTTTTAATTTAATTTACAGGGCAGAGGAGACACCATGATGTCATCCATGAATGACACAACCAAATGAGATTTATTTTCTTCGGTGTATAGGTTTGTTTTTTTCCTTCCGAGATTCCCTCAAAGACCCTCAAAGCACTAAAACGACATCTTTACTCTTTCAAATTTAATGTAGATTTAATATGCAACCATTTCAAGCATAGATTTCACAGCTCCAGTATCTCTCAAACAAAAAACAAGACGCTAAATATGTGTACAAATATTAATTCATTAACTAATAACACAAACACTCAAGCACACACACATCCTGATCCTGAAAAACACACACACACACACACACACACACACACACACACATACGCACACAAACACACAAAATCCTGAAAAACACACACAATATTTTTTTTATAAATGCCTGTATGAGAGGGTTAAATGTTAACCAACCACCCTCGTCACATAACAAAAATGAACTTCAGTCGTCCAGAGATCATCCTTAAGACAATTCCATAGAAGAGCTGATGAAAACACATCCCTGTGTATAAAAGCCATGACAGCTATCAAACACGCGTGTGTCATACCGGTAACAGAGTGGTGTGTTTGACCACGGTGTTGACATTCCGTAGTAAAGCCCACTTTGCTTGATCTTTGTCGTAGAGTTCAACATAATCCCGCCGTTTGTACATCCTCAAGAACTTGAATCCATTCAAACCGCACAACTCCCTGAGAGACCCTGCACCTCCTCAAAAAGCCACACATTCAGATGATCACTTCCACCGCACCAGAGATCTCCAGAAGGACTCCAGGCCGTCTGCTTCACGTCCTCAAACACACAAACACAACCGTCTGGACCTGAATCTTCACACGAGCTTCCTTTGGTCGCAGGAAACCAAATCTACATCACCTCTCTGATCTCAGTCTGTGTTTTACTGTTGTTCGGTTACTGATGTTCCTGCGTCTCTCTCTGTCTCCTTCAGCTCGTGTAAACTGAGGGTTGGTCGGGGGATGATGTGTAGGTGTGGACGCTCATCCCTGGATAATATGGAGCTTTTTAATTAACTAAATATCCTCTAAGGCAAATCAATCCAGGTAAAGGAACCCAACACCGTTTGGCCACAGCTGTCACGTCTGAGAAGGTCGAGTCGCCGGCCGGCACCACTGATACAATCCTAGCAACGCCGAGCATGTGAATAATTCAAACCAAGACAACAAATGTGTCTTCTGCTCCGTCTTTCATAAGGAAAATGTACATTCACATACAGGCGTTTAGCAGACGCTTTTATCCAAAATGACTTGCAACAGTGATTCACTACAAACAGACAGTCAGAGTAAAGTGAGAATGAAGGTGTGCATCTTTTTTTTCTTTTTGGTGGATTCCACAAAACATGATCACAGAAAATCACAAAAAAGGAAAATAACGTTTAAATGAATGTGTTTGGACGTTTTTGCATTATGATTGAATGTTTTTTGCAAAGGTCATTATTATCATAGTTTCAAGTGTTTTTAATCTCATCATAGAAAAAGAAGTGCTTCATTTTACTTCGTCTCTTTAAAGCAAAATCATATCCATATTTTCTTAATATTGGATCGATTAACTCCAGTATTGTACTGACAGGTGAATATTAATGCTCATCCATCCATCCCTTCACCAAAGCTGCTTGTCTTTGAGATTTAATGCACATCCCTCCAGACATCACTGTACGTTCATTCATGTATTTCTCTCTTTATATTAATCAACGATTAGCACTCGTGCAGTGTTTGAGGGTTCATGTCACATTAGTCATGCTGTCGCTGAGGCAGGTTAAAGAGAGCACACGTGAGTTAGACAGCAGCCTGCGGGTAAATAATTCAGAGAGTGACGTTTGTGTTAGTTATAGACGTGCATTATCCTCACAGACAATACTACAGCACTACAGTTACTCCTGGAGGTGTCATGAAGATGAAAATACGTGGATGCTGTTTCACAAACACTCCGTCAACTTATCGGTCAGAAATATGTCTAGTGCACTTAACAGATGCAGCACATAAAGTGGACAAGAATTTCAGTCTAGCCGCACCAAAAAAACTAAAATGCTTTTTCATTCGCTCTCATGTGGTTGTAAATGTGTATCGGACTCATTCCTTTGTGAAACACAAAGAAAGATATTTTGAGAAATGTCTCGGTGGTTTTGTGTTCGTACACTGGAAGTCAATAGTGTTGTTTGGTTATTGACGTTCTTCAAAATATCTTCTTTTGTGTTCCGAAGAAGAAAGAAATGCATACAGGTTTGGAATGACATGAGGACGAGTAAACGATGACAGAATTAACATTTTTGTGTGAACTGTCCCTTCAAGCCCACGGTAAGCTCAAGTCTTTATTTAATGTCGCCCCTGCTGGTGATTACTGGTCATATGATTTATCTTTGACTTACATTTCTTGCGTTTTCTGCAGGTCTTAAAAGATCCATAGGTTTGCATTGAAAGGAGTGCGTTTGAGTCTGAACACTAGACCATTATAATAAATGACCTTTCTGGCCCTCAACTATCAGGACATCCACCAAAACTGAACACTAAATCGCATTCATCCCCATCGAGTTTAAATCAGGTTCTGCATTGGTGTTAATTAGCATTTAAATGGCAAAATTAGCTGAAGGTCAACCAAAGTGAGACAGACCATTAATCTACAGATACGACAACAGTCAATGAAACACAATCAAATCTACACATCACTGAACAGGGTTATTGCCAATTTAACCAGGTTTGCATTTCAACTATTAATCATTCTCGTCACATGCAGCTTTGATGGGTTTTGATCACATTCTCAAACACTTTTTACAAAACAAAACTATTCAATTCTCATGTTACCAGAAAAACAACATACGCTCTGTCCTGTCAGAATGAGCATGTTAGACTCATTGCAGTGCACGACTGCACTCACAGCGGCAGTTTTGTTCTCATGACTCCCCAAAAGGGCCGAGAATGAAGCCGATGATGTCATTGGAGGGGCTCTGAAATATGAGCGTCAGATTGGAATGCATTCATTAATTCATGCAAATTAGGAGCCTTTGATTTAAAAATGTGATAAAGATGGTGATGGTAAATAATGCTTAAAGTCCCAGTGAAATTTAAATTTACAATTCCCATTTTTTCATGAAATATTGCAGTGTTTATTGTAAATAGCTTATAAAGGTGAGTCATTAGCTTTTTAAAACTCACGTGCCCCTTATAATATTCAGTTAAAATCGGTTAATGCACTTCCGCCCTCTAGTGACTATGCATCTCAAATGAAGTTAGACGGTTTGGGCGGAGCATCCGTTAACTCCGCCCCTTTAACTGTCAGTCTGCTGCCAGTTTCATTTCAAAATGCAACGGATGTTTTAATACATCCAATCAAATCGCAGTAAAAAAAAAAACCGCAAGCCACGCCCACTATTTATCTCATTCCAAATTCCGTTTCACTCGGCAATGCGTCAAAATACGGAACTAAAAACGATGGCAACTTTCGGTTCACCGGGACTTTAAAATATGAATAATAACTGTGTCTAAAAAGAGTGAATTTGTGTGACATTAAACCTGTTGAGTCAACCAACCCAGAAGAGCGGGTCTGTTTTTACTAATCCAAATTTTGCATGCATTTCATTGTGCAAGAACAGCATTAAACTTTGTCATATATGATAGTAATCCAGTAATTTACTTCACACGGTAATGAGAATTGTTTTATAAGAGTTTAATGTTGCTATTCGCAATAAAATCTACAACAACGTTATTTTAATTTTATGCAAGCCGTCTTACCTGTATAAGTGTTGGATATTTGTAACTCAGTCTGGGCACTCTCGGATCCCACCCCTCCAAAAACCTACAGTGTGCTTTCCTTCCCTTCATCTCCATGGTGACCCCATGTAAAACTGAAGCGACGACGGACTTTGATTTCTATCAATGTGTTTTTTAACGGGACATAAAGATTTCCACTCTGTTTCTCCAGCTGGTAGAGGACAGACAGAGGGAGGATGGATGGACGGCCCGTGTGAATGAGCAGCGTTTGGCTGTTGTATAATGAGTCGCTGTCAGCTGTGATTAGAGATAGAGAAAGACAGATCTGTGTGTATGACACACACACATAAAGCCCACAGAACACTAAACTGCCTGTTATTTCACTACAAATGATCATGGATCTGTAAATTTGTTAAGCAGAGAGATTCAAATTCTATAAACAGGGTAGACCGGGGCTAGTTGTCACAGGTCCAACTAAATAAGCAATACTACAATCAGTTTTTTGTATTTAAAGGCGTGTAATTTGTCGGAGGATGTATTGACAGAAATGCAATATAATATACATAACTGTGTTTTCAGAGGTGTATAAAGACCTTACAATGAAGCGTTATGTTTCATTCCTTTAGAATGATCTATCTACATACACCGCGGGTCCCTTACATGAAATTGTCCATGTTGTTTCTACGGTAGCCCTAAACGGACAAACTGCTCGCTCTACAGAATGCGTTTCGTAATTACGTTTTCTCTTTCGGGAGAGAACCAAAAACATGACGACATCTTAGTTATGTGAGAGCCACCGTAGTGCTTCGAAAGATGCCGCTAAAAGTCATATTTTGAATTACCTTTCATTTTATATTATTAATTAGGTTTTTTTATTTGAGCAATTTTGTTATGTGATTGTCATTTTATAATTTATAAATTATTTATATGTTGCTCTATTCTTGTTTCTTTGCCATGCAAATTGTTAAAAGCACCATACAAATAATTTCAACTATATTCCTGAAGGTTTTATGTTATTTTATACGTAGTCATTTTCCAATTATTTAAAGATTTTAATGGCTTAACTTAAATTTTGGTTTATTGCCATGATTACATTTCTAGATTTTTAAAATAATACTTAGGCTTCGTTATCTTTTATTTCAATTAACAGAAAAGGTTTGATAGTGTTGTTTACAAACAGCACATGCACCATCATCACGACTCAATAATACAAACAGCTCCATTACAAAAAGCAGAAAAAACAAGTGAAATAAACTGTAATAAAAAACACAATGTGGATGGCACATGTACGTACGTGTGTGTGTGTGTGTGTGTGTGTGTGTGTGTGTGTGTGAGGTGATCCGGACAAGACCCGGATCAGATTAGAGATAATCAGTTTTTCTGTATTTATCCTCTCTCTACTCCTGCAGATTCAGTTCTGGAGTGTTTATATGTGTCTTGTGTCTCAAACCAGAGACCTAATGATGTAAAGAACGACACGTTCAGTCGAACAGCACATGAATGCTACACTTTTAAAAACAACACAAAATGTGAGTCTAAAGGAAACAGGTTTCATTCTCTCTGTGTGTACCTGTTGTAGAATGACCATGACTCTGCTGTTTGAGTTTACTGCTGGACATCAGACGTACCCTCACGAGACCCTGGAAAAAAACACACACACGTGAACATCAGTTACACAATAAAGGGGCAAACAAACAGGTTTTAATGTCATGAAATGCATAATCCATATACATTTAAAATATCCACAAGAGCTACACCAGGGCAGAAAGTGTAAAAACAACACAGGTTTTGAAAATCATAAATATTTTAAAAGAACTTTCTATTTTTCACACATTGAGCGAGCACTGCCATTGAATCTGCTGGTCATCTGATTAAGTCATTCATATTTTATAGGGCTGTTTGTTAGGTTACTGTTATAACCCTTTTTTGTCAAATGTAGAATGTGTTATATAAATACATACACATGCATTATATTACATGCACACGCAGGCTCTAATATAGACCTTCTGATCTGTTTTTGTCATGCATGACTGATACTGAAGGAGACATAAAACACTCAAATATGATGAATTGTAAAAATCCACAGTTGACATTTAGTTTAACAAACAATTTCAAACAGGAGAAGTGAACGGAGCAGAAAAGCTGAAAACATTCTCATGTTAAATAATTCAGCCGTAAATGAGCTCTGCGTTGTCTGGCGGGTTCTGTTTGACCCCTGACATCATCATCATCATCCTCATCTCGATCTGCGGACTCAGCGGTCAAGATTTCGCAATATGAAATGTGTGTATAGCTGCAGTTGTACGTGTAGTTGTGTAGTTGTTGTAAGTCTAGCTGGTTAATGTTGTGCGGACACGCTGAGGTGAACAGGCTAAATGTGCTCAATAGCGCAGCATGAATACGGCCATGAATATTTTACTCTCCAATTACACCAGCTCCCGTCCTCCCGTCTGACAATAAAGACATCACAGTCCCGTCACACAGGCCAATAAAACCAAGACCATTCGTAGGATACATTCTTTGACATTTTTATGTTTTCCATTACTGTGCAAGTTCTTCGTGGTGTTTTGATATTCACTGACAGATATTAAAGGGGAGGTTCACCCAATTCTGTCATCATTTACTTATCATCAGATGAGTATCAAGTGTATCAATTTCTTTGTTTGGTCAAACACAAAGATAGATATTTGGAAGAATGTCAGCAACCAAACAGATCTCATCCCCCATTGACTCCCATAGTATTTATTTTTCCTACAACAGCAATAAATGGGGGATGAAAACTGTTTGGTTGCTGACATTCTTCCAAATATTTATCTTTGTGTTCAACCAAATAAAGGAAATTTACAAAGGTTTGAAACAACTAGAGGGTGTGTAAATGATGACAGAATTTTTTTTCGGTGAACTGTCCCTTTAACGATATTTACTATTTAAATCCCTGGTTTGCCAAAGCCCAGTTTTTTGCAAACTCAAAAAAGAAATATATATATACTTATATATATATAATAATATAATATTATATATATATATATTTTCTCTATCATATATATAAAGTTATATAACTTTTTTAGCTTTTGACATTGCAAAAAACTAGGCTTTGGCAAACCAGGGATTTTATATATACATATATATATTCTCTATTATGTTGTTTTACTTAGAAACATACTCTTAAGTTTTTGTCTATACGTACGAGAGATTTTTACAAGCGTGTGCGCCACTGACATACAGTAGATGGAAAAGACCAACATTAAAAAATCCACAGGGTGCCAGTCTGCTGTCTGTTCTGACCAATGACAGGACACGATACAAATGGACAAATAAAAACCCCAAGGACCAAAATACCTGTAAAGAGCCGTGTGGATATTTTAAGAAGCAAACACACACGGTAATCCAAAGCTGAGCCAGAGATTTATCTTTGTTTTTAAACACACCGTACTGTTCTCTTTAACTCAACACAAATGCAATCGTAAATAAATAACACAATAGTGAAGACAAGAGAGTAACAGCAGCTTTGTGCAATGATGGTTATCTCAGGAAAAATAAATAAATGAAGAGATTTGGTATACTAGCAAACTTTAGGCAGTACATTCAAGAACTATTGAAGGATCTTAACCTCCCAACCTTACCCTTCAAATCAATGAATAAAGCCACTGATGTCTATGACCAGCAACTCAAACTGAATTAGGCTGAAATTAAATAGAACAAAAAACTGAGGGCAAACTAAATGCTGAAAAACCTGCGCAGATCATTGAATTTAGCAAGCATCAGACGCTTTGACATAAAGAAACTCACATTTCACAGCGTCATGAATCATCAGCACTGATCTAAAACACACATCTGATCTTATATCAGCTGCTGTGAGAAAGATGCAGTTCTCTATATATTTTAAATGTCGTTCTAACTCTTTATAAAGGTAAATAAGGCCAACAAAAGTATACCATGATAACACTGTAGTATTTATTAAGCTTGAGGAAGCATTTACGGATGATGGTAAATAATACCATGGTATTACACAGTTACTGATACCATCACCAAGATATCAGCACAGTGGATTTATGTAAGAGACATACGCCACCAAACACTTAAACATCAGATAAAACCACTGTCAATTAAATGACAATTATATGTGATATAAACTGTATAAACATTATATTGTATGCCACAGTCAAGACTATTATGAAATAGATATACTGAACTGTACTGTGAGACAAAATGAAGAAACACACACGGTCCACTCACCACACTGCAGGAAAAGAACGTCTCCGTGTTTCAGGTGAGCTGAGAGAACACAGACCTCCACACAGGTGAGTCGCAGGGGGATGTGAATGTGCAGAATAACTTCTGAAGAGGAGAAAACGCGTTGGGATCTGTGTGACACACTCCTCTCATTCACCAGCACTGATCCTCCATGGGGGCGGGGGTTAATACACCTCACACCAACACACGCACACACGCACGCACACACGCACACAATACAGAAATAAATAGTGTTTAACACACTACAGACACACGAAATAAATGGTGTTTACAGAAATAAATGGTGTTTAACACACACACACACACACACGGAAATACTACACACACACAATACAGAAATAAATGGTGTTTAACACACACACACAATACAGAAATAAGTAGTAATTAACACACACACACAATAAACACTACAGAAATAAATGGTATTTAACACACACACACACACACAATACAGAAATAAATGGTGTTTAACACACACACACACACAATACAGAAATAAGTAGTAATTAACACACACACACACAATAAACACTACAGAAATAAATGGTATTTAACACACACACACACACACACACACACATACAGAAATACACACACACACACACACACACATACAGGGTGCACACACACACACAGAAATAAATGGTGTTTAACACACACACACACACACACACACAATACAGAAATACACACACACACACAATACAGCACACACACACACAATAAACACTACAGAAATAAATGGTATTTAACACACACACACACAATACAGAAATAACACACATCACACACGAAATAAATGGTATTTACACACACACACACACACACACACACACACACAATACATAAATAAATGGTATTTAACACACACACACACACACACACTACAGAAACACACACGGACACGCACATAATGCAAATTAACAGTCACGTGAGTGTGTAATGAAAAGGTCACAGCTTCATGACATTTGAATTGAAGAGTTTATTTTACAGCTCTGACAGCCGGAGCCGCCAGATTCATGTCTCCTGATGACTCTGTGTGTTATAACATAACCTTACAGACACAGATCTTCATCACATTCTGAAACATCACTAAACATAGTTACACTTTACTGTTCTTTAAGATTTGACATTTACATTTGACATGTTTCCATGCCTAGATATCACCACTTTAGACAAAGAAAAAAGGGGCAAAATACAAAAGTATTTGAATGTGTTGTGCAGAGGTACAGGAACACAGTCTGAGATGAACTACACAGATGAATTATAATGATGTGAAATCACGGGTCATCATTGCATTACCTGAGTAGTTCAATCATGCTGCACACGTGTGAATGCTCAAAGTGCAGAAAGAGGAGTTCTTTGGCTATTTCATCCTGTCTGATAAAGGCACTTTCTGTAATAACTGTATTGTAAACAACAGGCTTTACTGTAAATACAAAATCATCGTCTGATCGTGGCTATTTGACCTCTACATCCATTGTCCTTAATCTCATTTCTCCATCATTTGAGTCGTATCAGATTTCTATTGGTGTTGATCAGTTTGATTAAAGCTTTACTGCATCAAAAGGAAGAACGAGACCATACTCATGTGTAAGTTTTAACTTGGGTGCCCATGACTTCACAGTCTGTAAGGGTCGCTTTATAGTCATTGTTTTTGTCATTTACAGAATTTTCACATTTTGGAAAGATATATTTTCTTCATTGAACAAATAATGTTTTAAGGTATTAAGTTTGTAAATCTTACAATGCAGGAGACGACTTAAAAAGACAACATTAAATAATCACAATTAGTCACATTTATTTAATGAAGCAAATTAAAAACGATACAACAGTATGTATTACTTAATTGTAATAAATGTCCTAATCCCCTAATCGACATAATTTATTATTTATCCGGTAACTATTCATCCGTCACACGTCATAATCGTGACAGCCCTATGTGTAAACTTAACCAAGGAAGGGAATGTTATTTATCGTGTTTGTAAAATGACACAAAGAAAAGAAATCTCATCTCCACGGATCTGTGAGTGTGTCCAAACACACACACGCTGTTAACTCACAAATACCTTACTTATTATAGACTAAAAAGAAAACATGGTCACAAATAATATTTTAGTTACGAAAAGACATTATATTAAGGTTTTGCCTGGAAAATACTTAAACCTGAATATGAGATTTCTTTAACATGTCTTAGTTTTCAGCTAGTGTTAAGAACATTGTAAAATGGCCAAATACTTGTGAACCCTTGTGCGACTTTCCACTCTTACACCATACTGACACCTAGTGGCCACCATGAATATTACACTGTATTGATAACGTGTCAATCACTGATGCATTTCAAGTAGATGTCAAACATAAATGAATCCTGCTGTCTAGTACACAGATGTAAACCCCGAATAAAACACTGCATGTCTACTCGCAAAATCCAACAGATGTGTAAACGGTGAATGTTTTGGTTATTTGGCAATGGTACAACATCGAAAAAAAAGTGACAAGGTCATGACAAATATTTAAAAAAAAATATATACAAATTCGTAAACAGATTCAAAACAAAGTGAAAAAAACCTGTGCCTTGAAAATTTTTTGACGATATGATGGCATAAATACAATATAAAAGAACTAATATTGATATTAGCATTTGATATGCGTAGATAATATACTAATATACAGGCATACACTGATATATTGATAAACATCATTTCCAAGACGAATACAACAGTAAGGAATTCATACCAGAAACTCACAACATTAAGCTGAAAAGATGTTGTAAACAAGTCAATTTGCGTCACTATTTGGCAGACAGGAACATTCCGAAAAGACGCATTTTCAAGACACATACTTCAGATGAGATCAAGTGTATAAAGTACTTAATGATTTACCACAGATACAAAACAGGCTCCGCCCACACGTGAGGTTCAGATGTTTGTCAGCACGTCACTGGTGTTGAGGCTTACCGACAGCAGACCGGCAAGATCATTATTCTGACGGTTGCCTTTGTCCCGCAGGTGAACCGTGTGGAGCGGCTGCAGGTCGGACAGATCGCCGGTTAAGACCACCTGACCCATGAATGAGTCCTTCAGGATGTTATGGTTGTAGATCTGAAGGAGAAAGGAGAGCGTCAGTCATCAAAACAGAAAACACGGCAGCATGGCTTCATCATGATTTTGAAGAAACAGTCACCCGAATGAAGATCTGCTCTCTGGGTTTCTTCCTGTAGAAAACAGCCTTCACGTCAAAGTCTGGAGTCTGAGTGTCTTTGTGCACCGGAGAACGAACCTTCTCTCCCTCACACGTGATGATGACGTACGGGTCACACGCTGGAACAACAACATTCACTCGATTACTACAATCGAAGCACGCTTGGGATAAAGATGGATCTAAAAAAATGATCCAAAACTCATCCAAAATGCAAATCATATCGAGGATGATTAAGTGTGTACTGTTCAAAAGTTTACGATCACTTACACATTCTTTATTTTTCCCACATTTTAGAATAAAAGTAACCGCGACAACTATGGGATGACTCAAGTGTATTTTGGGAACTTTAAACAGTTTACAGAACTGAACTGAAGTAGTTTACATCTATTCGGAGCTCTTATTGGCAGATTTTTTTTATACTTGATTTTTTTTACATGTTTCCCATTTAAAACCATAAAAAAGTATGTTTGTCTAAAAATACGAATGCACGTTTAGACAGTTAAATATGTCTTTCTCCAATTTTGTTGTCATGTGACGTGAAAATCGTCCACCAGAAAATGAGATCACAAAGAGGACGCCTGACTTATTTCGAGACAATGTAAATAAAAATGAAATCAAATAAAAATTGAGCAGATTCTCTTATTTCCATTCAGAATAGACGACAGCTTACATCCATCTGAATCCTGGGCTTTGAGTCCATCAGCCCTGTGCACGTGCACCTGCGTGACCAGCTTCGGGTAACCACAACACCCCGTCCAGCACGTTTGCGGTGGTTCATCCAGTGTGAGCTCTCTGAGAACGACACACACACAAATAAAACAAAGAAAAGGTTTGAAATGTCAAAACAAACATCAGATATCTATATAAAAATATGTTGAATATCTGGTGTATTACTTGCAGGTTGCAGGATCGTCTGTAAAGACACGTAACAGGAAGTCTCCCTGCAGGCTGGGGTCAAAGGTCGTGGGAACGATGACATAACGGCCTTCCTTCAGTTCCTTGCGCAGAAACACGCTGCGAGAGTTAATGTAGGTGGAGCTGCCCACCGTCTTCTGGATCGTGTGCATGCGGTACTTCCTGTTGAGCTCGACCTATCAGAGGCGACATCAAGACTTCTTAGTACGTCACAAAACGTGTGGACGTATTGTTATTTTCTTTTCTTTTTGACATGGGTCAGTACGTACTCTTTGGATATCAAAGCCGATGGCCAGATTCTCTCCTTTTCCGTCTTTGGATTGAGCTCTTTTGTCCTGCTGCTGTAGGCAGATCAAAACCTCGTCCTCTGCTTTTGTCACATCAAACACGTACTAAAAAAACAGAGTAACACACTCTTCAGTACACAAATACACCCAAATTCACACAAACACTTCCGAGCGCCTGACACACCTGCGGGTTCTGGAGGAAGGTGGCTTTGTGGTTGATGCAGCCTCCGCATCGGTTTTTTAAAGGGTCGTCGTGATGAGACCAGGAGCCACGCATCACGTCCTCCTCCCAGGTCTTGTGGATGCTCAGGTACGAGGTATTAATCAGGCGACACAGAATCAGGTCTGTGAAGTACTTGCAGAAATCCTCGAAATTCATCCTGCACAATAGAGATGAGTGAGGATTATGATGAAAATAAATATGTTTTGCATTTGCTTGATTTGTTTTTATAGACCATTTCTTTTCTATAGACCATAAGACTGGTCCAGAAGCACCTCCTGTTTCAATGTTTTTGTATTTAATATGATTATTTTCGTAATCCTACATAAGAAAATGTTAAAAATATATTTGTCTGATATTTTGATTTGGTGATAATTGCTCCGTTTAATTTTGTTCAAACTGTTTCAATGTTTTTGTATTTTATATATATATATTTTTATCTTTCATAAGAAAATCTTTAAAATATATTAGTTTGATCTTTTGATTTGGTGATTATTGCTCTGTTCGTTACATTTTCTTCAAACTGTTTCAATGTCTTTGTATTTAATATTTTTTATTTTTTTATCTTTCATAAGAAAATCTTAAAACTATATTGGTTTGATCCATTGATTTGGTTATAATTGCTGTTCGTTACATTTTGTTCAAACACTGGTGCAGAGTTAAAAAACTGAAACAGGAAGTTCCTCTGGACCAGTGATGTTTACGTCTTCTGAAGTGGTCTATCAAATATTGAATGTTATAAACTGTGTACATACACACAATGACCTCCAAAAGCTTTTAGACACTACGACTAAATGTAAGAGTCAAGTATTAAGGCAAATGGCACTAATTAAAAAATAAAGCACAAACACCAATTTCATGCAAATGTTTCACAGACAGCAGTTTGTTATATTTGTAACAGTAAAACAAAAGACTGGTCAAAACAGAACAAATGCATCAATGGGAGATTAAAGAAGCCACTGGCTTTGATATTTTTTACAGACGTGTCCAGAGTCAGTTTGGGGTCACTGTAATTCTAGCTTTCATAAACATATCTATGCTGTTGTTTTTTTACTCAAATGCACAAAAGTCTTGTCATAAAGTGAAAACTAATTTAGGCAACACAAACTCACCAAAACTCCCCATCATCTGCCACGGTCACACCCAGCTTCTCTCTCTCGCTCTTACTCACTCGCTTCCATTCCTCAGAGCTGGAGAAATGTAGAGAGAAAGGGACTAAGAAAGACATTACATTCATCTACTTAACAGTTTTTCATATTTTAATGGGTTCAAAAACATCTTACAGTAAGTTTATACATCACAGTAATGCACTCAAAGAGAAGACTTATAAAGCTTTAACACTTTCATATAAATGTGTTTAACTAGAGTCTGTATCGTGGTTGGTTGTGTAGGTTTATTCTCGTTCCCGTGTGAAAATGACCATCTTTACAAATTTACAAGATCGTGACAGGAGTTTAAATGTAACTGGACGTCATTTGGACAGATGAGGTCAGCGAATAGTTTTTCTCAAACAAGATTCATGTTTAGACGTAATGTTTTGTCTTATAAATTAAACTCCTATACAAACTATATAAATATATATATATATACACATTACTCGTTTTACAGGGATAGTTCACCCAAAAATGTAATTCTGTCATCATTTACTCAATCTCTTTTCATTTCAAACCTGTGAGTTTCTTTCTTCCGCAGAACACAAGATAAGATATTTTGAAGAATGTTGATAACCTGCATTGGTTTTGTGTCCTTACACCAGAAGTGAATGGGGTCCAGTGCTGTTAGGTTACCAACTTTCTTCAAAATATCTTCTTTCGTGATCTGCTGAAGAAAGAAACTGTCCCTTTAACAGAATTACTCTCATTCACCTCTAAACTTTCCTATAAAATGGAACAATGCCAGATGTTTGTCTTATCACAGTTCATCCTGATGGGGGCAGTATAAGCACAGAAATACACAACGAATTTAAAACAGCAGCAGAATATTTGGTTAGAAACAAAGAGCCCTTGTAAGTTTGCGTCCAATCAGAACGCATTTTTAACATTTCCTGTTTTCTTCCTTAGCGTCACTTTTCCCTTTGTGTTTTTGGCTGGGTGTGGTGAAGACTTTATAAAGGGTACAAGATTTCCTCTAACCGCTCAGCACACTTAATGATAAATGTTGACAGTGTGCAGATGTTGTGTACAAATTGTGAAGTGTTTACGTGATGAGCTGGAGCGTTTCTGGTGTTCTAGGTCTTAAATCACAAACTATATACACACCAGAGGAGATGTGGGGCACAAATTATCTACCAGTTACACAAACAACGCAATGAATAACTCTAGCTTACACAATAGCGACTTTAATCTCCTGTGGTTTTATTCATCTATATCACATCTTTTGTGCTGATAACACACGCAAATGCAGCCAAACCTGTCGCTCCAAGCTCCGTTCCACTCTTTCTGACCCCAGGGGTTCCTCATGCGGATCATGGAGAGCTTCTCCGATTTGAAGAACGCCAGCAGACCGGTGCCCAGACGCACCTTCCTCACATCTGTTACAGCGTATGCGTGACCTTTGACCAGACCGCAGTCTAAACGGGCTTCCATGTCTGCCTGAGTGGTCGCCTAAAGAAAAGCAGAAATCAGCATTACTGATACAGAATTATACCATTGACTACAGATTACTATAGTAAATACTAGACAGCACAGCAGTATTTACTGCAGTTTATCATTTTACTATATTTAATTTAGAAGTATACTATACTATTTATTACAACTTAACATTTTACTAAAGTAAATATTCAAGTAGACAGCATTTTTTACTACAGCTTATTTTATTATAGTTCACTTAGAAGTATACTTTTATGTGAGCTATAATAAACTGTTAAGTTGTAGTAAATACTAAAGTAGACAGCAGTATTTACTACAGCTTATCATTTTATTATATCTCACATAGAAGTATACTGTAGTAAACTGTTAAATTGTAGTAAATAGTATAGTATACTTCTATTTGAGCTATAATAAAATGATAAGCCCTAGTAAATACTGCTGTTTACTTGAATATTTACTATAGTAAACTGTTAAATTGTAGTAAATACGTATAGTAAATATTCAAGTAGACAGCAGTATTTACTACAGCTTATCATTTACTATAGTTCATATAGAAGTATATTATACGATTTACTACAACTTAACAGTTTGCTGTTTAATTAAACGTTAAAGCATACTCTACTACAGCTTATCAGTTTAGTATAGTAAACATTAAAGTATGCTTATAGTATTTACTATAAGCATAACAACTAAGTATAGGTAATACTACAAAATGTACTACAGTTTACTATAGAAGCAGCCTAAAGCACATTATTTTTCATGTGGGACAGGCTTCATTTTCTTTTAACAGATGTTTTGATGATGTAATCCTCAGATTCACGTGTATGTGAACATCAGACTCACTCTGATGGAGCAGCTGATGAGACCGCCTCTGTCGTGGACCTTCAGTACTCGCTCAAACAGCTGATTTCGGGCCTCCTCCTCCTGAGTGTTCTTGCCTTCCAGCAGATCCATGGGTTCTGACACACCTCCAGTGAAATCCACGAGAGCGTCGGCCGTGTTGCCACCGTCCAAAGCTTCATAGCAGCCACATAACCTGAGAGATGAGGGCTCGCGTCAATGACAGCGTACGGAACTGAGACGAGGAGCTTGAATTTAAAGGGACAGTTCACCCAAAAATGACGTTGTAAATTGTGAAAATAAAAAAAAATTGTGCAAGCTCTCTTGAGCTCACTTAATCAGAGGACAACGATGCTAAGGGTCTTAAGAAAAACACCAAGAAAAAACTGAGTAGTTCGTTTGAATTGTGTGCTACTTTTCGAGTCACGCAATAGATTTGTTCAAGTAAAATGACTTCATTTTAAATCCAAAATATGCTTTTTATTTGTTTCATGGAAGACGAAAAGTTTTGAAAAACGATGACAGAAATGTTGGTTTTTGGTGTAATATTTCTTTAAGAAACGCAGTTCAGTCTGGTCGTGATACTTGCTTGGCATAGGCTTTCTCCACCAGAGCACTCCAGAACTCGTTACTATCATTGGAGTGACAGTAGATGAGCTGACCGTTCGCGGTCGGCAGCCGGTCATCGATAACAACATCAATCCATTCTCCAAACCGCCAGAACCGGAAGTGAAAGATTCCAGCATAGTTCTCCGCTTTCTGATTGTCCCATTCCTGATCTTTCCAATCCGGGATCACCTGTAGACACACAGAAGACAAAAATCTAACCAAAACCAAAACTTACATCAACATCTATAATAAAAGAGACGCTAATAAAAACTTATATTTAAGTAAATAATGCAAAATAGATGTATTTATTTATGATCATTTATTCCCCCTCTTGTGAGTCCTTCTTGAGCGGAACACAAAAGAAGATATTTTGAGAAACGTCTCAGTGGTTTTGTGTTCATACGGTGGAGGTCAGTGGGATTCGATGTTGTTTTCTTACCAACCTTCTTCAAAATATCTTCTTCTGTGTTCTGCAGAAGAAAGTCGTACAGGTTTGACATGACATGACGTTGAATCAATGATGACAGAAATGTAATGTTTCTGGAAGTTCCCGACCCTCCAATCATATCAAAAACATTTGCTCAAAAGAGAGACTCTAACACAAATATAAAATGCACGCCTAAACTAAACGAACATACAGGGAAATTCTAAAGTTGCCCCTTTTAACATCACAACGCATCTGTTGCCGAGTGCAATGCACAACATGCAAACAAACCTCCCGAAGGTTTTCTCCTCCCTCTTCTCTCAAAACGCATCCAGTGATTTAAAACATGTGTAGCAGAATCAATAAAGTCCCCGACTAAATGAGGCTTTCTGCCCCGTGGGGCCCGGGAGGAGGGTGGTGTCGGCAGGGAGCGTGAAGAGACACAGAAAGAGAAGGTTGAGAGAAGAGTTCATTCAGTTGCCGGCAATCCGCGACCAGACGACTCGTCTCCGTTCCCCAGCGAGAGGAGAAAGAACAGTGCAGTCATGGGATCAGAAATGGAGCTGAGCTTCACCGAGGACCTCCAGCTGACGGAGGTGCGTCTGCGCGTGCAGTCGCTCCAGCAGAAGGGTCAGAAGAGGCAGGACGGCGAGAGGTTGCTCCTGCCGCACGAGGCCGTCTACCGTCTGGACTTCACCGAGCAGGAGTTGACCTTCGCCCACTGGAACGTGACCCTGCAAGGAACCGGACGGTTTACGGTCACGGGCATCTCTCAGCTCTGGACGCCCGACCTCACCAACCTGATGACCAGACAGCTGCTGGAGCCCATCGGCCAGTTCTGGAGGAACGCCGGAGACCCGGAGGATTCGCCTTTCAAATGCTTGGAGGCGGACATCCAAGAGTTCGGAGAGAGGATAGCGGAGCTGGCCAAAGTGCGGAAGGTGATGTACTTCCTGTTCGCTTTCAAGGAGGGAGCTGAGAAAGACAAGATCACCTGCACTTTGGTCTTCAACAAAAGCGAGTGACGGTCGGATCAACTGGCGCCCCGGCGGTCCTAAAACTGTCTTTTAAAAGACGACTTAGATTCTCCCTGTAATGGTCAGTCATGATCTTCCTTCTATTCACTACTGTGTGCGTTTGTGTTTAAATGAATATGTGAGTAGTCTACGATGATTTCCAAACTTTTCAACATGTCATTATGATGCTATAAGATGGAATGTTATTCATGCAAATCTACACTTACAGTCAAATAAAAGCGTTATCAATCGTTCCATTTATGTCATTGTGTGTTTTGTATCGCGTGACACGACGAATGCATCGGACTGGAAGGTAAACAGAGACAAATCCAACCACTATACCACATGACTGGATCAATGGCGATGCCTGTCAAATTCCCTGCCTTCAGGCAAACTGTTTTTCACCAATAAACTTTGACAGAACTTGATGCAGTGCATTCTGGGATTGCACTTTAAAGCATTAGTCTCTGGGTATGAGGTTTGACCATACGAGGCACCCAACTATTTGGGGAACTCAGGAACACCCCGCGATACGGTAAGATGCTACGTATGGCACCTCTGCAGGTTTTGGAATGGAACGGAGCGTAAGTGTGTGTGTGTGTGTGCGTGCTGGGGGTCTTCTGAGGGATGGCAGGAAGAAAAGACACTAATTAGTCCTCAAGAGGAAACAACATGTCTAGCGGAGAGAGACGAGGTAGATACACAGGAGAGCAGCGATGCATGTGCCACGTACTCCAACATCATCTCACGAGGCTTTAATTCAGAAACAAATGACGTACGACTGGTCTCGAGTGAACGAAAAAGCCACACAAACTATTTGCATGTTTAACAAAATAAACAAAAAATACCCGTTTCACAGGACCGACGAATGGGTGGCGTGAGCGGACACACATAAAAAAAAAAAAAATCACAAATGAAACCCCAAGCCTCCAATTAGACCGTCTCGTTCTCTGCGAGAACAACAACAACACATGCTAATAACCTTCATTTGTTAAGCACACGTTCCCACGGCTCACATGTTAGGATGAGCAAACACCACTTAATGAGTTCAGCTATCGTTCAGCGCAAAATGACACATTACACTGGACGAAAAGAAATGCTGAACATTGAAGAGATTCGTTTGTACATGATGTCGTCTCCTCCCGGACCTTCGGACTAATGTATCCTGGTCACTCCTGTTGTGTTGAGTCTCACTGGAGGAACGATTTACTTTCATGGACATTTGATTTATTCATTAACCAAACAAGAGATAAGGAGGGAGGCTGCTGATAACTCAAACTTAAACTCAGATTCTTTTTTAGATGTCACGTTGGAAGCGTGAGAGAGAAGAGATGAAAACCAATGTACGCTTGACACTAGCATCAACTTACTTTCTGCCATAGTGCTTCTCTGGAGGCCAGACTGGAACACGCTGCAACAAACCAGCAGTTACCCAGCTGCCCCTGGTGCAGATCATGAGCGCTAATCCCATTCACAAACAAGTGCGGGTCATCACAGAGCTCCTGTTTGAAGAAAAAGACAAAACCATTCCCATGATAATGCGCTTCACCATCAACAAACACATTCATGGGCGTTAGCTTATTTCATTTGTTATCGAATCTTTTAGCACTGGATGACATATTAACCCTATTAGATATAATATACAAATTAAGTCAATGTGCCAAGCAGGCAATTTCATGAGGAGAGCAAGTGACACAGGTGTAAAAAGAGACACGAGAGCGGATGATGGATTTATCTCCAAAAACAGTTCTGTAATATGATGAACACTGAGACTGAGGATAAAAATCCAGGTTATCGCATGAAAAAGTATTTTTGAACTTTTCCTAAATACATGTAGAAATACGGAGCATCTTTCTGTTATTTTCACCGTTCCTCTAGTTTTCCTTTTCTGCAAATATATGCAAATAATAACAATATTTGTATTAGATATTTAGGAGAAATATTGTTTGTAGTTTGTACAATTTTACATGAACACATACAGTACCTATAAAGAGTTTATTCAGGGAAACTGGAAATAAGTTTGAAATTGTCTCTAATTGTTTTGCGTCGATTATCATTAAAATTTGGAAAGGCCAAGGCCCTTATAATGATGCCACATCTACTTGTTCTTGGTTAATTGTTTTGATGTGTTATAAAGCCAAATGACGCTTTTGATAACTGCATACGAGGCCGATGCATTAACTACTGCCAAGAATTCACAGATGGTGCATTATTCATATTTACAACCGTTGTAAAACAATATCTACAAAGCTGTTTGTTTAACATTAACCGGTAGCCTGCCGGGTGATGTCAGCTAGAAAGAAAGAATGCTGTCTCCGAGGTGGAGCACGTGTGTTTTCTTTACAATCCTGTAGCACTAGAAGACTAAAACAAATGTGCACGTGAACCGGGTCATCTGTGTAGATGGTTCACAACACTTGCTCAACTATCAAAACACACTTCTGCCTCAAGACGTAACGTACATGACAAAGACGTTGTTTGAAGAGGGTGTAAAATTGCAGGATTACACTTTTCAATGACCTCACGCTCACATGCCAGAACAGAGCCTGAACTCTCGGTCATGATGGCTTTCGAGGGACACGGAGGGTGTGTCATGAATATACAGTATGTAGCAATGCTCCCTTAGTGTAAACACACCGATCTGCGTGAGATTTCAGTGCTGTTTGTCAAGGTATTCTTTAGGTTGGGGATTTAAACAAACACCAAACCCAAAGTATTAAACGTGTTAAGACAACAAAACTAAACTAAACAAAAATCCCAGAAGAAACCAGTGTACGTCTTTAGCAATCATACAGAACAACTGCATGCTGCACATTTGCATTAAAAAATACTGGCAGATTCTCAGGCTCACTGCAATATTGGGACGGATAGATGAGAAAATAAAAACTCACAAGTACCAGGTAAAGATGTTTTTAATCAAAGTAGGCTAAAATCAATCTTTGAAAGAGTGTGATACGAAACACACAGAAGCAGTCTGATGCATCAGGTTTAAAGGTCTTCGCACATACAGTCCGAAATTTTCGTATGCGTTTTTTCGCATTTGGCGCTTGTACGGTGTCTCTGAATTGTTAAAAAAAGCCCACTCAAAATGTTTGCTACGGGTGCGAAAAACGCAGACAATCTAACCCGGTCCTAATTTTTTTATGACGGACGAAAATATCGGAGGCAGTTTGTAAATGTTATTGACACAACGTGAGGTCATATTTATTTTTAACGTGCAGAAATTTGGGACGCAAATGTGACTCAATGTGCAATGGGCTTAAATATTGTCACATTTACATTTATTCATTTGGCTTTTATCCAAAGTGACTATCAGAAAACAACAAGCCATATGTCTACGCAAGGCAAGTGTCAGTTATACAAAGTTTCGAGTATAACATTAAAATGATATAAGCAAGCATACACAGAGTCGGGCAAAAGTTTTAAAGATGAAGAGTTTGGTTCCAAAATGAGATCACTTGAGAACATTTTCAAAAATCATATTTTTTATTGTGCATTCCAATAAATGTCAATCACACTGCAGTTGGTTTGATTTGATTTAAGACAAAATAACTAAAAAAAAACAGCTAACGAACACAATAAAAACATGATTACATAATAAAAAACATGATTTTTGAAAAAGTTCTCTCATTTTGGAACTGTGGTATAAGCGGTATAATTGACTCCGGTCCTTTCAATTATTCGAAAGTTAATGCACCCCCGAGATGTAACGGCGTGCATTAACTTTCGAATAATGGAACGGACCGTCACCTATTATTCCTTACGTATTTTCTTAAGTTTTGACACATTATTAATCAGTTTTCTCTTAAATATAAAGGTGCTTAAAAAGTTCTTCACAGCCATGCCCAAGAAGCAGCATTTGCGGTTCCACAAAGAACCATTCAATCAAAGGTTCTCTAAAGTAGCATTTTATTTGACCCTTTTTGAAATCTTAAGAACCTTTTTTCACCACAAAGAACCTTTCTTGAAACATAAGTGTTCTTCAGATGTTAAAGATTCTTTATGGAACCATTAAGACAAAAACTGCTCTTCTATGGCATCGTGAAGCGCCTTTACTCTTAAGATAAGCTATTCTATCTATGTGGATCTATGCAAGTCACGGTTTGTTTAAAGCCAAGGAAACCCATTCAAGAATCAAACGCAAAGTCTCCAGTTATGACAGCTAGAGGAAATCATGTCTAAACAAACCTCATTTCTGGATAACTGTTACAATGTAAGGGTAAAACAATCCTGGCAAACACAAAACATACAGCACTGTGTGTGGAGATGATTGTTTGAAATATAAACACATTTATCTGACATCAGTTTGCAAGCGTAAGTTACACGAGGCATCCAGTTACACAAGATCTTCATATACGGCAAACGTTCGGTCACATCCTATAAACACACAACTCAGATACAAACGTCGCTCTAATGTCTAATGTCTAAAGTATGTAATGATATTAAATACATCACAAGGGCTTTTGATTTAAACAAACCTTCAACCTTCAGTATTAATTATAAACTCAATATGAAACCAACAACCATTTCTTATACAACAACTGACTCACATTATTTGCAACACAGATGAGTTTTCTCTCGATCTAAAAGTCTTCAGTCGTTCATTACCTTCGGTCTCTTCCAAGTGACTTTTCCGATGCGGTTTGCAGCGTAGAAGAGGGACTGGTCCACCACGGGGAAGACAGGGTCTTCGAACAGACTTTTGTTCTGCTGGCACTGTTTCCTGAGGGATGCGAACTGCTGCCCTTCATACGGCTTTACAGAAGAGAACATACTGCGGTCTGAAATGACACACACACGCGCGCGCACACACACACACACACACACACACACACACACACACACACACACACAGCAGGAGCGTTCTGTGGGTTATTCAATGCACTCTTCATATACAAGTATGTTTTGTTACACTGTTGCACAACCATGCAGAAAAAAACCCACATCGAAAAATCACATGAGCCCTGAGTCAGCGGCGTTACATTGTCAAAACTGTGAAAAACAAAATACTTGTCCGTTTTTAACTACAGAAGATCCAATTCAATTTGTTTCTGTAATATGGCCGTTCTGCTTTTTGCTCTGGTGGTGTTCATTGCAGAAGCTCAGAGGTCAGAAGCTCACTCAACTCACATCACCACACAGCAATTACAGCATCACACACACTGTTAGAAGTCTGTTATACAGAAGAAAATCTATATAGTGCTCAGAGTAATGTACTTAGAGGCCATATACCCACCCAGGCCTGTATCACTGATACACACTTTCACCCTGAACCCAAAGCCACAAGAGAACCAGGGTTTTTCATACAAACACATTTCACAATACATGAATCTCCATTACAGGTTAAGAAGGGAATGAGTCAGTGATGGCATTGTGTTTTAAACAGGGTGTGTCTACAGCAGGCATATCCACAAGCTGCACACTGATAATGTCCCATTGTCATTGCATACTATTTCTAAATATTAAAGTATGTGGCATCTGCGAACAAACGATTCTACAGTTTCTCTCGTAATTCATTTCATGTGACTTGTGTAAAGTGAATGTATGAAGTCAGTTGTGTCCTGCAGAATAACCACATTTCCCCGTGGAAGTGTTTTTAAAGGGACAGTTCACGCAAAAATGAATTACCTTCAAGTTGTTCCAAAACTGTGGAAAGTTCTTTGTTCGGTTGAACACAATGAAGATATTTGGAAGAATGTAAGCAACTAAGATTTCTGGGACACCATTGAACACACAGTTCAAAACATTTTGAACACATAATGAAATATTTTGAAGATTTTAGGAAAACAAACTGTTCTGGGGCGCCTTTGACAATCATTTTCATGGTAGTCAATGGTGCCCCAGAAATCTCAGACGCTGACGTTCTTCCAAATATCTTATTTTGTGTTCAACGTAACAAAGAAATGTATACAGGTTTGGAACAGCTTGAGGTTAAGTAATTCATGACGGCGTTTTCATTTTCTGCTGAACTATCCCTTTAAAAGACATTGTGTTTAGATCTGAAAGCTTAAATGGTGTGAAAGAATGCAGAGAAAAGACAGTCGAGCAAACATAGAACCGGTTCTTTTCCTCATGTACAGATAACAAAAATACTTTTTGTCGGAATTATAATGAGTTTAAAATGTAAGTCAGCGGGTTTGGAATGAAACAGTGTGTTTTGTGCAGGATAAACAACACAACGTCACATTGTATCACATTTTGAACCACTAGATTGATAAAAACCATTTTAAGAAGAAGAGAGCTAGAAATACACATATACATTATATATATATATATCCACATTCAATATTCCTTGTACTTCTGAGGAGTTTTTAAGGTGCGGCAGCCATCATTTTCAAATCCCCTTTAAGTGTGAAACCCTAAAAAGTGTTACAGTAACAATGCGACTCCTCCCTTATAACCTCGCCGAACATGTCTGATGTTGAAAACGCACGTCACAATATCACTAAAACAATGTCTCCCAAAAAAGTCAAAGAAAAAAAAGAATTGTTCGACACATTTGCAACGTTTGTTTTTAAACGGCAGGACTTCAGTGTTTCAGTGGATTTACCTGCAAAACTCTTCCTGATAGTCAAGCTGCTTCAATCTGTGAACATGAACGCGCAGATGAGAAACAGATGCTCCTATAATTCACTGATCCAGATGCATGTTCACAGTCTTCAATCCTCCAGAGACTCAAGCAAATGCCGAATGACACTGACAGTGTATCTCCTGTGTGTGTTTCCTTCTCTCGTTCATTTCTTTAGCTTTAGGGAGGGGCTATCTCACACACACACGCACACACGCGCACGCACGCAGGCGCGAGTTTTTGCTACACACCGCGTTTATCAGTGAGGAAACAGAGTTAAACTCATCCGCATTATCACACTTTCTTAGTCTTACTGTAACTTTATATTCTGAATAAGTTTGATTTAATAGCGAACGATAAACGCAAATGAGCAATACATGTGCACTTTGTAGAGAACTTGAGCTCAATGCTGCCATCTTGTGGCGAAACCAACATGGTTAAAATGGCACAAAAGTGTGCGGAAGTGTTTTTGAAGGGACAGTTCACGCAAAAATGAACCATTTACTCACCCTGAAGTTGCTCCAAACCCGTTGAACACAGTTCTGGAACATCATTCACTGACATAGTAGAAAAAAATGGTATATTTGTTCCGTTGAACACAAAATGAGATAAAAAAGTGAATAATACAGGTTTGAAACAACTTGAGGGTAAGTAAATTATGATTTTTGGGTGAACTATCCCTTTAAGCAGGGTGTACATAGGCTTTGTTTTTATTTCTGTCAATTTTTGATGTTACCTGTAACTTTTTTTCACTGTTGGTCTGAAAATCCAACATATTACTGTTGTACCGCTGTTAAACATAGATGCCTGGAATAGAGATAATTGTTTCTAATATATTTTATTTACTATACTTTTAAGTGTTGGAAAATCTCCCATGAGACAAATATTACGATTTCATTGATCTGTGATTCATTTCGTTGATCTGAAGATTGAAATACAACTTCCCCGTATGTATTTACTAATAAACTTAATAAATAAATAATAAATATATACAAACAATAAAGATAGCGAATATTAAAAGAAAACAAGTGTAAATTATGTATTGATAATGCTGCTTCATGAATTATTGCATTCAATTAAAAACGTAAAGATTGTTTTAATGAAAATCTGCATAAACGTTTGATGATCTGCATAAATGTGCAATGCAACTCAAGCAAGATTTAACTTTATATGCAGTCACATGTCGTCCTGTGTAGTATGGATGAGAAAAATGTTAATCTTTAAACATGCAGCACAAGATGAAATTTAAGAGCTGTCATGTGAGGGTTGTACTTTACTCCTGTTTAGACACAACGGAACAAACTTCAAGTCTTATTTTGTGAGTATGTGCACTGCAAAGTTTTTGTGGGCTGCCTCATATTTTAACGTTTGGCAAGAGATCATTTGCTGTATACTTTACAAACAAGCTGAAATTGCTGAACTTATTTTGAGGAGAATAAGGCTAATGTAAAACTGTGTTGCTGTGACTTTCTTGAAGTGTTCTGGGATTTAAATGTGGACTATTAGTAAATCTGTTCAAAACGTATGGAAAAGAAAGATCTTTTCTACGACACTTATGATAAATTAGAGCTTGGTTAGTGATTCTTTTAACACAGTTACCTCAAAAAGTTTTAAAACAAATGAAAGCAAATTACCTTTTGGATGTAACAAGTGAACAGTTGGATTAAGAAATTGCAAAAAATCCTTAGTACTGAGAAAAGTCTTGAACAATTTGTTTAAAGAATAAACTTGTTTAGATATTTTGTTATGTAATGCAGGTCTATTACAATTTTCGGATTTTTAAATGCAGTTTTGAAGTCACTTTAAATAAGTATTTTAATTATTAATTAAATTGTTAACATTACATCATTTAACTATAGATATCATGGGCATCAGTTCTCTGTTGAGAGTGATTCTCCTCTGGAACTCTGTGTGTGTCAGTAGTTACACAGGTAAAACAAACCCTTCACATGTCAGAACTATCAGGTCAGTGTACAGTCATCCAGGACAAACTCTGGAGCTACAAGATGACGGAAATGAAGGTAAGCTGCAGATAAAATACATTTTAAAACGGTTTCATTCACAATGTTATCTGCACAATGTTGTTTGGTTACCAACGTTCTTCAAAATATCTTTTGTGTTCTGAAGATGAAAATCATACAGGTTTGGAATGAGATGATGATGGTGAATTAATGATGCATGATTTTTGGGTGAACTGTCCCTTTAACTGAACTATAATGTGTACGTTCAGTAAATGTGGTCAATGTTGCAGAGATGGTGCGCTGGTGGCAGACGCCTTTTGGATTGTTCGAAGGCTGCAACCTTAACAGCAAAGATCCTGTGGAAACATGCAACAGCAGTTTGAGGATTTCAAAGGTCACCGCCAGCCACAATGGGCTCTATTTGTGTGTCCGTCAGAATGAATCTGGCAGAACAATCTCGCCGTACAGAGTTAATGTTTTAAATCCTAACATGAAGGAACGGCGGAGGAAGACCATAGAGGCAAAAGTTAATGAAGAAACGGTTTCCGACAGCCAATTTGTAGCTGCTGTGACATCATCGGTTATCGTGACCTTTTTTGTGGCCTTCACACTGGGTGCCTTCACTCGATCTTATGTGATAAAGTGTGTACAAATGACAAGGGCCCGCATGCCTCGTAAGAAAGACCAACACCATAATAATGACCCAGAGCCCACCACAAATGACACGGGACCCGCTCCCTTTGAAAGAGTGCACTTTTATATAACCCAGGACTCTGGAGAAGACACTGTGGACATAGTGGGAAGCCGAGCGAAGGAAGATTCGATTCAGGACAGCGAGAGAGATGGTGACGTAGTACATGAAAGTGCAAATGACGGGAATGACGAATCAAACCAACCTCAGAGCGGTGAAGAACAAAACCAAGAATTCGAAACAGTACCCAGTCCACATCCGAAGAAAAAGACTCGTGTCATTAAAGTGTACAACTACGACGAGGAAGGGAATCGATACGGTCACATGAAAGACTCTGGGGTTGAGGGTGAAGATGAGGTCCGACCAAGAGTGAGAACAAAGTCACTGACTCGACTCAACGCCATTATGAAACAGGCAGAATCTGTGGACTTCAACCCAGACAAAGAATCCACAGACAGCCTGTCAGATACCTAAAAAAGCTTAACAAATGTACAAGATGCACGAACAGAACATCTGGCCACATTTAAAAAAATGTCTTGTAAACATTTTGCTTGTCATCATAAATGTATATTATGCGTTTTGACACCCTGCAGAACAGTTACCAGCAATGAGCCTTTTTTTATCTGTGGACATTTTCATGCATATATTGTGAATATAATTGCCTTAAAATTACGTTATGGACACTTAAATGTACAATAAAATTTAGAATATGTTGAAAAATGTGATTTTATTCCTACAGCCTTCTCTCAGCAGTGCGACACGCCAAGACATTCAATGCAATTCAATTACATACAACTGCTTTATTTATTTGCTTTTCAAAACACTATAAACAAAAACAAAACAAAACAAAAACAAACCAAACAGACCATCTCTTCAGAGGAAAATACAACACTGGCAATATAACAGTTGCAAGAATATGAAAAATATTTCCACTTTTATTTGCTTTGTGACTTCTCTATGCCTTTTCCCATTTTAAGACTGCAAAAGTCTCTGTGTCGGAGTTTTCAGCGTTGGACATCTTGAGGTCACCAGTCCTTGAGAGGGTTGCCTTCTGCGGCACACCGAAAAACAAAAACTCCGATGTGCTTCAAACTCATCCGTGGATCTACAGTTCTTGCTATAATGCAACTCTGGCTTTATGCCATTCCACAAATTCATCCAGCATCACCGGCCCTGCAGGAAGTAGAGACGGCAGAGTCAATCAATAGAGTGAGACGGAATTAAACACGAGATGGACACATGACAAGATAACCATTAAACGTACAAGCTCCGTCTTCGTCGTAGTTGCTGAGGTCTGCGTTAACCGTACGGCTAAACTCTAAGACATTGTACCACTGGTCCTTGTTCATGACTTTATACTTTGATTGCTAAAGGAAAAAAAAGAAGAGAAAATATCTTTCTGTAAGTCACAGCACGTTACAAATACAACATCTGAAACGGTACTGAGGGTTAGTAACAGACCAAGTAATCCCGGTGACTAATAAACCTCAAACAGACAAACCTCCAGAAACTGATGGAACACAGGGAACAAGGGCCACGTCCTCCCGAGCAGCAGTGCCAACATGGATTTTGCGGTGTCCATATCAAGACTACGCTGATCTTTATCCTACCAAATAAGATGTTAAAACAGATGTTGAAAATAACCTCCTGAAATTGAGATCAATTCCAGTTAATAGAATAAGATCTAAAAAATGTAACTTAAAATGTCACTCTTATAAAATAATACAAATTATTTTATTCTTCATATAAGACTCTAGACAAGATATCTCTCACCCTGGCAAAGTCAAATGCGTATCTGTAAATGTTCTTAAATATAACCGGGTCGTTCAGTTGAGACCGCATGTAGTCCAGTTTGCCTTGTAATCTCTCTGTACAGTCACACCTGTAAACAAACACAAAGATTTGACCACATGTGCAATCCACAATGTGTCGTGATATGGTGAGAAGGGAATTCTCACTGTAGTGATGTCATTCCTTTCAGCCATTCTTCTTTTGTGAAAAAACCCATATTCGTCGCTTCAAGCTTCCAGGCTAAAACTAACATAACAATCTAAAGGGTCACAGACACACAGTGGGAGTTACTTCAGCGATTAATACAGATAATTACTCTCGATATACGAAAAATATGAACAAGGAATGACGCTAACATTTTCTGGCTCTACACCGATGTCCTCACAAAACTTCTCCATGCTCTCTGGACCAACAATATCATCTGACCCTGGACACATTTAAAACCATGAGAAAAAAACAAACTCATTAATAAGACATTAGTGCACTTCTATTTAGAATGAGATGTATATACGACAAGAGAGGTTTGATATTCACATACCTGCATATTCATAAAACCAAGCGAGACATTTTTTGTTAGAGAACTGATCCTCTGGGTTCAACAGTCGTCCTGGAGTTTGTGTCCTGCAGTAACTGAACATTTAAGAGATAAATGTGTGTTCTCCTTTAGAGAATTTCTTTAATAGCACACTCGACATCATGACGTCATTCTCAAAATCTACTTATACTATATGCTTTTGTCAGTTTATACCAAATACAAATTATTTTGGTGTTCACTTGTTCCCTCTGGACCAAGACATATTACTTGAACATCTTCATTTTCTTAAAACATAACCGCACAGTAATCACAGCAATCCTTTGATATTTCACTGTATACAATATTGTTAAGTGACTGTGGATATAAACTCAATTTTCACTCAAACACACAGATTTGAAGCACACAGCCACTTTTAAAGCAGCATTTGAAAGTAAAAAGGATTTAAAGTAAAATAGTCTTACCTGGTGATTTTACACTTTCTGATATTAGGATCTTCAGAACCAGATGACTTTCTTTTCTTTTTTACAGGCATGATGGAACCTCGGCCGGGTTGATTTGGTCTTCCTGAACAAATCAAAAACAACCAAAATGAACCCAAGCAAAACGCTGCTTTCCTTACCATCCAAAGCACAATTTCAGGGCCACTAAAGAGCAGAAACAAGCTATACCTGTGTACCTTTGGAAAATTTGTCCATTCAAGTTTACCAGACCTGTAAATGAAAACAAACATGAAATATAATAAAACTACGCAAGAATCCTGTAACTGTCATTTTTGCACGCTAGGAATCAGCCGTGAACCTGTCATCTACTTACAAGTCAAGGGTTAGTATCAGACTTCCTTATGCTCGGTGGTCCAAAACTTAAGATGAAAAGAAATCAATGTTTATGAGTGTTCACAAGATGGAAAACCAGAATGATAGTCACCAGCCTTTGAACAACACGGTATATGTGGAACAATGGAACAGGAGGTAATTGACAGGTTGTAGGTTTAAATCTGTCAAAGGTTTTTAAACATTTTGCCTAAGACATGAGCCTCAGTTTCAAGTTTGATTTTGTCTACATTTAAGATGAACTGAAGATGATAGCTTCATATTCTGCATGGTGTGTCACTGCCCTGTGTGCAAGAGCTGAGGATCTATGCTATAAATGACTAAGCTTCAGACAGAGGAACAGCTAAGGCTTAAGGCATGTTTAGAAAAAAACGGAGACGAAGCACACCAAAACAAACAAAAAAACACACATGCTTATTAAACAACGCAATAAGAGTCAGACAGGAAAATCAGTTGTTGGTCATTTAACTGAACACATTATTTCACTCATGCGCAGAAAATCGTATAAACGATAAAAGAGCGAAATAAAGAAACAACAGCGAGACAACTGCATCGTCTTTGTGCGTGCTAAAATGGCTGAACCACCAAAGACTGAAACTCATTAAAAGCGCAAAATACACAAACATAACAAAATCAAACCCGTCAGTTAAACTCGATCAGCCGAACTCAATATAAAACACACACACACACACGCGCACATGAATGTGTTGTGAGAACATAGACCGGCTCATCTAAATATTACATGTAAACAATCTTTAAAAACCCTTAACAGATGAAAGATTCAATGTAATAAAACGTGCATTTATCAAACCTGATATATCTGCTGGACGAAACTCGTGCTGGCCGGTTTACTAGTTAATAATTTTAGCTGAAAGATCAGCGGCGTTTGTGCTTGAAGTAAGCGACTGCTTTACTTTCACTGGGGAATGAATAACTGCTTCCGGGTCACACCGGCTGACAAAAATAAAAGTCACGCGGATTGATTTTCAACATCTTTATTTTTGCGTCATCGGTGTTCTCTCGTGCTGTACATTACATTGCATAGCAATATTGCTTTAAAGAATGTCAACATTATTTCAGGCATATACAAAAATGCAGGGCAGACTCTTATTTGGTGGTAATGATGGGTTTATGAAAAACATCTCATATTGTCTCTCACATCTAACATGACTTGAGAATTGACGACAGGTTTGAAACGCTGGTAAGGTGCGTTTACACTCATAATTCAAGGTCGTCCAGCTCCTTCAGCAACTGGGCCTCCTTTTGAATCTTTTCAAGCTGTAAAAATACAATTTGAAGCATTACAATGGTTTAAGTTAAGATCCACCCCAGAATGATATTAATCACTGTGTATGATACATGTAAAATCATTCAAATTCATTGAAAAGTCATCATTTTAAAAGTCGAGATGTCGATGAAATAAAGCGTTGCTACAGTACCTGATTTTTCTGCATCACTTTTCCGGCCACTTGCTGTTCCTTTAGTTCATCAATGGCTTTGAGTTTCTGGAAGAGGAAAAACAGTCAATATAGAGTCATGTCTGGTTGTATATTCTATAAAATACACCGTTTTATTTGAAATTGCACCTTTTTCAAGTTCCTGATTTTTTTGTCAATTTCAGGGTCTCCAGTTGTCTCAGTAGCGGGAACAGCAGGGATGGGGTCTGTAACTGGAGGCGGGGCTTCATCAGACTTGCCATCCTGTAATAAAGGAATACAAATATGTTGAAAGAGGGGTTTGTAGGAGACAAACCAGATCAATTCATTTATAACATTTGCATCTTTTTTTTGTTCTTTTGAAGTACCATTTATTGCATATTCACTTATTTTTTACATTACTCCGGCAGCTTTATACAACGATATTTTTTTGGCATGCCTTCTCAAAATGAAGACTGCAAATGTTATAAAAGTCATTAAGTTCTAAAATAACGTTTTAAACAAAAAAACAGAAGGGGAACTGAATGAGAAACAGTTCAACGTGGAAACTCAAAACAATCACGTGCCTGTTTGGCAGCTTTCTTTGCTTCACGTCTTTTCTGTTTTTTCAAAGCCTCTTTGGACACTTGCTTCTCTCCGGCAGCACCAGGCTTCATGTTCTGCGCTGGCTCTACTTCATGCTTAAAGAGACAAATCATTGTCATGATCTCTGCCCACGGGCCGTTCATAATCATAGAAATCAACAGAACACAAGCTCACCAGTTTGGAGCTGGCGGTCAGGGGTTTGTTACGGAGAGCAGGTGGCCGATACGCCTGGGCGGGTTTGGCTTCGGTACTGCCCAGCTCACTCGGCAACGCTTGATATTTCACTGGCTTCTCTGGGAATGTACCGGTAGGGAAGGGTTGCCATAACACTTCCCAAAGCTCTTTATTGGACGGCGTCTCGTGCTTGTACAACACAGTGCCGGTGTAGTGCCAGATCTTGTAACCGTTGCTGACCCTGAGTCTGGGAGAGCAGGTCGCCGTCATTACATGCTCGCCGTCGGGGCACCAGGAGAAATGTGTTGTATCTTCAGCCTGGGGTTTGGACACCTGCTTGTATTTCTTCACGTCCCAAACTTCCATCTGGCCCCTTAAGGTTCCAAAGCCTGCGAGAACCAGGATGTGTCCATGAGGGCTGTAGAAAGCCAAGTTACGGGGACCCGTGCCGAAGTCAAACACAGACTCACACTTGTGGTTAAAGATTGTGGCCTTGGCAGGCATAAAACCATAAACAACACAAAACTCGGTAGAGTTGGGTCTCCAGCACACATCGTATATGGGTCCGTTCTTTGCTGTGCAAGACAAAAAATCATATCATATGGGTCACGAAGATTATTTTGTTAAAGTCATAACATTTCAACCTGTACACAGTGCAAGACTTTTAAGTTTTTGTTCCTGTATTCAAATGCTATGCTATATTATACACCTTACTGTCAGTGCAATTCATTCAAATGAAATCAAATTATTTCAGTGCACTTTCTTTTAAAGACTCTTTTAAATCTATAGTTATGAATTATAGATGAACTGTCTGTACTCACGCAGTTGTACTATCGCACTCTCTCCATTGGTAGCAACATAATGTAACGTCTGTTGTCCATAATAAGACGCTCCTGTTTTATCGACATCCGTGCTGGCGGTCACCAGAACCGCAGTGGCTTTACGAGAGGAAGACAAAAGTGCACATATGAAATTTACAGACAACATGTACCCAAAAAGTGAAATATTGTTTGTTAGGACAGTGATAATGTACCTTTTGTGTTCCACAGCATGGTCACTTTATCAGCTTTGAAAAAGCTTTTGTTGGCCAATGCAGCAGTCGGACCACCGAAATTGGGATACTGATAGAGTCGCACAAAAGAGGGACAACCTTTGCTTCCAGGAACATAGGCGGCAATCTGCAGCAAAAAATATTATTCGTTATTATTGATACTAATCATTATATCAACTTCACACCCTGCAGTAATGTTAAACTTGGTTTCAAGAATTTCGGATACCTTGTTTGGCTGAGGCCCAGGAGACAACTCAAACTCGGACACTTTTTGAAGGTGAAGTTTGTTAGCAATCGTTTCTACACAACAAAACACAAAACACGGTGACATTTTGGAAAACATCATTATGTTCAGCTGCACAAAAAATGTGTAAAAGGGTGTTACCAAATTTGTTGTTCTCAAAGAAGTGAAGTTCATTATTGACATTTCTAACAGCAATGTTTTCATCATCTGCCCAGCTTGGACACCTTTGAAAAGATATACAAACATGTTTGAGTTAATAGAAGAAAATCAATATAACAGTTACAAAATTCTGAGTAACTCACCATCCCGTAATCTTCTTCTGATAGAATGCTTTGACAAGGGATCCTGTCTGCAGGTTCCAGAGCTGCAAGTTTGCATCTTCCTGAGGATTATCCTGCGTTTCTGATAAACGAAAGAACAGAACAGTGACCGCAGTCTGGACAGTCAACGATAAATGTGAATCATGATGCAGGAGGTTGCAACAAATCTCTTGACTTGCTTAACTATGTAAAACTCAATGCAATGATTCAAATATATCGGGTCTCCATAAACATCACGTTCTTACTGGTATATTGCTGCCAGGTGCCCAAAATGTTATTCAGAGGTGAGAATTGCAGCGCGGTTGTTTTGGGTAGATCGAAAGATTTCACCAATTCACCAGACGGAACTTTGACCACACTAACCCTGTCAAATACAAACACAGCGAACATGTATTTACTCCAGGGTCCGTTCTGAACACAGAGAAGTACACAACGCACACATCATACGTACTGTGTGCCATTGCACCACCCAAACAGAGAGCCGTCGCTGCTGAACACCATGTGTTTCCCTTGCAGCTCATCTCTGTGATAAATGAAACAGTCAGTGTTAATACAGACAACAAAGCTTAAAGATAAATCTTTCACCATGCAATAATGCCCATAGCTCGCCTCTTAAATTCAGAGCTTTCCTGACAACTTGGAGGTCCACACAACAGCGAAGTGCCATCTGATCCTCTGACTGTTTTCAATGAAATAGTGGGTTAAAACAAGTACAGAAAGAACAACCTTGAATGAAAGTTAACAAATGACACGAGGTTTAAATGTGAGGTAGAGGCGGTCGGTTTGGAGTTTGAAGAGAAATCTGTAGTCCGAATAACACCTGGGCATTGCTTTATGAGTGGTGCACACTACACAGTGCCCTACAATTGTTGATGGGTGGGTTGTCATAAAGAGAGAGAGAGAGCTTAAAAGACACATTAGCAAAAAATGTACCTAAAAATTAACGTCATTTGCACAGGAAAAAATTGGCTAGACTTATTGGTGATTCCATAGAAGCCATTTAACAGCGAAGCATAACATCAACCAAATATTATCGCGACTTTTCATTTCATATTTGCGTACATGTGCACGTTTTCAGACGTTACATTTTCTCAATTATCTGAACGGTGACTGTGATCATGTGGCGCAAACTTATGAATGGCAGCCTTGCGCGTAGGTGCCGGCAACACTGAAAACGTGAGAACAATTCACTGGTTTGTTATTTCGCAGCATGCTGGTATCATATATGAATGATTTGTTGTTATGCTTCTGGAACTGAACATAAAACACTTTTTTAGAGCAGAACTCACCTGCCAAATGAGGGATGGGGGGTGCCATTTTGAAAAGGAAATACGAGAGCGCGTGACGTCACAGAACCCCACGCCTACATCCACATTTGCCGCCCGGGTCTTGACGTGTAAAATGTCAAAATAAAACACGTTGTTTTCGTATATTTTCGTTTTTAAGAAATATATATTTTCACATTTGTCTCAATTGCAATTAATTTCACATATTTATTAACTAGGTTTGGTACGTTAAATTACTGTGATGTGGATCGTTGGCTAATTATTTAAGGCAAACCAAAAATCTCTTAATTATACTTGTACGTTAATTGCGATTTGTTTGCTCGCTTCATGACAAAAAAGCTTTATTATAAACGGCTGATTTATGATAATAAATGCAAGTTCTTTTTTTTCCACGTCAGTTTCAGTTTATATGATTGGCTCAAGCACTGATGAGTAACACAATGCGTTTTTCCTGGATAAGCATTATGAAAAAGAGCAGAGGAAATCATCAAAATATCCTCTAGAGGGCGCTTAGCGGCTCAGAGAATAAAAAGATCAATTGAATGGCATTTCCAAGACCGTTTTATCGTAGTGGTCATATCTGTGCATTAAACCCTACAGTCTTAAAAATATAGATTTTACCAATTTACCAAGAAAATGAAATGAAATACAATGCCTCAAGCTCCATTTAATAAACGTAAACAATAATGCACGCGGAAACCACTGTACCAACTGTGATTGGGCCACAATGACCTGCGTTGAGAAATGTAACATGTATCAGCTGGTAACGTCATCGGTTGCTTACACTAGCGGTATTTTTTAATAATAACAATATAATAAAAATACCGACAATATTAAAAAGTGAATAGAACGTTGTGTAAAAATAAGAAAATAAATCAACTCTTCCTGACTGTTTAGCGTCAACTTCCGGGCCACATTTTCCGGAATTTTTATGCGTGACGTCTTTCCATTCTTCCGAGTTGTCCACGTATCGTGGGTGGAGTGAATTCTCTCGTATGCACACGTAGACTTAAATTTGTACATCGGTGGTATAACACACGTCAACCGATCACGCCAGACCTCTTGGACTTCTAACATTATTCACCGCTTTTTCTTTCATAATTACCATTTACCCTAAGAGTGAGAGATGGTGGCCAAACAGAGGATTCGCATGGCGAATGAGAAACACAGCAAGAACATCACACTGCGGGGCAATGTGGCCAAATCCACGGTAAATCTCAACTTTTACTGCTTTCAACTAATGAAGTGAAGATTTTGTGACACGTATCATATATAATAGTTGTTGCATTTACTTTTAAAGTTACGTGTAGTGGACAGTTGTGTATTGTGTAAATATATTGTTTATCATAGTGAAAGTGTTACTGGAATTGAGTTTTATTGAAAGCTTATCAAATGTTTGTCAATATGTTTTAACAGAGATTTGCTCAGGAGGAGAAGGCAGTGGTCGGACCGTGGCTTCTTGCTTTGTTCGTCTTTGTAGTATGTGGATCAGGTGAGTTTACAATCAAATACATCTGCTTTCATTTTAAACTATTTAATTGTTGTTAACTTGTCATACATAGTAAGTGATAATATTAAAGTAGTTTTTTTGACCAAACACACACTGGAAGCAGTGAGCCGAGTCAAACATGAGCGTAATTACATAACCCAGAGTGTTTAAAGAGACAAAGTGCATGTAACGCCATGGTCAAATATCAAACCTGGAGCACAGGCTTTGATCTTCTCATTTAGTAACAGTTCAATTCTTCAAATACTATGCAGTTCAATTTTTTTAACCATGTTAGCGTTAACATCTTTATTAGAAAGAAAGGTGAAATCTATTCTGGACACATTTACTTGAAAACGTTCACCTTGAATTCTTTTCATTTGCATGAGAACCTGTTTACGTTCGCTTAATTTTATTTTCGTTCGCTTCATTTTATTTTCGATTCGTAAAATCCAACAAAATTAAATGTATAAAATCAAGTTTCAGGTGAACATCTGGTTCGTTTGAGCATGGCAATACTTTTCTTAGTAACGTGACAGTTGTTCCCCGACCCCTTATAATCACCATTCAATTTAATATCGGTCTGTACTCGATATTGTTGCTTCTGATATTGTTTGGGTTGAGTGTTTAATGCATTTGGATCAGTTAAGAAGAACTGCCAAAAACTTGAGAATGTTCTAATGTTTTCATCTGTTTTCTCATAACAGCAATATTCCAGATCATTCAGAGCATCAGGATGGGCATGTGAAGGGTCATCAACGTTACTTTGTGCTGTTATCCTCTCCTGGCTAAAGATCATCATTCCCCTTACTTATTTCATCTTCATGTTTCTCAAGGTCTTTCACTGCAGCAATGTGGTCTCCTGTGCCTTACTCCAAAACTGGAGGAACACTATCTTCTGAAACATTCCAATATGGGACTAATAAACAAAATTGCTGCTGAATTCATGACCAAGGCAATAAACTCAGAATACAGTTGACCGTTCTGAATTGTTCTGTTTGTTTACTAGAAGTGCACCATTGTTATCATTTGTTATAGATTTCGGACCAGTTCAGTATAATTGTTAATGTTATTTTGTATTTTGCACCTTTATTGGATTTCCTTCTACCATTGGAGCTGAATTTGTGTGTTCTTTAACTGTATGTTTATATAAATGAAGGTACACATGTTTAGTTTGGTGTGTAGACGTGAAAGATAAAATAAAATGTACTTTCTCATTCTGGTGTCTTTATTGAAATACAAAAACGCTCCCCTCGCTTTTGATATTCATCATATTTAGCAAAAATATGTTTTTTATAAGACAAAATACATGTCTTAAAATGCCTGAATGAAAATGTGGATTGCAATTTTAACCTGAATATATTTAGTACTAACGAAGCAACTTTACCCACACTGTATCTTCTGTAGACCCTGCAGGCCTGCGATTGTGTCAAGATTAAAAGAACCCTGTAGGAATCCTAAAATATCGACTTGGACCTTTTTGAAAGGCAAAAGAGTTACGATTTATAATACCAGAAATATCTATAAGAGAGCTTCTGGGTTGAGAACAGTGTTAGGTAAGTAACTCTGAAAAAGTAATTAATTACTAGTTACTAATTACATTTTCAATACTGTACAAATTACACCGGTCCAAGAAGTATTTAGTTACTTATTACTAATTACTTTCTATATCCCACACATAAACCTCGATTAGTTAAGTGATTCACCGATAGACATGAATTGGCTTATTTAATTCATTCAAATAAATTATATTAAACTACATAAAGTAGTATTATTAACTGACCAAAGTATTACAAATGTGAGAATTATACATTAAAGCACAGATTTTAAAGTTGGACGTAGAATTTTTATGTCAATTCCACTATTGCACACACAAATATTACACAAAGTATTTCGTTGAATTACATCAAAAGTAACTGTAATTAAATTACAGAAAAAATAAAAGTAATCTCTTTACTTTTTCAAGGGAAAAGTAATTAAATTACAGTAACTCATTACTTAGTAACTAGTTACACCCAACACTGGTTGAGAAGGACTGCTTTAGTGTGCTAGGGAGCGCAATTTTATTTGACCATTAGAGGACAGCATTGCTGCAGCACATCATACTTTACAACTTAGAAATTGTTTTAAGTCTCTGCTTAATGCGAACATTAATGTGTATTTATCACATTTTCTCACATAAGACGAATTATAAACATCTAAAACATTTAACAGACACTGAAACACAATGGATGTTTTTTAATGTGTGCAGGCGCATTGCATGTATTTCCCACAAATTCACATTTATCATAATATTACATTTTATTTTAAAATCCAACTACCCGGCTATGAAACAACTATTGCGGATATATAATCATGTCAATGTTAAATACGATTATATAAAAATAAAATACTGATTTATGTTACTTTGTTTTATATCTTTCTGAATCTTTCTTTGTTTTTATATATAGTGGGTGATGACCTAAAACGTATTTGAGCTGTTTTGCCCCTTTAAAATAAAGTTTACACGTTGACAGAGAATCTACTTTTGACATCGTTTCCCTTGCTTGCAGGCGTTCGGTTGGACCTTTTGTACTCCAGACCAGACCCCTCTCCCTCTGCCCTCCGTGTGTCCGCGCATGCGCACTGCTCACTCTCAGCGCTCGTGTGGGGCCCGTGAGGATCCAGCGGGAGTGATTGCTCTGTAATGGCGGCCTCGGTGTTGCACTCCGCGGAAAGCGCCGTGCCCTCTTTTACTGTCGGCCATTCCGGCCGAGCCACCGGCCACCACGGATTATCTAATGCTCCCGGACCCGCGTCCTGGAACCGCTCGCTGGACCGGGCGCTGGACGAGTCGGCGGCCACGGGAGTGCTGAACCTGAGCGGCAGGAAGCTGAAGGAGTTCCCGAGGAGCGCCGCCGGACACGACCTGACCGACACCACACGGGCCGGTACTGTCCCAAACCCTTCCCTACTGACCCGTTTTACAAATGTACCGAACCTAGAGCCGGGTTAAATGCACAGGGGTCGATGTTTTTCACTGGATTCGGTGTTTGTTTGCGAATGTACTGGTGTAAACACACGGGTGTGTGCTGTACTGTACTCGGTTTACACTGTCTCAACTCGGTGGTCGTCAAATATCAACATTTTACCTCAGAAATCGTGCTGTCTGGTCTTTAGATCACCTCGCAAAGTTTTCACACGGTAGTTTTTCGTGTTTCATTGGGAACTAAGTGTTAGTTGTCAAATTTACTGACATGAAGTAATGCGGTGGATCTGTCAAACTGAGCTCGTGAAGAGTTCGGGTTGGGGGTTGATCAACATGTTATATGTGTCACACGTTGCGTAGTAGTGTTTGGTCATTAGTTTAAGATTGTTTTCGTCATCTTATGGCCTTGATAATAGCAGTTGATCATCTTTATCTTGTTAATATAGCTTTGATCATGAGGTTGATGGTAGGTTTGGCTGTCAAAGACGCAGTTAAGTTTGATAATTATAAAGGATTTGATCATGTTAGGTGTTTGATCATTAATGTACATGTGGATTTGTTTAAAAACAATACACGTCGGTGACGTCACGTCAGTCATAATTCTGATCGATGCTTCTTGTGTCTTCCCTCAAAAGACAAGTATTGACATTGACACTGAGTGGTCTATAATGGTCTTATCATGGCATTATTTCCTCGCCTGTGATTAAGACAAATAGACTTCTATTTGATTGCGTCACAATTGATATGATACGTCAGAAGCTTGTAGACGTGTTTGGACTTGAGATATTTAAATCACAGCAGAAATTAAAATTCTATCAAAAACCTCTTTAAATATGTCACATGTTTCTAGTATGTACTAGGATACAACTGAGATGTATGAGCCGTAGGACTACCTGTTTGAAGTCATGTATAAATGACAAGTAAATTAAGGGTTGGGTGTAGACAGGTTATTGTCATAAGTATGTGACGAATGACAGAACAGTTAAAAAATACTGTTCCACATAGCGGTTTTCATTTTGTGTGTATAATTGCTGAGTTTTTAATTTTGTAAATAAAAATTCAAAAGTCCTGATTTGTGTGATAAGCTTATAGCTATTAAATGCATTGTGCGCAAATTCCATAATTCATAGCATGTTTGTCCTTTAAGTCACATAAGAAGTTATTAGTGATGCCAGCATTATTGTTATTATTGCGCATTATTGCTCATGTTTACGATTATGGGTTTAAACACGCCTATGACTCTTAGTTTTAAACAAAGTATGTAACTCATTAGGCGTGACGAGACATACATTATTAAACCTCAAAGATCAGCCTGTAAAAAACATGAAGTGCTGCTTAAAACACCCCAGCAACTATATAGCAATGTGCTAAATACCTCACAAAACACCTTGGCAACCAAACTCAATACCTTAGCATCTTAGCAACAAGCATCATTTGCATTTTCCTCATTAATTGTTGGAATCTAGTGATATTAGACATTGGAGTTTTCAGGGTGTCATGTCTGTTAGTAGTGCTTCAGGTTCTGCTGTGTGTGGAAATGTTCATTATAGTGCAGGACTTGAACTCACACACTGCGTCTCATGTTAAAGCTGTCTGTGTCAATATTGATCGTCTGTGCAGTGCATGCTGGGATCTGTACGGCAGTCTCCGATTCTATTCCATCCAATGCCAATTCACAAAAATACAGACTACAATAATGTACAAAGACACGAAGAAACAAATGCTTGTTGTATTTCTAAAAAGGGGAGTATTTGTTATGGTTTGCAAATTTTAGCTTGTGTGTCGTGGCTTTGTTTCTGCCAGACGGTTTGTGGGTTTTTTTCGTTGCAAGGTTGTTTTAGGGTCACACTAGTTTAACATTCGATACATTGTATTTTTATATATTTCTCTGCACTAAAATCCTTTGTATTTGCAGTAAAAGAAAACTGAAATCTGTGGTTGCTGCTTTGACTAAAATAACTTTGTACTGTCTACATTACCAATTTTTACGCCAGCATTTTTACATTCTTTCTTCGTTATTGTTACAAATATTTTATCTTAACCTGTGAATGAACAATAATTTGAATGAGTCACAGATTTTTTTATGCTCCACCTGAGCTCCTTTATCTATATTTGTGTCATTGAAATGATCATTTTGCTATTCATATTATAACGAATATTGTGCCAGCTATTGTTACGACTCGCATCAATAAGACCGTAAAAATGTCCACAACCCACGTCACTGGCTTTGGCCAGTAGCTCCTCACTGCAGAACGCGACATCCAGGGAGCTGGAGCCAGACTCTTTCCACTGCATTTTGATTGGTCGACCGATTTCCCGTCATACTCGTGTCGTTGCTCTACAATTTCCGGATTGAACTTAATTTATTATTTTGATGGAAAACAAACTGGCTGAAGACAAACTTTATTTATTAACATATTTTTAATAACGTTTTAATAACGGTTTAGGGTTAGAGTGTGGGTTCACTTTGAACATTACTTACAGGTGTACACTAAATGATACTGATAAGAGCAAAGACCAAGAGTTTCAACTTGCTCTCCAAATTGCGGCAAAGTATATAAAGTGGGAGGAGTGGGCTCTGGATGTGATCTGCTGTGAGGACCATCTCGCTTTGGCTGCCTTTTCCTGAGAACATGCCAGAGTTTCCCATTCAATTGCCATAGTCTGTTTTGTTACGCCACAGGCTTAAAACAAGCAAAAACAACATAAATATTTCTAACGTTGAATTCTGCACCGTTGTTTTGCCATTGTTCACAGCCAGATGAAATATGTCCTCCTCTCTGTTGCTTAAGCGAAATGTGGGTAGCACACACACAAACACATACTCCACGCACTAACGCAAGCTCGCTCGCTACTCTTTCAGCTTTCACGTTGAAACGCAGACACACAAACTGGACAGGATTTGAGACGTCACCAAGCCATACTGAAAACAACATCGTTTGAGGGAAGTCAAATCTAACCAATGTTTCAGTATCGCTGCAGTTATCCACCAGTACAAACACGATTTTATCAGTTTACGACAGGGCAAACAGATAGCATTACATCATGGCATTGCGTTAGCATCATTATGTATAGCTTCCATATTATTTCCAGCTAAAACTGCAGTCTGCATATAGGGACATTTGACAAACACCATTTCTGTTGTTTAAAATGAGCAGCGCAACTACATAACGGAGCTGTACGCATCACCATTTACATTCAGTCATTAAGCAGACGCTTTTATCCAAAGCGACGTACAAAGCAGCGGAAAACAATAGAAGCAATTTGTGCAACAAAAGAACAACAATGCATAGGTGCAGTAATAACTGGTCTCAGTCAGCCTATCACAGTATTGCTTCATTTTTTGATGGCTCATGGGCATGGCATGCCCTACGTGTTTTGACTGTTTAAGAAACTCCCGTTTTACCACGTGTTGTGCCCTATTATCTCCATTTATATATGGAGCCAATGATTATATTACTACTATAACTATTGTTTTACTATTCTCATATATTGAGTCACTTAAGTTTGTGTTTCAGATGCACCAGATTTCAGCATTTACCTTTAAAATATGCACAATTTTCCTATGGCCCCCCTAGAGGAAAATGCCTTTAGCCCCCATAGTCTCACAAAATTCTGTGGGAAAGACTGCATGCCAAACGCATGAATGTCCCGCTGTCCCTCAGAGCAGGTTTCTACTGTAACGTTTGTCCATTCATAGATGCTAACAAAGAGAAATGTGTAAGATTCTTCTCAATCGATGTTTAGTGACATCATTTTACACTGTCTTTTATACACGTTGTGCAAGATACACTTTGTGAACTTTCTTGTAAAACATGTTGATAAATGGTGGATAATTCCAAATGCTGTCTGTCATTTTGACGGATAAAACAAAACACTTACACCTACCGTTTCATTCCAGTTTACTTTGTATAGCATGTAGTCCTCTCTTTCACATAAGCGCAGAGACTGTGTGTGTGAAAACATGCTGTTTCCATACAAAGTAATGGTGCATTTATAATGGGCAAACATCCTCAGTCTGTCTGAGCGACGATTCAGCTTTTCTGATAAAACTGCAACAACAACACTGCTTGACGGTGTGTCATTTTTCATGTTGAGAATAGGTCTTAAGTCAGTAAGTGATTTCTATAAGTAAATTGATTTAAGAAAACTGTACTTGAATGTGAAGTCTGTCCAGTGCTGGCCACTTATAAATGAAATATAAACACTTTAAAAACAAGCCTAAATAAAAGGCCTGGCCCCTTTAGCTCAGTTTACTGCAGATGCTGTGTAATGTTGTGTGATTTTAGAATTAGACCATCATTAATTGGTCATGGATCAGAAATTGTTTCAGGGGATGCTTTGAAAACGGCGTTGGCCTGACACAGTCTGATCTGTTACTGTTTAAACCCAAAAATGAAACTTCTGTCATCATTTATTCACCCTCAAGTCATTTCAAACCTGTGTGACTTTCTTTTCAGATTTTCCTCTGCAGATCACAAACGAAGACATTTTGAAGAATGTTGCTACTAGGGATGTAACAATATTATCGATATCGTGTTATTGCAATAGCAAAATTGTCTCAATATTATCGTGGTCACACGACTGTATGAAGCTATAGGTCTTCCGGGCCCAGCATAGGGAATGTTAGAAAAAATAATAGATGTTACACGTGGCAAGATCCATCTGATGCAATTATTATAACAGAGTTTTAAGTAATTTGACCCATCCCATGCTATAACTCATACCTCTACGCAACCGTTATGATGAGAGGATAAAGAAAAGAGGACGCTTGTGGCACGTTTCAAACCCTTACACGTGCAAAAAAGTATCGTACAGTGGGCGTTATACCGAGGTATTACTGTGCAGCGAGATTTTGATATTGTTACATCCCTAGTTGGTACCCAAACAACATTGAACCCCATTGACTTCCATTGTATGAACACAAAACCACTGGAACATTTCTCAAAATATCTTCTTTTGTGTTACACAGAAGAAAAAGTTATATGCAGGATTTGATCCAGATGAGAATGAATAAATGATGACGGACGTTTTATTTTTGGGTGAACTATCTCAGTACGTGCCTGTTTTACTGCAGTGAGCATTTTAAATCTGAGGATAACTGTGAAAAATCTGTCACAAACAAAAAAGCAAGCAAGAGATTTTTGTTTTTAGTTGTGTGTAATATGAATCCCAGCTGTTTGTGTACTCGTGCGTTTGTGTGTGTTGGTTGAGGGTAGATCTCTGTGTAGGAAGCAGACGTTACAGGCCGCAGTTCTTCCTGTCTTCCCAATCCGGATCTCTGCACAGCTGCACTTACAAATAAAGATCCAGCTTGCATTGGAAAGCCATCAGTACACACACACACACACACACACACGCACGCTGATAGACAAAATATACATGCTACATATACAGAAATACTATCAAGCCTATCAAGGCTCAAATATGTACTATATTGGTTAATTTTGTATGGCCAACAAATGTGTGTTGTAAATATTTGAACCGCTGCCCAGCCCTAGTTCCAAACACAGTGAAAGCGACATGTTCACTTCGTCCCAGCTCTACATAAAACTCAGCGTGCATTCTTTATTTCTCTAAAAAAAGACTAAACCAAACCAGACCTCAGCCCTCTAACTTTAGCCATATTGAAACGTTCACGAAGGGGCGTCAGAAAAAACAAACGCATGCATCATTTCTTCAGATAAGACATCAGACCTGTCGCGCACACTCCTGATGTTTGACGCAAACTGCTTATGTTTGGCAGAAGTTACTGTCAATCTTTAGCATCTTTACAGCATGATTTTTCAGATGGTTTAACGCTTCGCTATTATTAGACCACGGTCTGCATCTGATGTTGTGATGCGTGAGGATACAGGCCTCTTTCATGTAAGTCAGAGCAGAAAAATGGACACTTATCTCACTGTTAGTCTGCTGCCAGCTATTTTTGGTGGTCATGGGGTCCTGATCACAAGTGTTTGTGCTCTGTGTGAACACATCCACATCCTTGTGTCTGTGACACGCGTCAAATGCTTGTGAATATTAAGCAGTGTGTTTTTGATTCTGAAAGGTTTTATCTTGAATTTTGTGCCAAACACACTTGAGATGTTCCTAAATACCAACTGGAAGGCAGCTACTGTACTATTGAACTCAAAACCAGTTGAGTTTCTATGGCTGGGTTGTTTTATTTTTTTAAGATTTAGTTAGTTTATTTGTTTCATGTGACCATCCCGACCCGTTCTGTGCGCTGTGTGAAAGCTCTGATCTCTTTCTGTATATAAATGCTCACAAGAGGAAAGAGAAAGACGGACATAAACACAGCCGTTGTTCTCGCTGCCGGTTACACAGATCTGTGTAACGAGAGTCCAATAGCAGTTTCCTTGTTTTCCCGAACAATCCTCCAACATTTTGTCATCTCGGCCTGAGGGGCTTTTCCACAACACCCCCGCTCCGGAAATGAGGTCATGTGGCATCTGGGTATAGAATGATATCAGAGTTTTGTCTAATATGGATAACCATTCATTCTCAATCTCAATTTGTTAGGCCGATGAATTTGCCTGTATTTTGCATTTTGAGGTCCTCATATGATTGGCTGATTGTCAGAAGTGCTACCATCAGACTTGCCGTTCCTTCCCAGAATCCACCAGCATCCTTGGACAGATTTTCTATAGGTTCTGACGGTTTTCAGATCGTTTAGTGATGTTCCAGAATCTCGTTTCACACATGTGCTTCACATGAACAGAACTAGACACAGGTGTGTGCACACGTCTGTTTCTCATTCTCTCTCTCTTTCTCTCTGTCTACTATGTGTTCATCGTCTGGCTGCAGATCTGTCACGGAACAGGTTGCCGGAGCTGCCGGTGGAGGTGTGTATGTTTGTGTCGCTGGAGAATTTAAACCTGTACCAGAACTGCCTGCGTTCACTCCCAGAGAGTCTGATAAACCTGCAGTCTCTCACTTATCTGAATATCAGGTGAGACTCACTGACACAACATTCATGACGTTACGCATTACACAAGATCTTTACTTGATATCACTCACCCAAGTGTCGTTATTCACTTTTTTATCATGAAATCTAATACTGGCTGGCCTAGTATAAAGTAAGTTTGAAAGCACTTTAAAAATATAGGATATACTGTTTTGATACATAAAACAAACATGCAAGCAAAGAAGAAATGTTTCAGTTAGGAAATGTTTGTAAGTTTAGATTTTCATGTTTCTGATGGATAACAAGAATCATCAGGGGTTCGTACACATTTGTGAAGTGAAGTCCATAGCAGCATGAGTACACCTGTCGTGCAAAAAATGTATTAAAATCTAAATTACAGATTGGAAGCATTTTTAACTTTTCCCCACCATTTTTACAAAACGTTAATGCCCCCCAAAATGTTTTCTCCAATAAAGATATAAACACACAGTTTAAAAAAAAACTCACAACCTTATGAATATTTTTTCGTTTGTCTGTTTTTGTCAAAAATGGGAAGTGATTGTGTTCTAAATGACAGAATATCATGTACAATTGTTTTTATAATGCAATGTCAGTCGCATTGGATAAAAGCGTCTTCCAAATGCAGAAATGTAAATATCTTGTGAGTGATAAAAAATAAAAAATGACTTGGCAATCACACAGGAACATTCTGGAAACTTCCCACAACACCCTGGTAAAATACCAGAGAAGAACCACTCACTTATGAACATTTCTTTATTTTCTCTGTTGCAGTCGGAACCAGTTGTCCACTCTGCCTGCACATTTGTGCCGTCTGCCTCTCAAAGTCCTGATCGCCTGCAATAACAAGCTGGTATCGCTGCCGGAAGACCTGGGCAAACTCAGACAGCTCACTGAACTGGTGTGTGACGCTCACGTGGACCTGAACTTGGCCTTTTATCTTCACATCCTCACACCCATCACTTGTCTTTTTGTCTTAAAGGATGTCAGCTGTAATGAGATCCAGACCCTTCCTCCTCAGATCGGTCAGTTGGAAGCTCTGCGTGACCTCAACATTCGCCGGAACCACCTCGTCCGCCTGCCTCCAGGTTAGACACGCACGCACGCACACACACACACCTGCACCTGAACGAAACGTGTGATACTTTCTTTCAGATGTTTGTGTCACGTCAGCGTTGTTTGTTTTGCAGAGCTGGCAGAGCTTCCGTTGGTACGGCTTGATTTCTCCTGTAACAAGGTGACGTCGATTCCCGTGTGCTACCGTAATCTCAGACACCTGCAGAGCATCATTCTCGACAACAACCCGCTTCAGAGCCCACCTGCACAGGTAACACATCTCTTCACAGTTTGTTAGCTTTCTTTAGTTTTCCAGGTGTTAATTGTAATCTTGAAACCATTACTTTTCTTCGAATGTGTGAAATGTGCATGTAAAATTATGTTTAGCAATTCAGTCAACGTGAACCGGTAATTCTCAGGATAATGTTAAGCCGCGTGTTTCTGATGTGTTGTAGATCTGTATAAAGGGAAAGATCCACATATTTAAATATCTAAACATGGAGGCGTGTAAAGCAGCGTCAGACCTTCCGGATTATGACAGAAGACCACTTCCCTTCGGCTCATGGTGAGAACACAAAACATATCCAAACACACACAAAAAACTAAATCACACACAAAAAATTTCTTCGTGTCACTGCTTTAGATCAAAACATGCATGCCTTCAAATTTGAAAATACTATGAAATAACAGAAGGCGTTTGTTTTTAGGAAATATAGTACAAGCATGCTTTTCAAGCGAAAAATTGTGTAATGGTTTATAATGATAAAACAATAGATAAAGTTGTCAAAAGGAAGAGAAAGAATAAGCAGATATTAGCAGAACATGTCCAAGTTAATGTGCTGTATTACACCTCCGGTTACTCTGCTACATCTAATAAAACTTCACTAGCGGTAGCTTAAGACACCAGAGGTCGTGTGTTAAAGTGATTTTATCACATGTATGTGTTATTTAATGCAGTGAAGCTATGACATTTTTGTATATGACTAGCACCTCCAGTGTTTTTTGTTTGAGGACGGTGTACGTTATATAACATTCAGTGAGCTGAGCTGTAATGTTGATCAAACTCCACCCTCGGCTTTCTCCTGCACCGGCATCCATCTGATCTAGTGTTTATCATCTGTGTCTCTCAGAGGACAGAGCCGGAGATTCCTCAGATAAGAGGGGAAGGGAGAGAGAGACAGAGATGTGTGTGAGTGAGAGAGTGAGTGTGTGTGTGAGTGAGAGAGTGAGAGAGTGAGAGAGTGAGAGAGTGAGAGAGAGAGAGAGAGAGAGCGAGAGAGTGAGCAAGCGAGAGAGAGAGCGAGAGAGAGACGTGTGTGTGTGTGTGTGTGTGTGTGAGAGCGAGAGAGAGAGAGAGATGGATTGATTGGAATGAAGTTATGAGGATACACTACAGTTAAACAAGGTGGTGGCAGCAGATGAGGTGATGTTGAAATGTGAATCAGAGTTCAGAGTACTTATCAGACTTGTGTTGTATTGTACAGGCACTGTTCATAAAGATTTTGAAGCATTTTTCTAGCACAATTGAATTTTATGCTTCGGTTTTCATTCTATCTTCATCAGTTTTTTTGACTCGCAGACATTCACGTTTGATAAGCACAAATGCTGGTTTAATAATGGGTGAACCTTATCATATGATTGGTTGTGCCGTGAGTTGATTTTTTTTGTTGTTCTGTAATAACTCACTGGCAAACAATCTCTTCTCAGTGCTGAAGACCTGTATTCCGGCCGGCCGTACGGAGCGCTGGATTCTGGCTTCAACAGTGTGGACAGCGGAGACAAGAGGTGGTCTGGAAATGAGGCAAGTGGTTTTCAACTTATTATTCCATTACCTGCTATTTTACCATTTAAAAATGAATTCCGTTAAATTGATATTTTTCTGCTGACCTTCTGACAGCCTTCAGACGAATTTTCTGACCTGCCGTTGAGAGTGGCAGAAATCACCAAAGACCAAAGACAGCGGAGAGAGCGAGAGAGAGAGCGAGAGGAGCTGCGGACGGGCTCTCACATCACTAATGGAACATGTAAGAAGAACATGAAACATCCTAACATTTATTAACAAATGTGATCATATCAGTTAATGACCGTTGAATGCCGTATGTTCTACCTTGTCTTTTTCTTCAGTGGACACTGAGATTGAGCAGATCGACTTTATCGACAGCTGTACAGGAGAAGAGGATGAGGAAGATGGGCGGAGCCGTCGAGGGACGGAGCCAGTCAGCCTCAGCTCCCAGTTCATGGCCTACATTGAAAGACGAATAACCAGAGAAGTGAGTTTTTCAGCTTACCAGATGCTGACAGATTAGTTCTAAACTGCTTATGTCACAAGTCACATCTTTGTTATCAGGGCTCACCTGTGAAGACAAGCCCATCCAGAGACTTCAGAACTGATGACTCGAAACGCCAAAGCTCCTTACATAACCGGTACTAAAATACTGACGTTTATTACACAGCTCACTGTAATACTGATCATACTGTTAGTTTGGGCTTCCACCGTTGTATTAATACATTTTATGACCATTTTTCAAGTATTACACAATCTGTTTCTGTTATTGGAGCTTTGTTTGTCAGCAACTGTTGTTGTTTCTTCACAGCTCTGGGTCAGATGTGTCCTCACACTCTCATCAGGTGAGAGTCGTTGCACACACACACACACACACACATTCTGTCAGAGAGAGCAGAGTTCAGTGTTTTTACTCTTGTTGCTGTGGTTGTGTCTGTTAGCGGGTCGCTGGTGTGACGTCAGGATCTGGTGCTGGTGTGGAAAGAGTGAGACGAGAAGCTCAGATAGCAGCGCTGCGGTACGAGGAGGAACGACAGAGAAACAAATCAGTGCAGAGAGACGCTGTTATGAACTTTGTCAAGGTGCACAAAGACACACACAAGCGTCCACAAATTTCTACACAACTGACACAATACAATTTTAGGGCTGGGTTTTGAGACTATGTTGGTTATTCTATTCGATTCTTATTTATATGTTTTCGATTCAATATCGATCGGTTATCAGTATTTAATTAAACATATTACTATCACAGACATGGAATCCATATTTTAAATATATACAGGCTGTTAACTGAAACCCCCATACTCAGCTCAATTAAAGAAATACACCCCTTGTTATAAGTATAGCCCACACAATTGTAAAAAGTACTTTTTACTTTTACTTTGAGTAACCAAACAATACAGTAAAAAAAACATTTTATATGTGCAACAGTGACATCATGAACAACTTGAAATTCACGAACAACTTGAAACATGTTTAAGAAATAACACAGATTTCAAAACTTGAGTAAGGGCGCCATCCTCTGGATGAGAGGCGAAATACAGATTCTATTCTCTGAGGCACATACATGAAGAATCGATATTGTTTCTTTAAATTGAAGATCGATTAAATTGAAGAATCTTTATTAATTAATTTATGTTTATTATAAAAATCCTTTTCTCTTTTTTCTTTGTTTCCCCTTTAAATTTGAAATGAAATTGAAATATTTTCGCTTTAATTTCTTCATGTTTCATTGTGCACGGTTCACAAGTTTAACTTTTAAAGCATTTTTTCTGTTGACATCACAGACATTCACAATGGGTCGTTGGCACTGGACACATGATGTGTGCACGGTTTTTCAGATATATGTCTGTGAACACGTCAGATGGATGGCTTCGGCTTCTGCATTTTTTTTTTTTTTGAATAAAGGCCTGCGGTTCTTGTGGGTTTAATAAAGCTTATGTTAACTGATAAACGGCACCAACCAATTTTGTGGGACTTCAGGGTCACTTTCTAAATCTGCTCAATGAAATCCATTTAAAAGAATCTACTCATAACCGGTCATTTCTTTCTTGAGTAATTCTGCTGCCACCATTACGAAAAGCTAATATTTCTGCTTTTGTATCCTCAGAATAAGTCGTCTCCGAGCCCTACGAAGCTCAGTCCAACGGACAGTGAGGTGAGTCTCTTCCTCAGATTTATCATCCATTCCTCACATGCATCATACCACCCCCCCAGCTCCGCTGTATGTGTGCGTGTGTGTAGCGTGTTACCTGAAGTCTCATGTGTCATGTCCCATCTCAGAGTCTGTACCCCTCCAGACGGTCCACTCACACAGACGACTCCGCCCTCTTTATGGTAAGAGCCAATCACATTGAGTGAAGCGATGCAGTCCTGATTCACTCGTCACTTCATCGCTTCATCTCATTCCTCTGAATTAACAGTTTCTAACACTGCTGAGTGCATTTGGGTCACCTAACACCAGAAATCACAACAGAAACTTTGTTTGAAACGTCTCTTCTGGGTTTGGAATGAGTTAGGCCGTACGTGCAGCATCTTTAAAACGCTCAAACCCTGATTTCCGTCTCAAAACAGAATTTCATTGTTAAGCGGATCACTGCAAACAAGTTTTTAAAAACTCAAGCACAGATGTTGTTCATACAGCTTAACGTCTGAACCTTGAAGATGATTGAAATGCCTCTTCTTTGACGTGTCTCAAGCGCTAACCTGCATTAATATTAGAGCTGCTTTTCCCAGCTAGCATCTCTAACACGCCTGCCCTGCTTCTTTCCTCACGTTTTCTCTCTCTCTCTTCCTGTCTCTATTTCTGATGACGTGTCTGTGTCAGAGTGAGTTTGAACCTCTACTCATATTTGAGATAGATACAGATACCAACACAATAAAGAAGAGACCAGACCCTCACAAACAGGTGAAAGAGTCACACAAACACACGCAAATGTACATATTTACACACAGAAGATTTTTTGCAATCTTTCTTTTCGCACAGATTGATCAATCTTCTGCGTGCATTTTCAAGCACAATGTTTGAGGTTAAAACACACAAACACAGGTTACTTCATTCTTCTCCATGTACACTATACAAGTACTCGAGTGTGTCTCTGCACTTCTTGTTTACTTCCTCTATTTTGGATGTAATCACCTATAATTCTTTGCCTCACATTTCCTCAAACTCTATAAGATCTCTGCTTTCATTATGTTTGTTTTCTTGATGTCTTGTTTCTTAAAAACCTCACTTTTTTTACGCTGGCTAGTCTCTCTCTGCTTTTCCGCTGGATGGCTGTGTGAATCCTGTTTTAGCCGTCGCCCCCTCCTGTGTGCTGCAGGTACTGCACCGCATGCTCAAGTTCAACCTTTCGTCTGTAGGGACTGAAACAGCTTCATGATGTTTCTTCATGTTTTTATGATATTAATATCGCAGCTAATTCATGCGCATGCTCTTTCAGGGTTTGTGAATTGTCTGAAATGTATCATATAGATGTGGGCTCATTCATAGGTGTTTACCATGAACTAACTTGATTTTTTTCTGTCTTTGTCTTCGTTTTAATTCGTGCTGAATAATTCCTGCCGTCATTAGCAAGGGGAAGATTATGCCGCGCTGTCTCCCACCGGTACGCTTTTGTTGAATCACGAACTCTTCGACGCTGTTTTCTTTTCAAACCTTCAACATTGTGACTCAAATTCCTGTCTGTCCCGCAGCTCTCCAATCACCCACTTACTCTAGCCCATCTGCCCCGCCCCCTTCACGCAGCTCCACCCAGCGACCTGAGAGTTACCTGTTTCGTCTGAGTCAGCGAGAGGAGAAGAAGAAAGGTGTGTTATCTGACGCAGACGATCACCGCGTTCTGATAGGCTGTTTGTTGCAGTCTTTGGGATGTTTGTGATGTCATCATGCATGATTGAATGTGTACTGTTGCGCATGTCGCGATCAGTTTCTATACAGTGTCAGTCGACTACAGTATGTTTTGTAGTCAAAGATGTTTGTGTCATCACTTTTGATAGTTTCATAGGAGGAGTAGATCAGAACCGTTGGCTTCCTTATGCAATGTGAGACTCATTTATGGTTTACAGGAGACCCGGGTGTGCAGAGGGCGGAGTCTACAGAAACCACTCCCACGCAGAGTCCGGCCCCAATAGGAGAGGAGGCGGACCTGATAGAGCAGCTGAGAAGGGTGTGTCTATAAAACTGCTTCACGATTCTCCCCTCAGTCATATAATTATTATGTTACCTGAAGAACTTTTTTCCTCAACATTGTGTTGTTTGACTGCTCCAGTGTGTCATTTTGTGATTTATTTTTTGTAGAATATCGAGTGTCGACTCAAGGTGTCTCTGCCCAGCGATCTCGGGGCGGCTTTGACTGACGGGGTCGTGTTGTGCCATCTGGCCAATCACGTGCGTCCTCGGTCCATACCCAGCATCCATGTACCCTCACCGGCAGTGGTGTGTGATTACATCCTTTTTGTGGATTGGGGCATTTGTTTAATAATGTGTATTCTGTCTTTGTGCAAGTATTTCTTACATGTATGTTTCTTGTGTTTTGTCAGCCCAAACTGACAATGGCCAAGTGTCGACGGAATGTGGAGAACTTCCTGGAAGCGTGTTGCAGGATTGGAGTCCCTCAGGTATCTACCACAGGTTCCCTGCGAGCTATCACACACACATTATTTAAAACCAAAAGTTTGCCTGTCTGATTCTAACCCAATAAAAAAACGCAACTTGCCAAACATTTGTGTCCTTTTACTAGTCTTAGTCAACATGAGACCAAAAATTCACCCCTTTTCAGCATCTTGTCATTAAATGTTTTGGGTCACTATTGTAGTAATTGCAATGATAGCATGCTGGAGAACTTGACATTCAACTTTCTCCCTGCCATTGACGAGATTTTACATCAGGCTTTCATGTTTTTGCTGTTATACAGTAGGGGGCGCAGTTGAGCACAGCATCTACACATTTTTAAAAATAGCAAATACTCTAAAAACTAAATCAGTTTTGGTCATCGTTCTGAATGCATTCTGGACAAAAATGAAACATACCACATTAAGGGTATGAATATAGCCTTTTTTATTCTTTTGATATAGGCCTTTCCAGAAAACGTAAACAGCGCCGGTCCAGAAAAACATCCTGTTACAGTTTTTTCACACTACACAAATGTTTGAAAAAAATACAAACAATAGAACATTTATAACCAAATCAAAATGTTTAATATCGTTAACATTTAATAATGTAAGATTGAAAAAATAAGTGTCAATTTAAACCAGAAGTGCCTCTGGACCAGATCTTGTGAAGTGGTCTATATACTGCAACTCTTTAAGAGTTAACCTTCACATCTCAGTGTCTATCGGATGTGTCTCATAGAATCACTTAGAGACATGACAGACTTAAAATGGGTTTAAATATTGTTTCATGTTGACTTGACTCTGCGTGAACTTTTCTTGCTGTTTCCTTTTAACGTCTCCATGTTTAATAGCTAATACCACTAACACTTTCTCTCTCTCTCTCTCCCCCCGTCCCCTTCATCACCGCCCCACATTCCATCTACCCCTCTGTCAACCACACATTTCATCTTCCTCCCTGCTTGTGTTGGCGTCACGGGCAGGATAGTTTGTGTTCAGCAGGAGATGTGTTGAAAGGGGATGTCATGTGTGTGTTCAGGCTGGTTGAGGCCTTACTGTCCCTGGCTCCGCCCCTGCTTCGCTCCGCCCCTTCCTCCCAGCTGGCTGGTTTTGCCCTCTTCTACCTGTCAGTCATGTCACTGCTGTGTGCTCTCTACTGCCACCTGGTGCCAAGCGTTTAAATTGCACAAGCATATCAATTTCTGTTTGTATGCGTGCAAATGTTTTTGTGCACAATAGCCAGTGTTGATACACACAGATAGTTTCACATAAATGTTCCTTCGTTTAAAAAAGGGAACTTGCTGCTCACCTAAGACAGTCTGCAACTTGTTTTAGTTTAAACAAACAAAATGATTGAGTCAATAAACAGTCAGGGTTAAAAACGCTCTCTTTACCCCGATTAACCACGGTAAGCTTATTAGGATTCATGAAGTCGTCGGGTATGATTTCATAAGAAAATGTCAGTTTGACTTCATTTCATTTGAACACGTAAATAAAAGTACAGGAAGGAACCTGCAGTTTAATGTTTCAAACAGAGATGGCGAAAGAGAGCCAAACGTTACCCGCGAACAGTGTAATTGCAGTTATGTAAATAAATGAACATTAAATGAATGCCATCAGTTTTTCTTCGAAGCCATTGTAGGTGTCCTCACTGATGTTACGCGTGTCAATATATGAGAATGAGGTCTGACGTATAATCCAAACCTTTTAAAACCGCCAGCACGCGGTTACTGTGTATCCTCTCGGGGTACGTGTCACTATCGTAAGAGTCCCGGCAACAATGTTGAGCCATATTTTTGCATAATCTCTGTAAAGGCGGGGCTACAGGAGGAGTGAGATGAGGGTGTGTGTGTGTGAGCACATTTACAAAGTAGAAATGAAAGCGGCATTAAAAAGCACAAACAGAGGTGAGGTCGTCCAGTCAGCCTTAAAGACAAGAGCAAGTGGCCTGTGTGCTAAACCAGCCCTTTAATCTGCATTAGGATTTTTCCCAAAGGATGCCAAACCATAAACTCTCCCTGTTTTATCCCTTCGTGCCTTAATGTGTGAATGTCCACGTCTTCCACCTCACAGTTAAACTGCATCTCACAGCATTATACCCTACAGTTATCGCGCATGCCGGCCAGCTCAACACGACACTGTTTATTCAGTGCCACAACAAATATGCTGTCGATAACATGCATAGGAAAACATATCAGTTTAGCTCAGTGTGGATGCATGTGTGTGCCATAATGTCTGAGTTTCCTACAACCTGACTGTTATCCTCTGCTTTTCTACAATAAAACCTTCTGTTCTTAGTATGTGTCTCTTTCTTCTTTTTCTCCTGCTTTTTATTCATGTCTTTCTGCGGTAGGTGTAAAAAGTCATATAAGAAATAGTGGTGTGGTTTTTAGCATAGATCCTGTTTATTTTCTAATGGATGTGGGTTTTATTATGTACAATTCATCAGTGGACATTATTCAGAGCAGAATCTCTTATCAGCCGACGTGATCTAGGCTTCTCGGGCAGTTTGATGAGGATTTCTAAGATGCAGAGCTGGTTTGAACCCTTTCAGAAACTGGTCATGATGGCGGCTTACGTTTGTTCCTGGTGTTTGATTGACGGCTCTGATCTCTCGGCTGTTTCTGTCTTGATTTCCGCATCTCGTTGCTCTTCTTTAGTTTCCAACAGTTATGTCGTCTCATGTGTTGCATTATCTTGATTTATGTCCCTCTTCCATTTTTTACTATTTAAGTTGCTCCATTTAAACATTTCAGTTTTTAAGTTCTTTTGTGTTTCTCCATTGACATTCCATTTTTTCCCCCCATCCTGTTTGTTTTGCCCCTCGCTGTGTGTGTGTGGCCTTAGAAACAGCTGTGTCTGCCTCTGCACGTCCTGGAAGAGAGAGGTTTGTCTCAGGTGGCCGGAACAGTTCAAGCTCTCTTGGATTTGGCCCCTCCGAAGCAGACTTCATCCTCCAGCTCCACCCCGACCAATCCCAGCACTACCTCCCCCCTCGCTCTGTGAGACTGACGCTCAGACTGACCAGTGAACAGACGAATCGCGAAGGAAGCTCCTCTTATTCTCGTGAAAAATCGTATAAAGGATCAAACGGTTCTGTGATGGTAACACTCCAAAACACACAAACACACTAGCCGCTTTGTGAACACACAACAGCCCTCGGATGACAAACAGCAAACGCAATAAACACAATGCTTGTCTTTTAACAGTTATTTTACACGTTGATATCTTTGACTATTATGGGTGGTGTTTAATTTTTAGTATTTTGTATTATTATTATGACTTCTGTTATTATTGTTCGCTGACTCTCAGATGATGTGGGTATGAGGCCAAATGCAGTTTTGTCAATGTCTGGCTCATATTTGATCACACACACACACACACACACACACACACACACAAAAAACCCGGAAAAAGTAAATGATGTCTGCGTTAGATCATTAAGATTGACTCATTATCTGAAATGAAAGTACTGTAACAGTTCATTCTTAATGGTCCTAATACAGGCTTTATCATTTTCCTACGGAATACGATTCTTAATAATTTATTATCATTTTAGACCCATGCGGGTGATTGCTCACTTATCAGAGAGTTAATATAAAAACCCTGTCATATTTCACCACTAAATCAAAAGCTGTCAGAAACAATGCTCACATATATTCATAATAAAAACTATCTTCATGACAGTGTAGCACGATTCCTTCCTAATTGATCGTTGTTGTAATTCAGTAAACGTAAACTGCACTATTTGTTGCATTGCATTTTTAAGCAAAATACAATTTTTGTCTTTTGATTTTTTGGTGAAATGCGAGCAGGGTGTTTATTTAAATAGTAGAACAAATAAAAACGGCATGTATTTGAGTGAAGTACACTAATTCAGAACGGTCTGGTGCATGAGGGATACAGACCACGTCATTGTCTAATACACACGAGACGAGCTGGAGCTTTAGTATGTAGCGACAGGGTTATGTTTTAAAGGACACTTTTAGTACTACAATCAAAGAAAACTATTAAAACTAAGCATGAGCTCACATACTTTATCGACCTTGTGAAATGGAGAGGTATAGTGATATAGAGCAAGGTTATGGCACAGGTGCATGACGGGCACAAGTGGTTTTTAAACAAATATATGTAAAGAAGTTTGAACGAGAAACACAGTAAATTAACGAATGCAACACTTATATTTTTATTGCTTTTGGTTTGCTGATGTTTGTAAAATTGATGGTTAATATGTGCAAACACTAGGGCTGATCGCATTGCTGTTAAGTTTCTTTATGTAACATGTCTTGCATGCAGGGAATTCTGGGTGCTGGGAGTTAGACAGAAATGGGTGGCAGTGTAAAAGCTGTTTTGTATTTTAAATGTAAAAATAGTCACCTCTGCATGGCTTGCTCTTGTGTTTTGTATGCCAACGCACCACAAATTTCTTCCCGGGGCCGAAGCTGGATGTGTGCCCTGAGTCTGAGATCCACAGACATGCTTCAAAGTTTTATGCTGTGCCACACGCTGTTTGTTTCTTGACTGATCTGACATCAGTAGACTGCTGCCAGGGTTCCTAGAGTGACTTCAGAACTTCCAGCTGTGTTTGGTGCGCATACTCAAGCTGAGGGTGAATCTCACGAAACCGTGTCGGGCCAAGAACACACATGGTGAGATTATTTTTATGACAATTCAACACGTTTGTCTCCACGTTTGCATCATGCAAAAACATCATTCTCATTACAGTAATGACGAAAAATTATATGTAGTGGTATAAATTGTAAAGTATTTATCATGGTAATATTTAAGATAAAATATTTGAAATATGACCGTAGTATTCATATTGCAATATAGCTAAATGTGAAACATTAAAAGTAATTGCAAAAAGTCCAATTGCATATTGGTAATGAGAATGTAGGAGGAAATATGTTTAATTGTCATAAAACCAATATTAATAGTTCTTAAAATGGTTTCATTATCATCATGTTATTTTGTTACGTGTTTGGGGTAAAACAGAGATTTTTCGTGAGATTCACCCACGTGTTCATGAACATGCCTTTTTATTTTCTTGGAGTTCTTAGGATCTACAGCAGCATTTAGAATAAAAAACGCTTCCTCCTCAACATCTTTGAGACTGAAACAATGGAAGCAAAGATTGAGGGATGAAGAGATTAGAAAACAGGATCAATTGAGTTACTTTTTTAACTTGCTTTTTTTAGAAGCTTTAAAAGGGAAGTTAAAAGAGTTTAAATATATATATATATATATTATTATTACAAAAGGTTTTGTATAGATATTTTAGTATGTTTGTTTTTTCTCTTTATAAAATAAATATCTTTGACTAGGGTGTTTCCCCCAGCAGAAATCAGTCGTTTTCTTCTGCAGGGTATGTCTCTGCGTGTCTGTACAGTAAATAAATACATTCCATACGTTTACAAGTATGTACCGCTGTCCACCCATGAAACAAGAGGATGTTTGCTTTCAGACAGATGACACGTTTGCCCTTTTTAGGTTTTTATTTTCACTGCGTTTTTGAACACGTCCCAGCAAAACTTTTACTGTAATGTTTTTACGTTAGTAAAAGATGGAAATATTTTCTGGTATGAATATTTTGATTTATTGTGAAATACATAATAAAAAAGGTCCCATGTCTAGTGTCGCAGTTTATTGAATGAAAGTGCAAACTTGTGGTCCTGTTGTGTCTTTAAGATTGGGAAGATTGTGTATTTGTGTTTCTTCTGGGATGTGCATATAGTCGCACAATCAAAGAAGGGACGAAAAAAGATGAAATCTGATCAATCAGATGGTCGATTGTATATCAGCTAATGTATTGGGGTGATACGCTAAAGTCTTCATTAAAGCACCATAATGCATTTTAAACTGATAACTGTTATGTTTTGGATTTATTTATTCAAGTGATTTACAAATAAGAAACATATACCAAGCGTTTTTAAATTAACATTTAATAATAATATAAATAATAAAAACATTACCTAAGAAATGATTTGAGAAAAACCTCATTATAACACACTATAATCATTCACTATTCCCTACATTTGTTCACTAATATAGTCCACTTTAAACGAGAGAGTAAATTCGGACACTCGGTGCACCGGAAATGCTGCGGGCGCCATCTTCTGCCAAGACGCGGGAATTCATTCAGCGCGAGCATCACGACTGACGGCTAGCAGCTAGCCGTGAGTGTACACTCGTTATTATGATGCATCATGGGATTGAATGAGCACACTCAATAATGTCCACTATGAATTCGGACGCCACTGAAAATGGACGTCCCCTCAAATAGTGCACTATATTAGGGTATAGGGGGCTAGTTCGGACACACCCAAAGTAAATTGTTAAAAAAAATAGCGCGTATGACAGCGGGAGTGACATTTGGTTTCGCGGCTTTGATTGATTGGCTCAACGTGGGCGGTCAATCAAGATGGTAAGCCCGCCCTAATGGAGCCTCTTGGTAAGCGAAGCGAGCGCTGTTAAATAGTAATATGATCAATAAATGGCAAGAGAGACCAAAAATGAATAGTAATATAATGACTTAACATCTCATTTTTAAATGCCTTGTTATTTAGGTTCCATTTTGTACTTTTTAAATATGCGTTGTAATGTTTTGTTTGTATTTCCTTTGTTACTTCCTGCCGCCAAAATCGCTGCACATCGCGGTTGTGGCTAACAGCTAACGTTACCTCCACTGGGCATGCGCACTTCAATATTCTTAGGTAACTATATCAGATTTACTTTAGGGACAATTGTACTTTGGCAGAAACCATGGTTGTCATTTTCGGGAAGATTTAACAAATGTACATTACCTTGGTTATTATTTTCATTCCATTAGTTTAAAGCTCTACAACATTGATGTGAGCATCTGTCAGACTGCCTATAGGCACAACTATCATTGTCTTACAGAACATTTGTTGTAGATTTTCCTCTTTTACTGGAGTTTGTGTTGTCTTTATAGGCAAATTCAGTTAATGTTTGCATGGTTTAAAGTTTTACGGTACCCGTGGTTTTAACTTTATTTGACAGTAATAATTCTGAGCAGTCTTCAGAGTATTTTTCCTACATATTATTCTTTCAATGATTGTTTAAACTTTTGGCCTATTCTTACAGTCCTCAGTAGTCCTTCAAAAGAATACTTCAGAGTCTGTTTAAAGTACCAGTGAAATAAAAAATTACAATGCCTACTTTTTTCATGAAATATCGCAGCGTTTATTGATAGTTTATCAATGTGGGTTATTGCCCTCATAATCTAGATAAAATCTGAAAATGCACTTCCTTCCTGTAATGACTATCCATCTTAAATGACCCATTTTAGACGGCTTGGGCGGAGCATCTGTTAACTCCTCCCCTTAACTGTCAGTCAGTTCCATTTCAAAATGCCATGGCTGTTTTTTTACATTATGACGCAGAAGGGCACTTCAAGAAACATTTGTTTGGTCCCCTAAACTAGTGATGCGCGGATGGCGGTTAAATCCGCGGGCGCTGCGGATGATCCGCGGGTCGGGTGGGTCGGATAATAAAAAAATACATTCTGATTAATTTCGGGTGGGTCGCGGGTTGATGAGATCATATATAAATATTAACTATATTTCTCTAAAAATACGAATGAGTCTTAAATGCATTTTTCATCAGGCAGACACTAATTTGCACTCATTTAAAAGAAATATGCGCGTGCCGGCGGAAGAGAGGGGGGTCCATTTCTTAAAGCAGAAATGGAGGCGAAACAGATCCGGGAGGGTGGGAGAATTAAAAACAAAACAAAAGGAAAGAAAGAAAGAAAGAAAGAAAGAGAAGTACCGTGTGGGAGCGTTTTAGCGAAGTGGTTAACGAGGATGAATCAAGTGCTGGGTATGTGATATGTGACGACTGTGAGGCACTGAGTGTGTGTGTATGAAAGACACAAGACCTTGAATATGGTACATCATGTGTGTGCTAAATCGAAAGATTAGATTTAAGCATTTGCAGACATAGACAGTGCTAGAAAATGTACCGTTATCCAGTCATTCGTGTGTGTTTGTGTGTTGCAGTGACAGAAACGGCGATATTCAAAGTCTGAAGGGAGTAAAGCCTGTGTTTTTTATTTTATTAAGAGAATGTAGGCTAATCTGGCCAAAGACAAACTTTTTTTTTAAAGCATTTTACGATCAGCGTATTATTTTACCATCAGAGATTAGCAGATTAGTTCTAACGTCACTGAATCTGATAACATCGTGCTCAAAACAAAGAATTAGAGTCATTCAAGTGACGATCGGGTGCGGATATCTATATCAGAGAAAAGTATACGTGCGGGCGGGTGGCGGGTGGATCATTTATTTGAAGCAGCGGTTGCGGGTGACATTTTAGCTCATCCGCACATCTCTACCCTACACCCTTTAACCCTTCAAAGCTCTCACTCCGGAGGGTAAACCATTCGAAGGGCTTAGGTCAAAGGGAAGAGACTTTCGAAATGGAACGCAGTGTAATTCTTCATTGGACATAAATTTGACAGATATAGGTCCCTTTTTAATCATGTTTGACACCTTTACAGTCTGATGATGATCCAGTCACAAAAAAACTTGGGATAAGTGACTTCTGCACAGAAACTCCAATGAGTTTCTGACGGACTGAGAAATGGTTTGTTAATGGATGAAATCAGTTCCTCATGTTTAACAGTGTGCTTCAAAGACACAGTCTGCACCTTTAAACACAAAGTATGAGCTTCATCCGGAGACGTCCCGTTCTGCTGCTAAACACTTTCCTCTCTTTGTCACTTATGAGATCTGTTGGCCTGTCGGTTTATTTTCTTGTTTGTGTTTTTATGAACTTTTGAGAAGGGGGACACTAAAAAGGTCTTCTTATATTTTGTAATCATAAACACCTGTCGTCCACAACATCTGTATGTTGAATGTATTCTAGGCTACTTTATTTCTTCTCGAAATCATTTAAGCAGTAATGAAACACCGTTTGTGGAACATCACTATAAACAAGATTTATTAAAACACATTTTAACTCACCGTACTTTTGAATGTAGTTTACCGTGGCTCTGAATGGATGCCGTGGTTTTGTTGGTTTTGTGTTCACTTGTTTTCCCAAAAGTGATTGTAAAACTATGTGACATTTTCATTTCAGGAGGATTGAATTCAATGAAATAAGTTGTGAAACCCACATACATAACCACGGCTGAGAAAATTAGAAAGTAATTGGATTTTCTCGTGACAACCTGCCCCAGTCTCTTCTGTGGCCACATTTGTCTTGGCTTATTTACTGATGGTTTTGCTAACTGAGTCCGCTTCCTGTACCCGTGACATGTGATAAACACACTGTCTCTCTCTGTCTGTTTCTCTTTGTCTCTCTCTCTGGTTCGTCTCTCTGTTGACGCATCATTAGATGGTCTCTGTGCTGTGGAGGTTCTGGCTGAGGATTCTCAGCAGCTGGTGAGCAGCGAGCATCATTGAAACATTTTCAGCACTGCGGTAACCAGTTACTGTTACATTTTTTTGCAAGCGCCAGCAAACACAACACTCGCTGCCAAACACGCTCTGTTTACTAACAGTTTTAAGCAGGGGAATAAAAGCACGCTCATATCACGAATGCTCGAGAGTGAAGATTCTGTTCTTCCGTCAGTGCAAATGTGACTCAACTTTTTGTTCTTTTAGTTGTTTAAATTCACTGCCATTATCTAAAAACTAAAGCCGTGACAGAATGACAGCAAGGTTAGTGAACGATGAAAGATTTTCAATTTTGGTTTCTTTGAGGATAAAAATGAAATGAACCCCTGACCGAAGATCATAGTCTGAATCGGCTGAAATTGTTTTTGTGTATTAGTGTTGTTTGCCATGACAAGCGTTGCTTGTATTCGGGTTCTTGCGAGGAACTCTTAATCCTGAAGCCTTAAACATCGGCACGAAACTTGTTCTGCACCATCTGTGCAACGGACGTGAATGACACTCAAAACTGTGTGGGTTGTTGAGAACAGCTGTTCTTTTTCCAAGAGACCGCATCGTGTGAGATGAGTAAAATAGCCATTGACTTAAATTGAAGGAGTGACTCGAGGTGTGTCTAGAGATAATACAATTACAGAGAACTGGTCCAGTCGTCTATCATCCCCGAGCTTTCCATCGTGGCGGTGAGTTTTTGTACTCGGGAAGCAAACAAACATTACGCAACTTAAGTACCCGAGCTGTCATTAAGCTACAGTGAAATGAAATGAGCTGTCTGTTTCGTAATGACTTCCCTCTATGACTATTCATTTGCTTTTATTTTGTGTCATCACATACAAACCTGTATAATCAGATTTTAACCTGTCAGCTGTCCTCCATCATAATACATAATGACGGGTTTAAACTGCATCATTAATAATTAGATCTTTATTTGTGTTTGCCAATACAAAACTCTAACTATGATATGTTAGTCCCTAAAAACGGCCTGAAATGAGAGATAATCGTCATCAATAATATTTGAATTTTTCCTTTCGGTCAACAGAGGTCACTGCGGCGCTGCTTAAGATCCGTGTCAGTTTTTTGCACTTGGAGCAGCTTTATCAGTCCTGATTGAAAATTATGTTATATGATTTCAAATATGAATGTCCATATTAAGAATGCTTTTTACTCACTGTACCTCCATTCATCTTTGTTTTTGTTTGTCAATTTGCCTTCTTCCCCTTCAGACCAAATGCATGATGCCCAGAGCGTTAACGTTCCCAAATGACACGTAAAGCTTAATGTGTAGTTTTGAACTATGAAAATGCAGATGGGGTCGATGACAGAATGTCTCTCTTGAAAAGTGTTGTGTATTGCTGTTATAGACTCTGGAAACGGTGTTATAGACCCGAGGCACACACAGATACCCGGACACATGCTGACATCTGCCGAGAACACAAACCTCATTAAAGCACAACAGATGCCATGCAGCAGGTATCAATGCATTTGAAGACAACAAGAAATCACATTTCACACTGTTCACTTTGGCAATGCATGTTGCTGGTCTTATTGTGCATTTAATTAAATTCTTTTAGGTAATACCTGACTCCAGCTAGGCCAAAAAGAATGTTATCTAGTTGCCCTAAAGCTGTGTGTTGTTATAGGTAATGCAGCGCTTCTGATATCTTTTAATTATATTCATTCGCATTACTGCGTTAAGTGTTTTTTTCTCTCCACAATATTACAACACTGTTAAAAATTATTCTGTGTCGTATTAGATTTCATTAAATGAATTGAGTGAAATTTACTTACTAAAATTGTGTTCTTGTTTTTTAACCAACATTTGAGTTAAAATTATAGAAAAAAAACTCGGAATTCTAAATGGATAAATTATTGAGTGAACTCAACTTAATTTGATCATGTTCAACCCACTTAAACCGGAATAAAGGATCTTTCTAATTGTTTTGTGTTGGGACAACATGAATTCTTTGAGTCATTTTTGTGAAAAAGTGCTATTTTATGTGCGTTAAAATGAAATGAAAGAGCGTTTATTTTTCAGTTGTCATTAAGATTTAGAGGAGATTCTGTTTGTATTTTTGAGTTTCGTGGTTACCATCGTTCAGAACTCAGAAGAGCGATGCTTGTGCTCAGGTCATGGGAGGTCAAGTTTAGTATGTGACATGTGCTTAAATAATTTAGTTAATTTGACTTGATTTATTCATGGAATATTAAAATAAGCTTTAAACTAATATTGTAATTTTGTTACCATATTTTTTTAAGTAAATATCCGTGTCATTTTTTACAGTGTACAGCAGTGACAAATAATGATGGATGTGTTGAGCATGTTGTAATGCATTATGGGATTGCCTTGTCAATGAAAGACAGGTGATGCTGCTATACAGAAGAAAGCGTCGTGTCAGAAGTGCGTCCATGATAGCATCTCACTGGGAACTGAGCCATGATGGGATTTGAAACCTCTCTCTCTCTCCCTCCCCACAGGAACAAAGACTGCTCTCTCATAAAGTTTGAGTTGTTTTAGAGTGTTTGTCACCTTTCCTTTCATGGATTCACAGTATTTTAAGGATGCCTGCATATATCTAACCGCCTTTGCTTTTCTCTGCGTCTTTCATCAGACGTGCAGTTGGATGGAAAAGATAAATCCTTGTGTTATTTTCTCCATTGCGTTTTAGGACTGTGGAGGCGTACAGGAGGGCTGCTCAATTTTAGAAAGCTCAGGGACCATAAAGCAGGTTCTTTGTCGAATCTGTGCAGGGTGGATGGTTTGACCGAAATCTCACATCACAGTATGTGTACTTTTGTCACGGTATATATCACAATGTTCTTTTTTCTTGTATTATTTAGTTAGTTACTGTAATTGAATTACTTTTCCCTTGAAAATGTAAAGTAAGGGATTATTGTTTTCTGTCATTTAATTACAGTTACTTCTGATGTAATTGAACTAAATACAGTGTGTAATATATGTGTGTGCAATACTGGATTCAAAGTCTTACTTTAAAATCTGTGCTTTAATGTATAATTCTCACCCTTGTAATGCTTTGGTCAGTTAATAAAACTACTTTATGTAATTTAATTCATGTTGAATCACTTTACTATCAGGTTGATATAGGACATAGAAAGTCATTATTAATAATTAAATACTTTTTGGAGAGAGTCATTTGTACAGTAATCTAATAACACTATTGAATATGTAATTAGTAACTAGTAATTCATTACTTTTTTAAATGAACTTGCCCAATACTGCTCAGCAATGCTAAACAATCTAGAGGTATATTGTGGTACAAGTTAAACGGCTCCCATAATGATCAGTCAACATCTATCAAACTTTTGGAACTTATTGTTTTACTTTATAATTATACTTTGTGGTATTTAAAGCCCAAACCCTTTCAGTTTTTTATTCATCGCACCCTACATCTATAGGTTCTGTTTGTCTCATAAACACAGCTCTGGGAAACGGTGTCGGAGGTCTCGCAGTGTTGCCGGTCCCTCGTGATGTGGTGGTAACTTAGCAACAGCAAGTTCTATAACTTCAGATGTATGTGACATCCTTGCATCGAGGTGGCAATGCCAACACAACAACGTCTGCGAATATCTTAGAATAACTAATAAACGTCGACACATGTGAAGAGTATGACCCGCTCTACGGGCCTCTGCGGACGTATCGCCAATAAATTGTCAGTTTGACTTAAGCTGAAGCACACAGTGGTGTATAAATAACTCGGCGTCTGTTCTCTTTATTTTACAGAACGCTGCGGTGCGGTGCGGAGACCGTTTACTACACAGCGAACGGCATTACGTTGAGTAAATTGTCAGAGTGAACGATCCCAAACATTCTCAAGTTCTCTCACGTACTCAAGTAATGTTGCTTTCTTCAGCCCCAAGCTGTGAGGTGGTTGGATGGTGTAAATGTTAGCAGACTGGATTTAAAGAAAGGTAACAATTTTGATTTCATTAGCAAGACTCTCAAAGCACTAATGTGTTTTGTTTCGTGACCTCCTCTGCGTTTCTCGGCTTGTCTTCCACTCCCTCTGTTTACCTGCTGAGCTCCGCACCTCCTACACTTCCGTCAGAACACTCGACCTGAAGGGATGAAAGAGTGAAGATAAAAGCTTCTCTCAGGGCCACAGATACAGACGCCGGACCCACAGACGACAGACAGGCGAGGGTCATTCTCCCTCTCTTTCTCTCTCCGTCTGTGAATCCAATCGCTTCTGATTGTTATTCTTAAATGTTTCTCTGCTTTCATTTTATAGCTTCAGGTCTGTTTATGAACCAAATGGACGGATTGTCCTTGTATCGTTGTTTGAGATGATGTTGAATTATGGGCTGGTTGCTTGAACAATCAGAGCGATGACTTCAATGCAAAACAGAGTCTTATAGGGTTCAGGGAATCAACCTACAGTACAATAGCTTGTGGTTGAGTCAGGGCCGGCCCAAGCCTTCAGGGGGCCCTAAGCAGAATTTTATTTGGGGCCCCCTCTGTGCCACCAATATGACTAATTATTGTAAACTAAAAGCGAATGCTCACCCAGACCTGCCTGAAATGCCTCGTGTAACCACACACACATCTACATCAGTTGGTGGTATGATTTGACTAAGACTGCCCAAATGTAGACGCAAGCAAGGTGGTGTACAGTACAATTGAAGAGGAACCTGATGTTCCAAATATGGTAAGAGGCGTCACATTTCCGTCACACGCTTACAGTAGTCCACCAATCACTACGCACTGGGGAACTGGCCAATAATAGCACACCTCGCTTTTCAGAGCGGCGGGTCAAAGAGGAGATACAAACATGCACAGTATGTGTAACATACAGCGTTTATTAACCTTAATTCGTGTATTCACATTGCATTACATGTGAAACAAACGATAATATTAGTTTTAGCCGTGTCATATGACCCCTTTAACAATGAACAAATGGCATCGCCTACATGGCTAGAGGCTTAGAAAGTGTTTGATTCCTCAAGACGGTGAATTACAAGCTCAAGCACAATTGTTGAAACTCTTAATCCTGTTGTGGAATTCTGCAGCTTTGACTCTAGGTGTTTCACCTCCAGACCGTCTTAAACTGACCTTTATGTGACGTGTGCTGGATCAATGTATGCAAATGAATGCTAATGTTAATGAATATGCATTCTTTTATTCATGCCGCACCTGCTGTGTGCTGCAGAAGCTTTGGCCGCCTCGTCGACTCCTTCGAGGTATTCACATCAAAATGTGATTTTTTAGTCGTGTATTTGTATTATCAGGACAGCGGGAGGAGGCAGAATGTCAGAATGTCATACGACACGTACTATTTTAGAAGTATACAGTACGCAAACTGGACACAATGCACATGTTGTTATGTGTGTGAATGAAGTACTCCCTTTATGAAAATGTGCAGCCACCCATGATGCAATGCGTTCAACTAACCTTCCATCCTCTATAGTGTTTCTTGTGAAATCTTAGATGCATCATAATCACTGTAAATGTATTATAATTTTGATTTTAACTGTTAGGAAGGCTGTGTGAAAATGGGGACAGATATATAAATCTGACAATTGTTGGATAAAGCTTGCAGTTTCAAATCCTTTTTTCAGATGTGTACTATATGTTATATCGCCATTGATAAAGCTTCATTCAGGTCATGACGGGGTCAGTTGACTTATTGAAAATAATGGCAGTAAACTGACCTTTGACCTGAAAAGCTTTACTGATTCAGCACGAATGAGTGACGGCGGCATTTAGACAATTTAATAGCACCGACCTTATTTCAAAGCACACAAATGATAGAACAGTAAATATCAAAGGATGCCCGTGGTTCATTGTGTCAGAATAAACCTCTCGTTTGTTTTAGGGCAATGAGAGAGACGTAAGAACGTGTCCATCTGTCATCTAGGGCTTCCGCTGCTTTAGTAAAGCCATCTGTAGAAGTCATTAGCCTGTGTGCCTCTGTACAGATGTTCAGGAGAGATTTCATCCAGTCTACAGGACTCATTTCTAAAGACTCGAGGGAGGCAAATGTTAAGATAAGCATGGTAAATTGGGTCGCTTCGGGCGCGCCATTAATCTGAGCTGTTGAAACGCCGTGCCCACCGTCACATTTAAATTGAAAATGTAATCGCTAAATATAAACAAATCTGATGACTTACATATGCCAAGTGTTCATACTGAAAATGTATGTGACACAAAGCTCCTGTTAAAAAAACTGCATATTTTTGTCTTTTTTACGAAAGCTGTTTTGGTCCCAAACATCAGCAGAACGCATTATGGAAAGCTGGACTTTTCCCTTATATTTACTGCAGAAGTGACAATTCTGCGTCAGCTATCAAGTACGTTATCAAGGTTTTATGTCCTGTGATCAATGTTTTATGTTGCAAATAGTTTGTGGGACACACATTTTCTTTCTGTATGTCTCTCGGCTTGATTTAGAAGGTGTTGTGACTGAGCCGGCGTTCTCGTGATGTGCTGTGGTGTAGTTCTCTGAGCGTTGGCGTGTGGATATTGAGTTTTGGTGTGCGGGGGGCTGGAGGGAGGCTGTTTCCGGTGTCTGCAGATTCACATGATTAGGGCCGTATGATGTCCGCAATGCAGGAAACGCGGACGGAATCCAGCCATTAAAATGAAAAATGTTTTATAGGAACTCAATAATCTTTTAATTAAAAGTTAAGATGCAGAAAAGGTTTGTGTGAGGAAGGTTCACGGCATAGAAACTAGTCAGTTTCTCAATGTTCTTCAAAATATCTTCTTTGTGTTCTGCAGAAGAAAGAAAGTCACACAGCTGAGAAAATATTTGATGAGGTGTCTGATGCATTCAATCTCATTTGTATGTTTTGTGCCACAGGTGGGGGCACGGTGGCTTAGTGGTTAGCACGTTCGCCTCACACCTCCAGGGTTGGGGGTTCGATTCCCGCTTCCGACTTGTATGTGTGGAGTTTGCATGTTCTCCCCGTGCCTCGGAGGTTTCCTCCGGGTACTCCGGTTTTCTCCCCTGGTCCAAAGACATGCATGGTAGGTTGATTGGCATCTCTGGAAAAAATTGTCCGTAGGGTGTGAGTGCGTGAGTGAATGAGTGAGTGTGTGTGCCCTGCGATGGGTTGGCACTCCATCCAGGGTGTATCCTGCCTTGATGCCCGATGACTCCTGAGATAGGCGCAGGCTCCCCGTGACCCGAGGTAGTTCGGACAAGCGGTAGAAAATGGATGGATGGATGGGTGCCACAGGTTTAGGTTCGAGGCGTCAGTGAAATATATGCACTTATTTATTAACACAAATAGTTTTTATGCCAGATGTCCTGTGGAGGAGCTTTAGCCTGCTTTTGTTTTTTGGTTTATGCAAATGGATTTTGGTTGTTTGTGTTGCATTCCAAGTGTGTCAACTTTTAAAAAAAGACCTGTTATTCAGGTTCTTCTATTGTACTCCATCTCTTTTGCTACGCAAGAACGTGTCCTTCTCTTGAAATGCATCTGATTGATGTTTGATGGACACAACCCTAAATCCTAAATATTGTGTATCTTGACATTTTCATACTGTGAGGTAGACATAAATCTCTCTAGTTTCATAATTATTTCTGCGAGTTTTGATAGAAAAACGTCTTGTCTTCCCGACAACATTTACTTTTAAGTCTAATGAATGACTGTTTATATTACCCCTCACGGCAGCGTGCGAGTCACTTTTCATAAGCTGTAATAATATTTGTCCGACTGCACAACACTGCCTCTATTTCTGAATATCTAGCTTGATATTTGCAGAATTCATTAGTTTGTACCACAGCTTCAGTGTGAGGTCAATTGAAATGGGCGGTCCCAGCGTAAATGATTTCAGAAATCCTCCTTCTCTTTGTAGACACGCTCAACATTGATTAAATAATTAGCTTCCAGACCCAGTTCTGTCTCTCTCGCTCTCGCTGTTGTCATAAACTGGGTCGTGTATAAAAAAAAGTTGATGTTTCCTCTGTGTGTTACTATATTAAGAAATCATTTCTTGATGTTTTAAAGCAGATGCTCTGGTTTGCACGGCTGCGGTTGGAATCCTGGACTTTTGTGCTAATATGACTCATGGCGTTGAATGTGAGTGACATCTGGTTATCACGCGTAAGTGTTTCATTGAGAACTTCACCCAAAAGTTTACTCATCCTCACGTCATTACAAACCTGTATGTCTTTCTGTCTTCTGCAGAACACAAAAGAAGATATTTTGAAGAACGTTGGTAACCAAACAACATTAAACCCCATTGACTTCCATTGTATGGACATTTCTCAAAATATCTTCTTTTGTGTTCCACCGAAGAAAGAGTCAAATACAGGTTAACAACCGCATAAGGGTGAATCAATGATACATTTTTATCCCTTTAATTTCAGAAATGTCTGTTGTGTGAGCAGTCAACCGAATGGTCATGTGACAGGCACGTTGCTGTCGTTCTGTATGTGTTTGTGTTCATGAGCGTATGTCTGTCTCTGTTATGTCTCGCTCAGCAGGACTGTTGGTGTTGAACACTCGCGTGTGAGCCGTTCGCGTGGTTTAATCTTTGCCATCTGACCGAGTTAATGACTCACTGTGTTTCTGTGCCAAGTGAGAGCAGCGGATGATTGACAGCTCCTGCCCGCAGTGGGCATGTTCATTCTCTCTTTGATGCGTTAAACGCTACGTTGAAAGCACGGGCTAATGATATATGCTTAGTTTTCTGAATTCACTTACAAACCCTCAAATGAGGTTGTTTGACCTGTAGACGTAGCAATAAAGACATTAGTTGTCAAGCAACTTGTACAACTCATGTACAACTGTTACGAGACGTGTTGGCAATGCTGGTGCTGGTTTGGAATGCGTCTCATCCAATCAGATTTCTGAGCTGGGTTCGAGCAGGGCGGTATCACTCGACCATTGTTATCTGTTAGCTTTCGGTTTCATCGCAATGGCAGCTTCTCACCTCAAGTCCAGACGGTGACGGAGAACCATGAACTTAATTTGGCTTAATAAGTCGTCATCCAAAAGTGTCAAGCGAGGGTGTCATTTCAGTCCGAGGACAGCAGTGCTCTGAAACCCAGTGAAGGTCGAGCGATTGATCCGGATCTAAGTTTAAACATTGATCAAACACACTGGAATAGTCTGACCTCTTTCAGAAGAAGACTCGCCTCATTAGTCTCCAGGAGTCTGTCTGTCTGTCTGTCTGTCTGTCTGTCTGCGTGTCACTACACTTACACCTTCACTTTTACTCAAGCATACTGCTTCATTTTCATCATCTTGACACTTCATTTCACTGTTTTCATTGTTATATGTCTTTATGCTTGAAACTAGCTTTTATCAGTGTGCTGCATGGCACTTGTTTGTTTCGTGATTGTTTAAACTGTTCTTGCGGTTTCGCATCCGTAGAATGTCTTCAGGAGGCCCGTGGTTTGTTTCATGTGATATACACTCGCCGGGTGTTGAAATGGAGTTTGCTGCTGGCGAGAATGCCTCGAATCCACTCTGTATTGAAAAAGCCTTTGTTTTGTCGATGTGGGTTGACAAACGCTTGTAAAAATCAAGATATGTGCTGCGCTTCTGTTCCAAATCCCTGTGAAATGCTTACCTAGACTGACAGCATTTATTGGACATCATGGCACACCACGCTGCCTTATAAGATGCTTCGTTTTGCCCAAAAAATCAAGGGCGCACACTTTCTCTTGTGCAGTATTGCACGGGCCATCGTGGATAAAGCTATCCCAGAATGCATTGTGGCAAGCTCACATCGACTTGATCAACCTCGTGATTCAAGTCCTGCATGCGACCCTCCTCCCTTCAGTGGAACACGAAAGAAGATATTTCGAGAAATGACCCAGGGGTTTGGTGTTGTTTGGTTAAAACATTCTTCCAAGTATCTTTTTTGTGTGTTCTGCAGAAGAAAGGAACTCATACAGGTTTGGAATGACATGACAGTGAGTAAAACGATCTCCATTTTTAGGTGAACCGTCCCTTTAATGTATGTTTTGGACTGACGGTTCTTTAAGTACTAAAAGAATCATTAATGGAATCGATGACAGAATCGTTAAGTAACAAGTTTAATTAAGCAGAATTAGAATGAGAAACAGGATCGTTAAGTTCTCTAGTTTAAATGCAGCTGTAGTAGGCAGGTGTTGGTACAGAGAGCAAAACACACTAACACTGAAGAGGTATGGACACACACCAGGGCAGATGGCCAATCCTTGTGTCCCCCCGAGACTGTATGTGTGTGTGTGTGTGTGATCTAGTGTTGATTGATTACAGAAGCACCGCAGGAAACTATAGACACACACACTTTCATTATATAGAAGAGTGTTTCTTCCCTGGAGGTGAGCAGAGATGTGGATCACTGTGGGGTTATTCGCAGCGCTCAGGACGCAGCATTGGTCCAGCTCTCATTATAAAGTGAACTAGAGCCTCAAGTGTAACTCTGTCTATATGACCATCACCTACTCTGTGTGTGTGTGTGTGTGTGTGTGAGAGAGTCAGTGTTTAAGGTCTTGTAAAGTTGTGGGTGTTTGTGTCAGTCTGTTTGGAAGCATGAAGAAGTGGATTGCACAAATGCTTACACATGCATTTACTTACAGCGTTACACAGTGCTTTGTAAATATCACTATTCAAAGGGACAGTCCACCTAAAAATGAACATTTTGTCATGATATGTTCATCCTCATGTCATTGCAGACCATTCAATCTTATAGACTGCCATTATATGAACATAAAAACCACTGAGACATTTCTCAAAATATCTTCTTATGGGTTACACCGAAGAAAAAGACATGTGGAGGTTTTGCAGACACGAGGGTGAATAAATGATGACAGATTACATTTATTTTTGGGTGAGCTCTCTCTCTTACTAGCCCCTCTGTATTGATTTAAATTAACAAATCTAAATTCTTGAAGAGTAAATATTTTGTGGTTTTTAAGGTCCTACTTTGGATTATGGAGTGTCCAACGAGTTTACGTACATACACGGTGTAAAAACACTAGAATTTTTTTATAATATGCCGTTATTATAACCTCACTTCTTGACTGACTCTCAAATGATCATCCGTCTAATCCCCTCCTTTACACACTGCATGAAATGTGATTTTAAGGCCATTGTTATAGTTACGCTTTAATGAATTAAATAATTCAAAATTTTTATCTGGCAGTTTTGTGATGATTTGTACCAAATCTGAGCCATATCTAGAGACTGGCGGTGGAACGCAGAGGCTTGGAAATAGTCTCTTGGGTAAGCAACATCAAAACAACCATCCAAACATCCCAAATTGATGCAGTAACAACTTCTTACAAGGTTTTAGTAAACCTCATAACAACATACGTTCAACCTACCAAAACATCACAGCATCGCAGAGGTGAGTTTTTCCCACAATCATCATTTTGTTGATGATCAAGAAATGACCTGTACTTCTAAGGTATGTCGTCAGATAGACGGCTGGTTTGTGTTTGTCTTTGTCTGTGTGTGCTTGGAGCAGTTTGCATCTCTGCGCTGTATTTCCAGTCAATAAACCTCTTTCAACTGGTTGATAAACTTCATCCACGGGCTTCTAAGCCTTTCTAAAGAAGGTATTCAAATCCAAAGCACTAAACTGTGATGTTATGATGGACCATAACAAAATGATATTCACAGTCTTAATAAAACCCGAGCATTAAATCCAGAGAGGCCTGCAGAACACAGCTCCGGTCTAAAGGGCCCATTAAAAGCCTCAGTTTCAGCCTGTTAGTTCTGCATTGTGCTTTCCAATGACACCGGCCATCTGAAGCGTTTATATCTAAGACAAACCCAAACCCACGATGACACTCGTTTCAGTTATTAGTGCTCTGGGTTCAGGGTTCCAGGCCATCTGGCTTTGGCTGGAATATTCCTTCTCCCAGACTGATCATTCCAGGCAAATAAATATTCTGCGAATGACTTCGCTAATGTACAGTTTCCTAGCGTAGTTCAACGATTTAAGTGTTTCCCAAAACCCTCGTTCCAACGATCAATCGCAAGCAGCATCGCAAGGTTGCGTGTTTGGAACTACAGGTCTAGAGCCGTGGTTATAGAAGCATCGTTCCTTATTATTATGACATGTAGACTTACATACATCAAGCTTTTGATTGAAGCTACATGCAGTGCATTCCATCCCATCCATCATTCTAAATATATACAGTACTAAAACAAATTTACATCTTTTATTTTGTCGAGACAATAGAAGCGCTGTTTTTTTAAAAGACCCATGCTCTAGGACCCTGGGGAATCCCAGTGTGGAATGACGTAGGAGGACACTTATAAATGAATTAAATATCGTGAAACAAAACGACAGATAACCAAAATAGGATAACAAAAGTAGTCCTTAAATGCCATGTATGTTATTTACAGCAATAATTTGACATTAATGCCATCTGAATGTATTTATTAGTAGACGTCATTACTCCACCACCCGTGTGGCGTCATCAACTACATTACTGAACCAACTTGGTTCAAACAATCGATCGATGACAGAGTTACTACGGTGTCGGGAAACATTCGTAACAAACTACATCGTTCATTTCCCCAACCATGCATCGTACTATGGTGGTCAACCAGCGAGTTAGGTCGTGCGGGACCCCAGGTCGGTGGGCGTTTTGATGGGTGTGGGAAGTATTGATGCTGTAAAGTAGAAAATATTTCTTTGATTAAAGAAAAACACCTTCAGGAGATAACAGACTCATTAAAGAAGGTTAAATCTCTTCTGCTTTGATATCGAGAAGAACTCGGCAGTAAACTTTCAGCTTAGTGTTTGGAATCTTAATGATGATGAGAGATTTTACTGCTGGATTGTTTGGTGTTGAGGACTTAGGATACCATAGCGCTGTGTGATTTTGTACGTTTCTTTGATTGATGTTGTGATCCGAAGCTGCTTTTTTAAAGCTAAAAAAATATATAATTTAAAGCGTGTTCACACTACAGTCTGTTTTTGCACAAAAACTATCGACATGGAGTCTGATGCAGAATTTATTTTCTGCCAGAAGTTCAGGTATCAGTATGAATTGATTAGTTTTCTGCAGTAAGTGAGTGAAAAAAAACATTAAATTATGAACCCGTCACCAGGCCGTTCCAGTGTGATATATTTGATTCTATGAAGATTGTTTCAGTGTAAATCACCTATATATCAACACCTTATGCGCCTGTCTTGTACATATATGCCCGGTTTCACAGACAAGGCTTAAAGGGATAGTTCATCCAAAAAGAAAAAAAAATCTGTCATCATTTACTCACCCTCAGGTTGTTTCTAACCTTTATAAATGTCTATGAGATAGAGATAGATATTTAGAAGAATGTTAGCAATTTTCAGTTTGATTGCACAAAATTGATGGTGAATTTCTATATTTCGTCTGTGGCCCCCCTGGAACCATCTTGGGCCCCCCAGGGGGACACGGCCGCCAGTTTGAGAAGCACTTCTCTAGAAGAAATAGATTTTTAAAGCAAAGCACCGTTTAATTCAGGAATGGCTCTCGGTAAAGCAGCTTATAAATATTTGACAGGTGAATAGATTTTTTCTGCACATTGAGATGGTTTCCTATGTGGAGTGCCCTGCTGATTTTTGATGCTTGACTCAAACCTGTCGGCATGCTGTCATTCAAAGCCGTCTTCTATCTGGTCTTTTAGAGAGGTGTGGAAAAGCCCAGGTGGCAGTATCGGTGACACTGTGAGAGCGAGAGAGAGGGAGAGAGAGAGAGAGTCTTGTTAGGCACACTCTTCTCTAACAGGGTTTCTCCACCTCCAGGGAGGCGTGTATCAATCCCATCATGCTTTGCCCCTGCGCTGTGAGGCGTGACCAGGTGCCACTGACATTGGCAGGATGAAGCTTCGCTGTGGAATAACAATCACATTCCCGACACACAATCACACTTAGACAAAAACACTCTTTCACGCACAATCGTATTCTCAACACACACACACAAAACATCTCAACATCTTTCTGTCTCTCTCACTTTTGTTAGTCGCTTCAGATAAAAGCATCTTTAAATGCCTAAATGTCTGTCTGTCATTTTATTCATCGCCGTCCCAAAAATGATTGACAGGTCCGAGAAGAGGCGGTCGCTGGATTTATCATAGTGTTCCAGATTATCGGCACTTTATCTTTGAAAGATATCCAGAGTTTGTTTGAGGCAAGTAAAGCAGATATACTTGAGTGTACCTCTTTATTTTGAATATTATTCTGTGAAATAATTGGCATGTCTACATTCGTTACACTCATTTTCTTTGCTAAAACTACTACACTTTGTTTTCTGGTAGTATTGTCAGTGTTGGAATGAAAAAGCACTTTAATTACATCAGCCTGTTTCTAAAAGTAATATCAACGGAAACTAAAGTGAATTGGTGTTTTTCAGGGCAAGACATCTCAGCCGGGTTCACAGACAAGGCTTAAGGCTATAGTCCCAGACTAAAATGAATGTGTGACCTGTTTTAACGGAATATAACTTGCCCAGAAATATCGTAAAATAGTTCAGTGCCGTTGTTATCTCTCGAGATGCACACCAGTATTCTTCTAAGGTATTTTTATAAAAGCGTCATGAATATCTTAATTCAACTAAGGCACAGTCCTGATTTAAGCTTAACCGTGTCTGTGAAACCAGCCCCAAGAGTTCCTCCGTCAAGACCTGGAGGACAGATGAATTCAAGCAGTCAGAACAGAAAAGAGGTATTAGATGAATCCTTTTCTTTCAGACTCTTTCCCCTAGTGGGTCTTGCCTTTAGCCGCTCTTTGAATGGGCTGCAGAAATAAGAAAGAAATTAAACTGAGTTTACAGCTAGTCCAGGATTTGTTGACTTGCACCAATTGATATTAAACACAGTTTAAGTGATTAAAACTTGAACTTGAGATTTAATCCTTAATAAAACCTGTGATTATTTTTCTCTCTCGGCCATAACGGATTCAGAGTGTAACTCAACAGCAACGATGTGTTTGTTTCATTTTCACAGATTATTTGAGCAAGTAAATCAACGTTAGTTTTTATTACACGGCTGGTTGGAATGCTTGATTCTGATTGGCCAGTCGCAACATTTGCAGGTTCGTTATGCATAGATAATGTACAGGCAGCCGGATGTTATCGCAGACATAAGCCCCGACAGTGTGATCGGGACGTGAAGCGGAGGGTTTTGTATCACACTGAAGAGGCTTATTTCGCGATAACAGCCGGCTGCTTGTACATTATCCCGCTTATTACACGACAAAAAAACTGGACATGAAATATGAATTTGAAATATTGCATTAGCTCATTTTTACCGAATGCAGACCTTCTGCGAGGAAGCCGTTTAGTTTCGGTTTTAAAGTAAGAAACGACCTTCAAATGTTACGAACAGGCAAATTGATTTAATCACTTGTAAATATAATGTCACATATGTTATTTTTGTGTAATATTAAACTGCTCCTCTCAAAATTATTTGGAGCATCCGGGTTACAGGGTGTTATTAGTTTTGAGCGGTTGTTATTTGAAAATAATTTGAAAATAACAACCCTTGGAATGTTGCGACTGGCCAATCAGAATCAAGCATTCAAATGAGCCGTGTATTAATCCCAGATAACAACCACTCAAAACTAATAACATACGGTCACCCGGATGCTGCAAATCATTTTGACAGGTTTGTTTGACAAATTAAACATAAATAATTTTAATGACATATATGACATTATATTTTTCAAATGATTAAAACATATTGCCAGTTTGTGACATTTGAACTTTGTTTCTTACCTTAAAACCGAAATTAAACGGATTTCCCTAATGGAAGGTCTGCATTGGGTAAAAAAGAGCTAATCAAATATCTCAAATCACATTTCATGTGCAGTTTATTTCTCATGTGGCGAGTAGCCGTGTAATAAGCATGATGATGTATAAGCAGCCAGCTGTTATCGTGAAATAAGCCCCTTCAGTGTGATCAGGACCTGTTATTTGTGCGATAACAACCGCCTGCATGTACATTATTCCTCACATATATGATACGTTTTTGATCCTGTTAAGTTTGTGCTCTTCACTTTAAAGGCATGGTTTTACTCTAACTGTGATGTTTTAATCAAGGTTTAGAGGTTGGTGCATCTGAATTCCAGTGCATCTGAATTCCAGTGCATCAGCGTCACATGGCTTATAATTCATCTTTTTCTTTTTTCACTCAGATGTCCTTTGGAATCCCTGGATGATAGAAACACGAAGAATCTCACGGCTTTCTTTCTCTCAAAATAGTTTTGTTATGTTGCCAAATAATAGTATGTTTTCTTTTGACTGGTTTCGTACACACATCCACATTTATATGCAGATAAAGGACAACAGAACAATAAAGTGCATGCACTCATAGTATCATTCATTGGCACACGCTGTCTGCATTGGTTCAGCGCTTAGGTGATCACTCTGCAATAATGTGCAATCTTCACATAACGATGTCTGATCCTGCAGGACGCTTGTGAGGTGTTGAGAATGCAACTGACTATTACAGAAGAAGACTCATTGTTTCATAAGCCTCATAAGCATAGAACTAAAGCATATTTAGCCTAAAAACACACAGAGACTTCAAGGAAATACTGGTGCAGTGCTGTACAGCTCAGATACTGACGTGAAGAGAATCCATCCAATAATAGATCTATACAATTAATTACTGCTACTGTTTATCATGCAGAAGAAGTCAAAGCAGTTTTCACCGTTCACAGAAATGTTGCCAAGCCTTCTCTCTCTCTCCTTCCACCTGTGCGCGGAGAGACAGATAGAAGAGGAAAGAGGAGAGAGAGAGCAGAGAGAGAGGAGAGAGGAAAGAGAGAGAGAGAGGAGAGAGAGAGAGAGAGAGAGAGAGAGAGCGAGAGAGAGAGAGAGAGAGAGAGAAAGAGAGAGAGAGAGAGACCGAGAGAGAGAAGAGAGAGGAGAAGAGAGAGAGAGAGAGAGCGAGAGCAGAGAAGCGCGAGAGAGAAGAGCGAGAGAGAGCTCTCTCTCTCTCTCTAGATATGAGGCGCTCTCTATCTAGCTCTCTCTCTCGCTCTATCTCTCTCTCTTCTCTACGCTCTATCTCTCTCTCGCTCTCTCTCTCTCTGACAGAATAGAGAGGAGTGTTTCCTTCAGTGTGATTGATATGGATGAACACAATCTCTCTCTCTCTCTCTCTCTCTCTCTCTCTCTCGCTCGCTCTCAAAACTCAACTTTACAGGAGTCCCTGGAGATTCCCTGGGAAGAGGGCAACACATACTAAAGAAAGTGATTGTTTTACACACACACACACGCACACACACACACCCGCGCACACACACAACATTAGCACTGAGAAAGCACTCAGAACACACATAAAAGTATTTTTTATAAATTGTGGGTAATTTCCATAGACACAATGACATCATCATTATGATGATAGACTGTCGCTGTGTTGTTGCTAAAGTGTTCTGAGTGTGTTTCCATGCACGAGTGCTTGGTTACGTAGTTGCTGGGTTGTTTAGTGGCTCAAGTCCATTAAGTAGTTGATTTTCAACTCTATGGTCTGTGATATTCTGGTCCTGAGATACATCTCAGTTCTCTCTTTTAATACAAGTTTATTGATTGTTTTTCAGTTCAGTCATCATGGCTTCGCATGTGTTTTCATGATCCATACTGGGTGTTTGTGGACAACTCCATCTGCTCACTGTTTGCCTTGGCTGTTTTGGCTTCCTGTTTCTGTATACTCCCTCTCTCTCCCTGTGTTCCTCTTCTACATCTCTCTGTCTCTTGCTCAACCCTTCTCTTTCTCTCCCTTTCCATCTCCCTCTCTCTTTCTTTCTGTCATGGCACGAGACCTGCCCATCTACCCATCTAAAGCTAGTAACAATTTAGTCTCCTGTAATGTGTGGATGAGCTGATCAGTCTGTGAACGCCGTGAGCCGGCAGCTCATTTCACAACAGCATGCGCCCGCAGCGCTAATGGCATTGTGGGGGTTTTCATGCGTTGTTTACTGCGACGGCCCTGCAGTGCCTGAGACATTATTGTTTCCTGCTGAGTTCATATGTTCGGATAAAAGTCAAAATATCACATATTCTCTCGGCAATGAGATGAAGTTTTTATGTCCTCTTCTAGATAATTCTGCTTCGGGTCAGTTTTATAATGCGCCTTCCATGCAAACACACCTGAGCACCTTCAGATATGTGAGAAACTGTGAGAATGATGTTTGCCCGACCAAACAAGTTCAGAAAGATAAACAAGAAGTGTTTATAAGAAGTGTGTAGTTTGCATGTGGTTTGTGGGGGATGGGGAGGTGGGGGGTGTGGGGGGGGGGGGGGGGATGGGGGGGGGAGGAGGCGGGAAGGGGGGTCGCGCGGAAGTGGGATGGGGATTTGGTGCGTGTAGGGGGGGGTGGGGGGGGGGCTGAGGAGGGGGTCTCGTGCGGGGGGGAGGGGGATGGGTGGGGGGGTGGTGCGTGGGGAGGGGTGGGGTGGGGGCGGTGGTGTGAGGGTAGGGGGATGTGGGATGGGTGGGGGTTGGGTATGCGGTGTGATTTGTTTTGTGGGGGGGTTGTATGAGTGGGTGGGGCAGGGGGGAGGGGGGTGGGATGGGGGGGGGGGGGGGGAGGGTGTGAGGTGGGGGGGGGGGGCAGGATGGTGGGGGTGGGGGAGGGTGTGGGGGGGGTGTGGAGGGTGTAGGTGGGGGGGGGGGGGTCGGGGTGGGTGGTGTGTGTGGCACGTGGGGGGGGGGATGGGTCTCGGGGGGGTGTGGGTGGCGGGAGGGTACTGGGCTGGGGTGGGGGGGTGGGTGGATGCGGGGGGTCTGTAGGCGGGGTGGGTTTGTGGGTCTGTGGGGTGATGTGTGGTGGGGGGTGGGGGTGATGTGTATGGGTGTGGGAGGTGGAGTGGGGTGTGTGTGGTGGGGGTGAGTGTCTGTGTGGGGGGGGGCGTGGTGTAGGTTGTAGGGGGGGGTGGTGAGTGGTGTTTGTTATGGGTAGGGGGTGGGGTGGTTTTTGTGTGTGAACTGGGGATGTGTGGGTTTGGTGGTTGGTATTGGGTGGGTCTGTGTGGTTGTTGTGTGTGGTGATGGGTCTGTGGTGGTTGGTGTGCATTGGGTGTGATTGTATGTGGTGTGATGTTGGTGTGATGAGTGGATATGTGTGGTTTTTGTGTGTGATGTGTGTGTGTGGTTTGTGTGTTGTGGGTTGTGGGTGTGTGTTGTGTGTGTCGGTGCGGTTTGTGTGTGGGGGTGATGTGTCCCATGTGTGGTTTGTAGTGTGTGTGTGGTTGTGGGTGTGTGTATGTGATAGTGTCTCGTGTGATGGATGTGTGTTGTGTTTGGTGTGTGTCGTGATGTGTGGGTGTGATGTGTGTTACGTGTTTGTGTGGTTTTGGTGGTGATGTGTATGTGGCGTTTGTGTGTGCTGATGTGTGTGTGTGTTGTGTGTGCTTCTGGTCCTGTGATGTGTCTGTGTGGTTTGTGTGTGTGATGGTTTGTGTGGTTGTGTGTGTGATGTGTCTGTGTGGTTCTGTGGTGTGATGGGTTGTGTGATTTGTTGTGTGTGTGATTTGTTAGTGTGTGACCTGTGTTGCCCCTCCCCATGTGTTGATGTGTATGTGGGTTTGGGCTGGCCTGTGGTATTTGTTGTGTGTGCTGATGTGCTGTGTGAGTGTCCTGTGTGGTTTGTGTGTGATGTGCTCCTGTGTGGTTTGTGTGTGTGAAGTGTCTGTGTGATTTGTGTGTGGGTGTGTGGTTCTGCTGTGTGCTGGATGTGTGTGTTGTGTGTGAGTGTGAGTGATGTAGGTGTGACCTGTGTTGTGTGGTTTGGTGTGTGATTGTGCTGTGGTGCGTTGTGTGTGTGAAGTGTCGGGTGTTCCTTGTGATTTGTGTGTGTGTGATTTGTGTGTGTGTGTGATGGGTGTGTGATTGTATGGTGGCTTTGTGTCGAGGCTGTAATTTGTTGTGTGTTGGTGATTGTGTATGGTGGTTTGTGTGTGTGATGTGATGTGCTGTTAGCTTTGTGCGGCCTGTTTGCATTTGGGTGTGTGTTTTGATGGGTGTGTGTGTGTCGTGACTGTGTCTTGTGTGAGCGCGTCTGTTGTGGTTTGTGTGTGTGTGTCTGTGTGGTTTGTGTGTGTGTGATTTGTGTGTTGTGTAGGAGTTGTGTGCTTGGGTGTGATGTGTCTGTGCTCGCGTTTGTCGGTTGTTGCTGTTCTCGTGGTTTATGTGTGGCGTGTCAACGTGTGGTTTCTTGTGGTGCCCTGTGTGGTGATTTGTGTGTGTTGTGATTGTGTGTGTAGTGTGACCGTGCTCTGTGTGGTTTGTTGTGTGGTGTGTCAGGTGTGGTTTGGTGTGTTGTGATTTTGTGTGATTGGGGTGTGCTTGGCTGTGGGTTTTTGTTTTTTTCTTGTGTGTGTGATGTGTAGTGTGGTTTGTGTGGGTGATGTGGTATGGTGGTTTGTGTGCTGTGCAAGTGTTATGTGTGATTTGTGTTCCCCCCCCTGTGTGCTGATTGTGTGTGTGCTCTTGGGCCTCTCTCCCCTCCTGTCGATGGCGTGTGGGATGTGTATGTGTGGTGTGTGTTGGGTGTATTTGTGTGTGTGTGTGATGTGTATGTGCTGGGTTGTGCCTGTTGTGATGGGTTGTGTGGTCTCTGCTGTGTTGTGTGACTTCTGTGTGTGTGTGTGATTTGCTGTTGTGCGTGTGTCGATGTGGTGGGATGTGTCTTGTGTGGTTTGTGTGTGTTTGTGGTATGTGTGGTTTGTCTTGTGCCCCTTCCTTTTTGTGTTTGCTCCCCTCGGTGGTTTGGTGGGTGATTCCCTTTATTTCCTTTCTTTCTGTGAATTTGTGGTTCTTCTGTGTGCTGTGATGTGTGATGTCTCGGTTGTGCTATTTTGGGTGGTCTGGTTTATGTGTGTGTGTCTGTGTGGTTTGTTGGGGTGGGTTGATTTGTGTGTGTGTGATTTGTGTGTGTGTGATGTGTCTGTGTGGTTTGTGTGTGTGTTTCTGTCGGGGTTTGTGTGTGTGCCATTGTGTGATTTGGCCTGCCTTCTGTGTGTGTTGGCGTTGTGCTCTGTGTCCTCGTGATGTGTCATGTGATGATGGCTTGCGGTGAAGCCTCTGGCTCCTGTATCCTCCTACATCCGTTGTAGATCTCTTAAAACATTTCTTTAATAACCCACATGAGTATGTGCGCCTGGGAATCTGACCACCCGACAGTTCACAAGCTCGCTTACACACAGAGTTCCCTGAATAAGATGGCGATTAATTGTGGCTCTAGAAGAAAGTCACAATCGTCAGAAGCTTACTCTCTCACTGATCGTTTCTCTTCTCCTGATCGTTCTCTTCCTGTCGTTCTCTTTCCTTTGATCGTCTTTCTCCATGTCTTTCTTCTCTTGCTTGTGCATAAACATATCTAAAAGTGAACTCAGGGCCACATTCACCAATCACCGCCTGTTTTATTTTCCTAATCTGATGTTGTGTTTCAGAATAACGCAGGATAATAAACAAGAGAAATCACAGGAGGTGATAACATCAGCAGAAAGGAAAGTTGTTTCAGACGTGTAATAACATTTAGATGTTTGATTATGAAGACAGATGTTGTTTTCTGGAGTAACAGCGATCGTTGAATCTTCATGTCTGAACAGGTCTGTATGTTAAAGTAAATGATGTCGGATGTGTTTTCATGTTGAGCTTTAACCAAAACAGGGAAAAATTGTCTCCTTTACAGATTTATTCATGTCGTGTGGTGTAAAGCCCCACAAAATGGGTACATTTCTTATTTCTTGACCCCAGTCTTTGCAGAATAGACTAACTGTGTCACATTACTTTTGTTAATTACAGACTTAACCGAATGTCTTTAATCACTTGGTGAAATGAAGACACTGAAACAAATGACTTGTTTTCTGTTCTATTGAGAAAGGTTCTGTCGGATACTTTGATTGAATGGTTATTTCTCAAAATGCCCAGCTGAAGAAAAGATCATTCATCATTCATCAGTCTTTAATCAGCATCAATACATCGACCAGTTGTGCAGAATCCATTCAGAACACAGACACCATTTATTAAACTCGTGTCTGTCTTTCAGTGCCGACTAGAACCCATCTGACTCTTATTTGGGTTTAATGAAAGGCCTTGGTTTTATCCGCAAAGAAGCTTTTATAAGAGAATGTTAAGAAGCGTGAAATATTCTTCAGCCGATGTAAAACAAGATGTCTGTTTTTCTTAATGGGTACATTGTAGCAAAAGTCCAACCAAAGATCAGATTCACACAACCGTAAATGACAAAAAGTGATGTCATTGATTGTTTTACGCATGTTTAAGTCAAACTATACTTTCCTTTCCAGGTGAAATCATTCCGACCGACGTGAGCTGTAATGTGGACCGGACTTTCAAGTGGTGGTTTGATGTCTGGACGCAACACAGAATGAACGTAGGACATAAAGGAAAAAGACGAAAACAGGGAAGAATGATGGAAATAAAAATATTCTCGCATCTAAACTCACATCTGCACAAAAGACTAGAAATAGTGTCTGTTTATTTCCAGACGAATTCTTCTGTCAGCAGTAGGTCTGAACAAGGTTTCTATAAGAAACTCGTCCAATAGACAGCTCACATTAGACACCGAAGTCTGAATGTTCACATCAGCTGCTCAGACCCATGACATGGTGCTGTTTTATAAAAAAAAATACTTTCTGTAACAGATGATCAAAAACCACAAGAAAGAAAATCACAGATGAGATCTCTTAAATATCTAAGTGAGAAGAAATGGAAAGGCAATGGCATCTTTTATTGGTATCTGCGTCTCAGATATTTCTCCTGAGAAAAGAGTCAGAAATGTCACAAATGGTTGGAGTTTGAGAAGAGACGTCAACATTGTGTCAAACTGAGCTCAGATTTGTCTCGTCTGCAATCAAAAGTCAATATAAGTGAAGATCTCAATACGAACTCGCAAATCCAGATTATTTTACCTCCACAATCTATATTCATTTTACACCTCCGTACTATTCATGTGTTTCAACAATTACGCTCTCGTTTGATTCTCCATCAAATCTCCTGAGCTGTGAAAGAGCAACATCTGAGCAATGACATTTTCCTCCAGGAAGCTATACGTTTCGTTTTATTATCCGCATAAATTGTTATGTAATGGTGGAGAAATGACAGGCACAATTATTTTCAAGTGCTTTGTGTGTGTGTGTGGGCGCATACATTTGAAATGTAAAGCCTGACATGTTCATTTGTGTCACATGTTTATGTAACTGCCCCACGGCTCTGTGCTGATCCAGGGCACACATCATCTCTCCACACTAACATTTTCCCGCAGACACACAAGCCAACGCACATTCTCAGTATTTTAAACAACGCTTCATTTATTAAATCTTCAGATTCTCCAGATATCTGTTCAGTCTTTCTACATAAAATCTCTGAAACGTCTACGGTCTTATAGATCATGGCTAGAATGTGCCACTGTGTGTGTGTGTGTGTGTGTGTCGTGCTGTGTGTGCACAACAGTGATGTCATCAGTGTTTGGATGTCATAGAGTGTCAGGAAGGCTTTGATCCACAGACGTCTCTCTTTAATGAAAGATGCGGTGGGATGTTCTTCCCCGCTGAGATGTGTTTGTCAGCTCTCTCTCCTCATGCTTCATTGGAGAATCTCGGCAGGTGAAAGTTAGCGGACACGCACTCAAACAGCTTTGGGAAGAAAACACCGAATGAAAGATGGAGATCGGCTGAACGTTTCCTTCCCACTCATGTCACCCGTCTCATTCATGGACAACCCTGCAAGATCACTATTTTGACATCTGCATTTTAGGGAAGAACCCTGAGGGTGAAGTCTGTTCATGATCAAGCATCTCAGTTTCCCAGGCAAGACTTTCAAAAGAGGTTTATGTCGACTATTCATTGATGTAAGATTAGGCGGGGCTAACAATATTGCTGACCAATGGCTGATAGGAAGATGTGATAGGAGCATTTGGTGAAGGAAGCCGTCATGTTGTTTTGGGTTTTGGGTTTTTCAAAAGTCTGAAATGTTAGTAATAAACGCAGCATGAACGTGAAAGTTACCTCACATTTCAGTGGTGCAGGATTTACACCCTTCACCTTCAAATTATGCAGATCTCTGGCTCTAGCCTCACATCGATTTGCATATTAAATATAGTTCTTTTATGATGCAAAACAACCTTGAGCGTACAAAAGGATTATACCCAACACAAAGACTGGAGCCTGCTTGACTTTCACGATCTTATGTCGGGATAAACAGAGAATAAACAAACAGCCTTTCTTTGAACAAAAACATCCCACACTTCAGCTTTGGTATGTGTTTCATTTTAGGCTTAACACGCACGCTGACTTTAAAATAACTTCTCCATCTGTGCACTGGGCTGGGAAACCGGGTGATGTGAGTTTGATGGTTGAAGATGTTGAGCGCTGGAGGTCAGTATAAACACGGATGGAGGGGTTTGTGTCTGGAAAACATCAAGTACCTCTCCTGCAGTGTGTGTGTGTGTAACCAGACAGCTTGATCTGTTTTCAAAATATCTAGAAACTGACTGAGAATGATACCATTCTGTACATGTGTGCAAAAAAGCAAACATCTCTCTGACTGTTTCTTCCTAGCGTCAAATGTGAGCAACCTTTAAAACGCCCTAACAACCATTTAGCAATTCCCTAGCAACCACCTATTACATCTTTACAACTGCATAACAACATGGGCAAACCCACTAGCATTGCCCACTTGAAAATAGTACTTAAGTAAACTTTAGGATTTACTGTTAGTCAACTGATATATCAGTAGCAGTTTACACTTTGTTAATGTGTATTACAGTATTGATAAACTGATAAATATATTATATTAAATAATGTAGTATACTCTAGTATGTACTATAGCAATGTTCGAAAACACGTTAGTAGTTATGATGTGTTCTTACTGTATACTCTAGTAAAGTATATATAGTATTTTTTATGTGGGTGGGGTCAAGTTGTGGAAGGGAAAGCATCACTAATATGTACAAATCTAGTTTGGTCTTACTCTTATTTTGTTCTCTACTGGTCAAAAATGTTTTTTTTTTAATGAAATGACTACAGTTTGGTATCTTGCATTAGGGCTGAAGTGTACAGGATCTGTCTTTGGGGCAGGTAGAAGATGATTTGAGGTCAAAGTTCATGGGCAGTGACCCCGGTGTGACCTCCTTTCCTCCAGCAGGTGTGTTTGGTGCATTTGAGAGTGTTTAATATCCTCCGGTGAAGGATGCAGAGTCACTCACAGGTCATCTGATGGAATCTTGATTAAAGCCACTTTCTCTCTCTCTCTCTCTCTCTCTCTCTCTCGCTCTCTCACACCGTTTTTTGCTTTCTTGCTTGTGTAAAGTGAAACCAGGCAATGGTTTTCACAGGCATTTTCTACACTGAGCTCTTTTCTCTGAAAGCTTCTTCATTGTGTTGCAGTGAATCCAATTCTTGGTTGATGGTTGGATTATACAGTGTTCCAGACATGGTAATACTACAGCTGTAATATGTCCAGTTTGCAGAAGCTATAGATATTTAATCACTAACATTCTAAAGGGTCATGACATGTTCAGGGGATAAAGTACAGAAGTAAATCTGATTTCTGCATCGCGCAGCAATATTCTCTGCATCTATAGGTCTGTAAAACCCTCACAGACAAACAGCAGGAGATGAATGTCTGTCCTGTGTCATACATCTTTATCCATTCTGAAAACGCAATTTGGTTTTTAAAATCCTTTCACGGTAAAATGCTCAACATCAAACCCGCAGGTAAGTACATTTGACAGAAGAGGTGAAGAATGACCTTCTGTTGTGTTTGGTTTTCTGTAGCCACAGTAGATATACAACCGTGTTACTATAGCAGGCAACATTACTCAAGGAATGTCAGCGTTTGCATTGCATGGTTTGACCTGCATGAGGTCAATAGATACAGATTCACTGTTAAAAAAATATATATTTTCTGTAAGCTGGAGAAACAGAAATATAGATATAAGGATTTATAGTAAATAGTTTTCCCCATTTTTCTTGTAAATCTTGTAAAAAAAGGAAATCAAATTGAAATGTATTACAAAATATTTCAAAAATAAACTGTAAAGAAGAAATCTTGTTAAAAAACATTTTCTGGCAGCTGGGGTGCCAGAATTACACTGTAAAAGAACGTTTTACCCAATTTTCTTGTAAATATCTGGTATTTTTCTGTAATTATACGGTTCATTTCAAGTAAAATAACGGATATAAGGATAAATAGTAAATTGATTACCCGTTTTTCTTGTAAATCTTGTAAAATATATATATATATATATATATATATTACAAAATGTAAAAAAATATTTAAAAAAGTTTATTTTCCCCTGTAAAATTACATCTCCTTGTAAATTTTTCTGTCATTATTTGGTTTATTTCAAGTTAAATTCAGGGTTTTTTTAAGCGTTTTTTTACAGTGTTGTTAAAAAACATTTTCATTGAGGCTGCACCATATATTAAAATGATTAAAATGTCACAAATTTGCATATTGCAATGGTTGACTGAATGGTTTGAATATCAAAAAAGGTAATTGACAATTTTTTGGTCGAGACAGTAGAGAAACTAGCATGTGAATGAATTTTTGACGTGGAAGATGATCAACAATCAGAAAAAATGTCTAACATATGTTAAATATATTTCATAAACATATTTGCATCACGTACCCTTTATCGCATTATTTAAAAACTTGCATTTTGCATAAATATGCTGCAATCCTCATTTTAATTCGACTTATCAGCTGAAGAATCATGTCAAAAAATAATCTGTTCAAAGAATTGTTCAGCCTCGCAGGTTTATTCATAATATACTGTATGTCTTCTGATATTTTCTTGTCTTATATTATATTTCAGATGCACGCCATAAGGCTTAAGATGGTGCTTAAAGTTTCTCCGTGTCCCACATAAAGAATTGTGCTGTGAAGTTGTCGGCCACCGTCTCTGTTTGATTCATCATGAGCGTGTCTTCAGACCCTGCGGAGCAGTAAAGTTCATTTGTCTTCGGCTAGTAAAAGCAGTGACAGTTTACAAAAAAATACTTTGTGCCTCCTAAAGATAAAAGTGTTGAAGAGGTGTTGCCTCGTCCTTCCAAAAAAAGCTCCCACATCCCTAGAGAATGAACGACCCTTGGCAGGTGGAAATGCAGAGAATGAAAGAGAGAGAGAGATATATATATACAGTATACATATATATAGAGAGAGGGAGAGAGAGAGAGAGAACAGGCATTTGTATTGACACTCTTTTATGCGTTTGTCTGGCCACAGTCTCCCTGATTTATCTTGTGGACCTGTTCCCCAGCAGCCCCTGGCACCCATCATGATACCTGGACCATCTGTGTGCCATCCTCCGCCAATGATGCCATCTGCCACCGATAGTGCTCATGTGTAGAGCTCGTTTCTGCTTGTTTACGGGCGTCTTCCTGTAAACATTTGTTTCTTTAATATAACTGTCACAGATTCAGTCCTGAACACTGTTCTCTTACAGAACGATTGATTTCACTTTCACACCGAGTTTCCTAAATATTGAAAATATGACGTTTATTTGCAGGAAATGTCTGAGCCATTGAACACCTGTTGGAATTCTTCAGTGCCTGCGTACACAGTTGGAGATGATGTGTGTAGTATTCGTGTGAAAGGTAAGAAACATTTACATCCCACCACAGACCCTCATCGGGATTAATAAAACACCACAGAGTGAAAATACAAATAAAAAAGAAAACTGATGAAAATCATTGTCGTCTTTGTGCAGAAATGATCAGGTTTTAGACGTAAAGAGATTGAACCAGACAAACCGAACATGACATTTTCCGTGTTTGAATGTTCTGCTTAAAAGAGAATAAAAGTTAGAAATAATGAAGCCCTCTCTCTCTCCGATCTGTGTGTGAAGGTGAGTCTGTGTCATTGATCACGGGAAGCAAAGACAAAATTTGTTGAGAAGATCAAACAGGAAGGTCATAATATTCTCACAGTCAGCATAAAAGCTCTTTCTCCCTGAAACCCTTCATTCCCAGAATGCCCTTCTGCATATGAATGCACATGACTTTAGGGTAGCAGTAACGTACGTGAAGTTAAAGGGCAAAAATGATTAAAGGCACAGTTCATCCAAAAATTCTGTCATCATTTACTCACCCTTGGGTTGTTTCAAGCCTGTGTACATTTATTTGTTCTGTTAAACACAAAGAAAGATATTTGTAAGAATGTTATTCATTTTTAGTTCTGGGACATCGTGCATAGTAAAAAATATTGTATCTTTTTGTTCTGTTGAACTCAAAATGAGATATTTTGAAGAATTTAAGAACACAAACAGTTCTCGGGCACCTTTGACTACCATTTAAATTTCCTACTATGGTAGTCAATGATGTTCCAGAACAGAAAATCGCTAACATTCTTACAAATATCTTTGTGTTCAGCAGAACAAAATAATTTATACAGGAATGAAATGACACGAGGGTGAGTGAATGATGACAGAAATATCATTTTTGGGTGAACTATCGCTTTAAGAAATTTGTTAAATTTGACAGAATACCATTTGGGATATTTTGAAAGGTGCCCCAATAGGGAAATGTATGTTGTAATAAAGCAAAGTTTCTGTTTATTCCTAATATTGAGAAGGTTATGATTTGTCTTTAGTCATAATGAGCTTCCTTTCAAAACAGTGTGTGGTTTAATCGATATATTTTAATGGTAAAGTGAAGGTTTATAGCATAAGTGGTTAATACTTGCTAAATATACTTTAAGAAATATCTATGATATTTGTAGAGAACACGTTCTGTTCAGTTGATTTGATTTAAAAGTGCATGATGGGAAATGCATCTCTCTGAAGAGCTGAAAACAATGTCTGATAAGTAAGAGACGGAATGAAAGTGATGTGATACTGAGGAGTTCATTTCCTTTATGTTGTCTGTCAGAATCAAGGCTTGATCTTTCACTGCCATGATGCAGCAGACAAAACAAAATCCTCTGTATGTGTGTTTATTGATTTTAATTTGTGTTTAGAAGATGAAGGAGTGTTAGTTTGATCTCTTCACTATTTGTTTTTATTTGCACTGATTGACTGTTGTCATCACTCTATATTTGTTTTGCATATTTATTTGCGAGAGCTGCTCTAATAACAACACAAACTAATTTACTGGTAAATGTTTTTTCAATAAGATTCATTGTTTACTAATCCTTGAGTCAGAAAGTGTTTTTGTGCAAATCTAAAACAGTCATTTATTTGAGTTAGTGAAGATTATTTCAGATAATTGTTCTTCTGTAGAGAGAGTTTCTGATGTGCTTGCATGCTTCACTTGATTTCATCAAAACACCAAAAGCCTCTTCTGTCATAATCACATTTAATTACCAACATTTCTTCATCTGATTGTTTGCTGGATGAGGGCCCGTGAGGTCCTAGAAGCGTGACGTTGACGCTGCTCCAGATGAGAAATGATGACAATGACATTAAGATGATGAAATGAGAGAGATTTTAAAACATCTTTCCCTTTTTCAGCTTCATGAGGAAATGTGACGTCAACTTCCAGAGGTTTCTTCTTTCTTCCATTAGTCGGACGAACAGTCCCGCCTCATCCCGTCTCAAATTCACACCTGGGTAAAGCAAAAGTTGCTGTTTTGAATCCGTGTTTGAACTAAAGCGTTGAAGCAATGAGGTGAGAAATAGTATTCAGATACAGTATATTAATATAGTATTGGCACAGGCCTGCACATGTCTGTGTGTGGGATTACCGTGGTCATTTTGTTGTATTGTACTGTGTGGTGTCCACAGGCTGACCTCCTCCTCTCTTAACTCCCGCAGCGTGAGCTCCAGTGTCTCCATCATTAATGTGTACTACGGTAATTATGACCCCGTTGTTTATTATATATCTGCACTCATAAAAGGCTCCTGAGAGGTCTTAAGCAAATAATGATAGGTCATATTTATCACTGTCAGACAGCCAAATCGTTATTAAGTTTAATGGCACTCTCACAAAGGCACAAACCGGATTTCTCGTCGAGACTTAAAGGAACAGTTCACCCAAAAATGAAACTGCTGTCATCATTTATTCACCCACATGCTGATGAAAACCTGTGTGATGTTCTTCTGCAGAACACAAGAGAAGATAATGTAATAGATATCAGGTGGATTTAGTACAATGACTCCACGTAACACTTAATAAATCATCCAGGAGTGTCAGAGAGAGAGAGATAGAGAGCATGTGCATTTGGTTTTAAAAAGCAATGTTTGAGCAATGAAACACTGAAAAAATGTTTTTGTTTGAGCAATGAAACACATTTAAAGCACAAATGTATAAAAGTGGAAAAAGAGTTTGAAGCCTTGTGACTCTTAAAGTCCTGGTGAAATTAAAAATAACAATTCCAATTTTTTTATGGAATATTGCAGTGTTTGTTATAAATAGCTTATCAGTGTGGGTCATTCATTTTTTTAATCCATGTGTCCTCATTTAATCAAAATCTAGTGGCAATCCCTCTCAGATGATGTCAGTTGGACGGCTTGGGCAGGGCAGAGCCGTTAACTCCTCCCCTTTAACTTTCAGTCTGCTGCTAGTTTCATTTCAAAATGCAACGCCTGCAACACAAGCCACGCCCACTGTTTTCTATTCCGTTGCACTAGGAAATGCGTCAGAATACGGAAGTGAAAAAGATCGTAACTTCCGGTTCACAGGGACTTTAATGCAATATTTTAAATGGATGCTGAATAGTTTACGATATGACGATATGTAATTACCATGATATCCATAGTTATGTTTTAATATCACGGTTAAGACCGGTATATAAGCCTCATGATGAAGCACTTCTTCGTGTGATATACAACACAAGTGATGCCATGAGTAAATGATGACATGTTCATTTTTGGGTGAACGAATGCTTTAATTTACGCAAGTTAAAACTTTCAGATCGAAACTTTTGCACACAGCAGGTTGTGTATAATGAATCTTAATTACTGCGGGTTTATTTATTTTCTCCATGTGTGCACATTAGCATTTAACGTAAACAAGTAAACATCATTATCTCTAACTCGTTCAGGAAACAACAGTGTCAACTCATGAAGTAGTGCTTTATTTTTTCTTGTGAACAGGTCAAAAGTGATTTCGGTTTGTTCTCTTCTAGAAACAATTTAGCTGGTTCCCTTGACATTGTGTTGATGCTAACATCCAGAACAAAGTCTTTCGGTCCTCCAGTGTTTTGGTTTAGACGAGGGTGTTTTTTTAATCTGCTGTAAGATTAGAAAGCACACATTTGGAATGGATAAAGGGTCGAGTTCATTTCCGTTTGTCCGCAGGAGTGTGATTATTAGTGTTGTTGTCGAATCCCCAGCGGTGTTGCAGAGTTCACACTGCAGTTGTTGCGCTGTGGGCGATCTGATGTGAGCCGGCCGGCAGCAGCTCTTTAGTTTATTTATGAATGAACAAGCACAACTTCCCTCAGGGTTCTGAAAATTCTGACATCCTTTTCTCCCACTCGTGTACGTTGTTCCAAACCTGCAATACCAGAGGAAAATGGACTCGCCCGACGCACCGCCAACTATCCACACCTTCACTCTCTTTCAGTAAAGTAAGAGAAAAGCTTCATGTTTTGTTGTTCGTCTTTTACTATCTCAACTCTTGTCTTATTTCTATTGTCTTTATGTCTTTGTAGACTACACTTGATGACAAGTTACATACGAGAAGTGCACCAAATGCATCATAATTGTATAAATGTATTTTATAGTCATTACAGCGCCATTAGTCTGATGACATTTGGCAGCTCATTCAGGGCCAAAATTGCATTGTTTGATCGTCGTAGATTGTCTGACCATTGTTTGATTTCAGCCAGCTTTGCTCTTTCTGTGTGCAGTTCTTTATGCATCAGATGATTTATAAATTGTGAGTCTGTGGGTTGAGACTCGACAGTTTGAAGCTTGAAAACAGCCAGAGGTTCAATACAGCTGTGTAGTTCTCTAAAGCTGTTTGTGTTTGTGCATGAATGTGAATATGCAAAGCTCCGTTTACAATAACAGTATAAATAACAAATGTATTACGTTCATGTCTGTGTGTGTTTGCTTTAGCATGAATTTTCTCCCGGTTCATTCGAAGAGATTAGTGCCAAAGCTTAGCTCTCTCTCTCTCTCTCCTCGCTGTCAGTCTCTCTCTCTCTCTTCTCGCTGTCAGTCTCTCTCCCTCTCTTCCCGCTGTCAGTCTCTCTCTCATATAGCAGATTAGATTTAGCTGAAAGCACTGACATTCTAAAACATTCTGTGTTCACAAGTTGTGGATCACATGCAGGGCTCGAATTGAAGGGGGGTGCGAGGGGATGGCATCCCCTTGTTGAAGAAAACGACAAAAATCATCCCCTTTGTAACCCCCCAACTAATCATCCCAATTATAATTATATTATAATTATTATAAAATAAGTTTTATAATGCAAATCGTCTGTGTTGGGCGAAAACTTTTATTTTATTTTTTTCATAAATCATTACTATTATTCAGACTTTACGTCAGTCTGTTGGTCTACATGTAAAAGTGGATTAAATCGTAATGGCGTTGCACGAGGACATTAAGCGTTTTATAATGTACTAGCATGCTTCATGTGTAACGTTACTGGGTAAGGACGGACAAAACATATATGTCCCACATTTAACGTTACTGGTCAAAACCTCACTTAAGTTTGTGTGACACGGCATACTGTGGAGCAATGATGCTGAAAAGTCATCGAGGGTGTTAGATTATTAAAATGTATTCAAATAGAAAACACTTCTTGCTTTGTTCATCAAGAGACTTTGTTCCAAAAGATTAACAGATTGCTTCTATTACATTTGGAAAGCTCAAATTTCGTTGAATAAATCTCATAGTTCTAATCATTCTTGATATGTATTAAATTAAACATAATTTGTAATTGTTGTTTAAGGTTAACTATGGGACATACACTCCCCCAAAACACATTTTCTTTTTACAAGTCGACCACTGATCACATGATGTGTGTGTGTGATCAATGATGTCACCATCAAGCCCAGTATATTTGGAATTACTGTATTTCATTTCGCAGAAAAACACATTAATTTCACATGTGTATAAGAGCATATGTTTGCATGAAATTCATGGGCTTTTCTGTAAGGGTTTTGCATAACTTGTAAGTGAACCATGATCACGTGAGACTTTTAAATGTTCACATTCATCTTCCTGAAATCTATAAAATGTCTCCTTAAAAGAGACTAGTTGACATCACTGTTGTCTGCATTGATGCATGAATCTGGTCATTTATTGTAGATATGATTAACATTTTACACGACACTCACATGTCATGACGTTTTGGTTGATTGTTTCCACCCATGGTTATTTTAAAGCATGGGCTGTTATGCGAAGTTCTTGTGTAAATTCTATTCTCTGGTCAATACACAGTCCAATTAGACACCCAGAACGGTGGTTGAGAACAGGTTCTATAGATCCAACGTGATAACTGGAGTCTTGGGGATTTATGTGCAGTGGCGATCAGGGACTGTTGTGATACATAGAAATGTTTTAAAGTAAAATAATTTCAGATGGTTTTGTTTAGCGATGTGGTGTCTGTCACGGCTGGATTCACAGAATGAGCTTCTCGCTTTCTGTTTTAGGGGCTGATTGATGAGATGCAGTGAGGGGAAATAACACTTTGTGTGTGTGTGTGTGTGGTGTGTGTAGCTGCCTGTTGCAGCCGGGTCCAGATTTTCTGCCTGCAGGTATTCACTGTTGCATGCAAGACAGGTGAAATGCATCGATTGGTTAGTAGATGGAAATCAAGTGATTTGCTAATTTTTTGTAATATCATGCACACACCTGTAGCTCAATTGGTGGATTGTGTTAGCAGCTCTGAGGTCATAGGTTTGGTTTCCAGGCACTGATAAAATCACTTGAGTTCTGGCAAAGTCCGTTTACGGAAGTCGTGCCACTCGGCGAAAGCGCTGTCACGAGTTTATTAAATAATCGTCTCATCGCGATGGTTTCAGATCACATAGAAGACACAGGGGGGAGCTGTAGTGCCTGCATATTTATTGTATACAGTATATTGTAACGAAAGTATGGTAATACTGGTAAAATCACCACCACAACACCATCCATCACTTAAAAAAAACTTTAACGCGTATACCATAGAAATAACCTCCAAACCTACAATTTTATATTACTGAAGATAATCTCAGTGTGAAAACTAGCCTACTGAAATTTAATTAACATAGAAGTAAAATTTTATGCAGACTAGAAGCTTTTCTATGACTGATGACATTTTAATGGTGGCTTCAATTCAGCCCTGAATTGCCAATTGTAATATTGACACGTAAAAGCCTACACCTTTAGTATAAGATGACCCCATGTTTTCAGATGTATTTCTAAGAAAAATTATAATAATTATATACAGAATAAAATGGTCGTTTCAAAGCCGAATAAAATATGTATGACAATTAGGTGTCAAAGCCCTAAAACAGACTTGTGATTTATTAGACAATTAATCGTCAGCCAAATTTCATAATCGTCACAGCACTCGGCGGCCACGTTTGCAACGCCTCTGGGCAGTTCTAATGTCATAGCAACAGCCCTATCTCTTTGAATGGTGGAAGGCAAATATTTCTAAAATCGCTGGTCAAAATACAATTAAATAGCATATTTCTGTTCAATAATTAAACCTGATATGGACTTTACCATAACTTGGGTTTACTAAGCTTCAATTGCGTTAAAAATCCCCTTTCTCGAGGTCGCTTTAGCTACAGGCTGGCAAACGCCTTACATTGGATCGTTCTACTTCAAGGCGGGACTTTCTTTGCTAGAGCGGCCATATTTAGCGTTGCATTCCTCTCCAGTCATTGTAACGGCAGTGGCGCATCTTGTTAATACATATCATCTTTGGTACTAGGTGTCCTGTGATGGAAAGGGTTTTGAGAAGAGACCATAAATCAGCGAATACATATTTCTAAACTTCACTTTTTGGAGTTCCACAGAACAACAAAAATCATGTGTGGAATGGCGGATGGATTTTCCAAGCTGTTCTCTAAAGACGCATATAGAAATCAGTGCATTTGGTTTTCATAAACACAGTTGCTCAGGTTGGCTTCAGAGCCTTCGCTGAATCCTTCTCGACGCCTTTAGCTTCCTCGAAGGGATGAGAGAATTATTCCTCCAAATATTCCTCCTGTTTTTCTTTCCCTGAGTAACACAGTGGCTCTAAGCGGCGGCGTTGGAGTGAGACGGATGTGTGTTTGCTGTTAGTTAGCAAGCGCTGGTGCATCTTGGGGGCAGTTTCGGCTGCCACGGCGACTTTGATACTAATACAGTTTTCAGTGGACTGTGGGCTGGATTCACCTCGTCTCAGCCCACACGTAACACCACTCCGATGGATTTCTGAAACAAGAACTCGCAGGATGAGTTGTGTTTAAGGTTAGCGTCACTGTTACTATTGGTCATGGTTAGTGATTCAAACAAAAAAATCACAAAAATATCTCTTAAATATCTCAATTATTCAAGCTGTTCTTTAGGCCTTCAGTCCAGTTCTGCGCCGTCAGATCAATGGGAACTCAAATCCCTGTGTTCTTTTGTCATGTGATGGTCTGATGAAGAAACCAAGTGCTTGTATCTGTCTGCCATGATGGATCGTTGACAAGCCGCTTCTTATTAGAGGGAATATTGGTGCTTAAATGTGAAAAATCTCCTTTTGTTCTGAAGTGACAACAAATCAAAGTGCCTCATGGCGTAAATGGCAATTTGAGGTAATTGAAAGAATTTAGGTTTCACCGGTGAAGCTTTTTAGACAATTATTCAGCTGCCACTTTGAGAGCGGGATGCATTCGTTTGAGACCGGTAAGAATTATACGGGTGAGAAATGAAGTCGACAGGTAATATAGTTCACAGCTATTTAATAGATTTTATGTAGGACTATGTTAAAACATTATTTTATCACATATTTTATGAAGACGAAATTTCTCCCCAAAGTTCAGGAGATGAGAAGCCGAAGCTTTAACTGAAGTTATGTGTCTGTATATATAAATAGCCTGCGTTTTAGATTCAAAACTATAGTAGTGACCAAAAGGACATATTTCCGTTAATATTGACCCCTCAGGTTCCATTAAACCATCAAATTATAAGCTGTATTGTATAAAATGGAGAAAACAACTTAAATGATTGAAAATATGGATTTTATTCCAACATAAATAAAATGAATAAAACAAACAAAAAGCTCACAGGATATAAAGCAAAGAGAGTTTTATGAGTTAATGATATTTTGTAGCGATGCACCGCTATATTAGAAATAATCGGTTTCAGACGTAGAAAGTCATATTTTACACCATCGGCTATCGGCCGATAAAAACAGCCAATGATCAGGGCCCATATATATACTGTAAATCAAAAGAGGACAGGAAAATCTGTGCTCGATATATATAAAATATTAAGATACATTCAATATTAACAGTTATTATGTGAATTATAACATTCAGAAAGTTAAGAAATATTATTTTAATCTTCACAATCAGTATTGGCAGATAACAGTCACACAAATTTAGAATCTCGAATATTTTGTTGATCGTCTCTCGTTTTGCTCACGTGTTGTGTCTTTTTATATTAGCTCAAAGCTGAGCTTCAATGTTCAAACTCAAACATCTGGACGACTGACTTTCTCTGTTATCCTGAGCAAACAGCACGTCTAAATCTGCAGGTGTGCGTCGAGCTGAACGCTGCAATCATACTGCAGGCTCAGCCTCAGACGCTCGCTCGCTGAATTTCACAGGGATTCTGGAACAAAACGTGTCGCCCGTCCTCAAACAGAATTCACAGCGGTTCCTCCTGCCTCGCCAGACAGTTGTGTTTAGTGCTGCTGAAGGCCTCCGCGGCCCTGAATGGACCCTGCCGTCTACACCGAATACTAAGAGACACTTTCAGTTACTTCCTCTCTCAGCTGAAGATCCTCTGCTCGGCGAGGGAAGTTGTGCAAAGTGCTTTTGAGTTTATTCAGGGGAGATCTTAGGGGATGTTTTTACAGAGAAGAGCTCCCACGTGAAATTACAGAATCTGTGTTCTCTCATCCTGACTCTCTAGGGCCCTAATAAGGGAACTAGAGCACAATGACTGAACGAGCTGTGTGTGTGCATGAGACTGCATGCTAATAGATGTCCTAAATGTCATGATGGATAATGAGCGGGTGATGCTCACAGACCGTCACATATTGCACACTGACGCATGTTGAGGGCAGAAATGAGATATCACCTGTTTCATTATCACTTGCCGGGTTTGTTTTGAAGTTTCGCATCAGAAACGAGTGATGGAAACGGCAAATTCCGAAATAAAAACCATTAAATAACCATTAAAAACATATTTCTTTTTTGCTGAGTAAATTCTGACGTGGCGAACATTAAAGCCACGAATCGAAGCGGCTGTAACTGTTAATCTTGTCTTTCTGGTTTCCAGATCTTTTTATTTACTGTTGGTGACCATTACCAACGTGATCCCTCAAGTTGTTTCAAACCTGTATAGATTGCTTTGTTCTGCTAAACACAAAGGAAGATATTTGGAAGAATGTCAGCAACCAAACAGATCTCATACCCCATTTACTGCCATAGTAGGGAACATAAAAATGGGAGTCAATAAGCGACTAGATCTGTTAAGGTGATACAGGTTTGGAACAATCTGAGGGTTAGTAAATGATGACAGAATGTTTATTTTGGGGTGCACGGTCCCTTTAACATGTCAGTCAGACAGTGTTTTCTCGTCTAAGTGAGCAGTTCTTGGCTGGATTAATTGCGATGTGGATCAGGCCTTATGCCAATATTCAACAGTCAGGCTTCTTAAGACTAATGACAGTCAATTAACAGATGCATTCTGTCGTCAGGACATTGTGATTTTAATTTTGTTTATTCGTCAGTAATTCAAGATGTTGAGGCCAGCTGAAGTGTTTTAAAAACTCTTCTGTTATTGTTTCAGTTCACACAGAAGCCGTCTGAGAGATCTTCGCTTGCTCAGATGTGTGAATCTGTGGGAGACATTGAGTTCAAAGTTCAATCACAGTTCGGAGGAACAGGTCGATGTTCGTGACAGATACTAGAAACTAAAGCTGTTTCTCATACAGTCTGTCACTTTAGTATTGGTTGTACAATCCTTATAAGAGAGACTTTAATGCATCAGTGTTCCCCTCAATACACATCTTTTAATGTTTTAATTCAAATCAAAATATTTTTATTTTTATAGCACTTTACAGGATTTAAGATTGTGGCAAAGCAGCTTTACATACAGCCGCGGACCATTTTGAAATTGTTTTGAGTTTTTTCTGAATTGACTATCTATAGGTGTGTGTTTAGCTAAAATGATCATTTTCAAATAAAAATATTGTTTCTATTCGCATTTATTTGCAGAAAATGAAAACTGGAGAAACATTCTAGTTCTCTGTATTTTTTCAGACCTCAAATCCTGCAAAGAAAATGGGTTCAGATTCACGTTTAAGCAATACAACAGCAATATGTCTACGTGTATTTAGAAAATGTTTTTTTTATGTGATAACCTTGGGTTTGATCACAGTGTTCATTTGTCTTGTCATGCTGTCAGTCTTTCACATTGCTGTTGAATGACAGTCCTGAGGTTATTTTCTTGAAACTGGACTCACCATGATACATCTAGAAATGATGTTTAAATGAACTTGGAGTGAAGAGATAGTAGTTACAGAAGTAAAGAAGTTATGCAAAATATAGAAATCAGAATACAAGGTGTTTTATTATGGTATATGATATGCACATATACAGTACATGTCTGACAGGCAATACATTTGTGTGTGTTAAACAGATATTTCACAGTGTTTTAGCACAAGAACACTAAATAAGGAAGTTTTACGTGCAGATTCAGCTTTGTTTATGCGCATCTAAGACTCGTGCGAGAGAAGTGTCAGATCTCCATTGAGGGCTGTGTTGCATTTGTCGGCGTGATAAAGAACAGAATGTGTTTTAGTGAGTGATAATGCGTCATGTTTGTGCGTTTTCTCTGGAGTCTTATCTCTTTCTCAGCGTGATGGATTCAGGGTTTTTTGGGTTGCGAGACAACTGCAATGCAGTCCAGACCTGTCTGTCATGTACAGACCTGTGACTGTCATCAGGAACCCTGGAAATCCCTCAACCCTCATCTTTACTCTCTGCAGTATCCTGCTGCGGTTCACATACTCTGCGGTTATACTGAGATATGTGTCGGCTTGTGAAAAGAAGCTCAGCGAGTTGCTATAAAAAACTGCGTACTACTCAAGTGAATGTGATGAGAATGAGGTGTGTCAGTGTTTAAATAATCGTCTTTGTGTGTGTAGCTGTCAAAGGTGATGTGTCCAACTTTGGAAAGTAGACTTCTTCTTTGATTCTTTATTCAAACCTTGACCTGTGTTTGGAGTGTAAATCGAAGCTGAAGAATTTAAGGAGGTTAAAAACCAAAAAGTGACACACAACACATGTCAAGATCATGCTTTACATGTTGTGGTTTGTGCCAACACAGTCTCAAAGAAGTTTTTGAAGTTGTCACGAACTGTAAACCTTTAATTCGTGTTCATGGACACGAATTCCCCCTTTTTTCATGTCACCCAGCACGACTTTCAGCCTTACGTATTTTAATATGCGGTATCTTTCATATAAATATATACTGTATCAATGCAAGCTGGTGGGAATTCATACGTATTTTACAAAGGGTCTCATTCGTGTAAATTCCTTTTTGCTACGATTTCATTGGTATGTTTTGTATTGATTTGACTTTGCCCCTGTGATGTCAGGTTTAGGGGCGGGATTAGGGCAGCCATTTATTGTTGCTTTGCCACATTGTGAAATTCGCGTTTTTAGCTAAATTAACCTTTGCAGCTTTGATTTTAGGGTTTTGGGGTGAGGTTAGGTGTTGGTAAGTCACCTCCTAAAATATGTACGACATCTTTTGATTTCAGGGTCTGTGTATTAAAAGTCGTGCTGCTGACACGCAAAAATGTGCGTCCACAAATCAAGAGATTCCTAATTTCGTGTCTATGCCACAAGCTGCCTTGAGAATGGGTTGTTTGTGCTGATTGTATTGATGTAGAAGCTGAAGCGTGTGTCTCATGAAAACTATCCAAAGTCACATTTTCCGCATCATTGTATTGTTTTCTTTACAGTGTTATGCTGTAAGCGTATGTGGTGAAGTCTCAGGTGTCTCATGCCATTTTGCTCTGCTGTGACCTTTAAAACTATCATTTTCTCAAATGTCATAGAGATGCTTGTGTTTCACACGCAGACATGTTGAAAGTCGATGTGCTTTTCTTCTGTCTCAGTGACATTATGCAAAACAAGATTCATAAGTTTTTCTGGAGCCTGAAATGTGGCAGCGGTTTGACAAGTCATATACCTCACAATATTGATTGATGAGCTTTTATTTACACGTGACATTCAAACTTTTGGTAGAATCACAGGAGAACCCGCATTCACTGAAGACGAGAGAAGGGAAATGATCCAAAGCGATTGTCATTTAACACTCGACGACGCTCATCCTGTGCTGGTGAGCATCAATTGTGTTGCTTCAGGTAAGATCATTATTATAATCCTGAACACAGCGTTCATGATGAATTACCTTCAGTTCATTTCAATTTTCTGCAGCTGTAGAGACAGTCCAGGGTTTATGTTGCCAGGTTTGTGATGTTGATCTATGAGCGTAACACATATGTGCATGAATGCCCTGCGGCCATGCGGTGGGGATTTTAATGTGTGCTGTATGTAGGTCATGAAGAGATTCACTGTGAACACGCAAAGTCCTCTATAGAGCTCAGATTCATGACCGGACGAGAGACAGAGGATGATTGATGCCTTATACGAGAGGAGAGAGATAACAAAACAGAACGAGAGAGACGGTGTAGATGAGTTTCACTTTTTCTATTGACAATTGTGAGAGTAAATACCGGATCGGTCTCTGAACAGCTGTTTATCTTAATTGGTTCGGCACAGTCTGATCTTTCTGTTTTTCTTTTGGAAAAGTTTTTTTTCTTCCAAACTTTCTTTTCTTTCTTTAAGGCCTGTTCACACCAAAGACAAAAATTGACTGCTGATGAAAGGTTTGTTCACACCAAGGTATCAACAGCAGTCTTCTTTACATGTGTCTATACCTGTCTGTTTCTTCAGCAAACAAAGAATATTATTGATGTACAACCCAGGGCGTGAATAGGTCCGTAATTCATTTAAAATGATACATTTTGCTTTAAAGCATTAGGTAAATATTCGCTGTGTGTTTATATCCTTTGAATCAGTTTAAGAGTCAACAAATCAAAATTGGCCATGTTTTCTAATTTTACGTTTCTGGGATTTACTGAATGATTCAGTGAACATTGCAAATAAACAAAATGCTTCGATCGGCCTCTTAAACAACGTTCTTCGTTGGCTGATATCGTCAAACCCTCAAGTCCCGCCCTTCACTTTGTTCCTCATTAAAGGCACAGTTCACCCAAAAATAAAGCACTTTAATCATTTTTTCACCCTCATGTGATTCAAAACCTGTGTGTGACTCTTTCTTCAGTGGAACGCGAAAGAAGATATTTAGAGAAATGTCTCAGTGGTTTTGTGTTCATACAATGGAAGTCAATGGAGTTCAATGTTATTTGGTTGCCAACATTCATTCAACATTCAGCACAGGAGAAAGAAACATTCCTGAGTGGTTTCAAATAATGAAAGCGTTTTCATTTTTGATTGAACGCTTTCTAAATATCGTGTTACATAATATTCCACACAACGGTTCATGTTGACTTTTAGGCATTGAAGTCAAGTCATGTACAGCATTTTGAGAACAGGTTAAACATTTAGAATAAACTGTAAACCACATATATTTACTTGTAGAAAAGCAGAGCATTAGAACGAACACGATTGGTTTGTGTTGAAAAGATTCTTACAAAGCACCATCTGCGGATTAATTCTGCTTTATGAAACATTTACTCATCTGTAGACCAGGGGGCGACCAAGAGCCATGTTCGGCATCACAATCTCTCTCTCTCTCTCTCTCTCCCTGTGGCTCTCTTTCTCACTCTCACACACCCCTTTTTTGTAGAAACAGTAAAATCAGCCTGAGATCCAGTGTTGCCGGCAGGCGAGGAAAATTAGCGTCTGTTTGTGGGATTACATGACACATTCCCTGTTTCCTGAGCGATGCTGAAATCATAACAAAAGCTCGAGGTGTAGCACGGTGGTTCAATTAAGCGAGCGCGGCACTTAGCTCTAAACCAATCAGAATTGATAATCACATTGTACAAGGACACAGAGAGCACAAGGTTGTGAATGATCATACTCGTGTATTCATAGATTCACGCGATGAGCCATATATTATGTACATACTGAACTGTACGTTCACATTTATTATGTATGAATCATCAGTGTGTGATTACATTCATGTAAATAAACCAGTAGTCTCATTTGAATGGGTTGAAAGGTCTAATGTATTAATGAGACATATTCTATAATGTAGTGTGTGCTGTAGAGATTTTCTGCTGAAAGTGAGAGCGATGCTTGGGTTGTGATGCAGGGGGTCGCCATGCGGTTGTTTATATGTTCTGTGTCTTTTAATGCAATGCTGTGTGGTTTCAAGGATGTTCTGTGTGGTTGCTAGGGTGTTCTGGGTGGTTTCTAGGGCGCTGATATGGTTGTTGTCATATTCAGGGCAGATGCCAAAGCGTTTTAGGCGGATAGGGCATTGAATGGATGTTCTAGGTGGTGGTCAAAGTCAAGAGCTCACCTTCAACTCTCTATACTAATCTGCTCTAGGGCTGTCACCGTATCACACTGCACTAGTATTGTATTTCTAATGATATCCAAATATAGAATAGAATAAAAATAGAATTTTAAAGAAATGATGCTATCCGTTAAATTAATCTAGAATTTAGCTTATTTTGTGTCATAAAATAGAAGGCAACATGGTGCAAAACCACCACCAGCCAGATGAATGAATTATTCATTTATTAATTATTCATGATATATGTAATATTGACAAGATATCATAAATTCAGGTATTAATATCTCGGTTATCGCGATGTATTGTTGCGTGGCTCTGGGCCCTCTGACAAATATTTTTTTGCCAAGTTTATATTTTGTCTGTCAATTTGGCATTAGTGATTTAAACAAACCCATACGTAGCAACGAATACAGTGATGCTCACCCCCAAAACACCAAAATAGGAGAATATATGAGAGGTTGAGAGAAAGAGGGATAGAGATTCTTACAAGGGTTTAAAGCTGCAAGCCAATCTTAGATTCTCTCTCTCTCTCTCTCTCTCTCTCACACACACACGCACACACACACACTGCCTCCCTCCCTCCTGCTGTCTCTCTCATCCTTTCACATCCTCCCCTCTTACTCTCTCACTTACTCTCCCTCCCTCTCCCTCTCTCTCTCTCTCTCTCTCCCGTCACGTGTGCATCTCTGTGAATCGCAGGAACGGCTTTGTGCATTTCTTTTTGTGTGAGGCAGAGAGGCTCGGCGCTGCTCTCCTCCAAGGGCTCCTCACACACTCTCTCTCTCTCTCTCTCTCTCTCTCCTACACAGGCGATCGGTCTGCTCGCATCCGCACACACACGCTTCCCGTGCAGCCAGACAGGAGGGCTTCCGCCGTCCCAGACACTGCCTGCTGCTCAGCCAAGCGCCGCCGCCTCCGTCTGGGAAGTGGGATTTTATCCAGGGTCCTTCAGCATGAGCCCACCAAGCCAGGCATCATCCCAAGATTGAGCAGAGCGCGACCGCTGCATCCGGACGTTGGGAGGAATGGATCTCGGGGAACGGGAGGGTAGGACCTGGAGCTGAGGTTCCGTCGTTCTATTTTCAGAGGATGCTGTCGGCTTCACGGCAGGACGTTTAAGAGTTTCCTTGACGCTTCTGCGGCTCCAGCGCTGTAGTGGATGGAATGTGCATGCTGTAGGAGAGGGTTGGCATTCAGGTATGTAGTTCACTCTGCATCTCTCTAAGTTAAGCTGTTGCATCTGAAGCCTGATGGATGTTGTCTGAAATTGGAGCGTTGCGTTAGAACCAGTCATGCAGTTTATTTGCAATTTGTGTATTCACGCTGCATTGTGCATACATGCGTTGATGCATGCATACATTCTCAGTTTTGATTGCTGATCAATATTTGACCCGTTGTATTGCATGCCATTATACTTTGTGTTGGTGGGGAAGGGGTGTCCGATGCTTTCAGCCCGTTGATCCTTTTAGCGCCTTTTAACATCAGGTGGCATGCACGCGCAGATGATTGAGGCGCTCGCTGGATTAGCGTCGAGAGAGCTTTCTGATTCCCACGGCTCGCGGGGTTCTCCGATCTGTCGCATTTCTCAGCTGGAGCTTGCACTGACAACATGCACACAGAGCATTTGATGCATCGCCACACACGCATCGGCATGTGTTTAATGCATGCTTGTGTCCTCGCACGAAGATATCCATATTCACATTTTTGGGCCGTTGTTTTTTCTTTCTTTGATGACAGACGGCAATCGTCGGGTTTAAATGAATCTGTGATGCGTGTTGATCTGTGCATGCTGAGTTTTCTCAGATCAATGACCGAATGTGAGATGAGCAATGGGTTGTAATTGTGTTAGTGGGTGGGGCTCTCTCTCTCTCTTTCTGTCTCTCGTCCACTCTCGCTATCTTAAATATGCATCGAGAAAGGGCTGGGGTTGTCTAAGGAGTGTCGTAAGGGGTCACGACCCCTGCGTCTGAATTGGATTGATAATCCATGCCTCTTCTGCATCTCAACACATGAGATTTCTTGATTCCCTTCAGGGGGAGCGAGAGAGAGAGAGAGAGAGAGAGAGAGAGAGAGAGAGATGGGCTAATGAGCTTTATGTTTATATGTTTAACAATCTATCAAGCACAATCATTTGGAGCAGCTAAAGCATAAGTGAACTAATCTAAACTATGAAACTTCTTCAGTTTTATGATAATGCACATTTCTCACAAGGTGTTTTCACACTGAAGCTGGTTAGATTGGTTGCTTATTATTTGTATCCGTGCATGACATTTGTACTTGTACTCTAGTATAGCACTCATAGCTGCTTTAGTCCGAAGAAAATGCCTTTAGAGACCCCTAACACAAGAACACTTGAGGGTAAATCTAGAAGAAGAAATACTTACGTCTTGGGCCGTCTCCAGTCAAAATTGGCATCCGTCCATTTATGTTATGAAATGAATCTGAATACTTTTGTTTCAGGCCAGATTTAAAAAGCAAAGTGGTGGTTTTCAATTAATGTGGCTGCGTTTTACTGCTCAGTCATAGCTCCTCATATTCTTAAAGAGACAGTTCACCCAAAATAAAAATGATGTCATCATTTATTCCTCCTCATTTACTTGTAAATATATCAGAAGATATTTTGAGAAATGTTTCATTATAAAAAATCTAAATATCTTCTTTTGTGTTCTGCCGAAGAAAGAAACTCAAACAGGTTTGGATTGACATATGGCTGAGTATATGATGAAAGAATTTCCAGTTTTGGTTTAACAATCCCTTTACATTTTTAAGAAAAAATTTACATTGAACGTATGACCATCTTCAGCATTGCAATTAATGCAACTATTGGCAAAAGTAAAAGTTATCCACCTGTGATGTTACTGTGAACAGATTGAATTGGTATCTTGTGTTTATTTTTCCGTAGATTTAGATGTGTAGTGCCGTAATGGTTTAATGAAGAGATTTTAACGTGAGTGTTTATCACAAAAGAGCTGATAAATGAGAAAGTAAGTGTCTTCCGGTTCATGTATTTGTTTCCTCAGACTGAACTTTGTGAGTAGACAACGGAAATTAACTTTATTAACTTTAAGTATTTATCAGTGTCTAGTAAACAGCTTTCTGGCAATTGATCGGATTAAAAGTGTCAAACAGACCAACGAAAATGTCTTTATGTACAGTAGAAAAACTGTCGTCCTTAGACGCTTATGTTTGACTGATGTGATGTTTCTTCATAAACCAGACATGGCGATGATTCCGGAGAGAGAGAGAGAGAGAGAGAGAGAGAGAGAGAGAGGGGTTTTTTTTGGAATGTGTAGTCAGTCTATATGATTTCCACATTTTATTGTCTGATGGGTAAGAATAACGTGTCAGAGGATTTGAAGAAGCTTCAGCAAACACCACTGTAAACACATATGCTGACCTTTATCTATTTCTTAGGTCAGTATAATTTGTTAGTCCCACATTAACCATCTAATTAGACTCAATGAGGCCCTGCAGTGCGGTAATGCGAAATGACTTCATTCATCATCTTTTCCCATCATTTATAAATAACACATGAGGTCTCAGGCAAAACCATTCACGCCTGAATTATTGATTTTCAAACGTATTCCTCTATTACAAAATATAGACATTTGTGCCCTTTACATCCCAGTGCATTGTTCGGGTTAATGATCGTGATTGTGTTTTGTAGTGTTTGAATTTCAGTTGTTATTAGTATGCAGGCTGTGTCTTTGTATCAAGGGATATTACACATGTCAAATTACCAGAGACAGAATTAATCCATAGATCAGATGACCTTCTGAAAGAACTCTTAATCCTGCTCCCGAGGACCAACATCAATGCACATTCTATTCTATTCTATTCTATTCTATTCTATTCTATTCTATTCTATTCTATTCTATTCTATTCTATTCCATTCCATTCCATTCCATTCCATTCCATTCCATTCCATTCCATTCCATTCTATTCCATTCTATGTCTATTTCTTCCATTGTTTACCTCATTCGTAAGTCGCTTTGGATAAAAGCGTCTGCTAAATGACTAAATGAAATGTCACACCTAGTTCAGTTCATGAATCTCTCTGATAATAAACTCATAACTTAAAAAGAAATGGTTCACCCAAAAATAAAATTTCTCATGTTATTTCAAACCTGTTTGACTTTCTGATGCAGAACAGAAAATACGTTGTTTTGAAGAATGTTGGTTACCAAACAAGACTGAACCCCATTGACTTCCATTGTATGAACTCAAAACCACATGTACCGCTGAATTACTTTAACATTGCGTAATCTTATCTGACTCCATAAGACAAATAGGAAAACCTCGTTGAATGATATTATTGGTATATGATTATTATGCGTGATAATAATCATGTGACTCCTGAGATAGGCGCAGGCTCCCCGTGACCCGAGGTAGTTCGGACAAGCGGTAGACAATGGAATGGAATGGAATAATAATCATGTAATTTGGGTCAATGTTTAATTCTTCTGCCTTATTCAGAACTACACTCGTTCGCCGGCCGTTATACGCGGATCTCCCGGTCACAAACTCGTCAGGCTTGGTCATTGTCAGAAGTTCTATGACTAGTAATGCTCAGATGGCCATCCATATACAGCTCGTTGCTGAAACATTATTTTTATCTAGTCCCCTTGGACTATGAAAACTTAAGGAGGTCATGACCACTCCATAGAGATAAATAGACCAATATTACTTTCTCTGATGGTAGCTTTATATAACCATGCCATAGTTTCCTATGTACACTTAGATAGAATAATATTACAATAACCAGAGGTTTGAGGCTCACCCTATTTAGATTGCTCGACAACATCTGTGTGGTTCTAAATGGAAACATTAGCCCTACGGTCTAAGTACACCTAAACTAGTGCTAAGCAGTTAGCCGGATCTCTAAAATCTCAGCTGGCGTGCCCCAATGCTCCACCTAATACAGGATTTTAGTCTGTCACTAACCTGAACATAGATTTGTGGTAATAAAGGATATAGCGTGATCTGGTAGAGTTGATCATCTCAGAATAATGCAGAACAAATTCAAACATCACAATTTATTAGTCGGGTAAATGTTTCTTGCCAATTACAATTCAATTCAGAGAACAAAACATCAAATCCTCAAAGATTAGTCTACGAGTCTAAGACGCATACCTGACTGTAGAAAAAGATGCGATCGGAAAAGACATCCAAAAGCACACACAGCTGCTTTGCTTAAATACCCAGACCAATATCCCCTTCCTCCACACACCAACAATTTACATTGTAAAGGACTCGGTCCTGGATCTGATCAGGCCACAAATGGGCATTTACATGAAGATACACCCTCAACACCGAGCAGAATATCTTTAAACCCTGAAACCTATGTTATGATCTGCTCTACTGCTGTTAAAAAGACATTTCAAACGATACCAAACATGCATATGAAGATTCTTTGTTCTTATTATTCAGTTCATGGGTGAGCTTTGCAGTGCTCTGAGTTGAGTTGGAGAGAAAGAGGAGAGGGGGGAAGAGAACAGATGTGAAGGTGTGAGTTCGCAATCATCATTCATTGTTGTATGCTATCTGAGAATGAGATGCAAACCCTGTGGGGAGGTCATTGTATTGGGTTTAGCTCTGTGTTTCTCAGGATGTGGTGCCCTTTAGGTGTGGACACCTTGGCACCGGCCTTACAGGTGATTTACTTTATGAGTGAACTATCCCTTTAAATTAGAAGTGTTAGTGGTTCCCAACCCTGGTCCTCGGCCCCCCAGAATGTTTTAAATGTGTCCCTATATAAAACACCTTTATCTACTCGTCAGACCCGCTCCGAATGTTGGTTAGTGTGTTAATTAATCTCCCTAATTAGCACACTAACCAGCTGATGATTTAAATCATGTGTTCTATATAGGGAGACATCTAAAACATTCTGGGAGGGGGGGCCCGAGGCCCAGGGTTGGGAACCATTAAAGGGAAATATTAAATATTCAGTGCTCTGAGTCTGTGGACATTTCCAGCAGGATTTCAAGCAAGACATTTTAAAGACAAACCAAAAGATGTCTTGAGGAATTCAGTATAAACACACAAGTGATTTATCATGATACGGCTAGGTGCCTCATTCTTTTATTTAAGCGTGTATTTTATACATAAGTTTCTATAGAAATGTAAACACATTTACTACTGATTTTGTCAGTCTGCAAAACAATACATTGTTACCCTCCAATTTTTTCTTCTTTGAAGAGCTTCCCATAATATTGACAGAATGTGACAAGTTGAGCTCAGCTGAATTGGAGTTGACAGCTAAATAAGAAGCTACTAATGAAATGGGTCCTCTAACACAAAGGGATTTTCTTCTATGATTCATCACCGAGCGTATGCAGTATAACATTTAAAGCGGCCCTAACACAAAGGGGTTCTGCTAATCTCATATTAATCTTAAATACCTATAGAGTATTATTGCATACTTTGTATCTTCGAAGAGTACTTAGTTTGATCACATTTATAAAAGATAGATACAGCTGTACGATTACTTCCGAAATCATACAGCGCATGCGGGGGGGGGGGGAGTGGTAGGCTGAACTAAAGCACGTGCGCACCCATTGCCAACAAAACACAGACATCAGTTTCACTCACCACATGCGGTTCATGTCCGGCATCTTTTAGCGCTGGGACGGCTTCATATATCCGTTTCAAATTATCTCCAAATACAGCGTTATATCCACAGTTTATACAACATTTATCACCCAAATTCAAACAAACCCCTGAAGTTCGCGAACGTATGCTCTCTCTCTCTCCAGCACACGTGTGATAATGACGTCTGCACATGCTCCTTCTTCTGCTCTCCTTTCTGCCATGTGCTTTTCCAGGATAATTGTCCAATAAGGGACTAAGAGAAATTGTTACGAAATAGTTTTATATGTTCGAAAAAAATGTTTCGGAACCTGTACGATTGCTGGGGGAATTTATTGCGCACAGAAATACTGCGTAATACGCCCAACTCGTTGTTGACCATGTTAAGCATGAGAAGACAGCACGTTCAACATTGTAAAGAAGTCAGAATGCATGAAACACCGTTGCAGGGCCGCTTTAATATAATGCATTGTATGTGCATGTTGGCTTTTAATTTTTGTAATTATTGAAACTTGAGAAAAATTTGAAAAATTGTTTCTTTCTTCTCCTGCAGAGACATGAAGCCCTTGAACCTGAGGATGTGCAGTGATTTTTGCTTGGCACAGCTGAATCTGAGGTCACCTCTTCTCTAGACCCTCTCACCCCTCAGGGTTGACTTTCAGAACTCTAAAGTGTTTGCGTGCTTCCGTTTCGGCACCGCTGGAGTTAACTGGCAAACTGGTCTAGTTTTGCGTCGGTGCATCCGGAGTGCACAGCTGCAGAAATATTGCCCTCCATGGTTTCTGCCCGTTTCAGAAAGCTGTCGTCTTACATCGTAAAGATTTGCAAAGGAATGTTTACAAAGAAACTGGCAAATACCACAAAGAAGAAAGAGAGCCGCGAAAACAAAAAAGAACCTAAAACGTCCCCTGAGCTGCACGCACGGAACCCAACGTTGTCAACCACGTTGAAAAGCACAGTCAAAAAGATCTCCAAATGTTCATCGGCGCGCAATTTGTCTCTTGAGGAGGACGATGGAAAAGACGACTGTTCCTCTCTCTCGCCGACGTTTAGTTACCGTGTAGCAATTTCAAACGGACTGCCAAAAAATGCCCTGTTTCTGAACAATAATGAATTTCATGAAATCTTGTCGATTGATAGCAATTACGCTGACTCTCTAAACGAGGTAAAACTTGTCCATAGATTCGATGAACAAAAATCTTATACAATGCCCGTAAGAAGGAACAGGAAGAGTTTGATTAGTTTGGCGCCCTCTGATGGCAGCTCAGAGGGGGAGCGGGGAGAGCGTAGCAGTCTCCACACCCTTCGTCTGGGTGCTCTGAAAAAGCTGAGGAAATGGAAGAAGAGCCAAGAATGTGTGTCTTCAGATTCAGAAGCTAGCAACTGGAGAAAGACCCTCGGCATCAGAAGCAAATCTCTGGACCGGGCCGGGCGGCATAACAAAACTACTACCCTAGAGCCAGGATCAAGCTCCACGGGGTGTATCAATCAGACTCAGGATGTGATGGAAATGATCTTTAAAGAACTTCAGGGAATCAGTCAGATCGAGTCAGAGCTCTCAGAACTGCGAGGACACGTCAACGCTCTCAAAAGCTCCATCGACGAGATTTCCAGCAGCGTCGAGGTGGTGCAGAGTGAAATCGAGCAGCTGCGCTCTGGATTTGTTCAGTCTAGACGTGAGACTCGAGACATCCATGACTACATCAGACAGATTAGCCAACAGACCAACAAAGCTACTCTAAAATTCCTAAACGTGCCTGAGGAGAAGTGTGAAAAGACAGAAGAACTTATTTTTCTGATTCTGAAAGAAAAAATGGGTTTCGTTGATGCACGCAAAACATTTAAAATTGAACTCGCCCATCGACTGGGGCATCAAAGAGAATGTTACAATGCTAAACCTCGCCCCATTATAGTTATTTTTTCAAGCCCCCAAGACAGGGATTTAGTTTTGAAAAAGTGTTATAAACTTAAAGGGACAGGCATATCGATCTCCACTGACAGTCTGGCACATGACTCGAGAGAAAGGAAAGACAAGGCGATCGCCTCTTCTCAGACATACGAAAGCATGGACATCAAGGTTTCAGCCAAAGACAAGGCTGAAAGTGATGACTGGGACTCCATGGAAAGCGACAAAGAGCTAGATGAGTTAAATAAGAACAAATATGCAATTGTGTCCAAACCACTCCCGAAAAGTAAATCGGACAAGAAAAAGTCTCACGATCACCGAAGGTTGGCCGATGACACTCCGTACTCCGTGCACTACGCTGATAATCCACCCTACGATGACCCAGACAAGCAAAGCAAGTCCTACTATTCAGACATAACATCTGGATGGCTTTCTCAGAGCGACTACTCCACTCCCAAACTCAGTCGGTCTGAATCAGACTGTTCTAAACTCTGCCAGTCATACTCGGAGGACTTCTCAGAGAGTCAGTACTTCACCAGAGTCAACGGGTGCTCCCTGCTCTCCTCCTCCGATCAGGAACTTTGGCAACGGAAACAAGAAGACATGGCATCGTCCTGGTATGCTAGCCCTCCCAGTCAAACCCTGAGCCAAGAACGACCGTATGTGGAACATAATGAAGTTGAAACCACCGAGACTATCGACAGCGGTGTGAGTAATGGTCTGGTTTGCATATCAGGAGACAGGAGCCATTACAGTGGCTCTCAACTCTCTCTGCAGGGTGACCTCTCACCTTGGAAAGATTGGCATCACCTTGAGCAAGGTGCTGATTCAGGTTTGGATGCTTCTACTGAACAGAACATAATCTCTGAGATCAGCAGCCCTTTTGACCCTGCAGCCAACCCTGGTTTTCCTGAGAAAATTACTAAATGCCTTGAGGTTGATTTGCAATTTGAAGGTGAGACCTTTTTTACTCTTGATAGCACTCCTGAGATGGGTCAAGACCAAGATATAGACATAGAGCATGAGCTTGCTCTAGAACCTGAGCTAGAGTTAGAACCCGAGCTAGAGCCAGAACCAGAGCTAGAACCTGAACCTGAAGAAATAGCAGAGTCTGAACCTGAGCCAGAACCAGAGGTTATCGTTGAACCCATAGCAAAACCAGTACCTGTTCCTGTTGCTGAACCACAACCCGAAAAGAAGCCGAAAACCAAGAAAATCACAGCCAAACCTGAATCCGCCCCACAAACACTTAAACGACAAGAGGTCAATGTTAACCACCTCCAGCAGAACCAGAAATCCTCATCCATGTACCGTAGCCAGAGTGAGATCGGAAACGGGAAAGTGGAGGATGTCCCTAAATCCTGGAGCAGCAGGCTCAGCATAGACCTCAATGAAAAAACCTTCAGCTTTGGAGGATTTGGATCCAGCCTGCAGAGAGCTAAATCGGCTTTAGATTTCGTGTGGAACAAAGGTTCTCAAAGCACCAGTGCCCCGGCCGAAGAACCAAGCAACACTTCCTTCATGGGAAGGTTCAGAACGGTATCCCAGTCTACAGCCAACAGCTCAAGCACAACCATTGACTCTGACGTCTACACAGAACCCTTCTATTACAAGGCTGGGGATGAAGATCAGGCTTCTGAGCAACCCGTTGACAGTGAGACTCATTACGTGGAGGTGATGGAGCAGGTTCTAGCTAACCTGGAGAACAGAACCAACGCCAACGAGGCTGAGGAGCAGTGTCAGGAAGAAGAGTATGACGTCTCGCAGGAATACGACGTCTCCCAAGAAGGTAACCCCGTGCTGGAATACGACTGTAGCCTCGATGAGGAATACAGTGAGGAGTATGATGACAATCCGTTGACTGAGGATACAGCCGAGTATGAAGTGAGTATGGCGGAGTATGTTGAGGATACTGAAGAGCAGGAGGCAGAGCCTGAGGAACAGGAGGGGAGTAAAGAGGAGGCGAAGGAAGTTCAAGAAACGACAGAAAAAAAGGGAGCTGATGAGGTGAAGGAGATGGTCGGACAAGAGGATGAGAACAAAAATGTTACAGAGGTTCCAGTGCAGGAAACTCCACCCAAGAAAAGGATCCGGCCCACATTTAAAGAAGCAGCGTTGAGGGCCTACAGAAAACAGATGGCTGAACTGGAACAGCAGATCTTGGCAGGAGGTAAAAAAACTATATAGCTGTAAGGAATTGATCACATGCAAAGATAAATGTGATAATTGGTCAATGGTTAATATTTTGTCAATTGGTTTCTAACAGAATTTATTATTGAGGCTTGATGGTGAGACAGTGTGTTAGTCAGTTTCCCACAGATGAAGTTGATTTCAGGGTTTAGCTTCTGTAACCTCAGACTCATGTGGGCCGCTTTGAAGGGCAACTGTGATTGCCAGTATTTGATGTTGACTCGTTAGAACCTCCTATTGATTTTGTGTGTGTGCATTGATGTGCACATGCGTGTGTTTATGTTTGTCTGCAACTGTTTGGTTTTGTGTGTGTAAGTACATGTACAGTATGTGTGGCTCTGTGTGTGCATGTTTTTGTGTATCTAAGGGTTTGTGGGCACATGTATGTATGTGCACATAAATGTTTGTATGTTTGCATGTACACTTGAATGCGTGTCTGTGTGTGTGTGTGAGTGCGTGTGTGTTTGTGCATCTGAATGTGTGTGTATTTGCATGTGCACTTGAATGTGTGCTTGTGCGTGGTGTGTGTGTGCATCTGAATGTGTGTGTGCATGTGTGTGTGTGGTGCACTGTGAATGTGTGTTTGTGTGTGTGCATCTGAGTGTGTGTGTGCCTGTGTATGTGCACATAAATGTGTGTGTTTATTGTGTGTGAGTATGTGCGTGTGTGTTTGTGCATCTGAATGTGTTTGTGCATGTACACTTGTGTGTGTGTGTGCATCTGAATGTGTGTGTGCCTGTGTGTATGTGCACATAAATGTGTGTGTTATTGTGCGCGTGTGATCTGAATGTGTGCATGTGCACTTGTGTGTGTGTGTGTGTGTGCATCTGAATGTGTTTGTGCATGTGCACTAGTGCGTGTGTGCGCACGTGTGTTTGTGCGCATAAATGTGTGTGTGGTGTACACGTGCACTTGAACGTGTTTGTTCATGTGTGTGCATGAGTTCACACTTGAGTGTGTGCCTGTGTATGTTCATCTGAATGTGTGTGTGTGTTTGTGCATGTGCACTTTGTGTGTGTGCATCTGAATGTGTCTGTGTGTGTGTGTGTATGTTCACATAGATGTGTAGGTGCACACTTGAATGTGCATTTGTGTGCATATGAAATGAATGTGTGTGTGTGTAACAGGTGTCCATTGGCACAGAGTTTGGAATAGAGAGTATTTCACATTTAACGACCTTCATTAACCTCATAGAGACCAATTAGCCAGTCCATTAATTATGCTCTTATATTCAAACACATATTTTAAACAAATATTCTTAAAAAAAACGATTATTTTAAACAGCAAACGTTGAGCAGGTTTAGCATGTTGTTTAATGAATGATCGTAGAGTAAGAATGCATTTGATTCTCACACATGTCATAATGTCAGTGAAAACAGACGCTGGTCAATATTTAGCAGAATGATTCATACAGTAGGAGCTGCTGTCGTTGAATGTTCACCGTGAAATCCCGTCATCTGTGTCTACAAGTTTAGCTCTGACATGTCCCCTTCAATCGCTGAGTTTTCTTAACAGTCGGTGAGGAAGCAGGGGAATTTCCACCCAGTCTTGCTCACACTGAAAGCGCTCTTGACCTAGATGTGAGAATCACAGTCACAGCGGATGGTAAACCCAGAAGCGCAGCACTCACAGCTATTGTCAAGTGTTGGGAAACAGTATTCAGCTTTTCATTCATGCTTCACAGTAACAGATGAACCGTGAACCGTCTAATAATAGCGTATCAGGGGATCTGACAGAACCTGTTATGTCACCTGAATTTTAGGAGAAGAGCAAACTATTTTGATTGTATTTTCAATATGTGGTTTGCATTGTACAATTATTTGTCATGACCCTCAAGCACTGTCCAACTGAAATGAGAATCTAATGCGAGTCACCATTACCAAATTTGTAAAAAAAAATTGTGTCCGTGTCTGGATATGCCATGGTAATGCATTTCTCACTACCATAATAAATCCAGACATGGACACTTTGTGATTTTGTGAAATGTGCACTGGGCATGTTCTAATCCACCGGTCTTAAAGGCACAGTTCACCCAAAAATAAAATTCTCATCGTCATTTACAAACCCCTCAAAATATCCCAAATTTCTTGTTGTGTTGAACACAAAGAAAGATATTTTTGGAAGAATGCTTGTAACAGTTCTCGGCCACCATTGACTGCCATAGTAAGAAAAATGACAATGTGGTGTCCCACAACTGTTTGCATCCCTACATTCTTCAAAATATCTTCTTTTGTGTTCAACAACATTTATTAAGCCATTTTACCTACGACAGTGAAAGAAGGCCAAGAACTGTTTGGTGACAAGCATTCTTCCAAATTTCTTTCCCTGTGTTCACCAGATCAAAGAAATGTATACAGATTTGACACAACTCGAGGATGATGAGGACAGCATTTTCCTTTTGGGTGAACTGTTCCTTTAAGTGCTCTGTATCTGAATAAAAATACACAGATTCATACATAAATATAGCAGAGAAAACCTGCCGGCAGCTTACTGCAGTTATGATGTTCTTCAGTATTTAGCAGCGTGTTTTCACACAGTCGCTCGGCTGTAATTAAAGATCTCAGATGAGAACTCATTTGCATTAGGTAAAGATGTCACGACAGCGTTAGTTTCGTCTTCGGTTCTTTTCGGTGTTTCCTCAAGCTTGTGTTCAAACAAGGTTTCACATTAATGGCTCTCTTCAGATTTGTCATTTCTGCCAAATTGATGCTATTCTGCAACGCATTCATGGTAATTCTCTCTCTCCAGTGTGTTTGCTTACCAGGTCAGTGTTGTTGTCTTCTTAGATCTCGCCTTGCGCTATGTGTTTACAGTGTAAAAAATACTGTATCACTGCAATGCAAATCTAATAAGAATTGCCATTCGAGTTCATGTGAACTACACAAACATCTAAAGTTGAATATCCGAATGCACTACAGTAATAACAAGTGAAGAGGAACTGCGCTTAACTGTCGTAATCCAAAATGATTATTCATTATTAGAATCATTATTATAAGAAGAAGGCCTCCAACACACCAGAACATCAAGTTTGATTCTCGCTTTAGTATGTTGCCGAGACTGAAGGATGTTTCTTATTGTCTGAGCGTCACAGAAGCGACGGGTGACAGGAAAGACTCGATCAATACTCGCTTTGACCGTCTCATCTTCATTCTGCTAACCAGCTCGATTTAAGCTCACCTGCATCCGCACGTTTATTGACATCCACCTCCGTCTGAAGTCTCCGTCACTTTTTCGACCCACACGGTCGAGTGAGTCGAGCGGATATCACGCTAATCACAGCTGCTACACGTCAACACCTGACCGACACGACAGCGTCTGTGTCGATCTGTGAGAGACAGATTCTAGCCTTTCAGAACCTTTCCAGATGATCTGCTGTAACATGAGAGATCCGGCGCGGTGATGGCCATCGGTGGTGTAACATCATCTCTGAGGTTTCAATCTGCCCATAATTTGGCCGAAATTGTGTTTGGGTATTGATCGGAGGTGCATTTAAAAGGGTGTTTCTCTGCCGGCCGCCGCAGGCTTTTTACAGCACTGTACGGCCAATAAAGCATCAGGGAAACGGGATATACTGTATATATATATATATATATATATATTTAAGGGTTGTGTGTGTAAGAGAGTGAGAAATCTCAGATGAGCTGCGCTGGCATTATTTGTTTGGCTCCATTAAACACACGTCATTATAAGTGTGTGCTGTTATTTATAGATAAGAGTCGATATGTGTTGTGATTTCTAATGTTCTCTGTGTCTTTCTGTTTCTCTCCTGCAGACAGCAGCGCTCTGGACACAGAGGTCTCCTTTTCTTTTCTTTGTTGTATTGTGTTCGCTTGCTTTGTGAACATTCTGCATGTTTTTCAGTGTAACTTGTTGTATAGTTTTGTGCCGATGTCAATTTACAGTATTATATAAAACCGGATACTGAATTCAAGTTGTATTGGCTCATCTCTTTAGCATCTCAATTAGACGTCAACGAGATGAAATGGAGTGCAAATGGAAACTTTTGCTCAAGTCTCACCCGCGTCTCAGATATTTCTCTTGAGTCAGAAATCTCACAAATGTCAAATGTCAAATGAGTTTGAGAAGAGACGTCAACGATGAGCTCAGATTTGTCTCGTCTGCAATCAAACGTCAATATTAGTGAAGATCTCAATACGAACTCGGACAGTTCTCATCACATTTACTCACATCCAGATTATTCTACATCTACAATCTACATAAAACTCTTCATGTGTTTGAATCTCTTTTTATTTTTGGAGAAACATCTGAGACCAAGTTGGTGCTTGAGTTATAAAAGAGCAACCTCTATATTTCTCTTTGTGCATTTTGAAGAAATTTTGGGTCATAAATGACCATTCCTATGTTCAGTTCTTTTCCATTTCCTAAACGAATTTACAGCACAACATAGTTTTCATTATTGCCCTCCCTTCAATGTGTGTTTCAAAGGCATCATTTGACTATTCAAAACACACAGAATTGATTTTTATAAGCCTGGCATCATATGTTTTTTTGGAGCGGTGGACATCATTTGTGTATTACAGTGTGGTATTGATTGAAGTCTTCAGCGTGCCGTTTTCTCGTTTGACAGGGTTGTGCCAATATTTTGGATCCAGCCAAACTGGGCCTGACAGGTGGAGGGTGAGTAAAAGCATTCTGAATCTAAACACACAGGGGAATTACTGATCTCACATCTTCATTTACGTTCAGTCATTTAGCAGACGCTTTTACCCAAAGCGCCGTATAAAGTAGGGAAAACAATAGAAGCAATTTGTGCAACCAAAGAAAAACAAGGCATAGGTTCAGTAAATCACAGTATACGAAGGTAAGATATACAGGGAGGGGGGTTGGAAAGTAGAAAAGAAGTAGAAAACTGTACTAATGGGTCAGATGTTGATGGAAGAGATCTGAAGGACAGCTACTTACTTGTCTCCTCTTTACAATGTAATACGCACGGGGTCATCCACAGGAGCCGTGTTTTACACATGTTTAAAAGCGTCATCTATGCTTGCGGTTGCTGGCGGTTGACTCGTCTGTGTAGGATCTCATTCTCTTCCGTTCCGGCTGATGTTATTTCGCTGTGATTAATGTCAGACAGGAGCAGGGATGTGCATGAAATGTTATTCTAGGATTTGATCTGGTGTTAATTGTTTGGAATGGTATGTCTCCAGGTTAATGAATGTGTTGGGGATGAATTCAATTTTTGGTAATGAGATGTCAAAAGTAAATAAATAAACCTGGCACCGTTGACATTTAATCTTATTGCAGACTCCGTCCTCAGTGAACGCTGCTGATGCCTCTGCACACGTGTACCGCATACTGTAATATAAATGATCAAATAAGTCAAATTAGTTATCGCATAAACCTGGAGCAGAGTTAACCTTAAAGGGACAGTTCACTCCAAAACTCACCCTCACGTCACATCAAACCCGTATGACTTTCTTTCTCCTGCAGAACAGAAAAGAAGATATTTTGAAGAAGGTTGAGAACCAAACAACACAGAACCCCGTTGACTTTCATCGTATGAACACAAAACCACTATTTCTCAAAATATCTTCTTTTGTCACCCACTGACTGAAGAAAGACTCACATACAGGTTTTGATTGACATGAGGATTTTATTTTCGGGTGAACTATCCCTTAAAGCGGTCAGATTCGCTTCAGTTTCGATCACCAATGCAAACGAATCGATTCGCTCGGAGAAAGATTCAGGTCACTGGTACATGCCGTATGACACAATATAAGAGAAAGACGTTTTCTAGAGTTCCCGTATCCCCCCAACCCCCTTCACCCATCCCATGTTATTTGCCGGCCCTAAATCACTTGACTGCTTTTTAGCCGGGTAATGTTTCATGGCACACAGCATGATTATGGTATTAATAGACTCTAAATCTGCCTCCGTCCCCAGGGTTGGCAGCATACTTTACAGCATTGACAGCATGCCAGATTTACGCCGCAAGAGGACCATGCCTATTGTCCGAGACCTGGTGAGTAATGACGTCCAGCGTGCTTATGTTTGACTGATGGAGGTTCAGATGTCTGTATTATCCGGAGCCGCTGCGCACACGGCCACCAGTCCGGCGTCTTACACCACGCTCAAAAAGACGGAGGCGCGTGTCTTGTGTTTTGATGCTATTTTGGGGGTTTTTACGCTCCAGCAGAGTAAAAGTAGGTCACTCGTCTGGTGTTCAAACTCATCAGTGGCGTCTTTAAATGTGTAGCGCTCATGTATTTATGATGAAGTGCTGTTTTATTGATGACATTCTAGATGGCACATTCGCAGAAGCCATTTCCATGTCTCTCTGTCTGGAGTATGTTGTATGTTTGTATTCATATTGTTTTGCATTTGTGAAGACATGTTTGTTTGAGATCTCTGCCTTAACAGATTTTTATTGCAAAGTTTTGTGTGGAAATTTGAAGGAGAAATGTTGACGCTCTATCTGTCCATATTTTGCATGAAAAATAAAAACCGACCGTGTTTTGGTAAGTACGGGTCACCGTTCTGTTCTTCACTTTGGTTTCTGGCGTGTCCTGTGGTTCATTCTCACCGCCCATAAACTGTTATGGGCGATATTTTTCCGTGAGTTGTCAGATTTCGCTCAAAGCCAAAGGCAAACTCTTGTTTTCGCTCAATCGAGCATTCAAACTGGAAATGTTGACAACTCAACCCAAAAATATAATTGGGACTTCATTGACTTCTGATTTAACAGCGCCTTTTTAAATCATGTAAAAGTGGCGCGCGGCACAAGCCTTTTACAGCGAGGATGAAGTCAGTGCTGTACCGGGTCCGATCTGGTCTTTCCCCCATCATGCCTCTGTCCTCTGTTTCTTTCCCTTTCGGCTGTGTGATTGCTTCAGGGCAACGACAGTCGGTCACGTGACCTGTGACGGGATCCAGGGGGGACCCGCCCTGACCTAAACCCAGGGCTTTTTTTCAAAAATGTAGACCGCCCGGGCTCAAGCGTACGCTTCTATTGCCTGCAGCAACCCTCAGCATTTTGAATGCATGCTGAAACTTACATCAACACTTGACGTTCATGTAGAGGTGAAGTCTTCCCTGTTTTCCCAAACGCACCCCTGCTTTAAGGGGCTATTGGCAGCCGCTTGGTCTTTACCACTATCGGGTTTAGGGGATTAGATGGTAAAGACTGCCCGAGTATTGTGAGCTGTCATGCCTGCCAGTGTAAATTTGGCTAATTGTGGCTTTTTGACTTTTGACTGGCTTTTTCTCCCTCATTTCTCTCTCGCTCATCTCTCATATCTCTCTTTCATATCTCTCTCTCATCTCACTCTCTCTCATTATCATATCTCTCTTTCATATCTCATATCTCTCTTTCATATCTTTTATACTCTCACTCTCACTCTCTCTCTCTCTCTATTTCAATTTAATGTGCTTTATTGGCATGACAAAATGTACATTCATATTGCCAAAGCATTTACACCTGGGCTGCGTACAAATAGTGCAAGTATGTAAACAAACGAAAAGTAATAGTAATAAAACAAAATAAATTCAATTGTGTTTAGTGCAAGTTAAAGTGGTTTATAATACATGTAAATAAATAAAAATTCAGAAACTAGGTGTAGTTTATACTCTCTCTGTCTTTCTCTCTGTCCTGAACTCTTTGAGTCGTGTTTTGTTAGCACATGCAGTCTGATCTTGTCTGTTTTGTAGCAGTAATGATAACAGTACTGGCAGACATTAGGAATATACTTTAGCAGACGCATTACTGTAAGATTAGAAAAGGATTGCGCAGCAAATGCATGGGTGAAATGTAACGTTGAAGTGCATGTTAGAGGTGAGGTAGAGTTTTTTTAAGGATTGTGGCTTAATCGAGAGTCTCACCTCTGCAGCTTTCACGAGAGAAACATTCACGATCTGATATTCTGCATGAGGACGGCTGAATGTGCTCGATGTGTGTAACAACAATACACTTTCTTACTCTCTAATCTTGTTTTTCTTTTCTCCGCGCCTGGACACTCTAGGCTTTGGTAAGTCTCTCTTAGTCATTTTGTGTTATTTGTTGTGAGAACAGAAAGACAAACGGGCTTGGACTCTTAATTAAAAACAGTTTTAAAATCAGATGGTGAGTTCTACTTTAGTTTTAATAAATCTAAGTGCTTCAGAAAAGCCAAAATCATTACATTTGTTAAACCCCACAATTCGGTCATCATTTACTTACTCTCATGTTGTTCCAAACCTGTATAAATGTCTTCTGCTGAACACAAAGGAAGATATTTGGAAGAATGTCAGTTACCTAAAATGATCTCATCCTGAATTTACTGCCATAGTAGTGAAAATATATACTATGGGAGTCAATGGGGGATGAGATCGGTTTGGTTACTGACATTCTTTCAAATATCTTCCTTTAGGTTTAGCAGAAGACATTTATACAGGTTTGGAACAATCTGAGGGTGAGTAAACGATGACAGAATTTTCATTTTGGGGTTAACTATCCCTTTAAGGCTCATTACAATCAATGATCAATAAGATCAATAAACGTCTCTGAAGTTACATGAACTAAATGAAATACATTTCAAATCCTTGCAAAGAACGCTGTACAAAAAAAGTGTTCTTTTATTTTCTAAAGGCAATAACAGCTAAAGGACCTTTAAGTGTGTCTCTGCAGTCTGTGCGAGAATTTTTAGTCTTTAAACTGAGAATGTCCTGCTGTGTTTTTAATTTAACAAATGAATTCCTCCTTACAATTCAGATGATAATAATTCAAAGTACATGATCTGCTTTAAAAATGTTGGGGAATCAACACCAAAATGAATTTCTCAAAACTATGAATCAAATTTAAATGTTAGTGCCACAAGCTAGTTTCATTCTGTCTAACCCTTCTCTCACTTTTTCAGTCTTGTCTTTCTTTTGTACTCATTTTGTCTTTGCTCTTTCAGACTCTGGCTGCTCGAAAGGCAGGCATTGCGTTTGGGCTCGTGAACAGATCGACTTTAAACAACGAGGAGCTGGTGAGTGTTAAACAAACACATATAGACGGATGTCACACACACACAGACCCAGAGACAAAACTAAACAAACAGATCGAATTATATGATCTAATAACATTTTCTGTCGGCTGTCATAATCTGAATTCACAACATTCTGTCTGTGCTATTTCTAGATGAAACATCACAGTGCCGATTATATTGAACAAATCCTTCACTTTCATCAATGACAATAAAGAGAATTAATTTATATAGCACAATTCATTTCAACTACCGTTGACCAATGTGCTTTCCAGTAAAGGACACAGACAAGAAAAATAGAAAAAAAACACATATATATATATAAAATCAAATCAAAACAGAATAACACATCAATCATACGCTCGAGAAAATGAAATGTCTTTTTATCTACTAGTTATTTTCCCCATCTTTAAATACTTCATGACTTGGTTCATTTATACATTTCTCTAAGCATAAAATAGTGATTTTTAATTATAAAGGCCTTAATTTTACACCTTAACCCGGATTAGCAGCGGTCATGTGATCGGTCAAAACCATGTGATGGTCCTTGAATCAATGCCAACAACCTTACAGATTCAAGTATTTCATTCAGAATTCAGTTTTACAGAAATACTTATGGACGATTTGTCGTTTTTTTAATGTGTAAGTGAGTTTCTAAAAGTGATATCGATGTTTATTCTGTGTTTAACACTGTTTTAAGAGTCTTGTCTGATATTATTTATCTGTTTCAGTTTTATTGTAGTCTGGTACTTTAAGTGCTAAAACGCTGATAGAGGAAATAAAGTCTTAATCGATAGATGAAGAATCGCACTTCTTCTTGTTTGTCAATAAAAGGAGTGTTGGAACGGCATGAGTTGATGTGATGTTTTGCTTGATAAGATCTCCTGGGAAATTTCTACCTGTGTGTTTGGACGTCAATATAATGTGATGTGTATGATTTTGCTTTCCGATGTTCACGTGTGTTAAAAAGATCAGACTTTGTGAGCGGTCCGATCACTCGTCCCGTTTCCGTCTCATACTCGAATCGGTTTACATTCATAGATGGGGCAGTAGTTGGCCTGTGGATTTGTAAGTAGGCCGAGCAGATGTCTGAGGGTTTTTAAGGAATTAAATGAACCAGTGAGTGAGAGAAATGAAGACAGAGGAAGAGCGAGAGAGAAAGAGAGAGTGGGCCGGATTAGAAATAAGACTGAATCCCTCAGAGAAATGATTGCAGAAAACAGTCCAGGCCTCCGTATGCCGCAGACGACACCCGACACAAGGACACAAACTGTTATATCACTTACAGTCTCATGAAAGCTCACAGTCAAAGGCGACAGAGAGAAATCAATGGTGTTTCCGTTGGCTCTGTGATGTGCACATCTCTGAGACTTGATTTTAAACGGGCCATATATCGAACACACAATATATGTTGTTGGTGTTGTAGGACTTCAAACGCTGTTCGACATTTCAATCGTGCAAAGTTATTAAGAACCCGTAACAAATATGGCCGACATGATTTGGTGTCGCACTTTGAGATTTTGAGTTCTAAAAACCGCTTAAATGATTATCGGCTCTGCGTGATCATATTTACATTACCCAGAATGATATTTCATCTTAATTTAGTCGCTGTGGTGTAGATGAGGTGTTCTGGTGTGTCTCCAGGCGTCCCAGCACCTGCTGCGGATGTGAGCGGACGTTGTGCCTCAACGCATCTCTGCGGTGGGTCTGAAAGCCGAGAGCTCCAGGCATCAAAACCTCAGTCCAAATATTTCATTGGTTGCTTAATTCACCAATGACAGGACGCAGAGAGACAAACCGAGAGCGCTGATGGAGTGCGTGTTTGCTAAAGGGATAATTCACTCCAAAAGAGCGGCTTTTGTGTCTGGAAATGAGTAAATAATGCCAGAATCGGACAGTCTCATGATGGTTTCTAGTGAGAGGGCTGTGCGGTCAGCTGTTGTGTGTTTGACAGATGTTTTCATTTCTGCCGGAGATTTTGGCCACTTTCTGCAGCTCGAGTAATTACTCTCTCTCTCTCTCTGGCTCATAGCCTTGTGCTTTATTCTGTGGATCTCATCTGCTTTCTCTGAAGTTGCTGGACTCATTTGGAAAGTCTTATATAGCTTTAGTCGGCTGTTAATCCTCCTCATTTAAGTAATGTGAAATCACCCGTCAGTCACACTGGACATACCATTAATCCAACATGTGAGCACATAAATACGTTTCTGATCAGAGCTTTCTGATTTAATGTGACAAACATAATGGTAGTTTTAGTAATAGTGTGATGTGCAGTATGTTGCAAAAACAAAGAGAATAAGTATCAGGTGTGTCATAAATCATGTTCCAAGAATTCTCATCGATTTTGACACTTTCATGTTTGTAGGTTCTGTACCTCCACTGAGATCTGCGAAGCTGACAATTTTTCCACTGCTTCGCTAATTAGCCTGAAGTTTCACTCCGCAACGCTTCTGTTTGTTCATTTATCTATTTATAAGCCATTTGGAAGCGGCTGATATACTCGGCAGCTCTTAATTTAATGACTCTGTGGGCGGAGAGCAGGACACATGCCTCTGCAGAAGTGCATCATGGGAAACGAGAAAGCAACAGTTGCAATGAACAGTGACATTCCTGAGTGAATCATGATGTCCAGGCCAATGCGCAAAATATCAACAATATTTCCAAAATAAGTGGATAAATGGAGCTGAAAATTGCAATTAATTTGTGGAAATGAAACAGATTTTCCCCCACGGTTCTCTGCGGTGATGAAAACGACGTGTCTGTGAACCACTTGAAGATTTTTGCACCCTTTGTTTTTTATCATATAACTATAATATTTTACATAATTAAATACATTTAACACCCTTAAGGCATTGCTGCAAATATGTTAAACATACATGATCATTTTAAATGTTGCTGTTTTAAGTTATAATAAATTCGATTTTCAATGTGTTTGCACGAACCACAGAGAGCAGAGATCGTCGGACATACTCATTTCTCCACTGACACTCTCTCTCTCTCTCTCGCTCAGAAACTGCATGTGCTCAGAAAGACCATTCAGGCACTGATCTACCCGATCTCCTCCACGACACCTCATAATTTCGAGGTGTGGACGGCCACCGCACCCACCTACTGCCATGAGTGTGAGGGTCTGCTGTGGGGTATCGCTCGACAGGGCATGCGCTGCACCGAATGTGGGGTGAAATGCCATGAGAAATGTCAAGATCTCCTGAACGCAGACTGTCTGCAGCGTGAGTCTGTCATTCCTCATACTTCATCCAGCTACATCCTTAAAACCCACAAGCCTGATTTAACCACCCGAAGTGTGTTTATTTCTCACGATGCAAATGGTAAACGTTCACAGATGCTGTCATCGGTCTCTGATGGTTTGTGCCATTTCAGCAGCGCTGTTACCTATTAAAAAACTCAGCCGTGTCGCTCTCAGATGAGTGCTAAAGTCAGACTGCATTTAAAGCGCTGAGGGTGAGATATATGTTATAGACCGCTCTGGAGTTCCCTAGTAAACCTCACAAATATGGCCGTCTTCCAAAGATACAAATGGGCCTTTAAAGAGAGAGACTTATTCAATGAGCCATGAAAGTCATCATATTTACAGTTCTGAGATGGTTGACTGGTCTAGACTGTCTCCCAGGTTACCCAGCTGAAAAAATCCTTTTAAACCAGCATGACTAGTTTGAAGGATTTTCTTAGGCTGGTTTAAGCTGTTTTTTAGCTGTGTGTGTTTTTTTTATATGAATCGTTTAATTATTGTTTATAATATAACGCTCGTGGTCATTTTTCAGAGATCCATCTAATGCAGTTCCATAGTTATATAATATCCAGACACATTTGACATTTCACTATTTTCAACAAGAGGTGGACAGGAGGGAATTTTTCTCTCGAGTACATTTTTCAAGGAACATGTAATTCACTACATTATAAATAATGTATCATACTTTTGACTGAGTACTTTCTTACTTTTACTTACTTCTACTAAGTAGAAGTAACTCTCTTTACTAACTACTTTTTAAATGTACTTAAGTATTAATGGTGAAAAAGCATTTACAGTATGAAATGAGTATGATATTTGCATTATAATATTGTGAAGTAAAATACACAAAGTAAAAATACAGATACTTAAAAAATAGACTTGTGTAGAGTAAAAATCCAGTAAATGCGGTCCGCCTCTGCTTTCAACATACTTTGATTTGGAGGACACTTACTGTTCGTACTGTCCATGTTATCTCTACAGGAGCGGTGGAGAAGAGCTCTAAACATGGAGCAGAGGACAAAACCCAAAACATCATCATGGCCATGAAGGAACGGATGAAAATCAGAGAGAAGAACCGACCCGAGGTGTTTGATCTCATCCAGGAGATGTTTCAGCTCTCAAAGGAAGATTTCACAACCCACCTGAAAACAGCCAAACAAGCCGTGCTGGAGGGAACGTCCAAATGGTCTGCAAAGATCACCATCACAGGTGAGAAACACCGACAGATGCGTTGAACGGGAAGATGTGTTTGATTTGGATTTGCTGTGATTTCTTTCTGAATATCCAACATCTGCTCTTCTGAAAGTGAAGTATGTCGTCACCAAACGCCCGAAGCAATACTTTCAAATGACTTCCCATGAAAGTTATTATTTACTGAAAATATTCACATGATTGTTGTCGTCGATAAGGCTGATAGAAAACACTCGTTTTAAAATATGTTAAAAGGTATTCGGATGTCCGCAGAGAAGCGGCTGCCGGTGTGTGGTTTGGCAAATCTGCCGTGAGTTTCATTTGTTTCTGACAGCTCGAACAACCAGACGACAACAAGCATCTGCTCCGGAGAGAAACGTGGGCAGTCGCTGAGACTTCTCTGAGTCATATAGAGTCAGTCTTCAGATGTATGGCCGTTTCAGTCAGGTTTCGTCTGCCATATTTGTTGTGTTGTCTGTCAGGTGAAGTTTGTCTTTTACTGAGAGGATCTGTGATCCTGTGTTTGTGTTTCGGCAGAGGCTGTGAATTATTGCCAAGCTTTCAATTTGGTCAGAGTCAATACAACCGAAGGAGAGCTCTCAGCTTTAATTTATCCTGGCTAGCTGGAGATCGAATTTCCCATTTTTAGATATATTCATACACTTCTGATTTATTTATCAAGGCTCTCATAAACACACCGGCCTCTGTATTCTGATTTAATTTGAGCTGACAGACCGTGGAACTCAAGCAGGTGAACACAACAAAATCCTTCCTTTTTTCTTGTAATAAACATCCATAAAACACCATTACCTGAGAAGCGAAACTTGTTTTCAGAGAATGTTTATTGAATCAAGTATAGTTTTTCTCCTTATCACTGCAGCGGGAAAAAAAAGAATAAATTGTACACATTTCATTGAAGTTTATGCTTAGAGCTTTTTCTCAAATCAAGTCTTCATATCTCACACTGTTTCATTTATATCTTATGTTTGTCCTTGGTTGTAAAGATGTTTATATGTTTTTTCTCAGAACGTTTTTTTTGCCGTAGAGAGAGAGAAGTGATACTACGATCCCAAAAACAATATCACGGTCGCTGTGAAGCCCACCGATGTAACATCAAACCTCTCAATTGTGGATGCTCGTACAAATACAAACATTCGTTCTTTCATTCTGGCTAAACTATATTAGCCTTCTCAAACAGGCTGCGACATTGCAGCAGCTTCTGTCTGTCTCCAGCCTCAAGGATATATGTTCTCTGAATAATTTAACACCCTCCTCGTTCATATTTAATGAGGCGAGAGCTTCCTGTGAACTTCTGTTGCCTGTGTGATGGATGGGGGACACGGCTGCTGGCATTCCCATTGACCGACTTTAGTGCAACACTCACACTCACACTGTTTTTATGTTGTGTTACTGCACAATTGTCCGGTTTCAATTGGCATTTTTAATAGCCAGGGTCCCGTACAATGCAAGCGCGTGAATCTAGTTTATTGCCTAGTGTTTTCTAAATGTCCAGCATTTTATCTTCAGTACGAATGTTCAGGATGCCTTCAGGTTTTTGCTTTACTCATGAATACACAGTCTGTCTAAGGTGGATGTTGTTTGTGTCGTCTTTCTCTAGTTTTATGTGCGCAAGGTTTACAAGCCAAAGACAAGACGGGCTCCAGCGACCCATACGTCACAGTGCAAGTGGGGAAGACCAAACGCAGGACCAAAACTGTCTTCGGCAACCTCAACCCCGTCTGGGACGAGAAGTTTTTCTTGTGAGTGCTTTTAAAATAACGTGAATATTTAAAATAATATCAATAAATGATTTTGTCATGTACAAAACAGACACAAAAGATATGTAAGTGTTTTCTACGTTTTGAGAAGTTTGACTTATTTCACAACTTTGCACGATTATGTAGATTATTTGCTTGTTTTCTGCGGTTTGGGACAGTCAGAAGTTTACCTCCACATGCTCTCTGCTAAATGCGTGAACAGCTTCATCCGGGATTATTGGAAGTTCTTATGCAGCGAAGCTTTAGAAAACACAGCCGGGTTGAGTTTGAAGAGCTTGAGATCGCTGTGTTGTGTTTGTATTTCATAAAACATTCCTGCCACTCAATCACAAAAAAACTTTCAAATGTCTCATGAATTATTCAAAGGAGCCTTTCATTAATTTTACATTTTCTGGAGAGCGCCTCCATTACGAGTATGAAATATGCCTTTTCTTGTTGATACTCAGAGGGGCTGTTTGAAAAGGCTCTTCAGGTCGTAAAATGAGACGCGATGGAAATCATTTGTAGTCCGCTGGCTTAGCCGTGGCCTCGTGGGAGCGTTTCCTTTATATTCCTAAAGGCAGCCATTGCTGAAGTGTATCCTTGAGTTTTCTACAACCATCTTGGTGTCAGATTATTGTCAAGGCAATCCTGACACATCTGTGATAGACCTTTGTTTGCAGACAGTGGTTTCCCGAGGTTGTGTGTCTGATCTTTGCTTTCTAGTTCTGATGTTTTCAACTTGATCCTTAACTTGTCTTTGTTGTTGTGAGTGTGGGAGTGTTGGATTACCAAAGACTGTGATTACAGTTACAGCTTGTAGCTTTATGTTATATGACCTCTAATCCTCAACGCCCACTTTAATTTCAGACAGAATTCACAATCTTAATCCAAAGATAAACACCAGAGTTCTGATCTTTAATGCACGCTTCTGTATCCTATAATCAACATAAATCTTAATCGCGTTGGACATACAACACGTATTTCCAAATCATATTTGTTGCCTAAGTTCAATATTGTTTTGAATCTGGATGCAATAGTAGTTATGTCTGCCTCGGAAAATGCCGCTGTTGCTAAATCCAGATCGGTTGGCAGTTCCATTAGGGGTGTTCCGGGGTCATTTCACCCAAACCACTCTCATGTTTCACCCTGTTAATGGGTGTTGATGGCGGTTGAGTAATGCACTCTTTTCCTTTAGGACTGATGTCATGCATTTCAAGAGGAGCTTATGCAGTGATTCTGTGTCCGGCCGTTGTGAGTCGTGCTGTGACATGTCTCGGGAGCTACAGAAAATGGCCTCTGAGCATTGTGGGAAATGTTGATGGGGGCTTGAGAGCATCCAGGGATAACCAATGGTTTTTCCCTTCTCCTGCCCCCACAGATGTCAGCACCAATCACTGCCCTCCCACTGGAGCCACTAGCCAATTAGCAAGCAAATGAGATGAGAATTGAAGCTATTTAGAAGGAAAGGGGCACGAGAGACCAGAGACAGAGAGGGAAAGCAAAATAAGGCAAACAAGATGCAGAGGGAAAAGAGAGAGAGAGGCAATAGCAGTGGCTATGAAATGTTTCTAATAAAGCAATTATATACAGGCTGTGCAATACAGTGATTTTATTGTTGGTTTGAGGGAAAATGTAAGATAAAACGATTGTATTTCACTGCATCTGGCTTATTGTTTAATAGTGGCAACAGCAGTATGATAATAATGATGACCTTAAATGATGTTAATGATTGTTATCAATAATGATTCCATTAAGTAATATAGTTTACAAGGATAGCTAAAGACTGGAACTGCTCATAATATCTGGCTCATCCAGTCAGAGTCTTACCTGAAGCAGTGAATGAGCTGGTGGCTGTGAAGCCATTTGCCACAGATCTCATAGCCTCTATAACACCGGCAGTCATATAGTGAGAGTGATGAAAATAAAGTGAGGAATATAATGAAGACACCTGAAACTGAGCCAGAGGGAGAAATAACAACTAACACACACAGGGAGAGAGAGAGAAAGATACAGGGAGAATATTAAAAGACACCACATTCTCCTACCAGTCTACACTGTGTAAGGTTGACCTCGCTTCAGGATTAGACATCTGAAATTTGACAGGTAATTATATAGAACGCGTGACCTACTTAAGCAGTGAGCTACAAGAGGTTGTGCTAAACTGTGAATATACTGTAGTAACGGCTAAAGGCCCTTGTTAGACACAACATGCAGTAAATACACAACACGGCAGGTTTGAGGACCTTATGTGACATTCCAACGTAAAGATTAGAGATTAGTAGTTGCAATTTGGGATCTGCGCAGTGTTTTAAATAGGATCTTGTGAACAGGTGTTTTGAGTTTTAGCTCCACAGTGGAATATCTAGATTGGCCAATCAGCATTCAGGACTGGAAATATCCATTTAAATAAAGAATATAACAGTAAATGCTTGTTCAACTGAAGGCTTCAGAAAATGTTTAACTGCACCTGCCATGAGTGAATGGGGACAATAACACATAAAGCCAGTTAAGATAGTTTATAAGCTAGTTTTATTTCTTTATTGTTACTTTTGTATTAAAAAAGCATTCCTTCTCTCTCTGACAACAGAGGTAAATTTAGCCATCAGCCATTATGTTCCAGTTCATCAGCTCCTGTTAAAGTTTTATTTACTTTTTACACACTGGACTGAACTAGTTTTGACTTGCGTTTGGTGCGTGGAGAGTTTTGAACCCGGTTTACCTCAGTTCACCCCTTCAGAGATGGTGTGGTGGGTTTTTACAGTACATAGCTGCACTGCACCACACACAGCACCGTTTCAGCTCCACAGACAACAATGTATTTCAGAACCACAGACAGCAGCGTGTTTCAGCAGCACATACAACAGAGTATTTCAGCACCACGGACAGCGACCCGTTTTAGCACCACATACAGCAGAGTATTTCAGCACCATGGACAGCAGCGTGTCTCATCACCACGGACAGTGTTCAGTGTTCAAGAGCATTGTTCAGCACCTGAAGACGCTAGTACTGACAGCACTTAATAAAAGCACAGAGCGAGTGAGAGAAGTTAGTGAGCGAGAAATTGCTCTGTCGTATGTATGTACCTTCAGCTGGAGGACGAGAGGAACTTGTGACAAATATCTCATTCTGTAGGCTGATGAGAAACTGCAGGGTCTCAGGAGAGACTGCATCAAGATTCGAGAGAGATGAATTGTTTTAGACCTTAAACTGGTTTCTAAGGGTTTTCTTGTGGTTGTCACAAGTTCTCTCTCTCGTTCTGTCTGTCTGTTCTGTTCTTTTCTTTCTTCCACTTATACATAACTGCCAAATTGAATATTGATTGTCTGTTTCTCTCTGTGTAATAATGGCACATTATATCTATACAATATTCCTCTGTAAACCTTTTTATGAGCGCTCATGAAGAGTCGCTGTAAATCTCTGTCGTCAGAAACATTTTCTCCGGGTTTTCCCTTGAACTCATAATGTTTTAGTATGCGGCGTGTGCCATAAAGCATCATTCCAAAAGACAAACAGATGGAGCTAGATGTGTGTTGGCTGTCTCATTGTTGTTAGTTGCTTTGTCCAGTTCAAAGGCTACAGCATATCGCGCTACTGGTTGATCCTGAAACCAAAACTTTCTAGTGCTTCACAAGCAGAAAAAAAGTAAAGCAGGCTAATGTCTTAAAAAATCTGTTGGTATAGTGATGAAGAAATACTGTACTTGCTACCGTAACAGTCAGAGCTGTTATGTACTTGAGTAGTTAAACAAACATGGAGTAGAGTAGGTAAAGTATATATTGTCAAGGTTTGTGAGCAGTGAGCACTTTTTGTATTTATTAAACGATTGAGATTGTACACTTATACTTGCTCACATTTCAAGTAAACAATTACATTTCTTAGATATGGATCATTTACACAAACCGTCCTCTAGTATATTTACTTTTAAGTGATGTAGAGCATCGATTTGACAGGATTTGAATTGCATCCAGGCTTTGTGGTTTCTTTCCTGCCGTGAGGCTGTTGTCTGCATCTGTGGAGAGAGACTGTCTATAGGCGTCTGTCTGTTTGCTTGTCTCTCAAAACAACCTCTGCTGGAGAGAGAGAGAGACACTGTGAGTGTGTGTGTGGATTGACCACAGGAGGCTGAGTGCCCTGTTTGGATATTCAGTGGAGCATATGACCTTTAAAAGCTGTGTGTGTGTGTGTTTTGCTGTACTTTGGGGACAAAATTGTGCCCTGAAGTTAGCTAAATCTGACAAAACCTCTCTAAGGGACGTCCTCAAAGCTAAAATTGATTCTACACAAAGGTAAATTACAAAAGAGATCTCTTTGATATTCGTTTCTCCAAGTCAGCGTTCTAAAAGTAATAACACTATAGAGCTAATGATATCTCAGTGAGCGATGTCTGTCAGCGATCATCTCATAATCTCTAACTTTCCTCTTGTCTATTTTCACAGCGAGTGTCATAACGCCACAGACCGTATCAAAGTCCGTGTGTGGGATGAAGACGATGATATAAAGTCCAGAGTGAAGCAGCACTTTAAGAAGGAATCTGATGATTTCTTGGGTCAAACCATCATCGAGGTGCGCATGTTGAGCGGAGAAATGGACGTCTGGTACAATCTCGGTATGTTTCACTTTACGCACAAAAACGCAAAGTTAATCTCAGTAGAATTTGATGTTTGTTAATCGCAAATGTAATGGGCGTAAGAATACACAGCACACACAAATAGGATGGAATAATCTGAAATAATCTAAAAAATTAACTGTTGAAATGTGTGTTTTTTACTTCTTCTTTCGTCAACAATCTTGGATGACCTTGTTGGGATACATTCTGAGATAGTATAGTTTTTGGCCAAGAATTTTATCTTTATGAAATTTAAGGGCCTGTGATTTGGAACACACATCTATAATACTCTATAAGTGTTCATTATTGCATGAACCTGATGCTTCTCACAAAACGTTCACGGTTTTATACATGCGCAGATGGCCGTGCGGTCTCGCAGAGACACATTTCTGACATTGTTGATGGTTTATGTGTTGGATTCTCAGATTGTTTTGCTTGGCTCGCTGCAGAAGCGTGTGGTTTTAGAGCCGTGGATCGGTCCAGACTCGACCGCTCTCTCCGTCTGTTCACATCTCTGAGATGTGTGAAAGATCCAGACACTCAGAAGATCATTTGGACACTTCAGCCCACACCAGACATCAATTACGGCTATAAAAGCCACACGTAGGAAGATCTTTCCATAAAGTGTTTAATTCTTATCCATATTCTGCAGCTGGCATTGACGTCGATGTGAAATTACACTTAACCCTATTTACTTTCCTGATACATTGGTCTTATTGTGCCCTGTCCATTAGAAATGTACAGTACAGTAGTAACTATTGGCTCTGAAATTAGTTTTTTTTAGGTCGATGTCAGGTTAACATGGTTAATAGTAGTCAATAGTCAGACTGCTGTTCTTGGTAATGTAGTCTGCTGTGAATGTTGTTCAATATTGACTGAGATTGAAGGTGTAAAGTTAAAGTCCCCATGAAACCGGAAGTTCGTTTTTAATTCCGTGTTCTGACGCATTTCCGTGTGAAACAGAATTTCGAATGAGGAAAATTAGTGGCCATGGCTTGTTTTTTCACTGCGATTTGATTGGATGTATAAAAACAGCCGTTGCATTTTGAAGTGGAATTGGGAACAGACAGTTGAAGGGGAGCAGTTAACAGATGCTCTTTTCAAGCCGTCTAACTTACATCATTTGAGATGGATAGTAGAAGAAGAGGGTAGAAGTGCATTTTCAGATTTGACATTTACATTTATTAATTTGGCAGGTTTTAACTAAACATTATGAGGGCACTTGAATTTTAAAAAGAGAATGACTCACATTGGTAAGCTATTGACAATAAACACTGTAATATTTCATGAAAAATAGGAATTGTATTTTTTAATTTTACTGGGACTTTAAGCTTCAGTCTAAAACAGACCCTCTTTCTGTGATTTACTGCACACTAGTGAAATTGAAGACATTTTGACATGGGCCATTTTATATTTGCAGTCTGACCTCGGGTGAGGTTTGTAATGGAACGAGGCTGTGAGCTGATGAGTTTTGGTCTGTGTCTGTCTGCAGGTCACTGTTCTGAGATCAGCTGTATTACACATGTTATTGACAGGGTCAGACAGGAGAGACGACCTGTAGCTCAAACCCTCTTCCATATCTCCTGCTCCTTTACTATCTATTGAATTTTTCTTTATCTTTTCAACACTGACAAACACACACTCATACAGACACGAGGACAGACGCTTGCACACACACACGCAGACACACACATGCACACACACACACACACAAACACAGACACAAGGACAGACGCGTACACAAATGCACGCACACACACACACACACACAGACACGCACTCTTTCTCTCCTTGACACAGACACGAGGACAGACGTGTGCGCACACACACACACACTCTCTCTCCTTGACACACACACACAGGTTCACCTCTCTCACTCTTGTGTCCCCTACAGAGAAGCGAACAGATAAGTCGATGGTGTCTGGGGCGATCAGACTGAAGATCAGTGTGGAGATGAAGGGAGAAGAGAAGGTGGCTCCGCCCCACAGCCAGTACACATGTTTACATGAGGTTGGTGTGACATCAGCACCCAAAATACAGTAAACAGAACAATAACAGAAAAGAAGATGTACTGGATTTCAAGGAAACCCAGAAATACCAAGAAATGACACGGCGTTGTTTCTTTGAACAATTATACACATTTCTAGCACGTTGCTGTGTCTTCTAATTAATCTCTTTGCTGTTTCCCAACATTTTGTCTAGTAGCACGTTTTTAAATAAAACATTTTGTCATAAAACAAACTTCCTTTCGATTAGATTTTAACATTAGATTTTGGTTTGCTGGAGAACGTGTCTTGTTTTGACCAAACATCCAAGAAGAAATATGATTTTTTTAAGTCAATTCATTTTTATTTGTATAACCCTTTTCATAAGACATATTTAAAGCAGTCGCACACAAAATCATTCCTTATCTTTTAAAGCCGCAGTGAGTGACAGTGAAAAGATAAAACAACCTCAATCAAATGTGTTTTTCTATTGATTCTCATGAATTGTAAATTTGTTATAATTTGCGCTCGTGTTTTAACATCACATGCACTGTTGATCAGAAGCCCTGCGGTGCTCCTGAGCGGGTTCTCACTTCCGTTTATCGATTTACAAGTGATGACAAACAGTAATAGCTCACAGGATCTCTTCACGAGTTTTGTGTTTCTGTGATCTGCACAGAATCTCTTTCACTACCTGACGGAGGTAAAGAACGGTGGAGTCGTGAAGATCCCAGAGGTCAAGGGTGATGATGCCTGGAAAGTTTACTTTGACGACGTGTCTCAGGAGATTGTGGATGAGTTTGCGATGCGTTTTGGTGTGGAGTCCATTTATCAGGCCATGACGTGAGTAAAGAACACTTTCTTATCTTTACAGGGTCGGTGTTGCACATTGTACAATAACCCTCATGGAAATGATTCTCAACTGCTCAAAATGAACGAGTGACTTTAGAAAACGTGCTCAGTTTGTTTTCTGCCAAAACAATTGTATTTCAGTGTTTTATTACTATCTTCCTCCCTCTCTCCCTCTCTCCGGCTCTTAGAATTTAAGAGCCTGTTTTATGTCGTTCCGCCCCCTACGCATGTGAAATGAACATCACCGACTGCTCTTCTCTGATGCTTATACACTTCAATAACAGCGTCTAGCTTGTGATAAATCCTCAAGGCAATCTGTGCTGAAATACGCCGCTCTTACCTTTAAGATCAGACTGATAAAAACCTTGCGGATCTGTGCTGAAATACCACACGTGCCTTGTCTTACCTGCGATATCTGATGCTACAACACATCACTGACAGATGGCTCAGAGCTCATCTTCTTTTTTTTTTTCTTGCTGAAAGCCCAATTGAGATTCTGTTGAACTGAAGTGGTTGCTTGGATAACACACGCTGCAGTTCTCTGTTGTGTTGAGCTGATATTTAACGCTCACGTCGGGCTCTTGTGCTCTCAACAAAGATGCTAGACATTATTCAGCGCTGACGCTTATTGTGCTTTGACAGGAATTTATGAAAGACTTGTTTTGCGTTTGGTCTCCACGAGGCCCCGTTGATGACTTACGGCCGTGTGAACGTGATGATGGCTTTATAAATCACGTTGTTTACTAGAATGACTGAGACCTTCAATGAAAAACTCTCGGTCTTCGTTCTCTCTCTCTTTGTTGGCCGATGAGAGGAAGGTAATTATGTGTAGCCTGATGTGTAGCCGCTCTGTTCTGAGGGCCCTTACCCTCGTAATTGCATCTAGAGTTTATGTCTCTCTCTCATTCTCTCTCTCTGCTTCTGGCGTAGTGTTCTATAGCATTTCAGTATAGGTGACTATAAAATCATTTATCAATGCTGAACCCTGCAGCCTGCAAAATAAACCTTTAGCTTAAATAGATTTTTATTTGTATGCTGTGTTATGTTAAGCAGTCGCTTTATGTTAACCCTCTGTCTACACCGCATGCGTCCGGTACGTTGCGACACGATAAAATAAACCATTACAATTGGAATTTTTGTCCAAACTGGATGCTGCGCGATGCGACAAAACATTTTTCTAAATGGTTTGCCGTGTTGCGCCGCTTGCCTCTGGTGTAGACAGGGGTGTTAGAGTTCTGATAGAGTAGAGAAAACTGGATAGAAAATGCGGGGTGCATTTGACGGCATTTAAAAGAGACAGGTTGGTTGGAAACCAAGTGGGAATACTGGGATGAGATTTCCAGAAGCGCAGGTGAAAGCTCCTGAAATTGAGGTTTGGTCAGCAGATGCTTACGTTCCCGAACCCTCGTTTTTATTTTGTCCTGTCAGTTTTTTCCATCAGTTTTTGTTTAAAACATTCAATTTTTTACAACGCTGGCACTGGACCTAAATCATGTTTTTTGTTTTCATTTAATAGTATTGCAAATTAACTTAATTTTAATTTCTTACAGTCAAATTTCTTAACACTGATTACTCTCAGTGCTTTTTCATAATAATTAAATAAATATATATTTTAAAGTGTGTGAGTGCGTGAGTGAATGAGTGAGTGTGTGTGCCCTGCGATGGGTTGGCACTCCATCCAGGGTGTATCCTGCCTTGATGCCCGATGACTCCTGAGATAGGCGCAGGCTCCCCGTGACCCGAGGTAGTTCGGACAAGCGGTAGAAAATGGATGGATGGATGGATATATTTTAAAGTTATATTTTCAGGGGTTTTACACTTTATATTATGACAGGACTGTATAGAGCTGATAGGAAAGCATTGGGAGAAGAGATAGCGGACTCTAAAGACTGGAATCGAACCATGAGCGCATTGCCGCTATATGTCTGCACGCTTACCACAGGGCTATCGGCGCCAACTTTCAATATGTTTTCATTCAATAATGATAGTGCTAGTTTGTAAAAATGAATGTTATGCGTTTAAATAGTATATTACGTATTACTTAGTAATAACAGTTGCTATTAAATTACAAATGTATTTACATTTACATTTAGTCATTGAGCAGACACTTTCATCCAAAGGGACTTACAAATGAGGTAAACAATAGAAGCTTATTTACTGACTGGTTATGTGATTTGTGTAATGTGGTGCTTTATACAGCGCTCTCTCAGCAGCGTTTGAATGGTGTGACGTTTTTATAAACCCGTCGATAGTCACAACCTTTTTTTATCTTCACCATAATTGGCTGCCGCCAGGCATTCTCCCGCTCTCATTTGCATCGAGAAGTTCCGAATTCCCCAAATGTGCGATGCTCTCATCAGCTTCTCTCCTCTGCTGTCAATCCCACAATCCCCTGCCTTAACCTGCTGCTCTGCTCCTGAAGAAAATGAATTGAAAATTCATGCTCTGTTGCCAGCAGACACAGACTGAAGATACACGGCAGAGCTGACTGCACACCTAATCCATAAAGAAACTCTGCATTTATGGTGTGTTTTAATAATACATACGAACACAAATTTAACACGGTAAACAACCTTTCTTAATGTTCCAGCGAGACCTGCTCAGACAGTTTATGACTCTAAAAGTTTGTGTCTATGACGATACATTTTGATTCATTCAGACCTAAATCATCGAAGGACATTAAGTTATTTATATTCATCCATATGAAATGCACGTGTATGATGTTTTTTAAGCACAATTGTGGCATTACAATACATATATATATAAGTGGGGCAGATGCAATAGAATAATGCACGTCTGTGTATATTGTGTAAATGCATGTTGTCATATCTGCAGGTTGAACTTAAAATCTGTTGAAAGATGTCTAAAGACGACCCTACCCAGAATCCCTCTGATAGTACAGTACGTACTGTATAGTGACAGTACGTACTGAATTTAAATAAGTACCTACCTATCGGCCGTTAAAACAGTACGCTCTATATAGTATGAGTGGGTGTAGTATAAATACATTTCAGACATGTTACTTGGTCATGTGACGCCATGTTTTATTGTCATGTGACCCGTATGCTCTTTAACCTTTGATGTTTTTACAACAACCTACATGTGAACGTTTATAAAAACATAATTTAGTCACTAGAAATTAGTTTATTGGCACTAACATTAAAAACGGACGTCCACCTTAAAGTTTTCCTTTCCTAAAGTTTACTTTTTAAATGTGACCGTTGCTCAGCTCCCGTGGCATCATGGGATAGAAAGTGTCCATCCGATCCACACTCACCAATCTCGGCGGAAGTAGTCGACCATCCGGGTATTTCTCACACACTGTTATTTGCGTACTTAAGTTTTGTACGTACTACTTGTGACTTATACTCATTTTCGCCTACTATATAGTATGGAAGTAGGCGATTTCAGACGCAGCCCTTGTGTTCATCCCGATGACCTTTCCTCGACCCTATGATAATAAAGTTATGTGATCCGCCCCTGATGTTATTAAAGTTGCAGGCCATATTTTGTACCGTTCAGCGCTTTTTATTGCTGAAGGAGGGAAAATGAATTCAGACTGAAATCTTTGACCATCAGCAATACACCGAGCCTGCACATCACGTAAAACACATTACATAGAAGCTTCTTTACATTTCTGTTTTTGATATAAACCCAGTTTTCTTTCTATCGCGGTCGTTGACATGAGTCATTTTATATGATTGTTACAGGGCATTATCATTTTATTTAAAATTATTTAAGAGTTAACATCTATAAATAAAATAGCCTGTGGCAGTGATTGTTATTGAATAGTCTAGTGAATCAAATGTTTCAGATTAAATTTACTTTTATAATACTGACACATTTGCAAAAACAGCTTCTGTGACACATGAGTTAAATCCAAAAGACAGCAAAGAAGCAGTAAAACAAACATTATAAATGACAATTAGATGAACCATAATGGAAATTGTACATACATACATACATATATATATATATATATTTATCATTATTATTATTTTTTTATCTCTTGTACATTAAAGCACTGAAACATATCTCATAGTCTTCCCAGTTGACATGTTTTACAGTTTTCAATATATACCATCATACCGGTCAGCTCTACTATTCTAAATAAGACCCCATTCTCATGTCCCGAGCCTAATGAAGACACAAATCCTGAAAATATCACAGGGATCATGGACAAGATTGCAATTCAAGAGTCGGATTGCAGTGAGCGCATGGAGGTTAAAGAGGACAGCCGAGTGAAAAGACAGGTCAATACTTTGAGTCAGGTTTTATTTTCCTGATTTACACAGCAGCTCAACAGACCGATGGAGCGGCGAGGAAAGGATTTCGAAAACGAGGAAAGAGCAAATGGCTGGAAGAAATGCAAGCTGTTACCCGGCAACAGGAAGACAACGGCCTTCCATCAAATATCATTTATTCTGATTTTGCCGTCGGCGTCTTTCGATCATGTTTAAGACAGAAATATAAGCAGGACGGGAAAATGCTTCACGTTTTCTCAGAGGCCTTATAAAATTCTCCCGTGTGTCATGATAAGGTGATCCGGTTCACGGGTCACGCTATCAAAACTGATGAGATCCAAATTCATGTCTGCAGGCGTCACGCAGCTTCATCTTACCTGTGGTTCTTGACTGGTTTTGCGTCAGATATAGAATATTCTGTTAAGAATTGTTATTTGGGTGGTTGTGTAAATTGTTCTTTTGAAATGGGGTCTGTAACTTGTTTGATTTCTGTAAAGATCGTTTAATGTATATCATGAAACTAGCTAACAGCCCAACATCAGGGAATGTCTGTATGTGAACACATGCATACACACATTTATGTTACAATGAAATGTGTTTTCAGTCAGCGGGTGTGGCTTAAACCAGTAGGTTTGGCTTCATTCTGCATGCATATCCTAAAACAATGGGTGTGGTTTCAATAAGTGGGTGTGTCTTCTATCAGCCAGCATGAATTGGAGAAGTGGGTATGGTTTTGTTCACCTTGTGTGACTTAAGACAGTGGGTGTGGTTTCAATAAGTGGGTGTGGCTTCTGTCAGCCAGCATGAATTGGAGAAGTGGGTGTGGTTTTGGTCACCTGGTGTGACTTAAGACAGTGGGTGTGGTTTCAATAAGTGGGTGTGGCTTCTGTCAGCCGGCATGAATTGGAGAAGTGGGTGTGGTTTTGTTCACCTTGTGTGACTTAAGACAGTGGGTGTGGTTTCAATAAGTGGGTGTGGCTTCTGTCAGCCGGCATGAATTGTGGCAGTGGGTGTGGAAATAGCTGCCTTAAACAGTGGGTGTGGCCTTAGGCAGTTGGCCTTTATCCCCTCTTAAACAATCGTTTTGCTTTACATATGCATGCACAGATGTATGTTTAGATGTGTTGAAGTGTATACAGTATAATGTTGAGAAACACTCATGATGTTATTCAACTGTTTCATGAGAATCGTTTCATTAGGTTTTGAATCTCTCTTCTGTCTGCTTTGTCATCGTCTTTCATTTGAAGCCAAGCTCATGGCTGTTTGCTGCTTATTTGTGGCCAGCATGAATTATTGACATTAAATGTGTTTATGAAAATGAAAAATGAGAAAATGAACACAAAAATGGGAAATGTGTTTATATAGATTATTTATTTATGTGTTGCATTCAACATGACAAATAGCACTGTGTTGTATTTGTGTGTAGCGGTACACGTGTGAGTTGCTGTACTGCAGCACGCGCGCGTGTGTGTGTGTGTGTGTGTGTGTGTGCGTGTGTGTGCGCAGCGTTGAGTTTCAGCCCTGCAGGTCTCAGTCTATTTTTAGTGATCGGATTCATCCCTCTTTTCTTTCTCTCCTCTTAAATCTTTCTTTAATGAGTCTTCTTTACGGGCAGCCGTTACTGTTCTCCGGCTCAACACACGAGCAGAATCCATGTTTCTTTTCCTTGTTAATTCCAACAAGATTCACATCTTTTACATCTGCACTTCTTTTTCTCGTGATGGTGATGTTGAAACCTACCCGATTAACATTCTCTTTCTAAATCATCTGGATGGGAGGCACAGCGTTCCTTTTGACTTGTTTTGTGTTTGGTGCTCAATATGAAATAAATGTGCTTTATTTCCAAGTGAAATATAGTGTTATGATTGTGTTATCGGTGCTGAACGGCTGAATGACTCGATCTAACATCTGCTTCTCTCTCTTTTTCTCTCTTTTAGTCATTTCTCGTGTCTGTCCTCTAAGTACATGTGTCCCGGCGTCCCGGCGGTGATGAGTAACCTGCTTGCCAACATTAATGCCTATTTCGCTCACACCACCACGGCGACCACCAACATCTCCGCCTCGGACCGATTCGCCGCATCCAACTTTGGGGTGAGTTAGACTTACTGCTTTGGGATCAATTCTAAATCAATTTTATGAATGGCTACATGGATGATTTTTTTTACGGTGTTCTCTCTTTTTTCCATTGGTGTCGTGCAGAGGGAGAAGTTTGTTAAACTTCTGGATCAGCTTCATAACTCTCTGAGGATTGACCTCTCCAAATACCGGGTGAGTAAGAGCAACGGTTACAGACGAGAGATCCTGAGATATTTTTCCTGAGGCTCTACAGATGCGTTTTCTGTTTCCCTTACTGAGGAACATCTCTTATCTTTTATTCATCGCCATGGAGATAATTAAACCTCTCCATCACTTTTACTGATCCAGCACCTTAATTTACGAGGACATTCAAACACTTTGCGAGCTCTTCGTTGAACCCAAGCCGACGTGCGTTCACTTTAATGCACAGATGCGGATACAATTTGACAAAGTGGCTGAGAATGAAGAAGCTCTTCCTGCTTCTAGAATTGTGATGTCTCTTCAAATCTAGATGAGGGAAATATCACTGGATCAGTGAGGCGTTTTGTGTCGAGCAGTCGTGTGTTTTAGTCCATGACCTCTAGAATTCACTTGTAGACTGTGTGGTCCATCTACAGTTCTGTCTCATTCTTCCACAGCACTGACAGGGCGATCACATACACACACTCGACAAGCCGGCGTCCGGGGGATTCTGTGCTCTTGTTACCTTCTGCTGTCTGCCGTCAGCTTCCAGGCAACACACACTGACAGTAAAACACTCCCCGTCTGTAGGACTCGCTGGATTTGACTCTAATGAAATTCAGAAAGCAAAGTGAATTTCCTTTCCTTACTACTTGGAGGGATATGGCCGATGCACGTTTATTAGATACATTTTTGCGAGCTGATGGGTTGTCTACATCATACAGTAGATAGGTTACATACGAACACTTTGTGAACTTCGTAAAAGACTGAGCTTGTCTTTAAAAGCAGCACAATGGCTATGTTTGTGTTGCAGCTGATTCCCAGAAAGTTTCCGCTAAAGAACAGGTGGATTGAAGAGGCCAAATAATCTGGATTTGAGTCAATTTGATGAGAAATGTTTGAGTTCATATTGAGATCTTCATTAATCTTTTGATTGGAGACGAGACAAATCTGAGCTCAGTCGGAAACTCTAATGACAGAGACATTTGTGAGATTTATGACTCTTTTTCTCCGGAGAAATATCTGAGATAAGCAGGAGACTTAATCGCATTGATGTCTTGGAGAAATCTCATGTGTGATTAGGCTGTAGTTGATAGATGCCGGGTGTATCTCCCCTGGAGACGTCCTGATGATTTTTCATCAAAACTCTCCTCTGATTCTGACACACGGTTTAATGATCTCTAACCTGAGCAGTCTGTTACCAGCCGGCCTGAAGCCTGGACCATATGTTCACTTCTCCAATTTTCTCTGAACTTTCACATAGTCCAAACCCATTTGGGTTGAATATGTTTATGTAAAGACGCAGTCTGTCCTGTCTGATTGTGAACTTTTATTTTGTTTAATTTGTATATTTAAACGCTTCTGTCACACACAACATTAATACTAAACACTGAAAAAAACGATACTTTAAACTAAATTAAATTATGGACTCAACAGAAATATGTTATCTCTACTCACATACTTAATGTATGATGAACTTAACTGAACTGAGTAAACTTAATCATGTTATTATAGTTTTGATTTTAGTTTTATTAATATTGTAAATTAGCTTTTATTATTAGATTTACATTTTTTGTGTTAATTTTAGTTATATTTTAGCAATTTTGGCATATGCTTTTGTCATTTTATAATTTATTGGTTTATTTTTAATGTTGCTATATACGATTAATTTATTGTTATTTTAGTTTTAGTTTATTATTATTATTTTACTGCTTTAAACTTACTTCAGTTTATTTTTGAGGCAACATTTCAATTTTTCCTTGAGTTAAGATTTTCCGAATCATTTTTAGGTCAATATTTGATTTGATTTCAATGAACAGGAACGTTTTCAAAGTTTTAATTTTAGTAAACTAAAATGACCTTTAAAGTTTTTAAGTAGAGATAACATGCTTCCATTCCAATTCATTTATCTCAACTCAAATGGATTAAGTAAAGTGGTTCAAAATAATTGTGTTGTGTTAACTTGATTTATTGAAGTAAATTGAGCAAGCATCAAATATTATTTTGATCTACTTGATTGAAACATGTTAATTTAAAATGTAAACATTTTGCTAAGCCAAAGCAGTGCTGATTTTAGTCCGGTTTACACAATGCAATTGTGTTTGAACATAAAACCTAATACAGTGGTGTTAAAACAAAATGAATTGTTTAAATAAAGCGAACAGTATCGTAAAAATAGTTTTTTAAGTCTACAGATAAACCACATTTTAGAGTCAGTTTTAGCAAATCTTTGTTGCTGTTCTACCCTTTCTAAGAATGATTAGAGTCGCAGCATAACTCAAGACGGCAGCACATGATTGTCAATCACTTTTCTCATTCAGACAGAAGAAAGTCAAGTCATTATGTAACTGTGCTCAAAACGCGATGACATTTCAAACCCATCAGCACGATTTAACAATCATCGCACCGACGCCGCCTCCCGCACGCTTTCTTCTGAGGGACCTTCGGCTGCGCACACGTCTGCGGCGTCTGCGCACACATGGCCTCGCAGCAAAATATACTGTATTTCTTCACGGTACAGCGAGCACGCTGATAGCTTTACAACCCGAGAACACATTTTCTCTGTCTGTTCTGGCTTTTGCTTGGCTGCTAAATTATGACTTATTTTGTCACTGATGCTCATGAGGATGGTTTGGGTTATTAATATTGCCGGTGCACAATGCAGCCGGGGGAACCAAGATGGCACAACGTTGGCATATATTCAACCATCTGCATCTCTGCCAAAGTCTGAACAAACAGAGTCAAAGTGTTTATCTGAATGTTAGACACATTTTATTGGATCTTCTGCACTGCCAGGGACCCACATAAAACTTGAATTGGACATCAATGGCTCTATAATGTTTTTTATATGAGTTGATGCTCAAAAAGGCAGTTTCCTGCGTATTAAGTGTAAGTCGTCGTCTTTACGCTGACCCCTTTATTCAACAAACTGCTGATTTATAAATGTCATATTATATCTAGGATCAAAGATAACTTGAAAATGTCAACGATGTTAACAAATGTTCTCATATTTTCAAATGGTGTCTGATTTATTCGGTGTGTAGGATAACTTCCCTGCTGGAAACCCAGAGAGACTCCAGGACCTCAAATCCACCGTTGACCTGCTAACAAGCATCACCTTTTTCAGAATGAAGGTACAGCGCGCACACACACGCACGTACACACACACACACACACGTTTAAACAGGCTGTTAAAGTGGGATGAAGGAGTGTGACTCAGCAGCTCTATATTTTAAACAGTCTTAAACACACAATTAAAAGCCCTCATGCATTGAATGACAAAGGGAATTGTTGAAAATGAAAGCACCGGGGTTCTCCTGCCGTCACGGGAGCTCAAAACATTGTGGCAGTTGTTGTGAATTGTGATCTAGACACTGTGAGACTTTCCTGAATTAAACGGCAGAATATATTAAACACTCCAATTATCAAATTTCAACACTTTTTCCAAGAAATATAAAGATCAGCTTTCACCCGATAATTCTTAATCACTTCTATATTACATGATCTGTAGGGTGACATCCGGTGTTGGGTGTAAATAGTTACTAAGTAATTAGTTACTGTAATTTAATTACTTTTCCCTTAAAAGGGATTACGCTTATTTTTCTGTAATTTAATTACAGTTACTTACAGTTAATTCAAAGTCTAACTTTAAAATGCGTGCATCAATGTATCTTTCCCACATTTGTAATACTTTAGTCAGTTAATGGAGTACTTTATGAAGTCATATATTATTAATTTGAATGAATTAAGAGTCGTTTCGTGTCTATCCTTGAATCACTTGAACTAATCAAGGTTGATGTAGGATATAGAAAGTTATTAGTAATTAGCATTTAAATACTTTTTGGAGAGAGTCATTTGTACAGTAATTTAATTAAATGTGTAATTAGTAACAATTTATTCATTACTTTATCAGAGTAACTAACTCAACACTGGGGACATCATTTGCATGTTATTGGTGTCACTTTACAACGATGACTCATTTGCATCAGTTAATGCTTTAGTTAACACGGGCTAACAATATGTTTTGAAAACTTTTATCCATCTTTGTCAACGACGACAAAACAATCATTTGACCATGTAGGTCCTTCTGCATTAACTAATGTGAACAGATTCATTTTAAAACCTAAATGTTCAAACCAACGTAAATTAAAATGAAAGAACGGTGTGGAAGTTTCGCTCGATGTTGATGCGTGTTGAATAATGTTGTTAATTGATGTTAACAAATGGAAACTTACTGTTAAGTGTTGCCATGATAATCGTAATGAGAACATTGTCACAATTCAAAAATTCTTAATGGTGTTTAACAAGCCTTCATTTATTTTAATGCAAAATAACATAATGCATTATTTACTGCAAAATGATTGCATAGGATGGAATATGAAGTGGACGTAAGATTGCAGATTTGTAAATCTGATATATTTGGGTCATTGACATCAGAGTCAATGCATTGTGTGATAATCGCCTGAGGTGCAAATGAGTTTCAAATCACATGTTTTCTGATGAGAGTTCTGCTTTAACAGATGTGTTTCACTTCAGCAGACACAGATAAAGGAGAACGGTACAGAGAATATCGTTCCATTGTTTTTTCATATGTTCCACTTCATCAGGTTTATATATAAGCTGTGCGTCTTAACCGTCTTAAATGAAACATTTCTTACCAGCACTGCAGGGTTTCAATGATTTCTCATTTGTTTGCATAAAATAGAATATCTTGCTCGTGAAATACATTGAATTTATTTGAGCGCACGAACAACTGACCTGTTTTGAGCTTCCATGACAATCAGATTTTTTTTACGTAGGCCATTTCTATTTGTGAGTATCGGTCATATACATGGGAAATTTATTCAGAGTAAAGTGTTTGGGGATTTGTACTGCTTAAGGACTTTTTGTTCTTCTAGCGTTAGTTAAGAGAACATCACAGCAGCGGCGGGCCTAAGATCGCTGTTAGTACACTGAGGCCAAGTCTCTGTTGTGCAGTTAAGATGCATTTTAATAAATGACAGCCTATTGCATCTGCAGGTCAATACGAGTTGTAAAAAAGCCTTCATATCCAATACAGAGAATAAATAGAGATTGATTTTTCTCCTGTTTCTCTCCTCCCAGGCTATTAAAGTTAATTTTCTCACATCCACACACATTTGCCTTCAGATTGTCACATTCAGTGCTGCTTGTGAAACGTCTTTGTGTTCACGTGTGTGTTGGAGTTGTTTTGGGCTTAAGTAGGTTCTGAAATAAGGTTCATGTTTTATAAAGCGACAAGATTAGCTTTGGGATAGTTCACCCAGAAATAGTAATTCTTATTTACCCCCATGTCTGCTCTTTAACTTGAAATATTTGTTTAAAAGTTGTAATGGAAATTTGCTAAGACTTCTTTAACGTTAACATTTTTTCATTTGTGACCCTGGACCACAAAACCAGATTTTTTTTTAGTAATAGCCAGAAATACATTGTATGGGTCAAAACGATCGATATTTCTTCAAAATAATTAGGATATTAAGTGAAGATCATTGACGATATTTTGTAAATTTACTACCGTAAATATATCATAACTTAATTTTTGTGAGTAATATGCTATGCTAAGGACCTCATCTGGACAACTTTAAAGGAGATTTTCTCAAAATTTAGATTTTTTTAAATACTTGTATTTCGGCCAAATGTCGGAAAATGGAAAGCTTGTTTATTTAGCTTTCAGATGATGTAAAAATCTTTTTTTCTTTGAAGAAATGACCCTGAATTCTGGTTTTGTTGTCCAGGGTCACATTATTTAAGGTAACTAAATGACTGTTGTGGTTGAAATCAAAGATTACAATTCAAAACTTGACTCATGGATTTTAGCAAGTCGTGCAGAAGAGATGCATTAGGAGATGATGTCACAGCCGACACACACACACACAGTTTTGTCAGTTCATTAAGCAGATCTCAGATCCTATCAAAAGAGCGCTGTCACTTTAATGATTGACAGTTCAGCGGGCAAATCAGTAAAGTGCAGTTAAAGAGGAAGAGGAAGCCCCGCCCACCGAGAGAGCACCGCCAGGCAGAGAATAAAAACTTTAACTGTCACAATGCATTATGGGTAATGAAAGAGCGCCCATGTCAGGGCGATGTTTATGCCTCCCCTTAGTGCCCACGTTCAGAAACACCAACACGCCACGCTCAGAGGAATGGGACACATTCGTCGCTTACATAAGACAGACATGCGTAAATATATACTCTATTTTTTTACTTAACATATACTTTCGACCTGGAGGATTCTTAGAACAAGAGACAGGCTTTGTGCGTGTGTCTGATTATTTGTGTTTGTGTAGTCAAGCATCATCACGTCTACTGCAGTTACCCAGAGTTCGTGAAGAAAAGTGTTAAACCTCATTGCATAACTTGTGTTACAGATGTAAATGATCCTCATGGAAATGTTTAATCTCATAGGTTTGCATTGACAAAGACATGAGAGACTTTTTAAAAGCAGAATGTTGTAGAGAGCTGAGCCAGTAAGCAACCGCAAGACAATGAAATCAGGAGAACTTACTGTACATCCATAAAACAATGCACTAAAAACACATCAACCGCATAACAACAGACTAAAAACCACCAACAACATCTCGGTGAAAAGCACTTAGAGCACCTCAGGAACGGCATCCAGACCGATTTTAACACCCAAGCAACCACAGAGCATCATAGGAAACCACCGACGAAACATAAAAATCAACATGTTCGTGTGTGTGTTATATTTGAGTAATGTGAAGTGGTTTTGTCTTTTAGGTTCAGGAGCTTCAGAATCCTCCCAGAGCCAGTATGGTGGTTAAAGATTGTGTTAAAGCATGTCTGGATTCAACATACAAGTACATCTTTGACAACTGCCATGAGCTCTACAACCAACTGCTGGACCAGGTAAGAGGAGAGAGAGAGAGAGAGAGAGAGAGAGGAAGAGATAGAGGATAGAGAAGATATCGAGAGATATAGATGGAGAGAGAATCGATCTAGAAGATTATATGAGCTTGATCGAGAGACGAGAGACGCGATGTTCTCTCGCGCTTCGTGATCATCCAAGCGTAGTTAGACCGGCTCTGCTCTCTCGTAGGGAGCTCTCGGAGATCTCGAGAGAGAGAGAGAGAGAGAGAGAGAGAGAGAGAGAGAGTGGTTTTGTCCAGTGATACATGGTGTTGAAATGTTTAATCTGCTGCTCAGTTCATGTCATTCAGATGCTTCATGGTATTTCAGTCTCAGGGAAGCGGTTCTATTTCTGTTTCGTTGCAGAATGCTGATTTTATTTGTAGTGCGGTTTTATTTTGTGTATCAGGAGATTCATTCTCTTCATCGTGACGTGATAACAAGACCATCCGATTGCATTGAATGAATGTACTTTTCAGAGTTTTCCTTTTTAATTTGCCATGCAAGTAGTTTTTCACTTTTATTGCTATAACAGTGATGATTTGTCCTAGCCAAGCCTGCTTTTAATCCGCCTTACTGGCCCATAGGTTATTGTATAACAGTTTTTTATTTTAAGTATCTTAGGTTTTTTTGTGGTTGTGGTGTGGTCCTGTTCCGACAGTTGAATTCCTTTACTGTAAATTATGAGTACTGTCATTTCTAGCTTAGCAAACTGCAGTCTTACAAAGTAGATTCTCCATTACTGGTGTGGACAGTGACCCTCTCATAAGAACAGTTACACACGACAAGAAGATTCCTCACGGTCCATCCACACTGTACATTACACACATGCACACACACCAAACATGACATAATGCTTTGACCCCTGAGTTCACACACAATTTCTCATCTCACACCGAGTTTGTTACGCTCGGTGAAAATTGTCCCGTGCTTTTCTTTCTCTTCATTGTAACTCCCTAAAATGCACTAAAATAAGACTATAAAGCTGTTTCCCATGTCAGCGTGTCTGCTGAATTGCGAATTTGACCTTCTAATAGTCACATTACTGGCTTCACTGAACTGTATGTCCTCAGACCCCTTCTGTGAGACACAAGACCCTTAGGGGGTCTTCCATAATATTTAAACACACCTCGTCATCCACACACCTTACACATTAAACAGAGATCACTCTCACTGTCTGACCTTGTGTGAGAATTGTCTTGTGTTTAATGTTTAATGTTCCTCAGGGCGTTCCTCTAGCGTTCTTCTGGGTAGTGACAGAAACTGAAAGATCTTGTTGGGATTTGTTGAGTTTTGCTGCTTGATTGGAACGCTCGAGTCATTCCAGATTTACAATCGTACACACTTCTCTTGATTCTCCTTCCTACACTACATTTCACCCGCCGTAACATTTTCATTTGTACTTTCATGTGACCACAGGAAGAGTTGAGTTTACATGAGCTTCTTGTAATGAATCGGCAGGCCACGTTTTATGCTACAATCATGAGGAAATATGTTGCCTAAAAACGATAACAATGACTAAGGTTACATGGACATCAGTAATCGAATGATTTGCCTTATTTAAGTAAGACAAAATTATGATTAAGTTGTTTACAGGAGTTGCTTTGTGAATATTCCTTTCATGTTCTCCGTTTCACGTTATAGTACATAGATCGATTATACGTATTCTGTAATTGTACGTCCCCACCAGAACGACCCCTCCAGAACGCCATTCCTGCTCTTACGGCCATCAAGGCACTTCGTAACATCAACATCTTTAAGAATTGTTAACATTATCCTCGTTTCCTTTTGGAAAACAAGCTTGAAGCCATGCTCTTTTGTTTGCCGTCAAACGGTCGACCACTGCTATGTGTGTATCCTGTCGCAAAGTGCTGTGAAAATCCGGTAATAAATGCGTTTAAGATATGTACATGTCTATACTGCACTTCGATAATGCGAATAAAATAGGAATACTCCACACGTCTTAATTCGATTTGTGTTTACTACGATTATGACTTTAGACGGATTACGGTCATCAAAAATCTGTGTACATGGTACATTCTTAATCAGAGTATTGTCTTAATCGTGTTAATATTGATGTCCATGTAAACGCAGTGTGTCACATTGTTTTTTATGAAATGACACTTCAGCTCTTAAATTTCAATTTATTTAAATAATCAAGTTATATTGGACAAAACAAGAAATACATAAACATGTTCAAATACTATTTAAATACAATCAGCTTTTTCATTTGACATAATTATTAATATTCCACGTAGAATCTCTGTTTTTGTCTTTAGATTTTAAAGTGATGACCTGGACATATTCTTGCCAGTTTTTAGCAAGATTAAAGGCCATTGCACATTGAGTCCGAAATTTGCGTCCGAAATTTTTGCACGTTAAAAAACAATTACGACCTCACGTTGTGTCAATCACATAAGCACTGCCTCCGATATTTTCGTCCGTCATAAAAAAATTCGGACTGGGATTGATTTTCTGCTTTTTTCGCATCCGTAGCAAACATTTTGAGAGGCGTTTTGACCATTCAGAGACAACGTACAAACGAGCGTCAAATACGAATTTCGGACTGCATGTGCTAAGACTCTTTATAAATGAACGTCTTTTGGAAATCTGAGTGATTTTTGCACAGATTCTCATCCACAGGCAAACACCCAGTGAATCTCCATCAGCCCTGTATGACTGCTCACAAACCCTCGGCCAGAGGAGAGGGATGAATCTCTAGCGGAGGAAAAGTTTATTTTCAGTGGCTTTGGATCAGAAACATCTCATCCTTGTTGGTAAATGAGGCAAAAGCCTGTGCAGGGGAAGTAGGACTTTATTTGTGGTATCAGAGTGGGTGCATTGAATGTTCCTTCTCTTGATGTCTTATATCTAAAATATAACAGAATTCCGGAAGGGGGGTTATATAATCACGTCAGGAAGCTCTTAAGACACGAGTGGGGTGGGGGGGGGGTCAGAAACAATCGAATCCTGTTAGTGTGATGTGTGTGAGAGAGATAGAGGGAGACACGGAGGTTGAAGAATAAAGAAACGTGGATGAAGGGAATTGAGATTCAGTTCCCAGTGATGTTCACTCTGGAGTTTCTGAGGGATTTAAAGCAGCTCTCCCGACAAATCCAGGCACCGTTCAAGTCAAAGCCTCCAATCAGAAGACCCGAATAGAACTCAGATGTTGCTCTCTGCATTTTTTCAGCTCAGAAATGTGCAACATTCCGTTCAGGAATATTTCACAAATCTGCCCTGCGTGTTTTCTCTCTCGTTCAATACCATGTTACATCTCATTACAGAAGTCAAATAGATTGAAAAGCAAAATAAAACTCAAATAGAAATTCTCCTGAGGTATGAAAGAGCAATAAAATGCTTCTTTTGTGACTGCGAGACCTGTGTAAAGAGCTTCAGCGCACAGGATGAAATTACTCCAAACTCGCCACAGGCATATTTCACCAGAGAATCACCAAACAGAGAAATTATACAGACAGAAAAAAATGAGAGAGAGAGAGAGAGAGGGATTGTTCCATACTTGAGTGAGGAAGATCGAGGAAGAGTCCATCATGTGCTATGCAGATAGTTGTGCTTCAGGCGGTGGGTGTGTTTGTGTGTTCTGTCTTGTAATATTATTTGTACGCATCGCATCACTTTGTGTTGAGGGTGTGTTGGTTTCTCAGAAAGTCTTAAGAGACTTTGGGTAAATGTGTGTTTGTTTGTGGGTGTATTTGGGATGAATGACGGAAGTGTTTGGCGCTCTGGAGAGTGGAAATGTGCAGTCTGTATTTTTCTGCTTGAATCAATTCTCACTAAAATCTTATTTGATGTGCGACGTTTTTAGTGGAGGTTTCGTTAAATCTGTAATTCCTGTGAATCGATTTTATGTAGACATCATTTTTTCATATCATCATTTTCTCATTACTCTTCGTCCACTTTTGAAGTCAGTCAAGGTGTGTTGGGGTTCAAATCGATGTTCATAATCAATGTCCCCTTTTTTCTCTCTCACTGCAGGGGCGGGGCTTTAGATTTGACAGTGTTATTCATGATTAGCAGGAAATCAAATCTTTAAATTAAAATACACAAATGTAAACACACACTCGCATTTAACCAGCGCGAGAGATTTACTGTGAGCTTTTGTACTCATTTCTTTTCTCAAACAGCGGAAGCGCACAAACGCACACAAACACCCCTGAGGAAAATCCATCCCGTGTCTGAAGTCACATTTGAGAGGAGTGACTCAGCTGTGTAGTGTGATAGTGTGTAATGTTTGTGTACACTGTGAGTAAGGGGGTTCTTTGTCTCAACATGTTTGTCTTAGTGTTTTTTATAGCACTGTATATGTCGCTGTGACATACATGAATAGTGTGTGTGCACATTTTTTTTATTTTTATATATTGTCATTTTTCCTGTTTGTAAAAATGTAATTAGTTTCTATGTAAATTAAACCTTTCATGATGTTCCGCATTCTGTCCATCCCAGGGAATCTAGAACGAATGTTTCTTTCATTTCTGTAAGGCGAGCAGCAGAACTCTGTGGACTGTAATCTAATTCAGCACACATTACTCAACACCCTCAAGGAGCTGGATTCTCAATCCAAAGCGCATTTCTTACGCTCACATACTCAACCCAGATTTCAGCATGAATTCCTGTAAAGTCTGCAGTACTTTGTGCTCAGAGACATTAGTAGTGGAACAAGTGTGTGTGCTTTCATGATTTAAAATCTGCCTCTCAGCATGAAGACTTGCCTGTAAGATACTTTCAGTCAAGGATTAAAGCGCAAGCATCTAGTTATAATGTCATCATCGAGAAACAGCAAGAAACGCGTTCGGTCTGATCGGCCCCTCACAAAAGGTTCTTTGTGGCAAAAAAATGTTACTCCTATTATAAAAGTAGGAAAGATATGCTTCTTTGAAGAACCTTTGACTACATGGAAACAAACATGGTACTTCTATGGCATCGGTGTGAAGAACCTTTTAAGCACCTTTATTTTTAAGAGCGTACTTCCTTCTGACCATATTCCAATGCAAGCATGTTATAAGTGGACCTCAGGGAAAGAAATCCAAATATTACTTTTGTTTGTGATACTACAGTCGTGGCCAAAAGTTGTGGCAGTGACATACAGTTTGTATTTTGCAAAGTTTGCTATTTATGTATTTGAAGATAATGTTTCTATGGTATACTGGATATCTTAAGTTAGCATATTTTACGTTTCAAAGGCGTTTATTGGCAAAGACATAATATATCCAAAGAGTCAATATTTTCAGTGTTGAGCCTTGTTTTTCACAACCTCTGTAATTCGCTCTGACATGCTAGATAATTACTTCTGGGCCAAATCTAGACTGATGGCAAATGTTTCTTGCCTTCTTAGTGCTCCGAGATGATCACAATTTGTGGGCTTCTGCTTATCCACTCGCTTTTTGAGGATTGACCACAGGTTCTCTACATGGGATGGACATCTGGGGAGTTTAAAATGGGTCGGATCACTCATAATACTCTATAAACAATGTGAATAAATACCACAACAGTTAAAAGCAGAGACTTTGCAAAAGATAACAATTATGTCACTGCCAATACTTTAAGCCCCGACTGCATTAAAAAAGCGACCAATCAGAATGCGCAACTCTTTAAGCGCTGTGAATTTTAATTCAGCACCATGGACAGCTCCACGTCACTGTTTTTTGTCTTTTTCTGCGCAAGAAAACTGTAGATTCTCAGGAGCCTGAGAGGTCCAAAGCTCTGGGGGTTCGTAGAGAATCGTCCTGCTGTGGAACACAGCCCAGAGAGATGCCAGAAATAGACTGGCATGATGCCCAATTGTCCATCAAATACGCTTGATATGATCTCAGGCAGAAAAGCATTGTGAGAGTCGGTGATGGCGGGGAAGGGGGGATGGGTGAGAGTTTTTATTCTGCCACTCGGATCTGTGACAAATATCCATCATCAGAGTAAACTCTGGTTTGTGTGCCAAATCATGTAACCTGTAATCCAACACATCTCATGTTCTTTAAGCAGAGTATTACCCGCTGTGAGACGCTGTTGAGGTGGTTCTGTTGTGTTTTATTAGGGTTGGATCGGGCTAAATAATGAGGACATTGAAAAGCTTAGAGAGAGAAGCACTAGATCCCCTGAATTCACTTTTTCTTTTTTTGGGGTGTAAATGATTGTAATCACAGATTAGAGTCCTGCGCGTGTGTGTATGTGATCTGCCTTGAGTGAAATGTCTTATTAAGCAAAACGCTTAACCACAATGCACTGTGTCAAAAGAAGTCTTCCTGTTATCAGTTACCCTGATAAAATTATTTAAACTTAACAAAACATTGCCTGTGAGAGGGAGAAAAAGGACATTTATCTTAAATGAATCTGTCTCTCTCTGTTTTTCTTTCTATAGGCGAGGAAACAGGATTTGCCGCGGGAGGAACAGGGTCCGTCTATAAAGAACCTGGACTTCTGGCCCAAGCTCATCACTCTGATGGTGTCTATAATCGATGATGACAGAACAGCCTACACACCCATCATTAACCAGTGCGTTACACACAACTTTTTTTGTGTAATTATATAAGAATAGTAGATCACAGAGACGACCTTTAAGGGTTTGTTAGTAGCACATATGTGTATGTTATCTTAAAAGCTTAAAAGTGGATTACATTATTTCTAAACACAATGCAATGCAATGAAATGCAATACTGAATGTGAACATGCGTGCGTGTGTGTTTGAGAGTAGCATTGATAATCATTTCTCCGGCAGAATTTCACCAGCAGGCAAAAGAACTGAATAATTGAACACACAAGACCAACCGAAAGAAGAATCCTATTTTTCTCACAGTTTGTTTATCTTTTGGTTCAAGCTTTTTTCACTCGAAACCATTCAGAGGAAAGTTCTCGTAACAATACCAACACATGTGTGTATATCTGTTATTCCTTTTTCTATACTAAATATTTTAGTATTGAAGCCGAATATGAAGTAGATTTACATTCATTTAAGGGAATAACGCTTTTAGTCTTTGTATCTGTGTAAATTCTGCATTGGAATCGACACAATGCCACACAAAATGCTGCTTCGAGTTCTGATTTTATTCCAAAAGTCAAATGTGTTCTGAAAATGGTTTCATCTTGACTTTGGCATTACATGATATTGACTTTGCAATCTGACCAACACATGCCAAATGATCCAGTCCCTACATATTTAGATTTGTACATCAAATCAGCCCAAAAGACATTTTAAAGCATGTGTCTCTTGAGATTCGACTGAATGAATCTCTCCACTGCACCCATACAGTGGTTCTGTCCATCTCGGAGCAATTAGGCCGGTCCTAAACCGATCTGAGTCTGGTCTAAATTGGTTTGAAGATTGTTTATGAGCAGTGGTGCTGAGCAGAGAACCGATCAATTCACTCACTGATACGGTACGGCAGCGTATGCAGCGGTTGCCATAGAAACAGCACTGGTGATAGAGCAGTGGAATTGGAGCCTGTATACAGAATGTGCTCAGATTTGTGAATGTGCTTAAATCCCCGCTGACGTTAAGCTCTCTTTCTCATAGTGACTGAAGCGTTTGCGCCACGCTGCAGTTTTTACATTGGTCTCATGCATGTGTGAGGTTTTTGTGTTGTGCCGTGGATGGAGAGTAGTCCAAAACCCAGATCCCTAATGAAGATGAATGGATGAATTTCCAGCTGAACAGATTGCTTCATTAATGTAATGGTGTGTGTTTTTATTTGCGTTCAGGTTCCCGCAAGAGTTGAATATGGGCCGAATTAGTTCTGAGATCATGTGGAACCTCTTCGCTTTGGATATGAAGTACGCAATGGAGGGTGAGTCCCGCTTCATCTTTAAAGGTTTCAGCAGATTCAGAGGTTTTGCTGACAGCTGTCAAAGATCAACTCAACCAAACCGAGTCGTCAAATCACAGCTGTTCTGAGAAACTGTTTAATGTACAATTTGTTCTATATTATCTCATGTTTTTAATGGGTTGGATAGTAAACGGAGCAGAAGTTGAATGTGGGAGGTCTCTTGTTGAATACCACTTTTAATGATACTGTATATGACCCTTGCTTGATCGTAAATACTTTGTGGCTGTATCAAATGTTTGGTCTGATGTTGTTAAAGTTTGTTCGAGAGGATCGAGTTTGGGTTTTTCATACACCAGAAAGTTATTTAACTTAAGACTTTTACATTTGTGCACTTGGCAGACACTTTTATACAATATGACATGCAAAGCATTCAGTCTATACATTTGTTTTTCATCAGTACTGTATGTGTGGTCTCTGGCATTACAGAAACACGTGAGAACAAATGTTATGTTTACAGAATGTTCCACTCGTAAAAAACAAGGTGCTTCAAAAGGTTCTTCGATACCATAGAAGAACCATTCAGTTCCATAAAGAACCTTTAACGTTCTTCAGATTATAAGAAAGCAAGAAAGAGATGGTTCTTTAAAGAACCTTGATCAAAATGGTTCTTCTATGGCATCGCTTTGAAGAACCTTTTAAGAACCTTTATTTTTAAGAGTGTAAGCTGTGCCTCCAATGCGCTGGTAAAGCATTGGCATTCTGGTGATGGGAAAGTGTGGTTTGGATTTTGTATGGATGTTATTCGTGATGGTAATTGTTTGTGATGTTGGTGTCAGTAGGACAGAGGTCTAGAATTCTGATCGACCCGTGATATTTGAATCTAACCACAAACGGCCTGCTATCAAAAGCTATGGCGCACACACACTTCTATCCAGAGCTAAAAGGTGAATGAATGTAAAGGTTATTCTCTCTCTCTCACACACACACACACACACACACGTCTGAGAGTGGAGCATCTGAAGGGGTTTGCCCTCCAATGAACACACACACACACTCACATTTAAAGTTATATTAGTGAGGTCCTTCTATATGTATGTATGTGGATATACGTGAATATTTTGCTCTGGCCATCTCTGGGAATTGAAAGGTTCTCTCTGGGAGAAACAGCACCAGTTTAAGGTTGCTATAGGAACCTGTGGATTACACTCGCTACACACTTGCTCTGTTTTTCACAAATTTAGGGGCAGGAAGATGTGTTTGACGTGATGGTCGCAGTGGTCAATCTGTCAATCACACGGATGCTTTAATTGTTTTTATTTACAAACAGGAATGACTCTGAATATGCTTATGGGCGTTAATCTCAAATTGTGCTGTATATACGGTATATAACACCAACCCTGAGATGGAAGAATGTCTGTATGGAGCCGACCAGTGTCAGATAACGTTAGTCAATTTTACCTCTTTGTTTTTTTTTTTTGAGATTCAAGGTTTTGTCACACACACAGTTATATAACATAGAACCAGTAGTGAAATGTAAATATAGTCTTTAACTTCACACAAATGTGTTTCTGTCCGAACAAACTCATTATAAGCTCCAGTAACAGAAGATATGGAGAGTTACCCATCTGTTCAGTAGATGAACACGTTTAAAGTCCTTCTGAGCTCAGTAGTTAAGTATAGACAGTATCTGCTGAATACAGAAATAATTATGTCTGTTCTACCGTAAAATCCACTGCAGTTTAAACACATTATTAAGACATAAGAAAAACTGTTTCCATCCAAGTTTCTGTCTTGCTTCTCTTCAAAATGATCGAGTAAAATCAGTCAAACTGCAGTGGATGATATGATATGAAATGCAGAGTGGACACATCTGACAGTAAAGATGCAGATCAGATCAAAGAGAAGTGTCATAAACTTGATTATCCCGGGTTTAAAGCTTTATCTTCCTCATTACCTCGTAACCCATTAACTGTTTAAATACTGCTGATGTATTAAAAAACTCAAGATGAACAGATGATACAGTTTTAGAATTGAACGTTTTGGTCCAATTTAAGGGACTTTGGAGTTTGATGCAGTGAAATATTGTGTTTACCAAATTTTGAAGACACACTTCAAATGTAAGTCTTCACATTCTCAGAATAAACTGCATCAGTTCATCTGCCTGGGGAATAATAATGTGTGCATGATGATTATCTCCTTCAGAAGAACAAAATAATGATGTAAATAAATGGCAAATAAACATGAGCGATGATGCCTTTGAGAGGTGAACCTGCTGTTCTCAGCTGTTTGATGTGTAATTCAACTTTGAGATGGTGCGTGTTACAGTTATTTTACCACGGTTCAAATGTGAAATGAGAGAAACCCCTACTGAGATAGAAAATCTTGTAGCATCTAAAAGGGATAAAATGAAAATGATGTCTGGAATTACTCACCCTCAAGTTTTTCCAAACCTTTGTTCGGTTGAACAGAGAGAAAGATATTTGGAAGAATGTTAGCAACAGAGATTTCTGGGGCACCATTGACTACCATAGTAGATTGTTGTGTATTTCTTGGATAATGTTTTTGTTCTGTTGATCATTGCACACAATGATATATTAAGAAGAATTTAGGAAAACAAACAGTTCTCATTAACATTTGTCCTTCTATGGTAGTCAGCGGTGCCCCAGAAATCTCAGTTGCTAATTTTTCTAAATATCTTCTTTCTGTTTACAGAACAAAGAAATGTATACAGGTTTGGTACAACTTGAGGTTGAGTAATATGATGATTCTCCTTTCAAATGAATGGTTGTTGGTGCAGTGCTATAAAGTTGCTAAAGTTCTCCGAGTGCTATTTAGCATGTTGCTTAGTGGTCTTCTGGGTGGTTTCTATGTGCTTTTAGTGTCATTAGTCAAGTTTCCACCCTCTAATCTGTGTGATTTTCGGGTCTCTGTTGATTTGTCTTTGTAATAACTCTCTGAGATTTTATGTCAGTGCCATAAACTTTAATATACACATGGTGTGCTGCGTGCATGCAGGTATATATAGACTCTTATAGTAAAATAATTTCATGCACCAACGAGGCAGATTTGACCATGAAAGTCCATAAATGTGATCTGAGGCTGAGGGTTTTACATACATTTATATGCTGATTAATTCATTCTGTACATGCTAAATAAGCATATGAAGCTTGTCAGCCCCCCTCCCTCTCTCTCTCTCTCTCTCTCTCTTTCACACTCACTCTCTCCTGCTGTGTTCATTCTTTGTGATATAGTGTGAGATAGGGTTCATTTCATGGACGTCAAGACTAAAGGCTGTGGAGCTCAGATTAAGAGTATTAGATGCACTTCTGCATATAGATGTGAGGAGAAAACTGGATTTTACACCAACTTGCTTAGCGCTGACATGTGATGTTTCTGTGCTTTAGTGTTCTGAATGGCCTGTCCTCCGGTTGCTAGGGTTTTCTAGGGGGTTGCTAGGTTGTTGATTTTTGGTCCAAGTTTGGTCCAAGTTCACCCACTTTCCATAGTTGGAATAAAAATACTACGGTCAAGTCAATGGGAACCATTGTGAGTCGACTGGATATTTGATGATTTAATTTGCTGACAGTCATCTCGCTTTCATGCTGAAATGTATTACTTGGATTTCCATAGAGTATGAGCAAAACTAAATATGGTTGGGATATAAATGACACACTGTATTGCTGGAGAGTGATGTGAGGAGTCTTTACACAAAACAAGCTGAGATGGACCGAGACGTGTGTGTTTGAAAGATCATTTCTATAAGAGAACATACAGTCTGTGTAAAACTTTTTTTTACTAATAAAAAATAGAAAGACTATATTTCTGCCATCTCTGTTTCTTGGTGAGATCAAACTGATGTGTGCAGGTGTTTGAATATAAACTCTTCACCCAAACTTCAGTCTGGAGCTGCTCAGTAAATGACATCCAGCGAAGCTAAAACCTTTCATGTTCTCATCTATGAGAGGTTTACAGGTAACATCAGATTTGAGGATCTTTAAACGGTGTGAAGAAAACGTTTTGTGCAACTAGGCTTGGGCAATGTCTCGGACGATGGCTACAGTGAAACATCGCGATGGACGATGTCATCGCCCTGCGGCGTGATAAAGAGGGGCGCGTATGGCAAAAGCTGCCCATAGACACATCTTCATAATACAGCGCAGACACATCAGTTTGATCTTACCAAGACTCAGATATGGCAGAAATATACTATTTTGATTAGTATAAAATGCTTAACTTTTTACTTGCACAGATTGTATATTTTCTTATTGAAGATCTAACCACATGGTCTAAAGTGCAAGGCGCAAGTGCACTTATGGCGTGTCTGAATCTACTTTTCCTAGTTTAAGGAACGGTCCAAAAATGTTTGTCCCTATTCTCTTAATGAATCATGGGTGTGTTTTGGGCAAAACGTGCTGTAAACCAATCAGAGTCTCATCTCTCATTCCCTTTCAGAGCCAGTTGCGCTCGAGCCATGGTGGATTTGCTATTTACACGGTTTTTGCTATAACACATATTATATGCGCTGTAGCAAGGTTCATTAAAAGAAAGGAAGGAGGCGGAAACCGGCAGACATTTCAATAAAGTTTTAATAATAAACAAAGTAAAAGACAGCTGGCAGCCCCTCACGGACGACTGCCGGCGAATAACAAAATACATAAACATACAACAACTTAACATACGTTCGGGCCCGGTCCTCTCTCATCGACGGTCCGGTCGCTCGTTCCTTTTATATGCTCCCAATCTCCTACGTGATTCGAGCACGGTGTGCGCACAGCTGGCGCTTATTCACAATCACTCACCGGTCTCGAACCACGGTCTCGCCCCGCCTACTCCACTACATGCGCATATTCCTAACGCGCTCTTTAAATAACCAAAAAAATACTGCGACCAGGTTTCAGTCGGTAAATGGTGCAGTCTATTTCAGTCAATGCGGCAACAATGCACATGAAAACACCTCGTTTTCAGACCAGCACGCCCATGGGCGCACATATGGCCGCAGATGCATATGCTATTTAAACAAACTGTACTTACAAACGCGGATCTCTGTTTTAAAAAATGAATGCTGTGTTAATGTTGGTCGCGACTCTCTCAGCATGCAAATGATTCTTTGTGGTTTACAGTAACAGCTGCTAATGTCGACTGAGTCATGGACATCTTGAGATGCTAAAGCACATTATGAAGTCTTGTTCAGTTGAAGGTCTCGCTCATCCTCCAGGGGTCTCGCTCTCTCTCCGACCTGTTTATTTAAAGTCCGGCCCTGAGCGCCCGACTCATTTATCCAACATCTTACCCAGAAGCACTTAGCGGGACGTGTGTGATTTGTCATCGTTGTGTAATGAAGGCTTTGATGTTTTTTAGTCTGATGGCACTTGGTTCGAAGACAAAGGTGTTTCATTTAACCAAGAAGCGACTCTTCAAACACAGCACAAGATGAAGTCTGAGAATGTTTATTTCTTCTCTAATGTTTCAGGAAATGATTTCCCCGCAGCTGAAGTTTTGTTTTGGATGTGAATGACTCCTGGATGCCATTCTATTGTGTGAATGAGGACCCCGCCGCAGTAAACTCAACAGGCTTGATTTGGGCCACACATCTCGAGTGGATGATATCCGGGAAGAATTGTATTTTCCGAGGCAGGAGGGAGAGCGTTGTTGTGAATGTTGTTCGTCGAGCTGTGAAATTGTTCACTCTTCAAAGCTTAGACTCATGTGAGGTTTGTGTGTGTCTGGACCAGGTTTGAGGTTCAAAGTCACCAATACAGCAGTCCGGCTCCGAGGTACGAGGTCAATAAGCAGGACAGCAGAAGTGTTGGAGAGCGGTGACGTGTAGAAGTGTTTTTGAAGACACTTAGAACACACGGTGACCCCAAAAAAGCATTAGATAACGAAATATCAGTGCCATCTTCAACATTTTTTAACCAACGTTGTTAAGATGTCAGACATGGAATTATTTCTAGTTAAAATGTCCCACCAACCAGCGTTCACGGTGATGCTCAGGAGATGATGTATTTTTCTGATGATTGTGTGTTTTAAGGAGTGTCAGTGAACACCGGAGCTAAATGTTACTTAGGTGACGGGATTGATGTTATCCGTGTCCTCGATCTCTATTAAACCTCTTTAAACCGTTGAAGGAGAAGTCTGTCGTTTTTTTCACATTGGGCATGTTGTTAATCTTCATGTTGAGGAAGCATAACACTGAGTAAGAGCTTTTTTTGATCAATCCGGATGCAGCGACACAGGTATAAATCTCTTCTGCTCTTTGCTTGTATTGATTCACTGTTAATCTCTGTTGGCTCTCAATGGACCGAGAGGTTTCATTCATGTCATCTGCTTGCTCTCGTGTTGATCTCGATGAGGCTGACGTTCTGATCTGATCCTCTTCTTCAGTATCAGTCTGTGTTTATACAGTAAATCTCATGACGTGAGTTTCTCTGATGCCTTTCGCAAACATCAGAGCGTTCGGAAAACCTATAAATCTAAGGTTGTTCTGTTGGGATTGATTAGATTTTTTTGTTTGGAGTCTCAGAGAACACATTGCTGTCTTATAGAAAAAAATCATGATAATAGAGAAAGTTTGTTGAAGTGACGGACTCTTGAGAATGGAGGATCTGGGTTGTTTTGGGTGTTTTTATATAAGTGCCATTAAATGGAAATCTGTTGTTGGGAGACAGTAGAGTCTCTTTAAGAGTCTGTTAAACACATCGTTCAGTTTGTACTTCTATACAGTACATCAGGGATGGACGTAGAAACAATATTTCTTATTCAAAGCACTTTTACTGTTTAGAGGGGACGACGCGCAGGGTTTATGAGGGTCTTGAGATGAAAAAGAGAAGAGGCCGTTTCAATTGTTTCGAGTTTTTCTGAATTTACTATTTATAGGCATGTGTAAAATGATCATTTTTGTTTCATTCTGTGAACTACTACCAATATTTTTCCCAAATTGAAAATAAAAAATATTGTTTCTATTTGCATTTATTTGCATAAAACAACAATGAAAACTGGTGAAACAAGTGAAAAAAACAGGAAAGATGCTCTGTATTTCTTCAGACCAGTGTAAAAAAAACAAGTTCAGATTCACTTTTAAGCAACACAACAGTCATATTTATTTTTATTTTTATTTAAAATATTGTTTTATGTGATAACCTGGATTTTTATCACAGTTCTAATGTGTCTTGTTATGCCGTCAGTCTTTCACATTGCTGTTAAATGACGTTATGTCACTCCTGAGGTTTGATTTTCTTGAAATTCAACAGACACTGGACTGACCACGATACATCTAGAAATGATGAGTAAATGAAAATTTGGAGCGGTGTCTTATTCCCCCCCCATATTGTCTAATATATAAAAGACATTATGGACTCTGAATTGAATCTGTCTCTTTTAGTTAAGCAAAAATAAAGCTTTTATCTCTCCGCTGCATAGAGTCATACAGGTTTGAAATGACCTGCGGGTGAGTTTATAAATGTATCCTTTGACAAACAGTGATATTAAAATGCAGTTTTCAAACGTCAAACATAAAGTACAACATTCCTGTTCTTCACACGACATGAAAGATGTTTGTCACTGTCAGATGAGCAGCTGTAGGGGGTCATTACAGTGAAGGAGTGATTGAGTCTGTGACGGTTAATAATCAATGTAATCACTGTGAGAAATAAAAAGTGTGTTGTGTTGAAAGCACCCGAGGGCGGTCTGACTGAGACCTGATTGAAGCCCAACCTCACTGCGCGCGCACGCGTGTGTGAACATTCTGTTATAATATCATCCCAATTCATCTACTAAATACTTAATTCTTTAAACTCACACTGCTTTTATTAAAGTATTATTTCACCATCTGAACACTTGTTACAAAGAATACTTTTTTCAACATACTATGATTTGGGATAGGCTATTGGGGGCAGATAATATGTGAATTGCAATGCAAGGATAAACTGTATGCTGTTCTCAATGCTGCGTCCATAACTGGTTATAAGTTAAACTATGTCAATGTTTATATGATCGAGACAAGACCTTTAATACACGCTTGCATCCCTAAAAGAAAAAAACTAAATGAATGTTCCTCATCATGCACAGTTCATAATCATTTACTCCCCCTCACGTCATAGCACACCTGAATGAGTTTTTATTTTGCAGAACACAAAAGATGTTTTGAAGATTATTGATAACCAAACAGCATTGAATGCAGTTGACTTTCACTGTGCGAGCACAAAACCACAGAGACATTTCTCAAAATATCTTCTTTTGTGTACTGCAGAAAAAAAGAAACAAATACAAGGGGGAATAAATGAGGACTGAATTTGTATTTATTTTCTCTTGAACTATTTTTGGTATGTTTTTTATACAATTTTCCACTTTAAGTCTGTTCTGCCATGTGACCATATTGACAGTGAACTGGCTTTCTTGCTTTTCTAAAAAGCTATGGAATTTATCATATATATATATACTGTATATATTCTTTAAAAAAAGATTTTTTTGCCACATATTTCAAGGCTGGACAGTCAGCAACACTGTCACTGTTGAGCTCCACAAATGACTCAAAAGCTACGGTGAAAGTATTCAATAATACACTGTATGGTCAATCATCTAATGACACACGGCTGCTTTCTGTGAGGATGCAAATTCAACTCGAGTGCATAGACAGAATGTAATTTCATGGTGAAAGCAGACTTAGACGCAATCACATCTACAGTGTGAGACCAGACAGAAATATCCGTGCAGGGATTTGGAATGAATGGAAGTGCAGAATTAAAGCAGTGATTTTAATACCAGGCTTATCTTCAGGAATCAATAATCCCCCTCAGATCTGTCTGGAGAGAATTTCTTCATCAAATCCGCAGTTTTCATTTCGCAGCCATCTTTATGAGCCGCCGAGCTGAAGAGATGAACCTCGGATAATAAGATCGCTTCAGAACTCCTCAACGTCCACTGTAGATGAAGTAAAGGAGAGAGAAGGAACAAACCTTTAACTTAACTTGTGATTCATCTGCTTTCTTTGTGCAATATTGAATTCAGTTTTATCACAGAGTGTGAAGTAGGTTTTCAGAAGCAGAAGCAACTAGAGAGAGAAAGAAGATTTAAAGTGAGGGAGACGGTCCATTGAAACGGTGCGCTGCTCTTTTCCTCCGGTCATTTTTGTGGGAGACGTTCAGTTTTGTGCTCGTCAGCTTTTCTTCAATAATCTGTTATAAAACCAGTGCATGCCGATGTTCTTCTAATGCAGGCACACCGTGTGCTGTATCCGTCGCCATAGTAACAGCTGTAGGGTCATTATGCATGGGTACCACTTTCCTGATCCTGCGGTTGAGGAATCATCTTAAATCCAGAACCTTCTTTTACTAAATGTGTGATGCATAACCAGATGCAGATGTATTCCAGACAAGTTCACACTAAAGATGCTGTGCAGAGAAATATGATTTATGGGTTATATTGGTTTTATTTGCTGCTGTATAATGATGGTGCTTTGAAAATGAGATGTGTTTATAATGAGGAGACTGCGGAAAGCAGAACCTCGAGTTGCATGATTTTCATTTTCTAATGGGAATATTTCACCAGAGAAAGAACTCTTTACTCACCCTGATGTGGGTCTTCAGAAGACAAGCGATAGTTTTGTGTGAGGTGCAGTGAGAGAGAAAGATTTCCTGTAAATATTTTGGGCTTAAGAGCTGTAGGGAGGTGTTTGAGTCTCATCATTGCCTCAGGAGGGAACAGTGATTTGAAGCGGACAATATCATAGTTCGAGTCGGCGATGAGCTCCGTTTAAACATATTTTCTTTAATTATTTCATTATCACATCTTATTATTGCTGTACTTTTCATTTCTCTTAAGTAATTGTGCCCACCATGGTGAATAGACGACAAGTTGTAATTCATTCATAATTGATAACCATTACCAGAAGAGAAGAGAGGCTTTTACCATTTGCATGTCTTGCATTTCGTCCTCAAGTTTTATTTACGACTCGTGCATTATATGAAGAGTCAACGGTCTGTGATCGATCATCAGAGCATCAAACCCCAAACCTGATCCTCATTTTACCCATAATGCCTTCTGCTCCAAAATGACCAGATTGCTTTCTTAGAGAAGTCTGGGGTTAGTCATTGACCAGTACGGCTTTTAAATGGCCAATTCAATTCAAGTTTATTTATATGGAGCTTTTTACAATGTTGCATTGTTTCAAAGCACCTTTATAAAAAACGGAGAAAATTAATACATGTATCAAACAAATATGCAATGTCAGACTAAGGCCAAAATATTATTTCAATATGTTCTATTTTTTCTTATTTTATAGCATTTCTAATGTCCGTACTGTTTGAAACCAAATTGTGAAAAGCACTATACTATAGAAATACATTTTGAATGGAATTAGATAGTCAGACGTGTGTTTACAGATGTCTATAGATGTTGCGTTAGGTGGTGATGTTCTCAAACGTGTATTTAAAAACTGAGCAAAGCCGCAGCAGGAATTTCTGACCTGTTATTCCGTGACACTAGCACAATGCCCCTGTGTTTAAAGTTCAACTGCGCTTGAATTTGTTCTGTCAGAAAGGCTCGCGCCGGCTGTGCCCGGAGCTTAATAAGGGTGCGTCTCCGGGGACACAAGGGTCCTGAATGAACCTCAGACCGGAGGAGGTGGACACACTGGACGGCACTCCGGGCCGCCCGGCGTTTCCAATTCCTTCCACCCCCCTCCGCTGTGCCTCTCTGGCGCTCGTGTTAGCCCCGGGGTCGTGTGATGTAAGGAGAGCTGTCGCAGCACATCACATGATTCTTCTGTATTACCCGCCCTTTCACGCAGCCGAGAGATCTATTCACAGTAAAAACCTGAGTGAGCTTTATCTACATCACAACAGGTGTGAATCTCTGGAAAGATTGTCACGTTTCAGCCTCAAAATCCCTAGCAAAGAATGAGAGACGTGTGCATTTTTGGTTAAAGATAAACCTGATCAAAATTCTGTTGAATGCTTCAAAAGTAAGCTTATAACAATGATCGGATTTTCATGTAGATGTCATTTTGACTTCGACTCAAATTTGGAGATTGTTTTATGCACTTACGTTTCAAACGGAGATGCCACGGAGAGGCAAAGGAACAGAAAATGAAGCTTATTTTTAGAATGTCTTTAAAGCACCCTGATGTGCAAATCAGAAATAAAAATGCAAACATCATTTTTTTACTGATAGAAATTGCTCGACAGGTTCTGTGAGACTCAATATTTGACTGAGAAATAAATGAATTTTTACATCCTCGTCGTCCTCCTGCACAATAGCTTAAACCACTCGCGGTCGGAATGAAGGTTGTTTAAATGGCAGACGGGAGCAGGTGTTTATCAGGACTTCATTTGTGGTGGAAAACTCCTGTTAGGAAGTGAAAACTGGATTATGAACGCTTTGATGTGAAAGTGAGAGAGATTCTGCGGATGGTTTGCCATATTTTATCTGGTGAAGCAGGTCGCTGGGCAGCACCTCGGCGAGTCTGATATCCCTCGCGTGACCCTCGGGGTGATTTTCCCCGTGCCGAAACCAGAACGTTTGTTTAAGATAAATCAACAAACGCCCGTATGCTGCATATCCACACAATACAGCAGTTCAGAAACGCTCGGGAGAATTAAACCTGCGCTTGTCTCCCGGGTTTGCATGAGAAACAATGTGCAGCTAAAAAAGGTTTGTCTTTGTTTGTATAATGCGTGCAGATGTGAGTCACAAGCAGGTTGGAAAACACATTCACCAATATGAGAATCTAGAACTGTACAAACAAAACAAACGTTGTGTACACAAATGACCGATGTAGCTGTTAAATTGATCTTTGTGTTTATATTTCTGTGATGTGTTTGTGTTTTGATGTTTAAGGCAGTACTCATGATGAGCTGTTTGTCAGGTAAAGCTATTAAAGCTCAGGTGGACGGGGCGAAGGTTCGAGTGACTCTCGGGTCTCGGTCTGGCCATGTGTAGAGCAATAATATGTGAGCGTGTCATTTTAGCCGAAGGGCCTGAAATCAGAACTTCACAGTGTGTCAATGATGAAGGCAACTAATGACACAAACACCATTCATGTTCAGAACCACAGACTGTAAATATTTGGGAGAAGTTTCCGGTAAGCCGGAGTGTGGTTAATGAGTCTTTCATCTCACTGAAAGTTTTTAAAAGGAAACAGCACAATTGGTTAAATTGTAAATAGATTATTTGTGAACAGTAAAATTAATGTTCTCTATTAGACGATCATATCTTTTTAGTTCGGTTCAGTTCAATTGAGATGTATTTGTATAGTGCTTTTCACAATTTTTCCTTGTTGCTTATAAATGCACATTAATACAGACGGAGACATTCGAAAAACGTTTAGAAATAAAGAAGTAAGATGTCATAAAAGCAGAATATATTACATATTTTATAATGAAAAAATATTTTTAGAATATATTTAAAATTCAAATCATTTTATATACAGCCACAGAAAAAAATGAAGAGACCATTTTCAAATTATTTTCAGTTTTTACAGAATTTACTCTTTATAGGCATGTGTTTAGGTAAAATGATCGTTTTGTTTCATTCTGCGAACTATTAACAATATTTAAGTAAGGGATAATGTACAGGCAGCCGGTTGTTATTGCAGAAATAAGCCCTGACAGTGTGATCAGGACCCGACGCGAAGCGGAGCCGCTTATTACACGGCTACTTGCCACATGAGAAAAAACCTGGACATAAAATGTGAATTGGAAATATTTGATTAGCTCATTTTTTTTCCGCGAGGAAAAGGTCTGCGGTTTTAAAAAAGTTTCGGTTTTAAAGTAAGAAACGATGTTCAAATGTCACAAGCAGGCAAATTGGTTTAATCATTTGTAGATACAATATCGCATATGTTATTAAAAGCCATATTTATAATGAATTTTTGTGTAATATTAAACTGCTCGTCTCAAAATTATTACAGGGTGTTATTAGTTTTGAGCGGTTGTTATTTGAAAATAACAACCCTTGGAATGTCGCGACTTGCGAATCAGAATCAAGCATTCAAATGAGCCGTTTAATAATCAATTCTAATCAAGATTGATGTAGGATATAGAAAGTAATTAATAATAAGTAATTAAATAATTTTTGGAGAGAGTCATTTGTACAGCAATCTGATTACACCATTGAATATGTAATTAGTAACTTGTAATTCAATTACTTTTTCAGAGTAACGTACCCAACATTGAGCAGGACAGCGATGCTTTCACGAGTGACACAGTGCGAGTCGATCTGAATTCATCGTGTCTTGCAGGAGTGATATATCTTCACGTTTGCAGAGGGAGCCGAGAGGTTACGCTGCATAAACTGAATCTTTTTTCTGAGGTGTCTCGCTGGTGTTTGACAACTGCAGTAAGCAGCTCGCGTTCTGTCTGACGGTTTCCCCGGTGTCATTTTTTGGAGCTGTACTCCACTGTGCTCTCTCTAATGACTGTCAGAGTTCTCTCTCCTCGCTGTGTGTGCATTAACAGTAGCAGCTGTTGTGGGTTGAGGTCTACCCACAATCCTCTCTGACCTTTATTATCTGACCAGTCGAGTGTATCACGGCCTCCCTGTGAGACTCCCGCTCGGTCTGCACAGGTGTGCGTGTTTTCATCTTTTTCAGATTGTTTTGGACAAGCTCGGCTCGCTGTGGTCACTGTCACACTGTGTGCAACTACAGATCTACAAAACATCGGACAAGGATTACACATTAGACCACGCTCTAGTTTCCAGCGTCACAACTTTACCGGCCCTGATGTTTTTCATGTCATCGATTTATTTCTCTAAATGGCTCAGTGGTCCTGCAAAGTGTTTGCTTTTGAGAGACACGAGTTAGCGTGTGTGCTGTGTGCCACGTGACATTATAAAATGTCTTGTTTCTTCTTCTTTTTTCTGCGCAGAACACGAGAAGCATTGTCTATGCAAGAGCACCGAGTACATGAATTTACACTTCAAAGTGAAATGGTTCCACAACGAGTACGTGCGGGATCTGCCGGCATTCAAGGGAATTTCTCCCGAATATTCCCTGTAAGTCTTCATATAATCCATATACCATGATCATCTCACACACACGCATACACACACATATTATTGGAGTTTACAGCATGAGCGTGTGACGGTTATACGTTTTATTTCAATGTAAATTCATTATCAAGTTAATGTTTATTTTTCAGGTTTAGAACACTGTTTATCATGTCAAAAAGCAATTAAATCATTATTAAACAATCAAATAGCAATACTAGGCTTAATTTTAATTAGGGCTGTCAAACGATTAATTGCGATTAATCGGGATTAATCGCATCAAGAATAAAGGTTTGTGTTTACATAATATATATCTGTGTACTCTACATATAAATTTTGTATTTATAAAGACAAAACTTATGCATACTTGTCTATATATTTATTAAATATTTAATTGTATTAATTTATATTTACCAATAGTTGAAATTCTAAATAAAAGTTTATTAATTGTTATATTTTTCTTAAATATATGCATTTATGTATATGTGTTCATAATTACAAAATGAATACTGTATGCACAGCACACCAACGTATATCATGTAAACACAAACTTTTATTCTGGATGCGATTAATCACGATTAATCGTTTGACAGCCCTAATTTTAAATCTTTTTCATCTTTTAATTTAAAAAAATAATTCCAATACGAAATATATTTTTTCTTGTATTTCTCTGACTGTTTAAAATGTAATAAATGATTGAAAAAATAATTCTTTAGGACAGCAAGAAAACAAAAGGAACACTATAAACTCAAGGCCATGCTATATATGAATGTAGATTAAAGACCGTTTTAAAATTTTGTTTAGCTCTATTTCTGTACTGTCAATGATTCTCATGCCCAAACGTTTGTGAGGATGCGCAGCTGTCATGCCTCCTCGGAGAAATCACCCCTGATTTACATTCAAAACCAGTATTGATGGAAACTGTTAACCCAACATCCATACATTACCCATCATGCATCTGTCCTGAATCTGTTGATACACACTGGGCTCGGAATGGCTGCCGTCTGTGACTGAAAAGTCACTCATTTATTACCGTGAGTTATGAGTGTGGATAGGGGGATTGACAGAAGGGATGAAGCATCAGGGTAGAGCCACACACCTGTCAATCAAACAAGAATTGATTTAGCTGTGAAGGTACAGGAGAGCTGCTCCGCCCATCCCATTTATTAACATCAGTGACACCTCGAGGAGACGAGATGAGACGAGAGATCTGAATACATGCAATCTTAGTTTAGATGGTTATGTTGAATGCCTAAAAAAGGATTTATACATGTAAGAAAATGTTATGCTTTCTCACTGGTCCAAGTCGCTTTGGATAAATGTAAAATTACAAGGGCATTGAACTTGGTAACATTTAATATGACTTTAATAAATAATTTTAATCTTATTTCCTAGATTTATTAAAAGCTATTCTTTTTGCAATAACCAAGAAATTATAACTAAGGCTGAAACAATGTGGCACCTTAATCACCACAATACCTGTCGAATGTGATTCCATCATTACCTACACACACACACACACACACACACACCTTCTTGATTTCTGTCTGTTCATTCTGAGCTGTTAACATTTGCTCAGCGTGTTGCAAGTCACTGCTAAAACACTGTGATTATCACATCATTTTATATTTGATTTAACCAGATCTGTTCAGACCCCTCCTGTTCAAGTGCCCGCAGGAATTATTCACTCAACGTCACAGCCTTAAATGCTCCTTTTGTTTACGAACCGTTACTTCACAATTTAAATATTTACATTATATTATTTGCTCAGCTGCTTTTGCAAATAAACTTTTCATTTAAAGACTAATGTCTAACATTATAAATACCTGACAACCAGGGCTGGACTGGGAAGAAAAATAGGCCCTGGCATTTAAGCCCATGATCTGCCCTTCACCATTTCTTTCAACGGGGGGGTGGGTGGTATGGGGGGGTTGCGCATGGTTAAATCTGTCGACCGGGGGCTGAATTCATACGGGTCTTTAGCATTCACGTTGCGTGCATTCGCATTTATAAGACGTCCGTCTGAGCGGTCAAAGCGTCCATTCCGGACCCAAATGATAGCGGCCCACCGGGGAAAACGCCCGTAACGCCAGATGGCCAGTCCGACCCTGCTGGAAACCACAATACTAGCCACAAACCCCTAACATTGAGTTTAGTGTGAGCAAGCATCTCTCACATTTCCTTTTGAAAATATATTTGTTTAGTTATTTCACCTTTTATGATTAGCATTAAATTGTGTGTGCTTTAGATTCACAGTTCTCTTTTGTTTTTTCTCTCTGCAGGTGGTTCGAGCCGTTTGTGATCCAGTGGTTGGATGAAAACGAAGACGTGTCCATGGATTTCCTCAACGGAGCCCTGGAGAGAGATAAGAAAGACGGGGTGAGATTGGTCCTGAGTTTAGAAGTGTTACTTCATCGGAGCCATTTCAAGAGTTGAATACCGCATTTATATGCCGATATTCTCCATTTTTCAGCTGAAGTTAGCTTCACCGGAGCGACGACAATCAAGCAGTCATGTCAATGATGTCCTGCGCTTAGCGTGGGGCGGGGCGTTTAAAATATAAAGAGACATCACAACTAGCCCATAAACAAACTAAATATAAATTATTGTAAATAATTAATTCATGAAATTTACCATATTCATTGCATGAATTTAATCACATTTGTCATTATAATATTTACTCCAAAAAATAAATATCCGAGGGACCCCCCCCGAAGTCTATTTTCTACTTCTTATGGGGGTCCCTAATGCCTTATGGGGGGTCCCGGATCCCCCCAGCCCCCATTCAATTCGAGCACTGCCTGTTGGGATCTTCTGCTTACAAGTCTCGTAATTTTGCTTTTAATTAAACAGACGCGTGGGACAGTTTATGTTTTTCTCTTTCTAAGTTCCTAGAAGATAGAACGCTTTTTTAGCACTAATGAAACAAATAAGACCAAAATGCTTCATTTTTAGGGGAAGTTCACAAGACTCTGTTTTCATGTGATTAAACGGTTCGTTTACACAACAGCACTGTGTTGGAGGCCTAAAAACACAGACTTGTCATTGTGTAAAAAAAAATGCAAATGTGGGAAAGTATAATGAATGTAATATAAATTGCACAAATTTAATATAACTTGAATTTAAAAAGATGCTGTGTTGTTTTAATCTTGGTTGTGTACAATCTTGGTTGACCCAAGCGTAGGTTAATTTCAATCCAACGGTTGAGTTTGTTTGTATTTTACCCAACCATGATTTTTTTAAGCTTGTGATGTTATCAGTCGTCTTCTGCCCCAACTCACAGATTCGGGGCTTCAAAACAATGCAGAATTTCCATGACATTCACATGCATTTCTCTCGTAAATGTGATCATTGTGACATGTCTTGAAGGCAGCGGCACTAGAACGCTTATAATTTCCATTTCCATTTCCATAGGAGTATGAATATTACAGATACTTGCTTTCAGCAGCCGTCGTTCAGAATTTACCTCTCTGTTTGGTCGGGCATAAATTTTCTCACGGCACATTCATTCAAGGATTGAACGGAATGAAATGTTCGGATAAACTGTGGTGAATTAAAACCATTAGGCAGATGAAAGAACATCGAAGGAACTTTAATTCTAGCTGATGTACTCATTTCTCTTGCGAGCTGTTCATCTCACGGTTTTATATCTTAATTGCTTTTTACCAGAAACACGAAAACACAAATCATTTAACATAGGCTTGTGTGTTACCTCATGCACACATACAAAATGCTTTTCATTTGCTGCTCTTGAACCTTTTCAGACACAGAATCATGCAGCAGATAACCAGAGAGACTGTTGAAATGTTTTGTTTTTTAATAGGTGTTTACCGGCAGTCCTAGATGAGAAATCCCAGCAGCAGGTCAGGTGGAGAACTGTGTTGAGCAGTCCTGTGAGATTCATCTCTTTATGTTAAGATGCTAATGGAGCAGCGCATGAGTTAATTGTGTAATGATTATGAGTCTCGTGGTGGCCGCCGAAGCGTCGGGGGAGCGAGATCAGAGTCGCGGGTTAATTGTGTCATAGGTTATGTTGGCAGGCGTTCCCAGCGGCGCTTCATCACGCCGCCATCAATCCCAGCGCTCTCTTCTTCTGCTCATGGCTTCATTGTTGTGTTGTTTTGTTTATGCAGTTCCAGCAGACGTCTGAACACGCTCTCTTCTCCTGCTCGGTGGTGGACGTCTTCACGCAGTTGAATCAGAGCTTTGAGATCATCAAGAAGCTGGAATGTCCCAATCCTCAAGCTCTCGCTCATTTCATGCGCAGGTTTGCGAAGGTGAGGATCGCTTACTGGATTGCAGGAGTACGGTATACGGTTACTGTGGTAGTGTGAACAGAGTCAGTGTTGTGTGCGGCAGTGGATTTGTTGTTGAGTGTTTGTTTAGAAACAGAAAGCAGTTTGTGTTTTGGTGCAGTAGATGGAAGAGGACGTGATCCTAGTTAACATTACAGATGAAGATGATTGAAATGAGCTTCAGAACAGTTTACTGTGGATCAAACCTCCAGACATTACTAAACATTAAACACTGTGTGCGTGTGTGTGTGTCTCTATCTGTGTGTGTGAGTGTGCGTGTGTCTCTCTCTATCTGTATGTGTGTTTGCGTCTCTCTCTCTTTTATGTCGGCATGTGTGTATGTCTATGTGTGTGTATGTGCATGGTGCTTCTCTCTTCTCATCCTCTCTTGTGTATGTGTGCGTGTGTGTATGTCTCCCTCTGTATGTGTGGTGTGTGTGTCTTCTGTCTATCTATCTATGTGTGCGTGTGTGCGTGATTCTATCTTTTTTCTCCCTCTCTTGTGTGTGTGCGCGCATGTGTGTATGTCTCCTCCTCTGTGTATGTGTGTGTGTGTGTGTCTTTCTGTCTATCTATCTATGTGTGCGTGTGTGAGTGTGTGTGTGTGTGCGTGTGTCTCTCTATCTGTATGTCTCTCTCTCTCTTTCTATGTCCGAGCGTGTGTCCTCTGTGTCTGTGTGGTGTGTCTCATTGCTCTCTATCTGTCTTTCTCTCTCTCTCTCTCTCTCTATCTCTGCTCTCTCTCTATCCTCTCTATCTCTCTATCTCTCTCTCTCTGCTCTCTCTCTGTCCCTCTCTTGTGTGTGTGCGCGCATGTGTGTATGTCTCCTCCTCTGTGTATGTGTGTGTCTTTCTGTCTATCTATCTATGTGTGCGTGTGTGAGTGTGTGTGTGTGTGCGTGTGTCTCTCTCTATCTGTATGTGTGTTTGCGTCTCTCTCTCTCTCTTTCTATGTCTGTGTGCGAGCGTGTGTGTATGTCTCCTCCTCTGTGTCTGTGTGTGTGTCTCTTTCTCTATGTATGTGTGTGTGTCTTTCTCTATCTGTGTTTGTGTCTCTCTCTCTCTCTCTCACTCTCTCTCTCTCTCTCTCTCTCTCTCTATTTCTATGTGTGTGTGCGAGCGTGTGTGTATGTCTCCTCCTCTGTGTCTGGGTGTGTGTATCTCTTTCTCTATCTGTATGTGTGTGTGTGTGTCTTTCTGTCTATCTATCTATGTGTGCATGTGTGAGTGAGTGCGTGTGTGTGTGTGTGTGTGTCTCTCTCTATCTGTATGTGTGTTTGCGTCTCTCTCTCTCTCTTTCTATGTCTGTGTGCGAGCGTGTGTGTATGTCTCCTCCTCTGTGTCTGTGTGTGTGTCTCTTTCTCTATGTATGTGTGTGTGTCTTTCTCTATCTGTGTTTGTGTCTCTCTCTCTCTCTCTCACTCTCTCTCTCTCTCTCTCTCTCTATTTCTATGTGTGTGTGCGAGCGTGTGTGTATGTCTCCTCCTCTGTGTCTGGGTGTGTATCTCTTTCTCTATCTGTATGTGTGTGTGTGTGTGTCTTTCTGTCTATCTATCTATGTGTGCATGTGTGAGTGAGTGCGTGTGTGTGTGTGTGTGTGTCTCTCTATCTGTATGTGTGTTTGCGTCTCTCTCTCTCTCTTTCTATGTCTGTGTGCGAGCGTGTGTGTATGTCTCCTCCTCTGTGTCTGGGTGTGTGTCTCTTTCTCTATGTATGTGTGTGTGTCTTTCTCTATCTGTGTTTGCGTCTCTCTCTCTATTTCTATGTGTGTGTGCGAGCGTGTGAGTATGTCTGTTCCTCTGTGTCTGGGTGTGTGTGTGTGTGTCTCTTTCTCTATCTGTATGTGTGTGTGTGTCTCTCTCTCTATCCGTGTGTGTGCACATGCGTGTGTCTTTCTCTTTATCTGTGTGTGTATGTGTGTGTCTCTATCTGTGTGTGCGTGCGTGTGCCTCTCTCTATCTATGTGTCTCAGTCTATGTGTTTGTGTGTGTGCATGTATTCATGTAGAATGTCAACAGGAACATGTAAGATGATTCACGATAAATCAGTTTGTGTCAACAGATCGTGTTTCCTGAGATCAAACTGTTTGATCAGACTCGAGTCCAGTGTGTTTTATTGATTTGCGTTGCCATATAACACAGCTGACAGCAATATGCTAATCGCATTACAATATGAACGTTGTCTACGCTGTAAAGAGAATACGAGCACCGCTTGCCCATGTATGTGTTATGACATTTCTTAGCATAGGAAATAGGTAGAGCACGCCTGTCCACGACATTCTTCAGCATTTGAGCTGTCATTCATGTTTGCTGATGCTGTTTATGAGCAATAAATCCTAATTACACAAACATCTTCTACACTCTGACACACATCAGATTCCAAGAGTTTTCAGGGATTTCCAAGAGATTTCAACCCAGTTAAAGGCCTGTTTTAAAAGTGTCTCTGCTGAATGCAAATGTGCTGCAAAGGGCAAACAGAGAAAGAGAGAGAGAGGGGGCTTCAAACCCTTTGCTCCTCCCACAGGATTATGGGTAAAGACTCTTGTAGGAGGCATTGATTACTTCAAACAATCTTGACACGAGAATTATATTACAGACGCCTTAGCAGACGCATATCATTGACTTATTTACATATTTATTAATGTATTAAGTGCTTTATTTACTTACACTTGGCAGCAGGTTGCTGATGAGAGCTGATGTTGATGCAGTAGGCAGTAAATGTTCTTCCGCCTGTTTCGCTTGACACTTAAATGATAGGAATGTTGCGTTTATTCTGATTATTTATGTAAATAAGTAGCTTTCCGTTTCATCAACATTCCTCTCGTGTATTTTTTTTCAGCTGTCACTATACTTGAGTGACGACACCACCACCGGACCCTCACGGCAGTGTTGTGCTTTATAATATATCTTCATTTATTCTCTCTGCAGACCATAAACAAAGTGCTTCTCCAGTTTGCGGCTATCATCACAAAAGACTTCACCAACCATCTCAGCAAAGAGAAACTGGTGAGTTTACGGTCACACACGTGCGCGTGCTCCTACAACCGCATAAATGTCAGCGTGTTTTAAAGTCACGACCCTCAAAGTGTCGAAACATGGCTTGATCAGATTAACCGGGATCGTTGCCATGGAGACCGGCCAGACGATGGTAGCGAGACATTAAAGGCCCGACTTTGATGGGCCTGTGGCGTGTGCGTTCGGTGTTATCTCTGCGGCACCCAGAGCCGAACGCTAACACAGCGTAGTGCTGGATGTTCTCGCTCTCCCCGTTCCGTCTGCTTCCTCTCTTCTTTTAACTTTCTCTCCTTTGTGTAGAATGACAGCGCTCGGCGAGCTTACTCAGAGCTGCTTTTGTTCCGCCGTGATTTTTCAGTGTCTTTTGTGGAATGATTACAAAAGCTCGACATGCAGAATGTCCGTGGCAGTGGGAAAGACAGATGTATCTTTTAAGTGGCGTGACAGGCGCACAGAAAGAGAACGGGGCTGTGGCCGGTAATTAAAGACGTATCTCTGTTCTCTCTGAGAAGATAGAAGCGCTCTTCTGAGAACATCCAATGACAGCTCGCTTCTTAGAAACAATATCTAATTGTTGAAATAATGTCCTGGAAAATCAACTCGATATCGTTCAGAACTGTGTTGCTGTTTTAAAGGTGTGAAAGCCGGAGACACTGGCCCTTCATATTGTAAATTCTGAGTTTCACGTGCATTTATCACACCGTTGACATGTGACCTTTAGGAAGCGTGAGGATGCAGATTGAGTTTTAATGAGCTGACTTTACTCTTGAGATAATTACACGCTTCTGCTCGTCCTATTAGCTCTCGAGACTCTGTTTTGACATCAGCTTGACCACGACACAAACCAAAAACACTTTTCACCTGAAGTATATATAGCACTCTTTAAAAATAATGCTTTCCAAAAGGTTCTTTGTTGGGAACCATTAACTTTTCTGTTGCACAAATGGTTCTTTGAAGTAAATTTTAGATGGAAATGCTTCTTTTCAGAGCGCATTACTGCACCACATTACAATCTTGAACTACATTAGTCGATCATGCACTAACAATTCTCAGAACACTCTGCTGTAGTTATTGATCTCAGTTAGTGCTACAGTTCAACATTTATGAATACATTTTAAATCAAAAGTTTCATCTATTAACATCAATGAATGCAAAGTGAACATAATTGACAGAAGTTTAAAAAAATATTTTTGTAAAGTCTAACTGGCTGATGATTTGAATCTGTTTGGTTGAATAAAGATTTACTGTATAAAATGTGCTGTGGCTTCATAAGACTGAATTTGTAAAACACTGATGTTCTGGAATATTATTGTTTGTGTGGAAGCGGCGTGTTCATGTATGTTCAGAATGATGGAGTGCTTGAATCAATACGAGCGTATTCGGTGTGTAATTCTCTGGGGAGGAAGAAACATAGATTACACGTAATGAAGTTCAGATTTACTGGCATTGATGAAAGTAAAATGTGCCAGCTCATCTCACTGCCTGTGTGTGTGTGTAAGAACAAATGTTTTCATGCAGAGAGTTTTGAAGAGTTGGTGTTTTAAAGAAACAAAGCTGAGACTGATGCGTCTTGTATTTTGATTCGACAGCCCTGTATCCTCCTGAACAACATTCAGCAACTGAGAGTTCAGCTGGAGAAGATGTTTGAATCCATGGGAGGAAAGCAGGTGAGTTTACCGCAGTACTTCTGGTGAAATCCAGACCAACGTTTTTCCACTATAACATTCCTGTCTGTGCGAGTCGAGTTTGTAGATCAGCCGCTGATGTAAGACTGTGTTCGTGTCATGCTGGAAATACTGTAAACACGACGGGATTACATGCTCGACAAAGACCTGATCGGTTTGTAAGAAACTTGCAATCCTCACTCAAAAAAATGTATAAAATTTAGAAATTGAATTACATTTCTCCAACAAAATCTAATTAGTTCGAAGCGATTCTTTATAATCTTGTTGTATGAACTTAATTTTTTAGTAGTCTTGATTAAATTAATTTGTGTCATATAAATGCATATTTTACATAAAACCAATAAAAAAAAGAATTTTAACGATTATATTATATAATGAAAGCAAATTCCTAATGAAAAAATGCTGGAGTTTTTACGATAGTAAACGGTAAAATAATGATTTTGTTAAAACAAACCATAGTATTCCGTAGTATTAACTATAGTGAATTGATAATCACAGTAATATACTTTCACATTTACTGTAGTCAAGTTCAAATCACTATAGTATAATTGTACAGCAGCTGACTCGTATTTTTCATGTCGGTGAAATTTATGATTCTGATTCCGGTTGTTATGTGTTTCTATCAGTGATGCTTTCAGTACTCGCTGTAAGAAATCTTTTTTGAAGATCACATTTTATTTTCATGTATTTAGTCATTTTTTATAAATCTAAGGTGGAGAATTCTCTCGTCGTTGTGTCTTCTAGTTATTCCTCGAGCACATCGACAGCAGTTTTCTGCGTGACATGAACACAAGAGTGTTATGTGTTGTGTAAACTTGTCTAACGTTGACGACGTCATGAGTGGTGTTATCTGGTTCTGTTTCCCTCTCCTCTGGGCTCTTGCACCAGGAGGAAGGTATTGTGGTCTTCTGCAAGGTGTGTTTCTCTCCCATCCCTCACGGACAGGCACAGAACGTTCGGTTTTAATAATCAGGAATACTTTACCCAAAAATGAAATCTGCCGTGATCAGTTACTCTTCCAAACTTGTATGACATTTTCTGTGTGACAAGAAACAAGACATTGCAGTATGTCAGAACCGCTCTTTTGCATATGCAGGGGCTTTCAAACCTTAAATATGCCATATAAAGCATCATAGCAAAACGTCACACTACTGGTATTGCTACTGTATATATAGCATTTGGAAAAGATTTTTCGCATTGATATATTTCAATTGAATTTAAAAGCAACAATTTTCAATTTTGGCTCTCAAAGACAGCTTTTATCTGGTGTCAGAAGACTAATACATTGCATGAGTCACAGAGAACTTAAATGTTCTTTTTGTACTTTTTAGATCTCGTCTGCCCCACCTCCCGTGTCTTTTCATTGCGTGATCAACAAACACCTGACTTTGTCTTGCGTTGAAAAAAGAAAGTCATACAGGTTTAGAATGACATGAATAAACAATGACAGAATTTCATTTTTGGCTGAACGCTTCTTAAAGCAGATCTCTAGAGCTTCTCGAGAATCTGCACGGTCTTGCTTTATTCAACCTGACTCCGCCCACTTCACTCCAACTTCCTGTTTTCTCTCCCGCCCTATCGAGAGCATGATGCACGTGCTCGTCACTTAGCATGAAACCACACAGGAGTCATTATTATTTTTAAACTGAGATGCTAAAACCTCAAGGAGTAATTCAAGTTGAAACGAAGATCTTTACAGATGTCAGTGGGTTATCTGCACGCCAGCATTTGGTTTACAAGACTGGCTTTAGGTTGTTTGTGGTGTTTAGTCTCCTGAAGCGAGTTTGAGGAGATTCTCGGACCAGTTTTTGTTGATTTATTTTGGTTTAATAAAACTCTGCGTGACACCTAAGTTTCCGGCTTTACTCCTCAGACGCGTCGGCATCTGACACCTGCGGTACTTCCTCTCAATCTCTCAATAACATGGTGAATTCTTTCAAGGGATCGTTTTTATCCTGCCGCAAAGATTAATTCAAAGTCTAATTTAAGATTCATAAAGAATGAGTCGTAGGTGTCTCAGGTTAAGATTAGATGTCTCAGGTCTGTTGGAAAGAAGACTACAGGCTGCCGTACTTAAATATGAGTTAGAAATCATGACTAATGTATGAGGTCTGCTTCCATCTAAAACACTCCAAATATAACCCGACCGGCTCCGACACGGCCACGCCACGCTTCCCAAAGCAATTAACAAACTCAACCAAAAATGTAATTACACAGACTTCTTATCATGGAGTTATAGGTAAAAGATCCCAAATTGTTCAGTGAAAGTTCATTGAGGAATTTAACGTGATTTTTTCAGACGACTCTTATCTGACCAGTCAAAGATATGAGAAACAGCACAGGTTCAAAATAAGATTATCTTCTGTGGACGTTTACATTGTGATTTGCTTAATTACATTTTTTTGTATAATCACCTTGACTTTATTTCACTTTATTTCAGTTTTATCTTTGCTCTCGAGTCAGCCAGACCTCCCTGTATTCTCAATACATTCACATTCTATTCATATATTTTATATATCAGTGTAACATACATTAAAGACAGTTTTAGTCCTATAACATTATTTTTCTCATTTTTACTTTTATTTAAAAATGTTCCACCATTATTCGTAATGTAGATCCCATTACTTTAATATTTTAATTGTATTTCAGTATTTTTTATGTTTATCATAAGATATTACTTTAAATACAGTTGGGATATTTGAAGAGTTTGGTTCTTAACTGTGTTAATGTGTTTTATTGTGTTAGTTTTGAGTTATTAAGGCTTAAATCAAAACAACTGCAGTTTGATTGATATTAATTGGGATGCACAATAAAAAAACTTGATTTTTTAATATATTGATATATTTAAAGAACTCTTCATACACATATGTTGCTATTAGAAAATTGTGACATTGTTTTGTTTTATTATTGTAATAATAAGGAATAATAATAAGAAGGAATTTTGCATTGCTTTGTAGTCCAAAAATGTGAGGGTAAAACACACACTACCGGTCAAAAGTTTGTGGACACTTACTCACTTATGTGTTCATATTTTTTTCCATATTTTAGAATAATAATGAACTAAAATAAAGGTCACCTTTTGACTAGAATTTGCAGAAATCTTTTCTTGTCATTTTATCAAGAAGCTTCTTGAGGTCTCACCCTGAGATGCTTTTTAAATAATATTTTAAGAGTTCCCATCTATTCTCTTATTGGCTGCTCTTTCTTCATTGTTTAGTCAAATTCATCCATTTCCGAAACTATTTTTATGAAATAAAATGTTTGTTTTGTCACGAAAAAACATGTTTTGTCTGCTAAACTAATTTCAGACATTTAAGCAGACACTTTCACTTCAAAAGTATTTTTAAAATAGCGAGAAACAATTCACTCAAGTGTCCCTAAACTTTTGACCGGTAGTGTACATGTCGTGACAATAGTGTACAAAAGCACCTGCTTTATTATTTACACACAACATAATTGATCATTCTTTGTACTTATTTTATACATTTTCTTGACAAGTTTAGTCAAGTTTACTCCACTGCTGTGTGAGTTACTGATTCAATATTTGTTTAAAATTGTTTAAATGAGTGAAGCATGTGTTGAATTTGTGTTGTCGGTCAGATTTAGCAGGATTATACGTAACTCTGGTCATACGGCTGGAGATTTTCAGCTGTTGCTCTGTGTGTCAAAGATCCTGTGATCTCCATTAACCTGATGAGGTCTGAGATCTGCCATCATCAGATTCATCTGACCCCCGTCTGTTTACCGAAAACACTGGGTAACACTTTATAATTACTTTCCTAAATAAATCATTAACAAACATTATATAATGCTGTCAATAACATATCATTAGTTCCTATATATTCAAATAGCTAGAAACATGATCAAATTATGAATAAATTATTTTTAAAGATGTGTAAATAGGGTAAATTCAGGTCATTTGGGACACATATTTATCAAATATGACTACTCATTAAGTTACTTTTGATTAGTAAATGTTTATAAACACTTACAATTGATTTATAGTTTCCACATAAGATTGAGTACTGCAAAAACATTAATAACTAATTACTAAATTGCTAAAATGTCAAAACACAACAAACAAAGTACAAATATATGACCTTTACAGACTGTGATTATGAACTAATGAATAACACTTTATATTGATAGTTTGTAAAGTACTTATAATTACCAAGCATTTTTTTTTAAACATTTGTAAATGTTGTAAACATGTAAAGTATATCAAATAAACTTGTAATAATTGAAACATTTCTGTTAAAATATTTTGTAGATTTTTAAAAAGTGCATGATCATATGAATTCAAAGTTTTATCACACCTGTAAGCATTTCAATTTACATGGAATAATGATCTGTTAATCATTAGATAATGCTTAGTAAAACATTAGTAAACATTAACAAGCACATTATCTCATATTTCTAGCTATGCGAACATAATTAATTAATGTTTGTTAATGATTTATTAATGAAAGTTATTATAAAGTGTTACCGAATGGTCAGTTCTGTTGGTGGAGTTTGTTCCTCACTGGTTTCTGTGTTTGATCTTGTAATGTACATATTTCTGTGCGTCGCTGCAGAATCGACTTTGATTTTTGCAAATTTCATTTTCCCCTATAGCACGCGTTATGCATTACTACTGACAGGTTTGGGTGTTGTGAGGTGTCTGATTCATTTCAAAGTTATTTCCCTAAAGACACATTTTACATTTAAAAAAGAATCTGCTAATATCGAGCAGTGATGTTAGGTTAAGCTCTGCTGGAGATAATGAAATAAGTTCAAATGTGTTTTTCAAAAGTGCTTTCACAGTTTTGCATTGTTGCAAAGCACCTAGACAGAGAATACATTTTAGCAGTATACTAAAGAAAAGCAGTTTAGAAATAGAGAATAGACAAATAAATAATACCAAAAAATACATGCAAGTAACGCAAATGTTTCATAAGATGTACATAAGCAGCACTAATGTAAAAATAATAACAGGTGGAACAAGAAAAGATATGTGATATACAATATGTGAAACACAGTAGTCTCTTGAATTTACAAACTGAGGGTTTCTGTTTGGTTTAAAGAATAAAATTGTTCTTTTTTGTCCTCATGAAGAACAACCAGCATGTTACTGTTTGCTAATGAGAATTGGGAGTGTGCTTGTGCTGAACTGGCATGAAAAATCTCATAATGCAATAACAAATCATAAAGCTGTATCTTAACTGAAAGAAATGTAGCCTGGTTTAATGCATTAAAGCCACGTGTAGACGGCGAAGCCGTTGTCTGCGTTAAGTGTGATGTGCTCATGATAAGGTTGGAATGCCAGACACCTGCGTCTCATTGGCTCATCTGGCTGTGATGCGCTCAGAGGCTTGTATTGAATTTGCAGTCATCGTTAGTCAAGCGAATCCTCAGTCAAGACCGACCGCGTGCGCTTGACTGACGGCTCGCTGTGCAACAGATAAAAATCACCAAACCATGTCATTCAAACAAATCTGTGAGCCAGTTCTCCATCAGTCCTGAACCTGTTAACAGATTCACATCAAGTCCCGGCTGAGCCATATGGATTATTATACGACCAGGGTCCAAAATCACCTTGACTGGCAGGTGGAATGATGAAAAAAAAATTCAGCTGTAAATATTTTTACTATGATTTCTCATTTTGAATAAAGGGTGAATTCAGGTCAATTGGGACATTTTGGGGCATTGAGACGAATTTCAAAATCTGAGATGACTTTCCCCATAAACCTGAATTCATCCGATATGTATACTTCTAACAATTGCGAACGCGTCGTTTTCAAAGCATATTTTGCTTTATTAGACAGTTTGTTTGAAATAACATTTCAACACTGGACCACAAATCCAGTCATAAGTAACACGGGTATATTTGTAGCAATAGCCAACAATACATAGTATGGGTCAAAATAATAGATTTTTATTTTTCTGCCAAAAATCATTAGGATATTAAGCAAAGATTGTTTTTCATGAAGGTTTTGGTTAATTTCCTACCGTAAATATTTCAAAACGCCAAATCGCGAACAGAAATAGCCAGAAACACGCTTACAAACATCGCTCGCTGCTGCTGCCCGCTCTTTGCGAAAAACCCACTCACGTTTGGTATCTATGTAAAGCTTAGAATTTCAGCTTTTGGGTTCATCTACTTGCCACAACGTCATTACAGCGGTAAGCCAATAAAGAGCATTTCTTCTTAGTTGTTAGTCTTAGTGATTAACAACTGTAAAGGCCATTTTCTCAATCTTTTTTGCACCCTCAGATTCCAGATTTTTGTCCAATCCCATCAAACCATACATCATTGGAAAGCTTATTTATTCAGCTTTCAGATGATGTATAAATCTCCATTTAAAAAATCGACCCTTGTGACTGGTGTTGTGGTCGATAAAGCAAAATGTAATTTTAAAGTATGAGAAACTCAATGCAATAGAAACAATCAACTATAAACATTTTCACAGTATGATACCAATCATCCCAAAATGTCAACCTGGACTCTTGTGAGTGTACATTTTGGACCCTGGATACATATAATAGATCCTTTGCGATTTATTTGTAACACGAAAACATGAAAGTATTTGCAGCTCTCTTTTACTGTGTGTCTTTGGAATTGTGTACAGTATGTACAGCAGCTGATATGACGAGTGATGCTGTGTTTGTCTCACAGCTGGATGCTGAGGCCAGTGACCTGCTGAAAGAACTGCAGAATAAACTCAACACAGTGCTGGATGACCTCAGCGGGGTCTTCGGCTCCAGGTGAGACCTTACCATGACACAATATTGTGTAAATAAATGTGTGATTCACAGGAAAATAGTACAGTAATGATTTATTTCATTTTAACCAAAGATGAATTGTTGAGATATGATATTAATGTTAGTGTCAATTTGGCTTTGGTTACGTTAGGAAAAAGGAGGGTGACAAAAAATCTGACACTTAAAAGCGGACACGCGCTAAAAGGATAAACAAATCTTGTTATATTAATGTTTATCATGTGGCTTCAGTTTTAAGCCTGTCATCGAGGACTGCGTCAAACAGATGAACCAGGAGCTGATGCAGATGAAGGGAAACGTCGGCAACAAGAGTAACGCTGCTATGGATGCAGAGACCGTCCTCCGACCCCTCATGGATCTGCTGGACAAGAAGTAAGAGAAAAAGCATCATCAGTTGAGAATGTCCTCCCGAGCGGTCAGACTGATGGTATCTTCCCTTGTCTGCAGTTTAATGTTGTTTGCTAAGATCTGTGAGAAAACCGTGCTCAAGCGAGTTCTGAAGGAGCTGTGGAAAATAGTCTCAACACCATCGAGCGACAGATCGTTCTTCCTCCTCTCTCAGACCAGACGGTGAGTCTCTCTCTCGCTCTCAAACACAGACTTCCTTTAGTGTGTCGCATGCAGACATAATCATTGTGTCACGGCTCTTACATCAGCTGTTCTTAAAGATCAAAGATGCACAAAACTCCTGAAGTGATGTACCAACAATAAAATCCCATCTCATTTCTCTCCACATCACCTGCGGCATTGCCTTGAGCTGAGAAGGTTTTCACTTCACTTGTTGCCGAAAAATATCAAATTGGCACAGCGGTACTCATTGAACACAATATTCCAGAAAGTGATGTGATGGGATTCAGTCTGTGGTGCCCAGGGTACAGTTCCTACAGCACCTGTCTGTCCATCTTCTTCATGAGCTGATTCGTCATTCTACAGTTCTCACCGCTAACTCAAGCTGTTGTCTGCTGAGACTTCTCGTGATGATAGAGTGTTCATGCATTGGTAGAGCGTTGTGTAGATCATGGGTTGGGTTCCAGCAACACACATGTTAATACAAGAGACGTATCAATTGAACGTGTTGTAAAACACTTTGGTGCACTTCATGCCAAATGCATAAATGTAAATGACTGACTTTTGTGTTTTTGTCAAACAGCAGGGAGCTCAGATGATCTTCAGTGCTGCCAAGGATCTTGGTCAACTGTCCAAGCTGAAGGTGCGTTTAATAGTTTAAGATTTTAATTCAAGATGTAAACAAAGTCAGATTTGAATTTAAAACAACAATTCATCCAAAACATACTCCCATTCCGGTGTAATTATCAAGGAAGTTTGCAAGCAGGCGCAGTGATAGCACGCAGCGCATGTGGAAATAGGCTTACTTCCGTCAACATATCCATCGTGACCAACTGCTTGCACTAGGAGCGTGATATCACTTGTTGATATGCCATGTTACGGCAGCAAACTTCCTTGATTATTACACTGGAATGAGAGTATAGTTCCTAATCATATCGGCCTAAGCACACGATATAAGTACAGAAGAGTCAAGTCCTAATAGGAAAAATATCAAAACTGTTTGGTCATTTTCGAACGCGATGCTGCCGGTCTAATTGGATTCAATGATCTATGCTAAGCTATGCTAAAAGTGCTATCGCCAGACTCGGAGATCGGCTGAATAGATTCCAAACTGGTAAAACTCAACTTATTAACTCTGGGGGAGTTGGAGAATGAGCCTATTTCCAAAAATAGTTTGAGTTTTCCCTTAAATGTGAGCTCTGGAAACGTGATCTAAATTTAGCGGGATCCGTCGGGTAGGGACGAAAATCATTTTAAGCAGATAGCGGGTGAACACGAGTGAATTTTCAGCGGGAGCGGGTGGGTGTGAAATAATATTCAGCAGGAGCAGGAGGAAAGAAAACAGTCCCCCGCAGACAATATTTGACAATGACAATATTTTCATGTTTTAGTAGGGATTAAAGAGAAATAAGAGCAGCTTTCTAGTATTTCCTCAGAGTGTCTTAATACAGTGTTCCCCTTTTAACAATAGTACATCTTTCCTCGAAGACTTTGTAGCTGTCCATCAAAACCTTCCGTAGCGGTCCGGCGCACTGTTAACATCACTGTTGTATCTGTGAAACGCGGCAGGAATACATTGATGATGAGAGAGATCATCCGTCCTGCGCTGTGAATCTGAACAGTTGTCAGATAGATGGAGATTATTCCTCCAAAGTCTCATTTTCTCTCTCATTTCACATGCATTGAAACACCTCTGCTCAATTCTAGCTTTACCTCAAACTCTCTTGTTGTTGTGACTTCTGTCCACTGCACTCCATTGAGATGGTTTTATTTCTTTGGCTCTGTTCCCAATAGCCAACGCTCTTCTGAAGGAGCATCTCTCTGCCGTTTACATCGACTTCCAATGCGGCTCATCCAATCAGAATTTAGTGCGGTTTGGTAAAAATCTTTAGGGACTGTAAATCCAGTGTCGTATCACGTCTAGCGTACGTGTGTGTATGTGTGTTAGAGGATTTATTGGTGTGTTGTGCAGTGAGGCGGACGGTCTGTCCGGACCGTCTCAACGCTCGATCAATACTCTCCAGTCAAGTGTTAAAGGTCCGACCGCATCTCTCAAATGTGACCTGCAGATGGAGAATGTCATGGACAGGAATGGTGTGGACACACACAGATGAACTTGATTTGTTAAGGGGTTCATTTTTAAGCTCCTCTGTTATCAGTGTCAGACTTATTAAACGCTGCACATCCATTGACCTGAAAGATGAAGTGAAATTGAAGTTCCTCTTGAATCGTGGTGAGGATACAAAGTGTTTGTAGTTTGTAGAGAATTGTTGTGTACCTGCACATGCTCGTGTTAAACACATGAGCAATCCTTGTTAATCCTCTTCTGTTTGGATTTGACCTCTAGTGTTCACTTAAGTTCACTGTTAGGTCGCTAATGTTAAGAAAGAGTGAAAGCAGTGAAACCTTAATATGATGACTGATTATAATAATAGCAGATTTGGTTTTCTGTACGTTGTTGGGTTGTCACTGAAACAAAGAACACTTACAGTGTTATTATTTGTGAGTGTAACGGTATAATGCTTTGCTATGAATGCAGTTAATCTCTCTCTCTCTCTCAGGAGCATGTGATTCGAGAGGAAGCTCGGAGTCTGAGTCCTCGGATGTGTGCCGCCATGGATCTAGTGCTGCCCACCATCAAGGTGCCCGCCCCTCTGTCTGTGTCTCTCTCTCTCTCTAACACCCCTCTCCCCAGCTCCTCTCTCGCTCTCTCTTTATCATTCTCCCCTCCCAATTTCAATTTTCAATTTAAAGATTCTTTATTGGCATGATTGTGTGTACTTACAGTACAATATTGACATTATAAATAAAACAAAAACATTTGCATATAAAATGGTTGTTATTTAAACAAGGTGATGAGTGAAGGATTAAATAAGAAAATATTCAACAAAATAAATATACAAAATTGACTTTGTTAATACCCCCCACTTTCTTGATTCATACTTTATTGGCATTATAACGTTTAGTAATAATACTATCAAAGCATTATGCATAAAACAATGACAAGAAATATTCAACATCATTTTTCATGTCAGTGTAGACTAAGTGAATAACATGACGCGATGACATTATCCTACCATTACTTTTGTGATTTAAGACCACCAGGGCCAGTTAGGAGCCCATTTATCCAGCCTGTAACTCTTTTTCTTCAGAGACCTTCTGAACTAAACTTACCGAAGTAACTTGAGTCACATTCTGTGATAAAGAACCGTTAGATCAGGATTCTGTTCATCGGATGTAAGAATATAAACATATGAAAGAATAAGGATAGTCCTTTAAAGGGGTTTTTATGTATGAAACACACACACACACACTTGTTGAGGCTTTAATGTAAATTGATATACCAACAATGTGCATATGATTTTGTGAGCCTTTAACCTTAACAACAAAGGGAAATGGAAGATAAATAAGATTCATCTCAATTGCATGCTTGAAAGCGATCTATGAATAATAGAGCAGAAATAATGCACTGACAGAAGATCAAAACAGCATTCCAGCATTCATGCATTCAAAATCTACCGTATTGTGCTGTAAGTGTTCCACAAGTGTAGCACAAAGACTGGTGTGGAGAGAACGAGAAAAAGAAAATCAAGGAAAGCATCTGAGCACATAAGAACAAGATTTGATTTCTTTTAATCTATTGTCTATATTCGTACATTGTGTCTAGAGAGGGAAAATAAATTGAAAGAGGTCAAAACACAGAAGAGAGTCAGTCAAAACATCATAAATGACACCTAGACTATTTGGTCTTTCCTCTGTGGAAATGTGATTTCTCACAGCAGTCGTTTGTGAAACCAGAAAACATCTCACAATCACCTCACACACTACTGGAATAATAAAGTAGTTGTGATGAAACGTCCACACAAGAGCTATGACACACAAACACATTTCAGCGTTATAATGCGCATATATCATTTTATTCTTAAAATCCTTAATCCAAAATTGTGTTTCTTCGTTCAGCAATATTTCCATGCGGGTGGAAACGGCCTGAAGAAAACCTTCCTGGAAAAGAGCCCCGAACTCAAGTCCTTGAAATACGCCCTGAGCCTTTACACGCAACCCACAGATGCCTTGATCAAGAAATATATATGCACCCAAACCTCTCAAGGTATGTTTGTGTTCATACTGTGCATCTCACTGTCGGGAGTCAGGACTCTTATTGTTAAGACTCCCGGGTACCTTTCAGAACGCTGAATTACCTCTCTAGTGTTTTTGAAAGAAGGTAGCATGCAATTCGTGCGTTATACTGTGCACCCTATATAGATTTTCTGCACGTATGGAAAACATGGATGACTGACTCTGTCACCCGGGGACACTGCGTGAGATTCTGGATCTGTTACAAACCCTACTGAGACATTTACATAGCATTTGAAGAGATTGTAGACCGTTCCAAAGAGACCTGCCAGAATTGAATATAAAACACACTGTAAAAAATCTCACGGATATTTACTTAGAAACCATTATGGTTACAATATTACATATTACAAATAAAATATTTTTAAGTACTTTAAAGCTAATTTTTAACACAATATTGCATGAATAAATCAAGTAAAATTACCTAAATTATTTAAGCACGTCACATGATAAATTTACCAAAATCACCAATTTGAGCATTGGAGTTAACTTCTAGTTCAGTTTAACATTTATTATTGTTTATAACAAATATGATTTCAGTCTTTCATATTTATTGTAAAGCCCATAAAATAGCACTTTTTCACAAAATTTACTTCTAATGCTGCAAAGCATGCTGGGAACTCTAAATTCACTGCTCAGTTAGTGAAATTAACTCAAAGAATTCATGTAGTCCCGTCACAAAATAATTAAGTAAAGATCCTCTATACAAGTTTAAGTGGGTTGAACATGATCAAATTAAGTTGAATTCACTCAATAATTTGTCCATTTAGAAATTCCAGATTTTTCTATAATTTGAATTTAAATTTGGGTTAAAAAAACAAGAACACAATTGTATTAGGTAAAGTTTACTTAATTCATTTAATGAAATCTACTTCGACCCAGAATCATTTTTTTCAGTGCAGTTCGTAAAGAAAATTACTTAATTTCCAAATAATCCTCTGAAGCAGACGTGCATCATAATGAACTCCAATTAAAACATTATCATTGCATCCTGTTTCACATGCTGTTTAATAATCTAGTATGCAGTACACAGTGTGCAGTAGACAGGGTTCCCTTGAGGCCCAAATCAATCTGTGTGTTTATGCGTCCTACACAATGTTGTGTATTTTTCTGTTCTTTTGAGGTGATGAGCTGTGTTTACTCGCTCCTACGCTGCTTATCATTCATCAGAGTTCATGTTGGCTGTAATTCATCATTTGGTGATGGAAACCTGGGTTCCTTTGCTTCTGAGGGGGAAATCTCGGCAGCATAATTCAAAGTTGTCATGCTTACAAAACTTTCTCACACTTTTCAGGAAAGACCACTTTGATGGAAAACCCAATCTAGCGTACAGCTGCACTCTCTGATAACGTTCTATAGTTATATATTCACCGGTGTGCATTACATATTTAGACGACCTCTTCGCGTCTCGCCTCCAGAGATTGAAACTTTACTTCTTCTCGGATATATTCCGAAAAATCAGCGCGATGTAATAAACTCTTTGATTGTGCGCTGTGACCTTTGAACATTTCAGGAAAGCGCCGTATTTCGGTCAGCACGGCTCATGAACTCATCAGCGATGGAGTTTGTGTTGTCATTTCATGTTCATTGACTATTTGACAATTTCATCTAGAGATGCACCTGATATTTGTCACTTCCTCACGTATTCCTCAACATTCAGTTCTTTAGAAATCAGTACAAACAAGTTCACATTGAATTTCCGTAACTAACCGCTTTATTTGAGATGTCGGATGTGTCCAGATGTTTCTAATTTCCCGCAGAAAAATACACACGTCACCATCAGGCAAAGAAACACTTATGAAACCGTTTGTTGTGTGAGGTCAAAGAGCAAATGAAATCTGAGGCGGAGGTTAATTCAATCCTGAACGATTGCTGATGTCTGCCGAGTGTCCTGTGGGTCATTCTGTAGTCTTTCATTTAGCTAACAACCATCATGTGCTTTTAAATGAGATGAATGTCACCCCGTAGTCTTTCTGTTACAAAAGACGCAAAGTTAGAAAAGATGAAAAGTCTTAAAACTCTGTTAAGTTCAAACTCACAGCCTCCGATGACATCCACGCCCAATAGATTTGATTCATAGAGTTCAAACAATTGCAGGAGGTAAATGTGTATTATTATTATTATAAAAGTTTTTTTCTAAATGGCCGCGGTAGCTTTGGCGATTTGACATTCTGTAAAAGAACTTTGAAATGATTACTTTTTATGAAGTTTTATTAACAAAGTTCTGGAGGAACACGTCAGATAATCAGCATAATCTACCACAGGTGGTACTCATTCAGTAACCGTCCAATCAGGGGTATAAATACACAGCATCTTTCCTCCATTCCTCGACAGTTTTCTAGCATCCCTCCACCACCCCTTCTCCACACTTACGATCTCTTCCTCTCAAACCGGAGGGGATACTCTGGGTTCGGACCTAACCGGGCCAAATCCCGGTCTCGGAGTCCTCCCCTCAGTCAGCTCGCCACATACGCATATCTTTACCTATCCATGATATGTAAGTGTGAACTTGTGAACTACTGTAGTCTTGTTTTGATTTGCCTCAAAAGTCATTTTAAACATGTAATCTATTCTTTGCAGATGTTGTGCTGATGAATGTGTGGATTGTGTGTGCGGTCACTGAGTTTGAATCAAACAGCTGCCGTGGATCTTTATTTCTCTCTAATGGAAACCTGTTTTAGCCAGCTACCTTCTAAAATGAGCGCTCGTATATCACGGATTCAGATCGCTCTGCGAAGACAGCAACTCTTGTGTTCAGAAAAGGCAATCCCAGAATGCACTGCTCAGGACGTTAGGCTGAAACTGGCGATGCCATAAATTAGTTGGTTGGTTTGGAAACAATGCAATTGTCTTGGAAAATGAACTCCCGTATTTCCAATTATCAGTTACAACACGTCCTTTAGCAGGATATTAATTGATGCATGTAAGCACGGTCATTTATCATGCACGAGAGAAGATCATGCGTGTGTGTGTGTGTGTGTGTACGTGTGTGTTCTTCCTGATTGCTGTCAGGACATCAGTAGTTGTGTTGAACGCTGCTCTAACGGCTCCTCGGAGAGTTCAGATTGAGCACTGGAGCTCGATTAGAATGCAGGACACATTCAAACACAATCATCTGACTATTAGTGTGTGTGTGTGTGTGTGCGTGAAAAATGAGCTCCTTTATTTTGAGAAAAATCTCTCACCCTTATCATTTTCGAGAATGCACTTATATAGTTGAAATAATTTATTACATTTATACTATATAATGTTTTTTGCACAATATTGCTTTATAATGACCCTACAGGTTGGAGTAAAGCATCAAAACATGCATTTGTGAATGAGAACACAAACCTTGTTGTGGTATTTATTCACCAAAACATTTTGGCAAGATTAAAAGCTGCTTAAGAGGGTGTTTTTATTTTTATCCAGTAAACAATGCAATTTATGCAACAAAATTGTGTGTCTTTCCTACCAATGCAGATAAAATACAGAAGGAAAAAAACATATTATACCGATCATAATATGATTTATTAAGAAAGAAAACAATCAAAAAGCACCTTTTCCCTCACCGATGTCACAGAGAAATGCAGATGAAGAGCGACTGCTAAATGCCTTTCATTTAAATGTTGTGAATGACTTTATGATAGATTGTGTGTGATCTGAGCAGCTCAGTATGTGACGTCTGCTCTTATACAGTATGTGGGTGATTTTCACGAAATCTTGGTTTCGAGATGTCAAACATGATTTTCTTAAAAACACAGGTATCGTCAAAGGCATTCATTTCAATGACATTTTTTTACAAAAAGGCCTTAAAAATGATCATGACCATAACCATGTAAAGCAAGTTTTCATTAATCATACATAATAAGACATTAATTATATTTTAATAGAATATTATGTACAATTTCTTGAAATGTGGAAAACTACCTGTTTTTGTAATGAGAATGAACAAACTCGTGTACACAGCGTCACGAAAGAATATTAAGTTTTTAACTTGAAAAATATAAAGAAATCTGTTAACTTGTTAGCCATTTGAAAGGTACTATAGTGGATGTGTTTCTTTACATAAAATCAAACTTAATGTAAATGTATTTGTGTGTTTAAACAGTCTTTTAAAATGTTACGGAGAATGAGAATATCAGTTCTGGAAACTTCTTTCTTCCACTATTTCTTCATTTTATTATACATGAAGATTCTGGCAATCGTTTTTTGTCATTTTTTTATTATTAAAGAACATCTAATAGAACATCCAATTGTTTTTCATAATGTTTTCATTTTGCTCTGTTTAAATGGCGACATATAACACACTCAGACAAATCGGGACACGTTGCGGTAATGAGAATGGGAAGCAGAAAAATCAATAAAATAATTCATTCCCATGTCCAAATCATGTTTTGTCCAAGGTAGAGAACACAATTATCTTTATTATGCTCATTTTATGTGTTACCGAATTGTATGTTTTATCAAATAAAATCTTTACCGATGTGATGTTTCAATGGTTTGGTGAGAATGTCTCAAAACTGTTTCCAGGTCAGTCAACGTCTGGATCTGTCGGGGAGGTCGCCATTCAGGTGGATCTGATCTCACATCCCGGCACAGGAGAGCACAAAGTCAGCGTTAAAGGTACAAAACACACTGCAGTTAATTCATGATGAAGATCCTGATGTTGAGAAAACCACAAGTGATTGGAATGAACTCGTTTCTGTTTGCCACACACAGTATCTTCATTTAATCGATGGGTGTAATTTGACTGATAATGGGTTTGGATTGTGGGAGACATTTGGTACAGCTGTAATTACCAGAATGAAAGTTTCCAGTGTGTGTAATGACACTCAGCTGGACTCTTTGTTCACATCTCCGTCACTGTTAATGATCTCAAACCGCTCCACAAGACACTTTACAACTGAAGACACCTATAAACACCATCAATGGCCTCAACCTCTCACTGACTGTCCATTCATAGTATTGCTAAAGAAAAATACATGTTTGCAATTACATTTCACCCTCCTTAAAAACTATATTTTACTTTTCGATACGTATTTATTTAATTCATCTTTTAATCTTATTGTTATCTTTCGGTGTTTCAAATGTAGAAGAACGCTTCTGTTTTCTTAACAATAAACAATTTATAATGATTATTGAAGCTTCATAAATATAAAAGCACAACCGCGCTTCATTTTACAGTGGCGTTCCACATGTACATGTACATTAACCCTAATGTTTATTATTTAAGGGTACACTTTAAGTGTACGTACTATTAAATAAGTGGAACCAAAAAAGTCGCATCAAACTAATATTGACTTATTTTTTTATGAGTAATGTAAGTTTGAAGTGATGTAACCTTGACTCCTCCTCTTTGCAGTTGTGGGTGTGAACAACATAAACTGGCAGACCAACGCTATGTTCCGCCCATTCGTGGAGATCAACGCCATTGGACCCCATCTGGCTGACAAGAAGCGCAAGTTTAGCACCAAGACCAAGAACAACAACTGGTCTCCAAAATACAACGAAACATTCCAGTAGTAAGTCCGTCATTATAATGTGGTAGCAGCCGAGTTTTGTTAAGCCTAAATATTGATATTTAACTTGATATTAAAGTATATGAATAGTTGTAATCAAATAGTTTCTTATATGTTTACATAATTATTTGGCTGAAGTTGTGTAAGGGATATTTGTTTTAGGCTGTGATCTGGATGAACTAAATGCCGATAGTTAAAACGTTTTTGATTTTCTCTTTCGTCTGAGTCACCATAAGAACAAAACACAAATGTTGGCAAACTGAGAAAGATAAGATTTCCATTCCATTATGAACAAATGAGCAACGAAACCCAACTTCACAGCAAAATACTTTTTCATCTTAACAACATAAACAAACGTAACTGCAGATGGCACGTTTGTGACCCCAACTGAACTTCCGGTACACATTCACAAACAATAGAGCGCCTGTAGATTATTTCTGATAACAATCAAAAGAAACCGTTACTTGGCTAAACATGTCTCTCCAATATCTTGAATTTAGACTGCTCAACCACTAGATGTACCGTACGGTTTCTTTAAATGCGACCAAACTACAGGACCCATTCAACAAATTGTTTATTTAAAGTGGTGATATGAAATGGCTAAAACAAATATTATTGTTTGTTTTAGATGTAATGCGATGTGTAAACACGATTTAAGGTTCAAAAACGCTGTATTTTCCATACACCGTGCATGTTTGTGTCTCCTCTTTGCTCCGCCTCTCTGAAACGTGTAGATTTTTGACAAAGCTCATGGCTCTGAAAAGCGAGGTGTCTTATGTTTGGCCAGTTAACCAGTGCGTAGTGATTGGTCGAATACTGCAAGCGTGTGGCGGAAATGAGACGCCTCTTACCATATTTGGAACATCAGGTTCCAACGCAATTGTACTGACAGGTACACCCACCTTACTTGTGTATACATTTGGGTGGTCTTAGTCAAATCAGACCACCAACTGACGTAGATTTGTGGGGGTGTGGTTACACGAGGCGTTTCAGGCATTCGCATTTAGATAGAATACATCTTTTGTTCCCACACTTTAATTTTTTCAATTTTACGTGTCTAATACATGCATGGGCAACTTATAGCACACCAAAGACACAGAAAAACACGTATTTGCGTCATATGACCCCTTTAACAAAATTCAACATATCGTTTATTTAATACAGTAATTATGCGGTAAAACAATAATACAAATTAATATGAACATAAATGAAATAAAGTATGAATATTTATATTATTAGACACTAGCCGAACACAAACCAGAAGTTTACAGGGGTCCGATGAAACGGTCTATAGAATGAAGTACATTTCCCCCGTTCTCATTTATACAGTACTACAAATTACCCAATGGCTCATTCCAGTTTATAAAACTGTTCTCATGTTCATATCAGTTTGCATATACCACCCAATCTTTAATTTCCAAATATAACACCCTTTAGTGACAGTGTGGACAGATGAATTGGGACAAAGTCTGAGTGTTTCTCTCATAAAGGGGAATGACAGATTGTTCCCGTCTACCTTCTGTTTTTCTTTTTTACCTGCATTGATCGGCCGTTTTCAAAAGAGACCACCGAACTGAACCGTGCACACAGAGATTTACTTCCGACAGTCTCATTTTAAACTTTAAAGGCCCTTGTGGACAAAAGGATAATCAAGATTCGGCTTTAATGCACAAAAAGACACGCATTTCACATCTGAATAGGCATTTAGAAATCAGGAGTTAAATGTGATGAAATTGAGAATTGAAAAGCGTTGGCCACATTAAACCCAAAGCACACCTCTGGATATTAAAGGCCTTTTAGCATAATGGAGTCTTAATCTGTTATGGTTTGGAATCATAAAAGAGCTCTGGTGTGTTTTGTCTTTTTTGTGTCTGAGAAATGTTAAACACTGAGGTAATAAACAGACCGACCCGGCAAATGGAAAGTCTCACCTGCGTCTCAGATATTTCTCCAGAGAAAAGAATTGTTTCTCTCAATATGAGCTCAAGCATTTCTCATCAAATTTACCCAAATCCAGATGACATGACTTTCTCATACAGTAAACGTCTTCTTCAGCGAGTTGTCTAATGGTTTGGACGGCTCTAAATGAACTCGTACATCATTACCTGTTGTGTACTTCATCCAGAGGTCCGTTTTGCTCTTCAACTCACACGAACGATGCTTTTGTGCTTCTTCCAGCGTGCTGAGCAACGAGCACGGCCCGGAGGCCTACGAGCTTCACATTTCCGTGAAGGATTACTGCTTCGCCCGGGAGGATCGCACCATCGGCATGACGGTCCTGCAGCTCCGGGAGCTGGCGGAGAAGGGCAGCGTGAACGCCAGCTTTCCGCTGGTCAGGAACGTTCCCATGGACGAAACCGGCCTGACCATCATGAGAATACTGACGCAAAGGACCAACGACGAAGTGGCCAAAGAGTTCGTGCGTCTGAAATCAGACACGCGGTCGGCCGAGGAGGTGTCGTGAACGGAACGCTTGTGTTCGTTTTTGTGCATGTGTGTAAAACATCTGTTGGAATGTTCATTTTAAACTACAAGTACGTACAAAGTGTTTACCTACCGTATTCTCTCTATCAAATATTATATTCTACAGAGTTCCGTTCAAGAGACGTTGAATACAGTTTTGTATGACGATTAGTCTTTTTGAACAGATATTGTATTTGTTCAGATAAAGTGCCAAACTTGACGAGTTTAAAAAAAACAATAGTCTGAATACAAATGCATCTATCGGTGACGTCTTTCTAAATTTGCTCGATTCTTTTGTCCAGTGTATGTCATAATCTCTTTAAGCGTGAAGCGGTTTCCTTCGTGTCGTTCGCATTTATTTCGTCTTTACGTTTCCCGCACAACAGCACCGGTGGTCTCGTTTCCTTGGTGACGTCTCTCCTCCCATGTGTTCACAGGGGGCGTCAGGTCGGATTCTCACCCTCGTTTTGTATTTTAAGCCGAGACCATTTTTTTAAATGGCGATGACTGCTACGAATCTCTTCATAAGTGTTTGTAATTTTATAGCCGTTGACAACAACAACAAAAAACACACCTCGTGTGCTGGCGGGGAAGGTGGAACTGTCTTTCCCTTCGATTCCGTTGGTTTATTTTCTTTGCGTTTGTATTTTTTCTTTAACAGGCTGAATTATCACTGTGAACATGGGCTCCGAAAGGCAACGCTAACGTCACATTTGCTGAATCTTTGATATCATCTTTTATTTTTTTTAATTAAAAAAAACTGCCAAAGTTCTATCTGAAAATGTTCAGACGAAAGCAATCCACGATCTGTATGAAAATCAGTCTGCTGCATTACTGTACATGACTTCTGTGTTTTAGTATTGCCGAATCAACCAATCTGATTGTCCACGGGCCGGTTCTGAGTTCGTTTCGGGGTTTCTGTAAAGTTGCTTGATCTGGTAAACGAGAAAAGTGATTCACTGTCATTTGATTTATTTTTGTTTACAGAGGAAAAAGTTTAACATTTGGTATTTATGCAACATTCCTATGTATTGCACTGATGGCAAACTGTATGTCATGTAAATATATTTAGTGAGAAATTGTAATGAAAGCGTCATGCATTTTTCATTTTTCCAGATCGGAAGCTCTCCAGTTCACTTATCGCATTCATTGGCATTTTAAAATGCGTTTATTATGGTTCAGCCCATCAGAATTTATATCACCCATTGTACATTTCTGTAGGTTCTGCTTCTTATTATTACAGAGAGATAATTGCGTTTTAGTTCCATAAGTGAAACGCTTGTATCGATAGTTCTGTGTGTTCTGCAGTGCAGTGTTCTGCTCAGGAAAACCTTAGGGACAAATCGCCACGTTTCTAGAATATTTATTTGCGGAGACAACATCCAGAGGTAAAGAATCATTGAACGTGTAAACCATATTCAAGGCATTCACACACACAGTCATTTGACTGCAGCCTCTGATGAATGGGAGGCTGTTGCTATGGTAACGCTGTATCTCAGCCCTCGAGTGTTACGAGTGATGCTCCTTGTGTCTTTGACCATCAAAACTGACATCTTGAAGAAAGGTAATCAGCAGACCAGCAATCAGCAATCTTTCTGTTCTCTTGGGTCTGACCCTGGGTCCTCCAGCTCTCCCATAGATCCCAACGGGGAAAATGTAGCTTTTGAAAATAATTTAGAATAATTGTCTGTGCGGCGTCTTTCTTACAAACCTTGCTGACTGGTTGATTGTTGCTGATACACCCGTCTGACATGACTGCGTCTCCAAAACAGATCTGATTGCTTTATAGAAAAGCCACACAAATGTCACATGTTTTGAAACGTTTTAGTGTGAATCCTGCGTGTGAAATCAAGTCAGGCTTTACACATATTAAGTATAAGTCATTTTTTAAATAGACAATCAGAGGAAACAAAAATGATCAATGATATCTCTTTTATGTCTCACGCGTTTCTCCTTAGCAGCAATGAGATGTATTTCTGAAGTCTCCTGTTTCTTCATTTTTTATGCTGAGAAAAAGTTCAAGAGTTCTCAACAGTGTCTCAAATTGTGCTCAAATGAAAGATATCTACACAAAAGGCAGAGATTTTAGTATGAGCTCGTAGATTTGTCTTTACATTTTTTGCATGATCGAATGATCTAATTTGTGCTTGTTCATGTATTAACTCTATACTCCAACATCAACTTTTGGAATTTCAAGAGAGACATGTTGAAACAGAAGCAGGAAAGCATGAACGAGAACTCAATTAGGAAAACTTTCATTTCATAAATTAGAAAATAGTTATAGATGCTTGCGAAACTTGACCAGCTGCTTAGAGTCGAGCATCAACACATGGCACGATCAATTCTGAAAACTTCACAACACAACCAGAAAGATGAAACGGTCGTCTCTTTCTCTGTCAAAAGCACCACATGTTGTCATTTGTGAATGTGCACACAGTCGAGGACACACGTGGGTAGGTGGAGATTTATTGTGCATGTGCCCTTGATCTGTCTGCTTATGGAAGAATATTCAAATAAGGGACAGACCTATATGAGTCTATATGAGAACACGACCCTGTGCGTGAACTTACCTGGATACATCTGATCCCACCTATAGACAGAGATGACATTCAACTCTATACTCTTACTCTACTGTATATGCCATGAAGTGTGTTTTTTGCATCTGTTGGTATTTCTCATAAAGAATGTTATGAGAAACGTCATTTAGACAATTCACGTCTCCTGAAGACATCTTTTGGAGCTCAGATGTTAGTTTTTCATAGCTCAAGAGAGTTCTTAGTTGTGTTTCATGTTTCTCTTAAAATTGCTTAGGAGACATAAAACACAAGCAATTTAAACACCTGAGGTGTAAAACAAAAGCATCTGAATACTGAGATCTTCCATAATATTGACTTTCGTTTGCATTCTTGACCAATCTGAGCTCAGTTTGACCCACCGTTGACATCTCTTCTCAAACTCTAATGACATTTGTCAGCTTTGTGACTCTTTTTCTCATATCTGAGACGCGGATGAGACATAAGCAGAAGTTTCCATTTGCTCTCCATTTAATCTCACTGATGTCTGATTGAGATATTAAAGAGATCTCCGTTTTTCTTTTTTTTTCTTGGCAAACGTAAGTACACTTGAGAAGCAGCAAAACTCTCATTGTTTTGACCGGATTCAATCTTTCAGAGCTCTCATTCGTGCCTTATTTTCCTCTTTTTTACGTTTCAAATCCCATGGCGTTTGGTGAAATGTAATGATGAATGCCAGTGTAAGTCAGGTTTGCTCTTATCAGTGTTATTCGGGCCGAGTCGAGCTGAAGGCCGTTCATCGTTCAGCCATTAGGATAAAATGTGCCTGGAAAGCAAACATCTCTCATTCAGAAAGCGTCTCGGGGAAGACGCAGCCCGGTGTCAGTGCTCTCGGAGCGATCCTCAAACGGGTGTTTGTCCTTATTGGACATGTCTGGAGGAAGAGAGCTGTCCTGCTTCATCAAGCATAGAGATACGTCCTGTACATACACAAACAGCCATAAGACATTAACCTTCAGTCTCACGCTAGCTTGTAACACTCGCCTCATAAACATCAGGAGACATTAAAAAAACAGACAGACAATCCGGATTGGACACGGAGGATGCAGAAGCCCGCAGTAGACTTCACATGAAGATCGTGTGCGTGCTGAGGATGGTAGAGTAAATAAATCTGTGTGTTTGATAAACTGACAAGGACTTTCGCTTTCATTCGCCCGACATTCATATGACAGTGAGACGTCTAGTGACACGACATATTTATGATCTTCATAATTGCTTTCGAGGACGGGAATGTTAACACCTCTAAATATGGTTTGAGTTTATCATGCCATTAGAGGACACGATGCTCCGAGTGTCCGACACGCAAAGAGGACAAAAACACATGATGAGAGTCTTCTGTTCCTCACGTAAAGCTCTTTATGATTTGAGGAGAGTTAAAAGAAGTGCATTTACAATACTTTCATGGTGTTTTGTCATTTACAGTGAACTATTTCTTAAAATTTTTATGCCATCGTCCTAAACATGATTAGCTTGATCTGATAAATCTGTTCATTATGTCATAAAGGAATATTTTCATTAATATTCCAGACAACGGAAGTGTTTTCAGAGATGAACGTCTCAGACAGGGACAGGTGAAAGACGTCGGGGTCTGAAAGTTGCTCCACAGGTAGATAATCACTCAGAAAGATCCGCCTGCCGATTCTCTTCCCCCAGCTGTTCCGCGAGACGAGGACTTGCCCCCTGTAATGAGACCGTGTCTCAGTCGTTTAATATAATATAAATGAACTCCTCAACGTCGTCTGACAGAGGACGGATCCACCCAAAGTCCTTCATTCGCTGAAGATCCGACTGTTTGATAACTGAGACGGTGAGAATGTTTTACAGACAGAATATGAAGTCTAGTTAGTCTGTATTTCTAGCATGAGATTTAGTGGAAAAATGTGACGTGTTGTTTGAAAGATTGAAAATGAGTAGATACCCCCGGTCACCTTCTCCTTTAGTGTCGTCTGATGTTACACGGTGGGAATCTTAGATCTCACTGTCACTATGCAAAGCTTCTCTGGGGATTTACTTCTGACATTCAGACGCACAGTGTCTCATCTCGCTGTTTTATTTCCGCTTTCTTCTGCACATCTGAGATCTCAGTGTTCACCTCACAGCTCCACCTGGATGTCAACCGATCCAACTCGGTCTTTACTCAGTCGCTTCTCTTTCCTTCATTCTCACTCCCTCAATGACACTCTAGAGATCACTTTTTTTCTTTAAATTACTGTCAATAAACATCTGATGTTCTGATCCAAAAGAGTGGCGCGTTCACTAATCTTAACTCACACTACAGTTGTATACAGTAAGATATAGAAATGTGTTCAATACATTATTCCATTAAATATATACAGTATATGCTCCATATTGTGAGATATATAATTACCCCGATAAAAGCGAATCCAGATGACCGGTCCCTTTCAGCTCTACGTGAAGTGTTCATTCTGCTCTGGTGGGCTCGTATAGGTTCTGTTTATTCTGATCAGAGTCATTCATTCATTCATTTCTGTTCTCAGTCACCTTTACTGTCAATCCCGGTGTGGAAACTGGTTGTTGTCGTTTCACAGAAGACGACAGGTATCAGAGAGATGCGTGTGTTGTTTATACATATACAATAGAAAACTGTTTATAGGGGGATTGTGGAGGCACGTACATATTTCAGCAATATATTAAAAAAGGAACCAAAAATTCACGCAAAAAACGTATAAAAAAAAGCAAATTCTTAAATTACATTTTGTCATTAATTCATTAAAATGAATGAATTAATGTTAAAAAAACGGAATTAATAAATGGGGAAAAACACTTTTTGGGTAAATGGCTAGCTTCGTTATATAGTTTATTGCCATTTGGAATATTTATAACAGTAAAGAATAAGATTAACAAAAGCAATTCCAGAGTCCAGGCTTTCTGCCCACTGGGCAAATCCGACCCATTAAAGGTTAAAAATTGCATTCCTTAAATAATGTAAATCCATTACATATGAAATTGGAATGTAATTGTCCATCATGAGGTTTACTTAATAGGATCATTTCCGTATGTTAAAAAATATGACGTCTATTAGCTGCAGGCTTTAAACTTAGCCCCGCCCCATGCTGAAAAGAATACAGCAATTGACTGTCAATTAAATCTGTCAATCATTCACTTTAAAAGCCTTTTCTATAATGTCTTCATGCCTGATGAAGGTCGTGAGACCGAAACGTTGTTATACTAATTACATTGACTGGTAGTGTGTGGGATTTCTTTTTTGCCAATAATGTCTTCATAAAATGTAAAAAGTGAAGTAGCATTACACCTACAAAAGTGGTTGTTTTCATTATGGCAGAGCTTTATTGTCTGTGTGACATCGTCTATTTGATTTCAAGTTGATGATACAGTCTTTGTGAAATCTTGCCCATGTGACAAGTAGTCCTTGGGCCTCATTTATAAAATGTTGCGTAGAAACCTTCCAAAATTAGATTTTACGATCATTTCTTAAAGTGCGTACGTGTGATTCATAGAACGAACGTTCGCACAGCAAATGCGTGTACGCCTCTCTACCAGATGTGAAATCTATAAATCGCGAATGATTTTGGAATTGTACGCAGCTGACAGTTTTAGCACATGTCAACGTCCAAATACAAGCTGCAAGAATGGCACATTTATCCCAAAAATGCAGCACTCAAAGACTGTTTCCACGTCAAAGACTTGGTTTTTTAAATGTAATATTTAACGTTGCCATGGATTTTTGCGTTTACGATCAAATCTGTGCGTACGCACGTTTTATAAATGAGGCCCATGATCTCCCTTATCTAAGTTTAACAGCACTGAGAGAGTAAGGACTTCTTTTCTGAGTTCTTAATTCTCAAATGTAGTTGCATTTTTAAATTGCATTAAAGGGAATGCATGTGAGCAAGATGCATTGATTTAGAAAGGGTTAGAGAAGCAAAACAGCGGCAGAAGCAGATTTGAGACTAACTTGATAAAGAAGCCTGAGAGTTTTCTCTGTGAATGTGAAGTGTATCACGGTGGATGTTTGAAACCATCGGTCACTTCAGTAATGATCGCTGCAGGGTAAAACTGTCACCCGGTGTCTCTTTCATCATCATTGGCCGGTGTTTTACTGCCTCGACTACAAACCAACTAAAACTTGAAACTCTGTTTGACTATAGCTAACGCTGAATGAGTTTGCAGTGGATTGTGGGGATTTGCCTTTTTTTCCTCAAGTTTTCTTTACCTCTAAAACACCTCCACCTATCCCAACAAGAACACTTTCAAGTGACCGTCACTCAGACAGTTTCTGCATATCTCATGTTTATCTTACGTATCTTAAGTACAGAATAGTATCGTACTTTTCGAATATCCGTTAAGTCTTTTGTTTGATCATATTTATAAAGACAGATACAGATGTTCTGAAAACATAAGGCGTTAGCGCTGGGACCGCACCAGCTATCAGTTTCAAACGATCTCCAAATCCAGCGTTATATCCACAGTTTATGTTTCAGTTAAACGTGTGCCCATGCTCCTTCTCCCGCTCTCCTTGGTCGCCGCGTGGACGTGCTCTTTCTTCTCGCCAATTGTCCAATAAGGGACTGAGCAAAGTTGTTACGAAACGGATTAGAAAAAAAACTTTCCGAAACCTATACGAACGCTGGGGGATAGTATCGAGCACAGAAATACTACGTCATACGTCCAACTTGTTTTTTGACAAGTTGACCATGTCAAGCATGAGAAGACAGCACGTTTATCATTGTATAAAGTAAGAATGCATGACGCACCGCTGCACATCCCCTTTAAAATCTATCATTCATTTTTGTTTTATTGCATAACCTTTGCTAGAATAAAATAAAGGTGATACATTTACACACAAAAAAACAAGATATGTATTAAATACAAGGCCAGTCGAGTTCCAAACTTTAATTGACTTCAGCCTTGATGTGAAACATGCTGACCCGTGATGAATAATGAAGCTTCAGAATGATAACAGTAACAGTAATGACTGTAGATACTTTATTAAGGACACCTCCGTGTCATGGAACAAACATCTGTGTTCATCTATTTGATGAAGGATGGAGATTGTGTTTGGATACTGACATTTAAAATATTGAGATTTGCTCAAGTCAAAAGCAACTTTTGAAGACATTCTAATCTTCTAATCTTTTTCATCATACTTTATTCTTAATTTACAAAAAAAAGTGTGTGTGCCATTTGATTCTAGAGAAAGAGATCCAGTGCAAACACAGAGCACGAAAGCTGCTTCAACATGACAAGCAAATCTGTCTCAACAGGGTATTTCTGCTGTTGAATTAAACACCTCATGCAAATATTTTACTTGAACCGGAGACAAAAAAAGCTAGTTCAATAATAGCTCACATACACTAACATTTTTTGAGTTTATTTGCAAAAACTGAGAACACTGTTTAAAAAAATGTTTTTATTGTGTTTTACTTATTACTTAATCTAAACAACCCAACAGCAGTTTGACTGATATTCATTGAAATGCACAACATATTCAACTGTGATATTTCTATTAACAGACAGAAATCACAAGTTCAATCGAAAAAAAGTGTGCCTATAAATCTAGATGCTAAAAAACCTCACACAGAAGTCATTGAGGACCTGTGGGCTTTACCAGAGCTTCACCTGAAGGTCTTATTTTATATTTGGATTCTTTTTAAAACATCAACATCATAATCAGATACAGAAACACCCTCTAAACATGAGCGGTCCAGTACAACCTGTGCTGTCTAAGATCGATTGAATAAATGCGTTTTCTCATCCAGAGATTTAACGTATCAGCCAGCTCCTTGGCTTTCTGTGACTGGACAAACAGAACTCATGCTTCTTATTATATTTTATGGTATTTTATATTTCGTAGGGGGGTTGTGGGTTGCATTTCAGTCGACGGGGGGCGTGGGGGGGTTGTGGGTTGGTGTTTGATGGCATCTGTCGACGGGGGGGACTGAGTTGTATGTAACGTGTCATTGCGTTACATGCATACGTGTCCCACTCGCTAATGCCTTCGCGTTGCGTCCATTCACGTTTATAATACATCCGTCTGTCCGGCCCAAGTGTCCATTCCGGCCCCATACGTTAGCGGCCCACCGGGCAAACTCCATTACTCCAGTTGGCCAGTCCGCCCCTGGTCACACCAACGGCCATTCTGGACTTTGACAGAATGTCCTACTGGTCAGTCCGCCCCTGCCCTAGTGTCTTTACAGTTTCAGTGCGAAGAACAGAAAACGACCACCGTCTGTGCAGTTTGTGGAGATTCGACTGCTGTTTATTGACATCTCTGTTAGAACACTTCAGCCGTCTGTTACACTGGCAATAGAACTTACCTGGTTGCCATAGTGACAGGTTTAAGACTTCACTCTCCATCACTTACTCAAAGCTCACGAAGGAGAGGACCATCGAATCTCGAAGAGCATTCAGCAAACAAATCCATATGCGATAAGAAAGACAAATGAAACTAGAGACCGACTGTAAATAACAAACAGACTTCAGGAAGTCAGTAAGTCACCTAGCAACCGAAAACAGAAAGAGAAACGAGGAGACGGTCTGAAGAGTTTTTGAGTTCATTTAACTCTGAATGAGTTCATCTGAAGAGGTCAGGAGTCACTTTAAAAGCAGTCTGAATGCATCAAAGCACGCAGGAAAATGTTTTAGGATCCAGATCTGTGACGTGGGAAGAATAATTCATAATAAAATTGCATAATACATACATAGAAAACAGGTGGCTGGTGCTTCACAACATTTGAGAATCAGGGTCACTTTCTTTGCAGGAATGACGTCTTTTATCAAGAAGATTTCTTAGGTCTTACCCTGAGATGCTTTTAAACAGTCAATGAGTTCACATCGATTCTTAGAGACAAACATGAAATAAAATGTTAGAACAGAACGAATAAAAGGTCAAAAGTTATCAGACTACAAACATTTTTCAGCATTTCAGTGTAGGCCTTTAAATCAAAAGATTTTGCAGATCTCCAAACTAGTCGCAAACCATCGTAAGCAACGATAGCATTACAATAATTAAATGAGAAATTAATCGTTTTAAATTGACTGTATCTTATAATCTAAAATGATCAGACCAAATTTAGACATGTGCACCAACAGTACATTTATTTTTGCATTCAAAAGTCACGTGTTTTTTTTATTTCATGCCAGCTGGAAGCAGAATATGTCTTGCCACACATTTAGATGTCAAGCCACCAAAACAAAGACTTCATGTTTAACGGGCTGCTGTTGAAACCCGTGAGCTGGTATCACTGATCAGACCCGTCCGGCTCTTGTTTTACACATGACTCCTTAATAACCTTTGATCGGTGTAAACAAAGATCAATACCTTGACGAGGGAGAGCAGGCCATCAGCACAATGCCTGATCGATTCAAAAGCATTCAGCATCATGAGAGACAGAGAGAGAGATTTAACAAAACCTCTATTACAAAAAACATCTACAATACAACCCTTCATTCCCATACTGAAACATCAAAAAAATATATATAATAATAATCATAAAGTATGGGTAAAAAATCAATTCACCCTCAAAAACAGAACACAGAACCTCATTACAACACCAAATACATTCAAAAGTAGCAAGATCATTAACAGATTTATAATAATAAAGATCGACCAAAACTCTTGATATCATCAGATTAGAAAACATGACGAACAAGTTCTGACTTACATTTTAATCTATTTCCTTTTTCCTACTAACATAAATGGCCAACTTCGCTGGGCCCAACACGAAATTCAAAAGTTGACAAAGAAATCTTTTTTCCTCACATATTTGGACCCCAAAATAAATTACATTTAAAGACATTTACTTGTGTGAGAGAGAGAGAAGAGAGAGAGAGAGAGAGAGAGAGAGAGAGAACGAGATCCATGTACACATTCAAGATTTGTCTTCTTCTTTTGTTGTTGTTCATAGTATCATGTTGAAAGTACCTTTTTATATTGATATATTTCCGTTTATTTCTTATCCTTCACCTTCCACCTTAAAGCTGTTTGTTAGGTTTCCAAGCACTAAATGTATTTTTTTGTTTTGTTGGCTTTAATAGTATATCATTAAAAACTTTGTAATGTGTTTTATTAACCCTTAAACATGACTGCAAACATAATATTCTACTCTAACTTCAAAGACTACTGTATGCGTAAGGATTGTACCACCTTCAAACCCGGACAACTGCATCAATCTTTCAAGCTTTGGCTTTGGAAAGATAACATCAAAGTTTGTTTTTCGACCACCCTTTCTTTTCTATTTATTATTGCTTTCTTTCCTAACACCGGGGGCCCGTTTCAATAAGGAGGTTCAACCAACACCGAACTCTGAGTTGTCTAAAACCGAGATGCGAAACTTTGAGTTTTGGTTTCAGAACAGCTGATTTGAGTTACCCCGCTTTCTCGGGTTTGACATACCTCACAATGTGAACCTCAAAATGAATGAAATGAGTTTCCCTCATTTCAGGGTTAATAACCTTGTTTCTGAAACGGCCGCGGGTGTCAGTGAATGTGAAATACACAAACACACACACGTTCCCCCTCCATTACGTATTAATACTCGGAGCAACACATGGTCAAGGTAATGCTTTCATCTGGAAACAGATCCATTAAACAATGTCACTTAAATATTTAATAAACGCCATCATGCATAAGCGCTTTGCTTAATGATTTCATCAAATAGTTTGAAAACACGGAAAACATCTCACGTGTCAGCGCGATCGGCTGCGTTTGTCAGCGTGAAGAGCTCGTGTCACGATACACAAACCTACAGAAGGAGAATCACAAACACGCTTCAGTGAGCTCGCAGATCATGTGCCCATTCATCACCCCCAGGGGCCATTACCCACAATCCATCAGCTGGAGATCCAGAGAGCAAACGCACCCAAAATCACAGACGACAGGCCTGTCACCGACACATCTTACTGACGGATATGCAGGAGAGAAAGAGAGAAGTTTAAGTAAACGCTATTCAGATGATGTTTACTCTGAAAAATATATCACGCTGTGGCTTTGTGCTGCTTCACAGAACGGATGTGGTCCCAAACTAACTGTGATTTTACTATAGTAAAAGTCTAGAACTATGTTTTTCTGCAGATTAATTATTACGATTTGCCATAGTTTCTACATATGTCATGGTTAATCTATGTTTAATGTGATGAGACCATAGACATTTTTTTTAATTAACAATTTATAATTATGTAAATGAATAGTAAATAAACATGGCTTATTTTTCTGGTGGCATAAGTCCATAGTAAAAGGACTCTATCTTGGCAACAAATTTGCCAAGTAATTACTTTCATTACATATACAGTACCAATAAAATGTACCTTGAACTTACTTTAAGTTGCTTTGGATGAAAGCATCTGCCAAAAGCATAAACATAAATGTACTTTCCAATTCTGTTTGTGATGATAGTGGCAGAGAAAACGCACACTTAATATTTTCGCACCGCTCTGATTTGACAGTTGTGGTTAGGATTGTGATTGTGATTGTTTAACACGAATGTTGTTTTAGCACCAAATGAACACATCTAAATAAACTCGCAAACATCACAATACTTTAATCATAAACTACCCCGACAATCGTGCTGGTGATTTATATTGATAGACTGTGAGCACCATGTTCCATGAGAGGCAGTATTTTGGCATTCATTTCCACAAAAGACATTATTAGGGGAAAAGAAAAAAGGAAGAAAGGGGGGAGAGAAGGATCTGCAAACTGTGTCTTGGGTGCCTGCAGAGAGATAGATAGAGAGAGAAAGAGATGAGCGCGAGAGACGAGAGTGGATAGAGAGTAGCTGGAGCAGGAGCTATATCATAATATATCTCTACTCAGTCTCTCTAGGCCTCTCTCTAGCTACTCTCCTGTCTCTAACTATATCTACTCGTCTCTCTCTTCTTTAGAATGGCTCTTCTATTCCTGGTCACTTTCTTCTTCTCTAAACTTTTGCTCTCCTTCTCTTGCTCTCGTATCTCTCTCTCTCTCTAACCTCTGCTCTCCTCACTCTCCTCTCTGGTCTCTTATACGCTCTCCAGAAACGCTGCATCCCTCTCAATCTCTGCGTGCTCTCCATCTTTCAGCTTAGTTCTAAACAAATTAATTAAATCATCCTCTCTGCTGCGGTCAGTCTCTTCGGTATACAACATCTAACACTTTCTCCGCCTCTACTCGCGTCTCTCTAACTCTCTCTCTATGTCTCTTTACTTAAGGGGCAACAGTGAAGGGGGCCTGTAATTAACGGGGACACTCATTGTAACCATAGAATTCGTAATCATTTCGTCGCTTGAATCTTTCTCTGTCTTTCTCTCTCTTCTACCCAATCTCATCTCTCGCTCAATCTCTCATCTACGTGCCTACTCTCTCTCTCCCTCTCTCAATGCAATCCTCCTCAAAAACAACATACACGTCGCACGGTTCACTAAACCTCTCTTGCACTGCACCTCTCTTACCAAAACGTCTCTACCTGCTCGATCTGCTCTCTAAACCTATGTCTCATCTGGGACAATCGGCGTCTCAATAAAACATCTCGTAGGAAAATAACGGAGAACATAAACATCAATACGGGACTTGAGACTAGCGGATACTCTGTTGTGGGCTAATGAAAATGGGAAGAGCATAAAACGAAAGAGAAGGATAGGGGGGACGAGGGGTCGAGAAAAAGGCACAGAAACGGAAAAAGGGTGGGCAAAAAAGAAAAATGGGTGGGGGAAAAAGTAAAACAGCGGAGGGGGATAGGGAAAAAGGGGGGAGAGTCAGGGGGAGAGACAAAGCGGAAAAAAATAAAGGGGCGGAAAAAAAAAGAAAAGAAAGACGGGGAAGGGGAAACAGGGGGAATCAAAGGGGGTAGAAATAAGGAGGTAAGAGAAAGGTAAAATGGAGGAAGTCAATCAGAAAAGAAGGGATTCAAGGGGGGGAAAAAGTAAAAAAAAAAGAAAAAAAAAAGAGAACAAAGATGCGGGAAAAGAAGAAAAAAGAGGGGGCAAAAGAAAAAAAGAGGAAGTAAAAGCAAATTACAGGGGGGGGAAAAAAAAAAAGGAAGGGGGGGACAGGAGGAGGGGGGGAAAAAACAGAAGAAAAAAAAAGATTAAAGAATAGGGGGGAAAAAGAGAAGAGAAGGGGAAGAGGCGTAAAGTAAAAAGTGAAAAGGAGAAAATGAAGGAAAATCGATCGAAAAATAGGGGGGGAAAAAAAAAAAGTGGGGCAGGGGGGGAAGGGGGGGGGGGGGGGAACAGATGAAAAAGGACAAAGAATATAGAAAAAAGGATAGGGGGGAAGGAAGTAAAAACGATGGGGGGGGAAAAAGGGTAAAGTGTATAGAGGGGGATTGAAGGTGCAAAAGGGGGAAAGTGGGGGTAAGGGGGAAGGGGGCGGGGGGGGAGAGGGGGGGGTGGAGGGGGGGAGGGGGGGTGGGCGGGGGTATGGGGGGGAGGGAAAAAACTAGGGAAAGCGAATGAAAATACTGCTCTGCGGTGTTCTGAAACGTCGGCAAAAACGCAAACAAATAAAATATCGTGCCCATAGACGTCACAATGTCACAGAAGGCCCGCAAAGGAGAAAGCGAAATAAAACCCCCCCCGCCTTCCCCTCCACGCTCGGTCCTTCCTTCGTTAATGTAAGAGCGTCGAATGATCCTGGGCCTTTTCTCCCAAAAAGTATAGATGGCGATCCTATAGAGATAGACTCACAGAAAGGTCGGTCGTGAAAGGCCAACAAGGGCGCGACTTATAGCGGAGCGCGTGGAAAGATTCACCACTGCGGTGGGGGTAGAGGCGGGCGACGAATATATGGGGTGATGGGCAACCTGCAACGCGCTTATATACTGTGGGCATGGTCCATAACAGGGAAGAGCGAAGTAGGGGGGAAGGGGGGCGGATAAGCTGGGCAGGAGGTAACTAGAAGGATGTCAAGCCATACATCAGAAGTGGGGGAAGGAGGGCAGTGCTCGGGGCGGGGGTTGGAGCGGGGTGTGGGAGGGGCGGGTTAGGATGTGGAGTGGACGAAGAAAGGGGGTAGGGCACAGGGCAGTATAACGGTCATGAACTATGACGCCAAAGTAGGGAAGGCATTGGGGGGAAAGCTGAGGGCGAAAGGGGATGATGGAAGGGGAGGGAGGGGAAGAGTAAAAGAGGAGAGAAGGAAAGAGATTGGAATGGGGAGAAAATTAAGGGGGCACAGAGGGGTAAAGAACCTACATATAGGAGGATTAGTCGTAAGCTGGGGGATAGACCTTATCTAGCTAGAATCTAGATGAAACTATCCCGTACGAAGCGAATGATTGGCAAAACACGTAGAAGATGAAAAAACGAGAGAGAAAACAGACAGCGGTATAATGGGGGAGGGCCGTCGTCTACTACCTCTCAACCCCTTTCCTCTTTCTCGTTTTCTTTCTCTACAATTGTTTTTCTTCTCTGGTTCATTCTCTCCTCTCGTCTCTCTTTCCGACGCTCTACCTCTCGTGTGCACTCTATCTCTCTCTCTGCTTCTCTCTCTCTCTCTCTCCTCTCTCTCTCTACTTCTTCCGCGTCATCTCTCTCCCTTGCTACATCTCGTCTCTCGGTCTTCTATTCTTCTGGACTCTGTTATCTCCACATTCTGCTCTCAGTGCATGTCTCGATGCTCTGTTCTACTCTCTCTGCGCTCTCGTCTCGCTGCAGTCGCTTAGACAGTTCATTCTTTGCTTATCATCTGAGCGGTGAATCGGCTATTCGTCCGTCAGCTCTTGAGGAGTCATCTTGAGAGTTTTCTCCCGCTGCACTTCTCCGTCTTCTCTCTCTCGCTCTCTCTTCTCCTCTCCTGACTGTCTCTCTCTCTCTCTTTCACCTCGCTCTCTCTCTCTCTCTCTTTCTCTATGTCTCTCCCTAGTGCCTCTGCTCTGTCTCCTTCTCTTTCTTCTCTCTCTCTCTTTCCGTTCTCTCCTCTCGTCTCTTCTGCTCCTACTCCTCTCTCTAGAAGTAGATCTGCAGAGGAGTAGACAGAGAAGAGAATGAGGAGATTAGATGAGAGCAATAGACGAGAACAAAGAGATCGAGCGCGAGGAGAGAGAGAGAAGAGAGAGAGAGAGTCACTATTGTCCGAGCCCGTGAGATAACATGCTTCCCGTCCTGCTGCTCGGGAACCCTGTCGACTTCCACATACAACACACAACACACACTCCCTCCATTCTTGTGAACCTTTGTAAACAGCATGGCAGTCTCCTCTGCGCTTCACATCAGTGCTCGTGCGTGCTTCGGTGCTTCGTCTCGGAATCTCATCTCCTAATCCCCCTCTATTCTCTTATACGACCAATGGGCTGTCACTGGCTGAGCAGCAAATTATGCAATCTCATGCTGTTCTCGGATATTTTCTCTTATCGGATATTCCCAATGTCTTAGGTTTGAGAAGAGATTGCTCTAGCGATGTGTCAAACTGAGCTCAATTACTGATTCAATAGTAAGCGCATTATGGAAATCTAATACAACTCAACACATAATTTCTCTACCTATTTACCGTAATCCATTCATTTTACTCACCAGCGAAAAATACAATATCTTTACAGCTGCTATACTCTTCATGTGTTTCAACTGATTACATTCTCATTCTGTTTTCATTTACAACTGAATTTCGTACATCAAGTTTACTCAACTCGGCACAACCAACGGTCCCCGCGGCCCCCATACAATGCTTCCCGTGGTGAAGAGGGGGGGAGAGGGGGGGGGGGGGCGGAGGAGGGGGGGGGGGCTGCGGTGAAGGCAGGAAGAGGAGGGAGGGGGGGGAAGGAGAAAGGGGGGGGGGGAAGGGGGGGGGGGTGGAAGGGGGGAAGGGGGAAGTGAAGAAGGGGAGGGGGGGAGGAGGGGGAGGGAGGGAGGAAGGAGGGATGGGGGGGGGGGGGGGAGGAAGGAAGAGGAAAGGGGAAGGGAGGGGGGGAGACGAAAAGGGAATGGAAGGGGGGGGGGGGAAGGGCGCCATAGACGTCTATAGTCCCTCAACCCGGGGAGGTCAGACCGGGATCAATATCTTGTCATAGTAATGGGCAACCAACTTAAGAACTAAGGAGACTTTCAAACTCCGACTGTAAACACACTCCCAATTTAAGAAGTGACCCCTTAGAAAACGACTGATGGAACTCTCCATGCGTAACTTATCCTCCCCCATCGAATCCATAATAAGAGTCAAGTCAGTCCTCTCGATGCACCTCGTCCAGGGATCGAGCAGGCGGTAACGAGAAGGAGAGGGAAGAGGAGAGGTGCCGTAATCCAAGGGATGGAGGTCAAGACGAAGCAAGGCGAAGAGGCAAGAGAAATGACGAAAAAAACGACTCAAAGAAACAAACGGGTACAGGATTACGGAGTAAAATGCGGATGCTTAAATAAAACCCGACAAAGGCGGCACATATAGGAACAGGGTGGTCACAGGACAAATACGTCGAACAAGGCGAAAAGAGATTAAAAGAAATGAGAGAAAGAGGGAACGAAGGAAAAAAAAATAGGGACCAGAGGAGACAGAGGAGGTCGACATAAGAGAGACGGAAACGGGGTGCATGAACGGGTCCCGTATTGAATCAGGAGATAATCGAGTGTCAGCCCCCGTCCTGAAACAGCCACAGGAAGGACAGGAAGAGAGGAAGACACAAAAACGAGGCTGCAACGGGGCGAGAGGCGCGTGACGAGGCCCATTCAACTGGACGCAAACGAAAGGACATAGTAAGCAGCACAAAAAAGAGACAATACAAGAAATAGGGGAGCCTGTGAACATCACAATACGCCGGGGGAAGTAGGCAGAACAGAGGAAGGTGACGACATGAAGCAGGGGCGCGACGCGTGAGTGGCTAGAAAGGAAAGGACGAGGGATCTTCAGAGAGGACGGGGAATGGAGAGAGAAATAGGGAGAAAAGTGGCGGCTCGGACATCGGGGCAAGAAGAAAAAAAACGGAAAACTCTAAACCGGGCAGGAAAGGAAACCGGCCTACAGACAATCATCCCAGAGAATACCCATCACGCCTCAAACCGACGGTTGACAGAAACAGGGGTAAAAAGACTGAATACGAGTAAACCAGAAGGTATCGAATAGGTAGGTGCAGGTCAATACATGACATAGAGACGGTATGACGTATAAGGAATAGAACGAAGCGATATTAAAGGTGTAGACGGGGGTAAGAGAGGATGAGGTACGAAGAGAGGGCACAAACGGACACATCTCCCCGCCCCCCACCCCCCACCAAAGCCCGCGACCCCTTTGTTCCATAAGAAAACTACAGATCTGTGTCATCGTTAATTGAATTGAGCTTTTTTCCTTCCAAATGTTGCTGTTATTGTAAACCAGCTGTTGTTGTAAAGACTATTATGGGTTTGACCATGTAGAAAATGTCCAAATTGTCCTTTGAATTGATTTATGGGACCATCTGATTTTAGTCTGGATTTAACATCACATTCCAGATGATTCTCAGCTCATTTACTATGTAAACAACACCTGTGAACTGATGATAATGATCTGAATTTATCATGACTCCACTGTCCCTCACAGAGAACATGTTTATTCAAGAGTCTTCTGGGTGTGCTTCTTTTAATCTGAAAATAAGAAAGTATACTACCTCTCATGCCTTTTTTATGTTTTTTAGAAATACATTCTATGTTGTTCTCAGCTAATTGTGTACTTAAAGTTTGCTATTGTTAAACTGAAAAGTGTTCAAGTGAGCCAATGTAGTCCCAAGTACATGTAGTATTGAAACACTTACAAGTATACTAGTAGAAGTACTTGACTACATAGTCTACTTAAAAAGTAGTGTGTATGAAAAGCAAACATTCAAAGAAAAGCTTGGTGTGTGTGTTTGTGAACGCATTTATAAAAGACATTTCCCCACTGTCCCCAACCCTATAAATATTTGTGATATTTTAAAGGAATAACTTCAGCAAACCAGGGAAAGTGAGTCTGACCGCACAGATTGCTGACAAACCAAAGACCATTAGACAAAAATCAATCCCATAACCCAATAATACAACAGCAGTACAAAACTCCAGAGAACTGAACTCTCGGCTTTTGTCAGAAGTTTGTGGAGAGCAGAAAACAAATCCCATGAAATGTTATTAATCACAAACTGTAACACTCACGTAAACTCACAGTCAGTATGAAGAAAACCTTTCTGACATTCATGATAAAATACATGAGAGAACGACTCAACCCACAAACCACCCGCCTCACCAAAAGAATCCCCTTAAAAAAATTTTTTTTTCCATTTTCAGTTCATGTTTGTTGAGGTCATTAGAAAACACTTACATGAGATCTCCCTTATATCTCATTCATTTCTACTAGACACCAGTATGATTAAATGTGGAGCAAATGGAAAATTCTCCTGCATCTCAGATATTTCACCTGAGAAAAAGACCCGGAAATCTCACAAATGTCTCCATTAGAGTTTTGTTCTGTATCAGATGATGTCGCCAATCTCAAAATTTGAACCCCTTGTCTCTTTGGCTTCATTGACTTTTCCCACTTGTGAAAATGTTTCATCACCATTCATACAAACTCATGTCAGGTTACTCGACAGTTCATCTGGCCTGTAGCACTTACCAGCACCTTAACGCCATGCTTTCCCAGAATGCTTTGCTGTTGCCGCTGTATAATGCATGTGTAGACCGGATAGAAACCCTGTTTGATGATGTCACTTGGTGAAAGACCGAAAAACTGACAGAAAGAGAGTTTTCAGTCAGAGGATCTTTTTAAGAAAGCCACACGGAAGTAAGAGAGAAAGACAAAGAGAGAGAGACAGTAAGTGGGTCATCCGGCCTACAGAGACAGAGACTGTACCACTCGCTGATGTGGAAACACACACACACACACACACACACAACAGCAACACACGCAACGGTGACCTCAGGCTCACATTAGATTTGCAATGTCTAAATGTGCGCTGGTTTTATGTGTGGCGTGTTATCAAGCGTTGGCATTTTCTCTCCATGGCGTCAGGTGTCTGATTTCTCAGGACACAAACGCCACATATACTCCAGATTCAGAAAACAAATAGATCTATAGACCACTTTGCAAGATGTTAACACTGGCCCAGAAGCACTTCCAGTTTTTATTTATATTATATATTACATATATAAAATGAAACCTTAAATACATTTGTTGAACATTTTAAATCAGTTATACATATTCTGTCGGTTGTATTTTGTTACAACAAGTAACGTTTGCATAACTAAAACAGGACGTTTGTTTCCGCACCAGCGTTGTTTAAGTCGTCCGAAGAGGTCTATAGTCATGTCAACAGCTAGGCTTGTAAAGCAGCAAAAGAAGATAGAAAGTTAAGAAAGTTTTATGATATATATATGTTGTTTTCTGTCAGCTGGATCTGTGGTATGTACATTATGAGACGTTAAGAGGAGTTAAACACTAGTTTAGGTTAAACTGTTAAGAGAAATAAAAACAGAAACTGATGAGAGTGTAATTGTTGAAACACATGAAGAGTATGGAGGTGTAAAATGAGTTCAAATAATCTGGATTTGAGTCAATTTGATGAGAACCGTCCAAGTTCATATTGAGGTCTTCACTAATATCGACTTTTGATTGCAGACGAGACAAATCTGAGCTCAGTTTGAAACGTTGTTATTCTCAGGAGAAGACTCGGACGAGACTTGAGCCGAAGTTCCCATTTTCTCTTCATTTAATCTCAATTTATAATGATATAGGATATTAAAGAGATCTCTCATCTTATCTGATTCTACAGGGTCTGACAAGAGACCGTTGAGCTGCAATAAGAGAGAACCACATTTCATTAGTGAGGCCATTTCTGAACGTTGCTCATCTGTTCAGAGAAAAGCCGAAAGTGGAATGATGCTAGTAATAAACATGGATGGCCTCTTCTAAACGGCCCTGCACCATTCAGAAAAACGCTTGAGCCTACCGGATGCAATAAAATAAACCCACATCAATTGCGTCTCAAACAATGACATAACGTATAACCAGAAGCTCCCTGAGGACCCGGGGATCCCACTTCACATCCGCATCAAGGTTAACAGTATCCCTCCATTACTCCTGCAAGAACGGGAACAATAAACCTATTAATGTCAAATGAGAAACTGGACTCTAACAGAAAGCGGCCGCAAGCAATGCGATCTTCTCCAGAGCTTACAGATTAGCTGAAGGCTTGTTCTTTCTCCCTCCATCTGTCAGACGTTACGAAGCAAAGATTACGGATTGTCTCCCATTTCTGAGAGAAAGGTTTTCAGGGTGTGACGTGTGCGTAGTCATGCACAATGAGTACATCTTCAGCTGTACGTGAATTCAATTTGGTTTGTGATATCGTGGTATTATTGTGTTGGACTGAACACCTGACCTGACGCGGGAAGATCCACAACTACTCATCTCCTCAGGAAGCCAATTAAAGACATTTCGTCTGGGGACGTTGGAACTGGGATTTTCTCTCGTCTTTGAAGACATGTCAACTGTCGGAGGTCAACGTGAAACAGAAGAGCAGGTGCCCTTGAGTTTTAAAAGTACATTCTCAAACTTTGTCGCAGACGGAGGGTGGGCACGAGCTCATATGCGATGAATTATTCATAACAAAGGAAATGAACATCTTAAACGTCCCGCGGGACGCAGACGTGTTATGAGATGCAGGTGTGAGGGTTTAATTTGATCACATTTGGTCCTTCATCCACACTTTGTGCTTTTAAACAGATTCATGAGGCAAATCTATTGGAACAGAAGACAGAGAGAGAGAGAGCATATCGAACTTTTGGTTCAAACTTCTCAGGTAATCAGAAATGTAACAAAGCGCCGCAAACTATATACAGTATTTGACATAAGACAGATGGAGTAAAAAAGGGAAGTAACGTGTCATGACAAGTGTAGTGCAGCAGTATCTACATCTGGATCCGAAATGTTCACTTGTGAAACATCCTTCACTTAGCAACCACCAAGAACACCATAGCAACTGCTCAGAAATGTGTGCAACATAGCAGTTTACACACACACACACACACACACACACAAGCATGCACACGCGCACACAAGTGGGTTCACAAGTAGTTCACTGGTACTGAGGACATTTGGCCCTCACAAATAAACCAGTACACACACACACGCATGCACACACAACCGCGCGCACAGACACACATGCATGCACACGCATGCACACGCATGCACAGACACACACACATTCGTACATTTTAGTGCCATTTGCTTTCGCGCCAGTGACATGAGGTTTAGGGGCGGGGTTAGCGGTGGGGCTTCAGTTAAGCTTTTTATAGTAATTCACAACGTACAAAATCATATGAATTAGACACCTAGTAAAATAGTTACAAACACGAAGAGATCAGGTTGGTTCTTTTTTAGTATACACAATGATAAAACACATGTAGTTGTGTCTTTTACTATCAGCGTGTCTCTCTCGCTTTCACACCAGCCAGACGGACGGACGGACAAAAAAAGAAGAAGTCGGAGAAATCTGTTCTCAGATTACTTTTTGTGAGCACTCAACTTTAACAGCTCAGCACTCTTGGTGTACAGTGTGTCTCATTTGTGTCCATTTTCATTTTGAGGCAAAAGGCATCTGATGGAGACTTTATGTTCCTCACAAAGTCATTTGTGCAAAATTTATGGTGCTTATAGAATTTTCATTTTTGGCGTTAGCGTTTTCTTGCTCCTGAGCCGTGAATAAGCATATTCTGAGCAGTAAAATGTTCCTGTAAGAATAAAGTCATTTTCATAGCACTGCAGTCATTTGTCATGGTGTCAGGCTGGAGTGGATTCTCACCTCTCGTCTGCAAATGTCATTGTTCGTGGGTTGTTTATGCAGCACTGTTGAGGGGTTTCCCGAAAGGAACGCACTTAAGAACTCTTTCAGCAGCTCGCGTGTGCGTGTCCTTTTTTATTACCCAAAACCTCTTTAGACCTCAAGAAGAAGCCTGTCTCTCCTCATTTTCAATTCACAGCAGAAGATTCTCCTCCAGGAGCATATACACAAAGTCTCAGAGAATGATCAAACGTGTCTCCCGTCAATATGACCTTCGACTTGACTGGAATACTTCTGTACACTCTTCTTAAAAAAGTGTTAAGTCGAGTTTAAGAGACTTTTAATTGTTCAGAAGAGTCATTACCTCGACTCAAACTGTCCCGGGAGTCACTGCGGGAAATCGCATGTGAGCCGCATACAATCCACTAATAAAGGAGAAAATAAGCAAACAGAGCCATTCCTCCTAAAATAACCCCTCTCACTCTCTCTCTCTCTCTCTCTCTCTTTCTTTCAGAGAAACAGAGACTATTGTTGGATCTCTCCTCACACGGGAACAGATTTCTTGAAGATGACGGATTATGGGAAACCTCAATTTTAAAAGTTCACGTTTTATCATAATTTAGTTTTTGCGTGTAAGAAGTGTCCCAGAAGTGATGTCATCTTTGCTACCTGTCCCATTAAACTCAAATACTTAACAAATGAGAGCATGAATGAAAAATGTGATAGAAAAGACAGCAAATTTACAAGAAACATCGGGAAAACATGTAATTTTACAGGGAAAACACATTATTTTGCAATATAATACAAAACATTTTTTTTCCTTTTTATTTTTGAAATATGGTCAAAAACTGTAAAATTAAAGAGAAAGACCGCAAATTATCAAGAAAATTTGGGAAAACATTTACATATTTACATCCTGTCATTTTTACAGGAAAAATATATTTTACGGTATATTTCTGTCAATCTACCTGACGGAAAATTTCAGTTTTTTTAAACCTTTTCTTTTTCAGTAGACACTTTAGAAAACTTCTTTGACATGAGCTTGGCTTCAAGCAATGCATAAAAACCAAAGAACACGCAAACTTTGCGTAATTAGACTCGGTTATCAAAAACAACATCATCAATTAGATTGTAATGTTCATATCTATACCTTGCAGTACATTTCTGTTCAATTCATTTGGATGCAGAGCAATAGATTGAGGATAAACAGCACACTAGGACAGAAGCACACGGATAAACCCAAAGGGGCTCGTTTAGATTCATTTCATCTCTGTGATCTCTTCACAGCTCCGCATCTGCTGAAGGTCTCAGATGGAGTCAGCTGATGTTTGCTGACACGTCTGTATATGCGATCCCGCCAAACGCCGCCTCGACTCATTTAACCCAGTGCTGTTTCTGTGCAGCTAATCCTTACGCCGAGACAGAAGGACATCACGAGCGAACAAAGGTGGGAACAAAACCATTGTTCTTTCTCTAAACCTGTCCCAGAGGATATAAGATCATCTGAAAAAACGTGTTAACAGCCGGACATCTCAGATTCACTGGCGTTTGGGACTGGATCTTCAATCAATGTGTCTAGAGAAGAGAAGACTGACTCAGCTGACTTTTAAAAGTGAGTTTTAACTTTAAAACTACCTTCATCTCAGATCCGGAAAATGAGAAAGCATAGGTACCCTGGGGAACATGTAATCGCTCAGATGTGGCTCTTTCATCGCTCAGGAGATTTGATGGAGGCGTCATGTGTGTTTCATTTAAGAATCATCAAAAGTTTTCATTTAATCGAATTGAATAAACATAAGCAGTCACGTGACTCACACCTTTCACATTTAACAGAACGACTCATGACAGGTGACCCTCCATCATTGACCCGGCCCCGTTCTCAGAAATATATTCTTAATTCTCCTCCAGTCTTACCTCCAACACAATCCTTCTTCGGTGTGAATTGCCACATGTGGGTGGGAGAGTCTGTAAAGGCGAAAATGAAATGTAAATGGGAAACAAGCAGACAAACTAAAAAATTCCTCATATCCATTTACTTAATGTCCACGTACCTTTAATGGAGTTTAATAGAAACAAATGAAGCACCTGCAGTTCTACAGACTCTCTGAACTTTCCAGGCGTACAGTAATGAATCTGGCTCAGCAGAATGTGTCCTGAAACTCTCTTCAGATTTATGAGGTGTGAGGGCCTGAGACACGTACAGCAGCACAGCTCGGCTGTCTTCATGATGATTAATGACCTGCAGGGGAACCGCGGATCCAAACCAGGCCAGAGCCAAACGCTGCGGACGTACGGACGGCACAAACCTGCCGACGGTCACTGATGATGCGGTTCTAACGTGAGAATCTCTGCGGCAGCTCGGTTTGTCCGGAAGAAATGAAATCAGGAAACTCACCCACATGCTTTAGGAACCTTCACCTCATTCCAGCTCATTTTCTATGAGAAAGAAACTTGTGAGGAAGAGAACTATGTGATCTCTTTTGAAACTATGTCTAATGGAGACATTTTTGAGAATTCTGTGATTGTTTTCAGATACAGGAGACTTAAATATTTTCATTTGCGCTCCTTTAAATCTCATTGATGTCTAGAAGAAATAAATGAGATAGAGATATCATGAATCATTTTTCTTTGTTAACTTGGAAAAAAAGAATAAAAGTATGTAGTAATATAAATATACAATACTAAAATATTGTGTACGTTAATAAATAGTATTCAATTAGTATTATTAGTAATAATAAATAATACAGTAATGGTACTATAAATACTATTGATATCATCACTGAAGTGTTGGAGCACCAAGAATTTAGCCATTTGTCATGATTAAAAATAAGAAAAAAATTGTTCGAGACTGTTGACTTCTATGTAAACACATAGAAAAATATGTGATTTTTACTTCGCTTTAACAGAATGAGTTAAAAGTGCACATTTTTCTATGTATTTCTGTAGGAGTCATCAGTCAAAAAAATGAGAGAGAGATTATTTTTTCAAAAGGCATAATCAAAAAAGTGTATGGTGTAAAAAAGTAAATGTTTGGTGTACTACTTCTTGCTTTTACAATCACAGTTTTACGGCAAAAACCTCGATTAAACTATGGTTAGGGAAACAAAATCATAGTATCATTTCAAACCTTAAACAAAATGACTGGAAATACCTGTGCACTAACTGGTTTTAATGCACACCTTCCAGCCAATCAGAATGGAGTATTCAAACAGATAAGTCTTTTTTAATTTGTAGTAAACGGTTAACTTTTAAAAGGGTAGCTTTGTGTATCACGCCATTATGTAATACATCTTAATTAAATCAAATGTTGTGATCATTCTCTGGTTTGGCTCTTTAAAGAGTTTTAAAGTCTGTGTGGAAAAAATAAACTGAACATATATTGCGGAAAGAATAAGACCAATGTGAGCCGTTATATTATAATTGCATTGGTGCTTTGATGGAGTCTTAACAGCGCTCTCTCTTTCTCTCTCTGTCGGGCTGATCTGGGATCAGCGAGCGAGCAGATAATTGGATACATTAGTCTTTCTTTTTCTGTTCGATCTCAGAGGTTGAACTTATGTGCTCCGAGTCACATTACTGTAAGAGATGAGAGACTCTCCTCATAACTTTACCTGCAGAACAGCCTCCCAGGAGACCAGCTGAGAAAAACGCTTTTCAATCAAACCAATGTTTCAGGCCGTTTTAATAAACCTACACCATGGGAAAACTTTACATACCACAAGCTAAAACAAACACACACAAACGCACACATATAGAGGTTTGCACAATTCAAGTCACCTGGAGAGGCAGTATCAATGTTTAGGTTTGTACTCATCATTTATGCGACAGCGTGTTCGACACAGATGAGATGCTGTCAAAACCACAAACTATGACACGTGAAATCTCACACATACAGTATCTCTTAGATTTAGGACATGCTGGAAATTATCCGTCAGCATCCGAGAGACACCGGATGAGTTTCAAGTCTGCCTTCAGTATACATTCAACAACAATCTTATTTTAAAGTGTCCAAATATTTTGGCCATTACAGGTCACCGTAGAATAAAACGAATGACACACACGGAGGCGGTTTGTACACAGAGGAGTTTTCCTACTGCTGTGACTCATTCTGTGTGAGCAGTTCTGGATCTCACCTCCACCAGCAGCCATCTGCTCAGTTCTGCAGCACATATTACATTATCACATCACAGAAAATCTCGCACAAATATAGTTTGTGTGTGTGCGTGCGTGGGTGCGTGCGTGCGTGCATGCGCGTGTGTGTGCGTGTGTGAATCTGTTACACATTGACATAGAGTTAGAAAGACGATTCTCTATTGCCGTCTGTGCGCTGTTATACAGAATTTTACAGCGTCATGTCACACTGCATCTATAAAGTCACTCAGGACACACTGACATGTCACAGCGTCTCAGTAAAGATGACACTACATTCCATTGCAGACAGAGCAGACTGACTTTAAAGGAACACTTCACCTTCGAAATGAAAATTCTTATTTAAATGCCCTCATGTCATTCTGCAGAACACCAAAGAAGATATTTAGAAAAAAATCAGTTTTGGATACCAACAGTTTTTAAATATCTTCTATTGCGTTTTGCAGAAGAAAGAAAATTGCACAGGTTTACAAAATTTTCATCTGATCCATAAGGCCGTGTTCAGACTTGAATTCTTTCTGTTTTACATTATAATCCTATGGAGTAAACCGTGTTTTCAAAAAACATCCTGTGCGCTTTTTTAAACGCCAGCACCGGCGTCTTTTTCTGCAGCTCAGAGCGTCTTTTGAGGTTGAAAAAAGTTCAATTTTTCTGAAATAAAACACCCTACGTTAAGCCCTTTTTCACAGATAACCAATGACATAGACCTGTCGTTTCCATAACAACATCCAAATAACGTGATTGGTCAAGAAGGCTCAAGCTCGAAAAAAATTAAATGGCAGCTGAAACGCCCGTTGGAGCATAGTTGTGCATAAATGTAAGTTTAATTTTCACTTTCAACAACTTCTGATTGCATTGCTAGCGAGAAATTAGTATTTTAGTTTTTAAATATGTGATTATTTATTGCAAAGACGCTCTCTGTTTGTAATTCAGCCTATCTGTTTCTCAGGGCTGCCTTCGTGCACAGACGCTGCCTCCGAAGTCATGGGGTTCGGCCGCTATCTGTAACCACAACGCTGCCATAACACCCTTAAATAAAAAATTTATAGTAATCTTGCTTTCAGAAAATAGAGAGAGTTTATTTTTCCTTCCTTGTTCGTAAGAAAATCTGAAAACAAGTTGTTTTCTACTAAAAAATAAATAAATAAAATCTTTTTTTTTTTTAATAATAAGACTCATTTTCAAATGATATTATTTTAAACAAAAAAATGTCACCGCATTATCAGATTGTTTAAGTTAATTGTTTTGACAGAATATATAGATGAATATAGGACATCAATGACTACCATAGTAGAAAAAATATTGTATTTGACTAGCAATTACTTTCTCCTACTACGGTAGTTGATGTCCCAGAAATGTCAGTTGCAAAAATGTTCCCAAATATATTTCTTTGTGTTCAGCCGAACAAAGAAATGTATACAGGTTTGGAAAAACTCAGGGGTGAATAAACTATGACAGAATTTTCAATATTGGGTGAACTGTCCTGTTAATGTCTTGTGTATTTCCTGCATCTTATGCAGTATCTTCTTCTAGATGATTTAGTTTATTCATAAAAGTATATCATATGAGAACAGGTGACTGTCTGAAGGCATTTATCGCATTTATCGCCTCTGAGACCTGAACCTGTTAAAATCACACCTCATTCTGAACAAAATCTGATCACACTGGAACAAATGGACGTGTAAACCAACCAACACACTTACAATGGGAAAACATCAGCTCGAGTTCTGTTCACTTTTACTCCAGACAATCAGAGCAGAGCAAACACCACAAACGTGCTGTGACGGAACGAAGCTTCGTTTCCCATTTTTCTATAAGATCAACATTAACTTCCTTTTGATTGATAAAAATGAAACAAAATACACAGAAAGCGATTCATTCTGTTTAGCGTATGTGCATTAAGCATCTGTCAGATCACTTTATACAATCGGATCAGCGCACAAGAGGCTGTTCAGAAGGCAGAACTGCTCTGCGGTTTATCCTTTCATTTGGAAAGAACTGATCCTTTAATCTCCTCTCGTCTCATCACGTCTCACGTTTACTTCTGAAGTTGAATGACTCTGGCACACCTGAGTGACGGGACCTTCGTTCTGCCTCGGGTCTGAGTCAAGAATTAAAGACTAAAACTTCATTTTACCACCCAACTAAATACACACACACACAGAGAATATTCAGCACTGCGGTCTGTGTTTAGAAAGCCATCATCAACATCACTTTAAGAATCTAGAGTAATTCAATAAAACACCCTTATACCCATCCGAAAAGACGGTTCAACACAAGGTGAGGTTGATGGCGTGTCATTTATTACCACACAAAAACTCATCCCTGAATAAACAGAACCTCATGTAAATTCTTTCAGGGTTCACTCACCCTCGTGCATACCAAATCTGACTTTCTTTCTTCTGCAGAACACAACAGAAGATATTTTGAAGAACGTTGATAACCAAAGAACACTGAACCCTACTGACTTCCATTGTATGAACACAAAACCAGACATTTCTCAACATATCTTCATTTGTGTTCCACAAAACTATTGAATATATTCTGTGTTCGTGAAATGATTTGTACCGCTGTACTGAGCATACACCAAATACAGGATCGCTTGCCACGATTCTGTTTCAACATCTCAGCATGTTTTAACTGACTACCTTCTGTTCGATTTCACTCTCTCTCCTCGGAAGAACGATTGATCCGAGCAGTTGATATTGACGCAGTTCTGACCGAGATATCCTGTTGCAACGAAAACACCTTGAAGCTTTTCAATCATTTAAAAGCCATGCCGTTTACTCAAAGCTCATTGACAGAGTTTCCATTTATCACAAACTTGTTAAGCGAGCAGCAGAAACGCTGACGTGACGGTTTGAATCGGCACAGGTCCTGATGGACAGCAATTACCGTACCGAACCAAAAATATCGCCTGACCTCAACAGAGTCTACACGGCTCGCTCGGATACTTGGGAAATCATTAGCTCAATGGATCCAGAGGAGGGCGAGGATTTCAGAACCTGTCCTCATCTGATTCTGGGCTCTGGTTTGTTCTGGTGGTGAAAGTTCTCGACTCTAATGACTTCAGCTGACTTCTGACAGCAGCTCTCTCTCTCTCTCTCTCTCTCTGTATCTGTGATGAGATGTATTGTGTGTCACCGTGTTTGTGTGTTTGTGTGTCTGTGTGTGTGTTGTCATTCACAGGCAACAGTGCCGTGTTTTCTACTGATATTCAGGACACTAGATTTATTTACATTTGAACCCTTGTGTGGTGTTTGTGTCTGTGTGACCTGTCTTCAGGGCCGATCACATGATAACGATAACTATAACAATAACTGTTACTAGAACTATATTTACGTCCACACCAGCGGACGATAACAGTACATTATGTTTCTTTTAAGCCTGCGCGCTGCGGTGTTCCCAGTCACTAAAATTAATGTAGATGACCTGCTGCTGATGCTTTCGTTTCATTCCCGAACGTCTTCTCTCTAAAATATGACGGCAAAGGCTGGATGCTCTCTCTGTAAGCTGAAGGTGCACTCGTGTCCGGGATGTAAAGCATATATTTTGCGAGCTTGCTTAGACTCATAAGCCTCACATATGTAATGTGCTGCCGTAAACACGCCGCTTTCCAACTGTTACGACCTCTAGGGGGAAGTCGTAACAGAAAAAAGGTTATTTGTCGACTCAGAGAGTTTTGCCATATAAAGAATTTTATTCAATACAGGGAAACTCTTCAGAGGCAGACAAGGCCAAAACGATCTTCTTTTAGAACCTAAATAAGAGAATGAAAGGAAGAAAACAAAATTACAAATCAACATAACTATATCCCTTAATCATAAACAAATTTAAAAAAGACTTATAAACAAAATGGCGTCTGACTCCTAAGTTTGGCAAAAATATGTACAGTAATTTAAGCAATAAATCTTGACAAAGTTAAAGAGTGTATATACAACAATCTAAAAATCCAAATCATAAAACAAGTGATGCTCTTATACAAAGATTCTGGATTCAAGTTACTATAACAAAACACTCTAAAGCTTTAACACACAAATAACTCTCTGGGACAAACTGGTGTAATCTACTGGTGTTGAAAGTACGAACAATCTCACGATTCTTGAACGAAAGCGAATCACGAAAGTAACTAGAGTTACACGACGAAGACACCAGGCACAATAGCACAATGGCACCAAGGCAATGGACGAGTGTTTGGGGCGGTCCTTATATTCGTGGTAGGTGCATGTCCAGGCCAATCATCATCACCAACTGGTTAAGGAGACCACGCCCACCTGGAACACAATAACGTCTTCTCACAGAACAGAGAGAGAGTTCTCAAGGTCATAACACAACCAGAACACTCTTTAATTCAGACATAAACCCGCATTGCGATCACCAAAAGTCAAACGTTATGTGCCAGAAACTTTCTGACAGTTTGTTTTATCGTCATCACCTGGAAACAACGTTATGAAAGTGATCCCAATGATATCATTCTCTGTATCATTATAGTCATGGTGTGAACCCCGCTATTCTCCTAAATTAAGAACCATTTTTAAAACGTTATTTTTTTTGTTACCTGTATCGTTACAATGTGAACAGCGCTTTAATGTTTACTAAAAACTGTAAAACATTCGTTTTTTTTAGCATTTGAAAAAACATTTACATTAGACACCATAGATTTGTTTTTAGTACATTTAAAAAAAACAAATAGCACCTTAATTTGAATTATGTAGATGACAAATATTAAACATATACGCTGTCTACATTGCGGTTTAATTGAGATTAAATGGTAAAAACACCGTAAAATCATTTACTCACCCTTATGTAATTTCATGCCAGTATAAATGACTTTGTTCCTTTGAACACAGAGAAAGATATTTGTAAGAATGTTAGTCAATTACAGTTCCTGGACATCATTGACTATAGGAAGAACTGAATGGTAGTCAAAGGTGCCCGAGAACTCTTTGTTTTCCTAAATTCTTCAAAATATCTCATTATGTGTTCAACAGAACAAAAAAATACAGGATCATTTCATTATTACAATGAACACAGTGAATTTGGAATGAATTGAATGAATTTGAATTGATAACTGTGGCAGGGTTGAAAAAGCACAGGGTTGCTGATGTTACATAACACATAGTGTTTTTACAGGGCTGTATGAGTATATTCAGAATCAGGTAACAGTTACTGCCCTGTTACTTCAGCTTGAGGTGGGGAGAATATAAGTCTCCAGAGATCAGCAGTGACCTTTTCAAATGAGATGATTAACTGCACAGCATTCAAATTAAAATCTGCATAGCATTACAATACCGGCAGTTTCCATCTCCTCAATCTCTATATCTTCTCAAACATATACAACTGCGGACAAAATGAAGAATTTTAATTTCAAATCAACACTTCTAGATTTATTGTAGCAATTCCAGCCCAATGTCTGTTGAAGAAAATCAAACCTCAAGATTGACATGAAGTCAACCAATGAACATGAAAACTGGAATACAAATCCAGGTAATCAGATGAAAAATCATTTTTTTGCAGATAGTGGTGTCACAATCTACCAGTAGTGACAATTATTGTATTAATACCACACGTATGATAATATCGTACTTAATTCAGAGCTAACTGGTTGACAATTGGCAGGTGTTGGTTATAATCTCTCTCACCTTGAGTGTGATTCATTGAGTTTTATAACTCATTGTGATAATATTGTTATCAGGGCTCTTTATTATCACAATAACCATGCAGTGAAAATCTGATATTGTAACAATCCTATAAGCAGTTGCTCTCCAAACTGATTAAAGACACAATACTCACAAACAATACAGATCAATACATGACAGTTCTTTAGCTGAACTTATATCTTTACTGCGGTGCAGTCGTACAGGAGTCCTGCCAGGATCTGAACTCGTCGTCACGCCGGATTCTTTAACCAAATGACGGATAATTCATCTGACAGCTGCACAGACTCGACTGTCAAGAGAATCAATCACATGCAGTTTGAGTGTCACAGTAAGCCGATTGGCACCAACTTTCCTCCAACACTTAGCCGAGTATTTTCGGATGAAATCTTTCAAAGCTTCTCGTTGCTTAAAAAAGTGTGTGTGCTCATTCTATGACTCCTCTGCAAAGGGCTTTTCTGCTCTATAGGATGGCGTGAAAATGAATAGACAAAAGATGGCTGCTGTGGACCTGATCTGTCCGAATCTAGCAGAAAATGCGTTTGCATTTATATGTTGGCATGATCGGTCTGCAGGTGGAGCGAACGCCATCAATCACAATTACACGTTATCTCCCTCTGCGATAGAACAATCAAGCAAATGCTTTTCCAATAAAAACACAACGCAGTGTGAGATTGGTCAGCTCACCGTAATCCTCAGGATCTTCATGTCCTGTACTGCATTAAAGGCAGATGAATTATCATTTGTAAGCATGCAAATACCCTTACGTGGTTACTGTCGTAAAACCAAGGTTGACTTTTGTAAGGAGTTGTCCATGTGAGCATTGCTGACAACACCACACAACTCTACATTCAACATCAATCGTGATCGTATGTCCTCATTAGAACGAAAAGGCTGCCAGACACACGTGAGTTTTGTTCAGACACAAGGTGAGAAAACATCTCGCCTGCGGTGTTTAGAAGGGAAGGGAGTAAAAGCACCAGCACAGACCTAAAGATGAGGAACATCTGTTGGAGAAAGCCCTTACTGTGCTGTGATAAATCACCGTCCCCATGCACCCGGAAAACTGTGAGGGAACTTCTAGATGTGTGTGTGCCATTATGTGTGCAGATGGTTGTGTGTTTCTACGAGAGTATCAATAAACAGAGGCTAGGAATGTGGGATATTAAAGAAAAATGCGATATGCGATAGCATGCTAAATAATGCGATATTTATTTTTCTATCTGCATCCACCTAAAACGTATAGACTATAGACCGCTTCACAAGATGTAAACACTGGTCCAAAAGCACTTCGGCTTCAGTTTTATTTATTTATTCATTTTAAATCTCACGTATGTGAATGAAACTTTTAAGATATTCATTTAGCATTTGGATTCGATTAAAAGTGTTCCGTTAGTTGAATTTTGTCCAACCATTGTGTAGTGTTAAAAAACTGAAACAGTAAGTTCTTTTGGACCAGCATTATAATTAATCAGTTATGGGCAAATATTGCGAAATGCACATTTGAGATATTTAGATTATTATGATATATTGCGCAGCCCTAATAGAGAGAACGAGAGAGTCCACTATAGATCCCGAATAGATAAAAGCCCTGCAGCGGTATCATATGAATACAGAAAGTATATATTGTTCCATTTAATTCTGAAAGACTGAAGGATCACGCAGTATATTAAAATCAGAATTTTCTCTCATATAACACACGGTGCGATTTCTTCACACGTTTAATCCTAATGCTGATGAATTATTTATCATTGATAATAAGGCTTCATTGACAGTAGAGATCCTGAGGTCAAAACTCAGCCGGTGCTCCGCTGAGATCTTGTAGAAGTTTCTGATTGAAAGAGTGCGTTACAAAGTGCACTAGATGACAAAAGCTCATCTTCTCGGGGACAGTCTAGATGAAGGGAGTGGTTATTATTCTCTATAGCTGAAAACAGTCAAAGGCCTATGTACGTTGAGGTTGTGTGTGCAGATACACAAAAACTCCACTGCCATCTGCTGACCGAAAATAAAGTTCCTCCTGAAGAGTGATGAAATGAAAAGCTATTGTATCATGTATACTTGCATGCCTTTGGTATGTCATTGACTAAAGCAAAGAAGCCGTGGAAAGAGATGAATTATTGCTTAGTCTAAAAAGATATTCTGAAATGGCCTGGACACATTCTAGTGATATCATTCTAGTGATATTTCAAATGAATTAGTTTATTTCATCAGTATCACACATGTATCCAATCTTGTAATCAGTCATTCAGCCTATTTAAACAGAGAAACGTAGTCACTGTTCTGTTATCATCGTGTGCAACGCACTGAACATGGACAAGAGGAAGCAAAGGATAGAGTTGTCTGAGGAGCGCAGAAAGAAAATATTAGACAAGCATGGTAAAGGTGAAGGCTACAAGATCATCTCCAAGCAGCTCGATGTTCCTGTGACAAATGTTGCAAATATTATTAAGAAGTTTAAGGTCCATGGATTGTAGCCAACCTGACGGTTACTACCTGTGAACAGGTGCAGAAGTCTCATTGAGAGCTTTCCAAAATCATGTCCAATTAATATAAATCACACTGCAGTTGGTTTGTTTTAATTGAATCCATAATAAATAAATAAATAAATACAGTTAACTAACACAATAAAACAATAAAAACATAACATAATGAAAAGAGAAATTCTGAAAAATGTTAAAAACGGAGTTATCTCATTTTGGAACCAAACTCTTCATATATATATAAAATACGCTGCATAACACTACAATTATACATTAAATACTTCAATACTACACATTCGTTTATTCACGTTTGAATGAAATAAGAACATTTGTGACAATATTCACACACAAATGTTTGAGTTTGAGAAGAGATGTCAACAATGTGTCAAACTGAGCTCAGATTTGTCAAGTCTGCAATCAAAAATCAATATTAATAAAGATCTCAATATCAACTCAAACATCTCGTCGCATATACCCAATCCACATTATTGTACCTCTACTATCTACATTGGAATTGAGAACTCCATCAGATCCCCTGTGCAATCTCAAAGCAATAAAAAAATTCTCTAGGACAGAGGCTTCAAAGCAACATCACACAAAGTGTTTAATATTTGCACATCAGAATGAAATGACCATTAAAACACAGCAAGCGCACAATATCCACCAGCATTAGGTCCATTCTGTATCTCAGTACATTCGTCCTCTAGAGAGTCAATTATCCGACTGACATGTACTGTCCAGCACACCTGCTTCCCAACATCCAGAATAAACACCAGATCTGTGATGTTACACACTGCATATCATTCTCAGAAATATTCAGTGATGTTTTGTTTTTTTTGTCATTGTTGTACAGGTCTTTCGGGAGAGGAACTATTATATTTGTCTGACTACAAAAAAATCCCATTGATGTACATTAAAATCATATGGAACTTTGGGATCTTTTGATATGATCCATTAAGTAACCACCCTAGCAACTGCCTAGCAATGCCCTAGCAACCACACAGAACACCACACGTACTAACGTTGCATAGGCAAACAGCTCTCTCATTAGCTTCAGAAAATGTAAACAATCTACATTAGTTTCCTTTACAAAGTGCTTTTATGGATTCCTGCTTTTGAGCGCAAACCACCACAGCAATTATCTGAAAGAATTATCTCAAAAATCACTTAAGCGCAGACACACTGTGACCCACAAGCATTTAACACTGGAAATCAGAAAATTCATCTCATTTTGTCATGCAAACAGCTTCTCGTGTAGCAGACGGATGATGCTGTAGAGTTCTGCTGAAAAAACCCTGCTTCTTACTCCAACACAATTATCATGAACAAGATATCAACTCTTGAGACGACAATGCATTTATATATTGACTTCAAGAAAATCAAACAGAATTTTGTGAAGGTTATTCCTAAGAAAAAAAGTTGTTTGCTAATGGGATAAAAAAACTAAACCTGTTTTCCTTTTGCATCAGAATGTCTACACTATTGACAAACAGCTTTTTGTTTAATCAAAAACATCACAAACTTGTTTTTGTACGTTTTCTCTAAAACTAAGGCATACATTAATAAAGCACGATTGTTTAAAAGATGTTATGGAAAAAAAGAAAATGGATTTTTGCTTTCACAGTGACCACAGAAACTCCTGCAGCTCATCATTCCTTCTACAACTTACTGCCATTTCAAAATCACTATTTTAAGAATAAAATATAAAGACTACTCCACTTTTGTGATGATTTAAATTACAGTTCAGGATTGATCATTAGCTGCTTCATTCTTACTCTCATTTTTTGATGACTATAATGTTAAGACATAGCTGAAGGGTCTAGTACTGCTTACGTCATAATGATTTTATCAACCAATCAGCTGTCAGGACGGCACTGTCCTGTTGGAAATTCAAAGTAGAAACAGTGAATCTCACAAAAACGTATTCATTTCAGAAATACAGGAAATAAAAGCTCACTTTCTACGTTTCAAACGAAAACAATCTTAGTCGTCCGTGTGGTAGGCCAGTGATTCCAGTGCATTCTCTAGAGAACTGCATAGAATCTCACCTGCCCTCACATCTGTTCATCAGCCTGCTGTGATGATCCCCGGTGTCCGTATCTACACAAGCCCGCTTAAAGCAGCTAACAACAGCTTCCGGTCTCAGCGCATGAATAATAAATCTTCATCCTCAATGCCTCGTTGCATGAAAACCCTTAAGTGGCAGAACATCGAAGAGGTTGGAACATCCCCAAGGGAAGAGATTTCTTTAGGAGCGTTGCCACACACGTCTCAAACCATCGCAAAGTGTTTAGGAAATTTGTGATGGTTTCTGTCAAAACTATAGAATTTGTTGAATGGGTCCTGTAGTTTTGTCGCATTCAAACAAACCGTAAGGAACATTGACATCTAGCGGTTGAGCTTGGTCATTCAAAATATTGGAGAGACAAGTATAGCCAAGTAAAAAATGTTTTCTCTGTTTCTTTTGCATGTTATCAGAAATAATCTAAAGGCACTCTATTATTTGCGAATGTGTAGTTAAGGGCAGTACATGAACGCTCGGATGCGTAGTAGCCTAACATTTGTTTATGTTGTTGCTTTGAAACCGTCTATAGTTACACTACCACATTAGGACTTTATTAGACCACAGTACCATCACAAGGTTCCTTAAGTGCAACCCTTCATCCTTAATCGTATAAATAAGGGTTTTCATAACTTAAAGCAGGGTCAGAGAATAAACTCCTATCTGGCTTTACCTTGAACTTTTATTTATAAATACTGGCTTAAATCTCATACTATAAGACTTCTGCCGCCAACCTCTCAGTTCATGAAGGTTCATCTGCTGAAATGCCAAAGACTTTAAAGGAAAGTTTACAAAAAAATTGGTGTTCACTCACCATCAAGTTGTTTCCAACCTCTTCGATGTTCTGCCTTCTCTGGAGATGTTAGACAGAATGTTCTAGCTGTACTTCCTACAAATAAGAAAACTGCAACTGAGCATTTATATGACAATCAATAAGAGAATCAAGGAATTAGATTTAGTTAATTTAATGTTGCAGAGACACAAGAGGAAAGCCGAGGAAATGAATCATAACACATAACTGTACTGCCAAAACAAGCTGTGGATAAACAGTATATGATCAAATCAGATCAAATCATCCATGTTTAACCAGAGGAAAGAGCGAGAGAGAAATGAACACAGTTCAGGTACTTCAGCTTCAGGCAAAAAGAAAGTGACTGTGTTTCAAATGATACACAACATGCTTCTACACAACTCAAAGATTATAACTAGATGAAGACCATGTTTAACCTCAGGTTATGAACTGTCGTGTCAGAGGTAGAGAGCGTGAATCAGTTTGTGTGGACTATTTATCGTGTTTCACAGAGCAACAGGCTGCAAAACATATAAACTGCATCAATGCCAAACACACCCGCTTGAACCTGAGAAGATGCAGGCGTTTGCCAGCTCGCTTTAAAAACAAATCAAACGTGTTTGTGGCATCAGCTCCTTTAGATTAAACGGGTCTTGCGGTGTAACCGCAGCGCAACTGTTTCGTAGATCACATTTGAATGTTCAGCAGGTTTCTCCAGGCCACCCCTGAGGATGCCCCTGACAGTTAGAGAGTCGATTACTCATGAGTGTGTGTGAGAGTTTTTAAAGAGAGAAAACAGCTCGCTAAGCTTCAGAGGAACTGTTAAGAGGCAGAACTAATGCTGGAGAACAGAGCTGAATCCTGCGAGAGAACAGCTTACACATTCGCACAGTCAAGAGAGAGACACTTATCACTCTCAGTCAGAAGACAGACGGCCCACGCGAGACGCCGGCGCGACTCCCCACCAGGGACATGCACGAGTCTTTTATTGTCGAGAACTATACTCACAGAGACTGGTTTCACCGTATAATAACATTAATATTTTAAAAACTTGCATTTTAAAAAGGAGCCATAGAGATGACGGGATTTTGTAGAGTAAACCGGAAGTAAGCGCTGCGCTGGTTCCCTCGACCGAAGCCTCTGCATTTTTCCCATAGACGTTTGGAAAATCGCAAAAAATAAGCTCTGTGATAACGTAGGTTAATGATGTTTACACGTTTTTTCTATCAAGGTAATCTTTACAAATTAAAACAACATGTGTTACTTTTGAAGCCGAAATACAATCGGCAGAAATAAAAAGATAACAAGATGCTGATCAGACTACAGTTAAGATCGCTCGATATCAACGTCACCACCACCAAGCCTCCGACAGCTCTTTAAGACTTTATTAAAAATGTGTTTTTCCCTGGTAAGTAATTACTTCGTGAATGAATCCGCATCTACGTTTTAAGAGATTGTGCCCATGTTGCATTATTTGTGAGCTTTATATGCGCGATGACGTCCCCGCCAAAGTAGTCGCGTTTAGAAACCGCCTTTTTAAGACACAATAAGGCTTTAAAACCTCAAGCTGTTTATAATTGGTGTGTTTTATGTCATGGATTAAAACGTGAAAAGATTTAGATTTTTTGTTAAACACAGACCTTATTTACCATGGTTTACTTATGATTTACTTATTGACCTTATTTTGGGCGATTTACCAAAAACGCATAAAAAAACCCATAGACTTTGGAGGGATGGAACCGGAAGTCCTAATGCTAGCTCGCTTCCGGGGTAGGCATACAAAAACACGTCATCTCTGCGGCTCCCTACAGGGATTAATACTCACTTGAACGACTTTGGAAAGACATTTGCCAGTTTATGGTAGAATTTATTCACACTGACTTTGAGCTTTATTTCAAAGATGTTATGTTTGGTTCTTTCCTTTTTGAGAACCAAGACAATAATGTACATTTTCTCTGTAACTTAATCATTTTGCTTGGAAAATATTTTATACACAAATGTAAGACAATGGGAGTCACAACACATTTTGTACATTTTCAAGAAGATATAAAGAATTCTATCAAATCCCTATTAACCTTGTGTAACAAAAATGAATGAACGACTGAATTATTCACTAAACTATGAACTATGAGGAAAAAAGATGCAAGAAATCGAGAAAATCAAGCAGAAACAAGAAGCAGGGTCAATGCGGACATTTTACACTCACAATAAAACATTTATTAAGAAAAAAAACAGGCTGGTCGAGAGACTTCTTTTTGATCTATTATCTATAAAATTATGCCTTCATATTAACAGTACGTTATTTGGAATAATGTGTACTAATAAACCATATGCAATAAGACTATGATGTGCATTATGAAAATGAATGTGATAAATTTCGACTTCTTGTGGGACTTTAAGAGGAACCATATGGAAACATTCAGCCAGTGATTGTCTGTGAGAGACGAGTTAACCACATCGTTACCTGAAGGGACGCAACGCTGGCAGAAAATGTCAGCACAGATCTTTAAAAATGAACAAACCGGCAGCACCCCTGAAGGAGAAAACTGAGCAAATCTCCAAGCTGAAGGCACGCACTGAGGATACAGAAATTGACATTTTAAAAGAGGAGATTTTGTCCCCCTGATACTCACAACATAGTGACTCTGATGAAGGAAATCGAGTTACAGACTGAACTTGAACACCAGTCATCTCACGCCTGGATACATGAACAGAGACTGTTGGGCAACATTCAGGAAATGTCAAACTCTAGATTTTTCCGCGTTGTCGAGCCGATAATAATTGTTATCATAGTGAAGCAGAGGCTGTGGTGCTCAGAGGTGATTTGGGTTTTGCCAGGCAGGTGTCACTGATGTCAAAAGAAGCTTCTGAGCTGCATGAGTTCACCGTGTTCCTGCTGTTCTGCTCCACAGGGTCATCTAATCCCAAACACCGGATACAAACACAATCACACGCTCCTGCCAACACACAGTGTAGTGTACAGTTTCAAAAACGAATTCAAAAGCAACCATTTTCAAAACAGAAATCTGGCTAATTAAATCTAAACTAATGAGACTGATTTAAAACAGATAAAAAATGATTTGTTTCATAATAAAGAATCAAGAGGTATAGCCTTCCTTAGCCTACCCTGTGTATTAATCATTATTTTGTAAAAATAAAACAAAAAACATCTGTCCTTATTTCATCGAGGTCAATCACTATTGCACACATTACACTTGTTAGACAAAAAACGAATCAAATTGTAATAAAATTTGTTTCGTTGTGGGTTTGTGTTGTTTATAGGCATTGGCCGATATGATCATTTGACGGCATGATAACCTTTCAGGAAAGTGCCACGGTTTCACGGTATTGCAATTACAACACTAAAATCTGTTTCAAATGTCTGCGTATTCAAACAACAACTTTTCAACTGGACACTAATACATTTTATTTTTAACCAACATTCATAGAACATATATGTCAGGTAAAAATAAAGCCTTCAAATTATAATACTCTTTCAAAAAAATGTGTTTTGTCATAGCCCATTTATTAGGCCTAAATGCGGTGAGAAAAATAAACTTGAATTTGTTCGAGTTTATTTTTCTCACCCCATTGGCATTTGGCTTGTTTTTACCATGAACGTACTTAATTCGTATATTTTTCTCCTTATAAAGAGACTAAATATATTAGGTCACTTTTCTTGTCGAGAAAGTGCATCTTGATTTAAGAATGTTTAGATATTCGTACCACAAAACAAGACAAAAACACTTTTTTTGCAGTGCACTTACAAGACAAAAAAAACTAAACGGTGATTGGTCCTAAAAAGCAAACATCAGCAACTTACATTTTTTATTTTACAGAGCAATCTAATCACTAAAGCAGAAATAATGAATCAAATGCTAAATTAAATGAATCTATCCAAATATTTCGCTCTGCTCTTTGGTTTGGCCTCCAGGTCGATGTGCCAATAAATGCAATTTGCAATGTCTTTATTTATTGCTTTTCATTTCCCTGATGGGTTCACACAGTCAGGAAAAATGACTTGAAAAGCATTTTGAAAGATTTGCCAACATTCACAGTTCCGTGCCACACCCAAACCGAAACATCAAACCCAAAACAGACATCAAACCGAGTCAATGGTGCCATCTGCTGACTGCTTTGAGCTTTCGTTTTTGTTAACATAATATACAAAAACAATGTACAATATACAATATACGCAAAATACAAAACAATGTACAATATACGCAAAATATATCTTACTACAGCTTTCGTTTTGAAAAAGATGAAGACTTGAGTATGACTCGAGAGTTCAAATCATTAGTGCGAATCGGTTCTTTCAAACTGTGGTCACAATCGCCATTACGCATTCTAGCCAGAAATTTTCATGCGTTTTTTCGTATTTGGTGCTCGTTTGTACGGTGTCACTGAATGGTCAAAACGCCTCTCAAAATGCTTGCAACGGATGAGAGAAACGCAGAAAAACGAACCCAGTCCGAATTATTTATGACGGACGAAAAATTCGTAGGCAGTGTGTAAATGTGATTGCCGCAACGTGACGTATTTTTTTAAACGTGCGGAAATTTTCGGACTAGATGTGCAATAGCCTTTAGCAGAATCTCAATCATTCAGACAGACAGGATTGGTTCGACTGATTCAAAAGAACCGACACATAAACGGTTCACTCATTAACCTGTTCACCGGATTAACATTTTATCAGTACAGTAGCATATATTGGTATTAAGACCATGCAAGACTTTAAACCTGGTAAAACATCATCCACACTTCAAACATTATTTCTCTCAAAAACATGGTTTCATAAAATACTCGCTTATCTGCGTAAAAATAACTCGTATAACTTTGCGACGTTTGTTGGTATTGGAGAGCATTTAAAATGCTTTCTAGGTACAATCTGTGTCTGTACTTATTCTTCATGCACGTGTGAGTACTTTTATAAAGAGAGACGCCACCGCCGGCCCACTGCAAAGTCTTGGCCAGCTGTCATCTCCACTGGTTTCCACTAGTAATGTACAAATGACTACACAACACACATCTGTGATTCAAGTGAACAAAAAACGATTTATTTCAGATAAAACACACGTTTAACCACAAACAGGAACTATATAGCTGTACAGAGGTCAGCGGCGAGATGGTTTTGGCATGATAAAGACTTTGACAGGTTTGCTGAGGTGGATTGTGCCCTCGATGGAGCTCTCGCTGGTGGGGAGCCCGTCCATGCTGTCGTTCCACGCAGGTTTGGATGCAGATAGTTTACTGCTGCTGGAGCTGTAGGCCAGAAGCAATCGGACCTCAATCTGACATGGCTCTGGGAATAAAAATATGGTGAAGTTAAACCAACCAACTGGATGACTGATCTCAATGGTCCAAACTGGGTGACGCGAGACTGGCAGGAACATCATTTTACAGGTGGATGTCATTGCATTTTAAATCCACTATTTTTATTTGAGAATAACGCATAGCGGTAAATTGTGCAGAATACGAATTGTGTATTAAAAGGGTCCGTTTAGATTTCGCGTTGACTCACCTGTCCAGGCAGAATGAGAGAGATAAACCTGTGTGACCAGTCGCACGCGTCCAGGGCCTGGGGTTCTGAAATCTCCAGGTTTGGGGTGGATTATATGGGACTGTCCATCCGGATACAGAACCTGCAGGGAATGAAGGAAACAGAAAAATGTGTCATTACGAGGATTCAATACAATGCAAGCTTCCTAAATGAGCGAAGGACTCCGACCTGCACTTTGACTGTTGTCTGTGGATCCTGCACATCTTCAAGAGTAGCATCGACATCTAACGCCACCACCAGACCAGACGTGAATCTTAAAGGATTGTCCGATTCTCCCGTCGGCTCAATAATCGTTGCCGATGCCCTGTGGATCTTAAATCAACCAAAATAAAATGGAAAAAGGAACATTCATATATCCTAGCATATGACAGTCTAACGTTTGGCTCGAAGTGCTTTGAGAATCTGCACACCTGCTCGGGTAGTTTCAGATGAATGAATCTGCTTTGGCGCAGGGTGGTCTGGAGGATTTTAACGAGGTCACCAGGTTTAGAGGCCACCAGTCTGGGCATCAACTCCAAGAGTTTCTCCACAAAACTGTCCTGGAAATGTGGCAATTCCGTCACGAAGAGCCTGACACGTGAAAACTCTGAAGTTTAGAACAAGCACTGATGCATTACAGCAAAACCTGAAAGTTTCATGTTTTTCACCTCTGAAACGACTCCACGTCTTGTAAGAATTTCTCACAAACACCAAGAACACGATCAACCCTGTTATGAGAAGGAGAGAGGGGATCAGTTTCGCTTCTCCGAGACGTTTTGTGTCAGAAAGTGTTTGCGACAGAGCGCTGACCCTCGTTTGGATCGGGCCGCGAGGATGAGCTGTAACGCTTTCGCCTGCAGACGGACGTTGTGGATCGTGGCGATCTGTTGCGTCTCCAGTCCGCTGTACAAGAACTCCAGTTTATACGTCTCGTCCAGGATCTAAAAACAAAGAAACCGCTGCAGTCCAAACTTCAGGACGATATGGGACACCTCTGCGGTTCGGGTTCACAATGCTTACCTGCCGAGCGGCCGCGGAGACTTTTGCATTCTGTTTGAGACACAGAGGCACGGCCATGGTCCATAACTTCTCCTGGAGAGCCTGTAAATAAACAAAAGTAAAGGAATGTGAATGAATACATGTGGTGCAAGGTAAATGTAATCTTGGAGTGTTGGCACTTGTGTAGTGGTGTAATATTTGTAGTGACCTTGGAGAGCAGCAATTGGCAGCGGAGGTACGTGGCACAGAAATCTGCGGATCCAGCCAACTCGGTCTGTAGCTCGCCCAGCCGCTGCAGATCTCTGCACGTGAAAAACATCGTGTCAACAAATACTTGACAATAATGACATCACTTAATATTAGAAGTCATTTTTAAAACAAAAACAATATCAATAGGGGCGTAACGTTACATCATGCTACAACAAAGAAAGATCATTTTTGTACGATTAAGTCATTTCTTAATTTTACATCATCAATACAAAAATTCAGTGAAAATTTGTATGTTTGGTAAAAAAATCTGCTATTTGACTTTCAGTTTGATGTTTTAAATGTTGTTTATTATGGTAATTGCGAACTCTGTATTGTGTATAGTATGGAATCATAAGCCGAACATATAATAGCATATCATTTAAAGTGATTCTGAATTTAGAGCCCAAACCATGGGTTTCATACCTGATGGTGAACTCCAGCAGATCCTGAGCTCCAGGAGACTCCAGATTCTGAAGGACGCTCACACGAACGATGCTGTCCTGCAGGAAGGTCCGTGCAGACTCCAGACTGCCTGAAGCCACACCTGATGCCTCCGAACCAGCCGCCTGCTTTCTGCCCGGCAGCTGAGAGAAAAGACGCAGGGTCAAATGAGGATCAAACTCTTCTAAAAGAGACACATAAGGCAAACAATCATTTAATCGAATCCAGACTGAGAGCAGGTTTCTCACCCGGAGGTGTGGCACCAGGTGGGACAGGCTGTCACGAAGGTAGGCGTAGTGACAGAACGTGTGATCTGAGAACAGCGCAGGCATTGTGGGACAGGATTTGGCTGCGTTGAAGACCAGCACTAATACAGCGATGTCTAAACAAACACGACTCAGGAAAAACAAACAGAAACTGACGCCTCAACATCTCAATGCACTGAACACTACCGACTTCATGAAACTTCAAGAGTTTGAAACCTTTGACAGGTTATGTTTGTTTAAATCTTAAGAGCGTGCCGTCAGATGTGTAGGATACAGGCAGGGTCGTCCATGTCTGGTTCAGGGGTGTCAAAATACGGGTGAGTGCTCAGAAGTTCCGGGACGATGGGCAACACCAGTGTTGGGTGTCGAGCACCGAGGAACTTCAGACATCTGACATAAGAGCACAGAGACAAAGTCAGCCACACTGAGAAAGACGAAACTAGCGGGAGGAACAGAGAGGAACTCACTTCCAGACTGAGTTGCGGTCGGTTGGGTACTTGCTGAGGTTCTTCAGGAGCTCCAGCAGGGCCAGCTGAATGCAATCTTTGGTGGAGGCGTTAGTGTAGCAGAGCAACTCGTGCAGAGCCTCGCGAATGTCTCGAGATGAGTCCTGAGATGAACAGACACGTTTACGCCTTCACATTGCGATGTCATAGCAACACAAACCCAAATTAAACACAATATCCAAATGATGAGTTTACAATGCGCAGGTCTGCAGCCTGCTCTCGAGTGTTCACGGATCGCTTTGAGCGCTGAAATACATGCATGTTTTGCACTTCTAACGGTTTGATGTATGTGACAGCGCCCTCTGGTGTCGTACCTCCAGCACTGCGAGCACAGTGTCCAGCTGGTCTTCTCTGAGGGTGATGTGAGTGGAGATCTGCCGCAGCGCATGGATGGACTGCAGTCGCACCTCCTCGATTTCATCATTAAACATGTCCACCAGGAAGTCCAAACACTTTTCTGCAAAGCTGGCCGACGACTGGGCGAGCGAACAGAGAGCTTCTACAGCAGCGATGCGCACCTCTGTGACATAACATGCACATCTGAAGACATTGTGGCAACATGCTGAATATGTCATCAGAGATGTTTTAAAATACATACCGTACATTTCATCCTCCAGACCGTGAACGACGCCCCACAGGCTCCGGAGTCGATGAGATTCACACCCGAGGTATCGACTTTCTCTTTGGGAGCATCATCGGCCCAGCGGCGTCCAGACGAGAACTCTCCGGAAGCGTACAGCTCTTTAGCTCGCTCGTGAGCCGTGCGCTTTCTCTAAAATAGTATAACATAATTCAATATGTGGTTACAAGAGTTTTTGTGAAAGGCATGAACACTGCGGATATATCAGAATATTGCAGCACGACTGGAAAGTGTTTTTTAAATGTTTGTCATTGTTTTTGTGTGGAAATACCCTCAGATCTGACATCAGTTTCTTGTCTAAAGTCTGCTCCAGGAAATGAGGACTGACTTGGTGCATAGAGCCCTGAAAGAAAGAAAAAACACATGGACAGAAAAGAAAGATATTCATGACATAATGTCAAGAAATCACATGTCAAAATGTATGCGTGCACGCTACAAGACTCACCAGCAGTTTAGCAGCTTGCACTCTGACAACCCACGAGCCATCGCTGACCATGTGGCAGATCTTTCCAAACGAGTCGTCTATAAGTCGGATCTCCTCATTGGACGAGGGGATGGGAACAATACTGTGTGGATACACACGGTCGCATTACACTTTATAATCATCATGTCCACAGTCTACTTTCTTGAATGGAACTAAAGTTCGTCCTAACAAAATAATATAACGGCAGAAAAGTGTCCACACATGCATGCTTCTTAACCCTGTCCTGGAGACTGCCAGTACTGCACAATTTGGATTTCACCTTAATAAGATGCATCCAATATAGTGTGTGGATGAGGGAGAAATGTAATAATAGGAGATGGTTAAGAAGCATGCACATAGAAAACATAAAACAATACAGAAAGAGCACAGCATAGCACAACACCACTCCGAGTGAAAACTGCACCTCTACCTTTCAGGGTAAAGCTGACTCAGAACCCAAACCATCTGCACTGCTGCCGAGCGAACCTGCTCATAATCATCATTCAAGAGCTTACAGGCCTGAGAGAGAGGAGACAACACACAGTCATAGATTCATAAATCCAAAAAACACATTTCTTTGAGGATTTCAAAAGTGGTTGAGATGTAAATACTAGTTAGAGACAATATTCAATGAGCCCGTCGTTCAATAAAGTCTGATCACATGATCAGGCCTTCAAATAAAATACAATTATATGACTAGGACAACTAGCGAGAGTTGCCTTTGACGACAGTAAATCATGCACCGGTTATCATACAAACATATAAAAAAACTGAATTTAATTTGAATGAAGTATCCCAAAAAGTAGTGCAATACGTTTATGCGAGTTTCTTTTACCTGGTTATAAATATTCTGTTGAATTTTCATTCCTCTTTCATGTAGCTGCAGCTGCAAAAACACAAATCTGGAGTAAATCAAAGCAACATTCAATGAGGTTTATCCGGCATGATCTCGCAGAGAGTAAGGGTTAATGTACCATTGCTTTAATGGCGGCAGTGCGGACGCGAGGGTCCTGGTCTTGAAAGTAGTCGCTGATGACACTCTGCACATCTCGTACGAGTGACGTCTGTCCTGCCGGTCCTGGATCAGACTCTTTAGTGAGAGGTTTATCTACCGTTCCTAGACAACCCAAGAGCTGCAGACACTTGTTCCTCACCCCAAAATACGTGCCGGACAGATGCTGAGAAGACATTTGCAAAGTCAAACAACCACGGTCCAGAAAGTTCAAAGTGCGTCTATGCATGACAACACACAAGGCAGGAACGTAAACAATATTCCTACCTTGCACGCTACATCAATAAGTCTCTGAATAACTGCGGTTTTGTCTGGGAGTTGAGTGCCAATGATCAGCAGAGTGTCCAACAGCTGAGCCAACACCTGATGAGACTCTGAATCACAGAGAAATAAACACTGAGGATAATTTACAAAAATATGAAGACGCGGATGTTTATTACGCTTTGTTAAAGTATAGAGATGAAAGGAAAGGCATACTTTCATTGTTGAGAATGTTGACAGCATCGTCTACTATGCAGTCTGGAGAGAAGCCCTGTGTCTTTGACAGTAAACCCAGCAGAGATGCAATCTTCAACCTGACAGAATTATCAGACTCCTGGATACCACAAAAACAGGTTGACACAATTCATGGAAAGCTTTGTAAATGTAACATGTAACATGGTTGTTGTGATGCTTCACCTTGTAATAATGCTCCAGCAGTATGCGCACCACCCCCTCCACGCTCTCGGCCTCCACCGGCTTGCGTGCGAAGCTCAGGAGATGCTGCAGGGCGTCTGTGGGGCTGCTGGCTTTACACAGATCCACATGAAGAGCTGCTGATTTACTGGGTTTGGTCAGCCGAAGCTTCTTTGCAGGTACCTCTTCAAGAGACACCTGCTGTATTGAGATCAGAAGAAACACAACACAACATTAACAAATGTGTTACAAACGTGTCAATATACATCTATAAATGGTCCGCTATACTATACACATCTGAGTAATGTCAGCTGAGTAAAACACGTTTTAAATAACAGAACGAATGGTTTGTTTCTGTGACAATACAATAATTCATAAGCACAAGAACAGCTGCACCCTGATCAATAAACAATAGACATGCTAATGCAAAAAACTACGACAAATTTTATGAGTGTTTATTCCAGTGGATTTAATGGTGTTCTTTTGGTTCCCATCTGACGGACAACGTCCCACCGACATAACCAGCAGAGACCATTATAGTTTTCACTCAAACCAATACAATTCTTATTATATGCATTAAATCCATTATAGTTTCTCTCCGCTGGTTTCTATTGTTTTTATTCATCAGGGCATTAAATGTCACACAGGCATCACAGACAACAAAATCAGTAATTATTATGAGAATATGATATTTAATGATGTACATGTATGAAAACTCATGTGTTCACCTGTACTACTACTTTAGAAAACTCCTCGTAAACGCGTTTCTTAAGATGAGCTGCCATCGCTGCTGTGTTTACGCCACTCCGCCGCTGACATGCGCAGTAAGCGCCTCCTGCGCTTCTTCACGTGACCTGTGCTCAGTGGCGTTCTGAGAACTGTGGAGACAACAGCGCCACCGCATGGACGGAAGGTTGGCAGAAAATAGGACAGCACTGGGCTTCGTTTTTGTTAGAATCGAATGATATGTAAGAGACATTTTTCTTTTTTTTGTCCTTTGATTTGTGATTAAACGCACTGTATTTTTTTTCAGCAATTTTGGCAGCTCTCCCATATTTGTAAGTCGCTTTGAATAAAAGGGCCTGCTGAATTAATATAAATTATATTCAGGAATAAAAATTAATCTGATGTTTGATTCTTAAATTGCAGTTTACTAAAGAGATGATTTAGGCAAGTATAAAACTATAACAGGGTATAGCAATGCAACTTTAAAGTCTGGAATACACTACACTAATCACACACCGCAGACTACATTTTTTTAAGTTTGCAGAGAAAAACAGGGCATCACACACTACAGGATCAAATCCAGTCCAGACTGAAAATCTGAGCAAAAGTCATAGTGTATTTCAGCCTTAAAGGAATAGTTTACCTTCAAAATCCATTTACTCAGCCTGTTGTCATTTTCAACCTCTGTGATTTATTTTCTTCTGCAAAACACAAAAGATATTTAAAAAAAAATTGGTAAACAAAAAAACGGTCCCCATTGACTTCTTTTGTTTTGACACAAAACCAATGCAATGGAGATCAACGGTTTTCTGTTACCAACATTTTTCAAAATATCTTATTTTGTATTCCGCAAAAGAAAGAAAATCAAACAGGTCAGAAATGACAAGAGGGCATGTATATGGACAGAATTTTTTATTTTAAGGTGAACTACTATTTCTTTTACAGAACCAAAAGGATTACATCATGAAACATGCAGCAATTAGTAAAGAAAGCCACACCCAGAACACACGATTTTAAGTTTTTTAATTATGTTTACTTAGTGCTGAATTTTGACAGAACAGTGATGTGAAACAACAGTTTTAATGCACAAATAATCCTTGACTTTATTTATAATTAAATGGCAATGGGCATTTAAAAGCACACATTCAAAACATTTAACATTGCAGAAATCTAGATCATTATTTAAAGTATTAAGATAAAACGGCAGTGATGGAGATAAAATGTATCACTTTAAGTGATTGTTCAAAGAATGTTATATGATAAGCAGGGACAGTTCAACTTAAGTCAATATTACACAAGGGAGGCCAGTTACAGAAACAAAACTCTATTATTCCTGCATGAGAGCTGTTTGTCACCTTGTTGCTCAAAAGAACAGCTAAAAGCTAAAAGAACAGATCTTGCCACAGATTTTACAAATGGGGATTCTACAATGTAAAACGTGCTGCCATCTCATGCTCAACATGGTCAACTTGTCAAAAAACCAAGTTGGACGTACGATGTAGTATTTCTGTGCTCGATACCCTCCCCCAAGGTTCAACAGTTATGTGGGGATATTGCGATGATGTATTGTGTGCTCGTGATTCGGTTCCTCCCCCGCACACCCCCAGAAGTTCGTCAGAAATAATCGTAAAGCTCTGTCTATCTTTTATAAATGTGATCAAACTAAATACTCTTCGAAGATACGAAGTATGCAATGCTACTCTATAGGTACTCAAGATTAATATGAGATACCTTTAATTCACTTTTCAAATCCCCATTTCCAGATCACACTTGGCCTATATGTTGGAGCTCACATTAATCACCACCATGTGAAAGTCAGTTTATAGAAGAAGTCGTTGCTCTTGAAGAGAAACGCTTTGCTGTGTGGCTGGACTTTAACATTATATCCTTTGGCTTCTATGTCCAATTGAATGCAATCTAACAGGTCCTCCCCTGAAGCTGGAGCTTTCCACGGACCGAAGGTCACCACAGATTCTTTTAGGGCGCCGAGACTGTCAATAGCATCTTTGTATCTGGCCAAATCATCTTCTGTCTTGACAACACACACAATTATTGTGGAGTACCGTGAGGCGATGGCTTCTGCTCTGGCTACTTTAACAATCACCTCCAGGTTTTCACGGTAATTGGGCACACGGTTCAAGAACTGCTGTCTTCCCACCGTCTCGCCGAAAAACTGCGGAGTCTCCTCGATGGCTTTTATCAGAAGTTTGATGTTGTAGTGCATTGCATCTTTATGCACTTCCTGTAAGTGTTTGGTAGGAAGGTTCTCCGTTCTGAGGTACTCGAGGATATACCCAAAGTGAGTCCCGTCACGATCTATGAAGTAACGACCCTGCCCATTGACACGACCACGGACCGAGTGGTGAGGAAAAACTGAGAATGGTCAAGAGAAACATGAAATATTACAACCTGAGATTTCTGATTTAAGTGCATTTGGAAAAAACTGTCACCAAGCATCATATGATGGATCTTACAAAAAATATAATATGATATTGTTCAACTCATTTTTTAACTCTGTGCTTAAAAAAGATCTTTCTTATTTCAAAAGCCACCCTACCTGAATAAATACTGTAGGAAAATGTAATAAATTGTAATATAAATGTACTACATAATAGTAATACCTACACTTATGCTATAGGCTACTGTAGTGTTCTGAAGTACTAAAGTTATTTGTTAAACTGTAGTAAATAGTCAACGTTCATATTTCTATGAAAAGGTTAAAAACACAATTTTTTGGGGAATTTTACTACAGTTTAGTTTACTATGGTAAATACTAAAGAAAACAGCAGTACTTTTTCATGTGAGAAAGATACTGTACACCAACAAAAACGTTCTTTGGCACTTTTGGCACAGTCATTTGTGATTTCAAAAATAATACTTTCACAGTACTTTAGTCATCTGTCAAAGTAAAACAGGAGATACAAATATATAAATGGTCATTTAAAAAACACGGTCAACGTCGTTTATATGATAAAATCTATTTGGCTTGCTTTGAAAACTCTTAGCGCGAACTTAACCTGAACACAATGACACAGAGACTACGATGTTACAAAGTTGAAATCGTTGACACAGAAGCGAAAACAAACAAAAAACACATCGGACAGTGTTACACAAACTTACAATCACAGAACATGATTCATTCAATAACATCTGTATAAAAGTAACAGGTTTTCGTCTTACCGCCTTAACAGGAGATGTGGACTGTTTTCCAGTTGATTTACAGTCCGGTAAACTCATGGTGTTTTTTTTAAACTTCAGCTCTTTACACAGTCCAGACATCAGCAGGTGTGTGTGTAACTTAGTAAGACCCACCCATGACACTCACATACAGGTAGAGCAAAGCCACACGTACTTACTATCCAGATAGCACAATCCATCTGGCTTACGTCTATTTGACGTCTGCAATACATAGTTTGCTCATCTGCAATAGGTCTTGGAGACGTCTGTAATACGTCTGCTACAGATCTGGAGCATAAAAACATCTGCTAAACATCTTAGAAAGAGCAGCTTTACATCCATTCTAAATCATGAACATCTTACAGAGATCTTCTAGATGTCTATATGACGTCTGACAGCAGACATCTCCGAGACGTATTGCAGATGAGCAAACAATGTTCGAGATGTAAATGCAGCCGTCAAATAGACGTAAGCCAGATGTATGTGTGCTATCAGGGTACATTTACCTTCCCAAACTAAAAACATTTACATTTTAAATAATGACTTCGGATTACTTTTATTAGTTCTAGGTTTTATTAGTTTCTACAACCTACACAATACAAAGCATTTTATGCGCACAAACTGTCGTTTGAAACCCATGACTGTACCGTTCATGTTATTTTCACTTCACTACATTAATAAATATGAGTATCGGGTTTGGATCTAGTTAGTAATTAAAGAACAGCCTTTTCAGGTTTACATTACACTGAATTAAACCTCTCTATAGCATTTTGAGCAGTGTTGTGTATCACGAGGAGAGAGCTTTTAAATAAAGGCTTACCTCACACACACAAAAAAAGGTTATTTATGCACTCTCATACTGTTAAGAATTTTCATTTTGGATAAACTATCCTTATAGAAGCACTTTATTTATACCACTTGTCCAGATATGCAACACCTTACCAGTCACCAGAAGGTAAAATAGATCTCAATTCTGATTTCTCTAGAAAGTTCACAGGTATTCTGGGACACTATTAGCTAATAACTGCTATTTTTAGATTTAGATCTTTTCAGGCATTAGATTTCACACAAATGTGTTTAAAACTACTAAAAACTCTAAACATTGAAATTATTTACAATGGTTGTAATGCAACACAGTTTAAAGTAAATAAACAAGCGCACAATTGTTTTTACCCCATTTATTTATTTTTTATACAGAAAATTGTAGAACTTCCATCAGTGTCTCCTGAACCTGTTAAGAGAGACAAAAATCTTGTTAGAACAACAAAACATGAATCAGTCACACAACAACAAAATGATGAACCTTCTCAGACAAATGCCTCGATGTCTTCAAACTAAGAGGACATACATCTCTGAGGAACTAAAGCCAGTGGCACAGAACGTGTCCCTGACCCAGAAATCCTCAGAGACGGGCCCCTCATCTGTCTCGTCATCGTATCATCACTGAAGGGAATGTGAACATCAAGTGACCCTAATATAGCGACTGAGCCCAATGGATGTTTACGGCCCAACTACCACAGCTAACTTTGGTCCCCTGAATGGTGCTTCCTGATCATACCAGTTTATGCAGTCGGCACTGGAGTGCCCTGTGGGCATCACGGGAACCTCAGGCTTGGCTCCCTTCTGTTCAGAAATTGGGGTGGTGGGAAGAACCTCGTCTTTGGGCTCCACAATGCTGACGTGGTCAGGGAGGGGCTTCTTAGGGCCGATCTTACCGCTGGGGTCCCAGGGCAGCATGATTTTCACCTTGATTCCAAGCACACCTGTGAACAGGTAGATGATAAAATATTAGAATACATTTGCCAATGAATCGACAACCTGTTGTGACTATTAACGGCTACAGCTTCCTATTTTAGCTCTCACAAGTTATACATCTAGATTCATTTTTTACAAACACCACATTCAGAAGCCTTCTCAGACTAACGCTTCTAGATCTTCACACTGCTATGAAGAATCAAAGACAGATGTACGGAAATTAACCAAGACTCCTTTAAAACCCTCCAATTCTGGTTTATTTTATCATCACCGAAGGACGATTTTTTTTATGCCACAGACCTGCTAGATTAAGGCTGAAGTATTGTTCCCTTTTAAGGCATACGCGTACAGTGAGCAGAGTTTAGTTATTAATTAGTTTAACCACCAGGTGGCAACGGTGTCCAGGGAGCACAGATTCAAGTTAGTAGAAAAAACCCTGACCCCTGTAGGCCCGGAGAGGTGCGTTCAGCTGTTTGCATATGCTGGCATGTACTTAAAAGTAGCATAACACAGGCATGAGGTGTAGGTGGATACAAACCAATAATTGTTTGGCGTCAATGAGATCAAACCAGGCATGACACACCAAAATGACAAAAGAATGCACATACAAAAGGATTTACAGACCCTTCTCAGACAAATGCCTCGATGTCTTCAATATAAGAGGTCACACACCTCTGAGGAACTAGGACAGAGGCACAAAACGTGACCCCTGACCCAGAAATCCTCAGAGACGGGCCCTCATCTGTCTCGTCATCGTATCATCACTGAAGGGAATGTGATCCTTACACCACAAAGGGAGCCCACCAGTATACAATAAGGCACCACCAAACTGGTCAATCAACAGCTAACTGCTCTTGCCAGCTTAGAGATGATAAATGAAAGGTTACTCACCCTGTCTGAGCAGTACGTGACGGACAGCCGTATCAACGTAGTAGTTAACAGGGTCTCCGCTGTGAATCATCAGGCCATCCACAAACTTCATGGACTTGGCTCTCTGACCTCTCAGCTTACCAGAGACCACAACTTCACAACCCCTGGCTCCACTCTCCATGATGAAACGCAGCACACCATAGCAGGCCCTGGAGAGAGAACAAATACGATATAGAACTACAAATGCAAAGCAAACAGGATTCAGCCACAATCCAGCTTCATAACTGTGAACAACAACATTGCTCGCTTTCTACCCCTCTCAGACAAATGCCTCTTATGTCTTCAAGCAAAAAGGACTCTCTGCTTTGAGGACCTGAAGCCAGACACACAGAACGTGGATCTGACCCAGAATCCTCAGACAGAAGGGTCAATTTCCGACTCGTCATCGTATCATCACTGAAGGGAGCTTAAACTGCATGGAAGCAGCCAAGTGCACAGTACAACACTGAAGCATGCTGGGAAAGGAGCTCACCTACGGACAGCAAGACCTCCGAGCAGCTTGTAGCGCAGTGACTCTGCCTGAGCGATGGCACACAGACCACGGGTGGCGACCTTCTCAGCATAGAGCTGCAAAAAAAAATAATGCAATAGACCTCAGAATCTATGACTTAACACATGACTTGTGGCGTTTAGTTGTTTGACAGACAGTCACTGATGACTGTTGTGGTGTAGAAAACAGAGATTCTTCAAAAATACTCCTTGTGTGTTTCACAAAGACAAACGTATCTGAAACAACTCGAGGATAGAAATCATCTACAACCATTTTGTTCAAGGTGGACAGTGACCATCAGTATGACATCATCCTACCTCCACACTTCCCTCGGGGAAGCCAAAACGCTTCTGAACCACAGCAGTAAGTTCACGAATGCGGCGGCCTTTCTCTCCCAGGACGTTCTGGGTTCTGAAAGATGCCAATCGGTTAGTTACAAGTGTGCATGAACAACCAATATCAGTTTGTTCAAGTGCAATTTTCAAGATTTAAAATGCAATATTCCTCACCTGGTAGCCAGGATGATGATCTCCGTTCTGGTTGGTGTGACACGGACCTCCACGCCGGAGTATCCGTCCTCGGCCAGCTCTCGGGTCAGGAACTCATTCAGCTCGGCTTTGAAGACTCCGTCTGACACAAACTGTAAAACCAAACACACAATCAATAGTCATAAACAAGTCTTGACAACACGCATCACCGATTAGACAACAATGAAAGGAAAACAACACAAACTCTTATGGTTTCCATTGAATATGGCACTATAACTATTAAAACCATTATGGCATTATTTTATGCTAGTACATTTTTAAGTCTTTCCTGTATAAGCGTTCTATTGGTTCCAGTCTGTAAAACTTTTTGTAATGTTTTCTATTCTATTCTAAGCGGTGATATACTTCTGCAAACAAAGCTCAATTTTGTGCTTCATAACATCTGCAAAGAGACTAACATTTGAACCCCCTGACACTTCTACTCCACATCACCCGAACCAGAATTAAGAGTAGTTGTCTACCCCTCTCAGACAAATGCCTCGATGTCTTCAAGCAAAGAGGACCATCTGCTTTGAGGATCTGCAGCCAGAAGCACAAAACATGCACCTGACCCAGAATCCTCGAACAGAACCGGTCCTTTTCCGACTCGTCATCGTATCATCACTGAGGGAAATTCACACTGCATGTATTCTTATGGTTTCCATTGCATATGCCACTATACCTACAAATTGTTTAATAATAAAATCATTATGTTACTCTAGTCGTAAGCCTTTCCTCAAAACAATGCTGAATAACATCTGAATTGTGACGGACATCTGAACAAGTCTCGAACCCCTGACACACCAGAATTAAGTGTCGTTTTCTAACAACAACATTAATGCTAGCTTTCAAAAACATATATAAACTTGTTTTATTACTAGAATATTTTAACTAGCATTTGGCTCGCCTGTGCTATTAAGAATCTAGTGCGCGCGGCGCCTGCTTCATCTGCCATGTTTTACCTCAGATTCGCTGACGCCGGAATCCAGATCAATCGCTCTTTACTGCTCGATAAAACCATCATCTGAACGTTTATAACCATAACGACGGATCATTGTTGTTATATACCGCTCATATTTCTGAACTCTGCTCTTTAATAAGCATGTTTTGGGTGAAATTCGTACCAACCTTTCTCTTCTTCGAGATTTGCACCGCCATCTTGACGGAGGCCGCAGACAGGAAAGGAATGAGCAGAAAAGCGGAAGAAGATTTATCGCAAAGAATTACTTCCGTATGACCTGATGGGGTCATGGGGATTGTAGTCTTAGGTGTCACACTCTTTACCGACACCGTTTATGTAGCGATAAATCATTGCTAAAACGACAGATTTTAGCGTAAATAACTAAAACATATACTAAAGATATACGTGGCTTTGGAAGGTTTAATATGTATTTCTGAGCAGTTTTGAGATAACGAGCTTCAAAGTTTTAGCATTCCATTTGACTTTTTATATAAAACCTCCAAGTATTGTTCCAAAATTGAACAATACTTACAATAACACACTCTTTGCTATTTTAAATGTTTTATTTCATGAAAAACACGTTTTTACACGTTTTAAGGTGGCTAGCAGATGCAAATGTGTCATGAAGCACATATTTTGTCATTTTAAGCTTTCAGTCATTACACAAAGTTCTTGGAATTCATCTTCACACTGCAAAATTAAAGGCACTACAATGTTTACAATACATGTATTAATTTAGCAGACATTTCCATCCAACTATATGAAGCAACTATGTAAATTCAGTCTAACATTATATTGTTAGAACAAAACCATGCTGTAAGCATTACATCAAATGCTAGATCTAGATCTAGTTTAGAAAAATTCTGAAGCCAAATCAACCCAGGTTATATTAGGATTTACTAGAGGTGACCGAACCAATGGCTTATCCAATGGACACAAAAGTTCTGGGCTTTGACCAAACCTCTTCCACCTTTCATTAACAGCATAAATCCCAACAGATCCATCCTCAAACCCCACATACACGAACAAATGCTCAGACACGGTTAGAGCAGAAATGTTCTTACACAGGTAAAACCTGCCTACAGTTTCACCATTGGTCATTCGTATGACTACCAACATTGGCTTTTCATGAAGATCACAGTCCGCATTCTGACACTCCTGAGAAGAGTAACATACATATACAACATACTGTCCAGAAACTCCTACATGCAGCGGCTTCTGTAGAGGTCCAATGGTTCTTAAAGAGCAGAGCTTACTGTTGGAAAGATCCAAGATGTTTATCGTGGATTCAGCAACCGAAAGTATGGCGTATCCTCCATCTGATGACAGTCTGAAGACCTCAGGTTGGCACAACAAAGAGTTTGGCAGCTGGATTTGATGGCAAACAGTATCTTCTGTTAACCTCCAAGTGTACAAAGCACCTGAAGCTGAAACAACAACCACAAAATCTGGATGGTCAGGCAGAGGTTGAAAAGCATTCACATCTGATTCATCAGGACAACAGAAGCGTTTGCAAACATTACCAGACCAAAGACTCATAGCCAGGAGGTCTCCACGGTTGAGACCTAAAAGGAAGGTGCTCTCTGGAGAAATTATGCCATTCTTGAGCTCCGTATGAATGCTACAAACCACCTTTCCACTCGGCAGTTTCCACACCCTAGATGGTCCTTTTTCTGACAAAGCAACTCCAGAATAACCCTTGGAAGTTATAAGAATGTTGACTGCTCGACTCCCAGCGATCCTGTACATGTTTTCCCCACTGTTGGTGTTCCACACATAGATGTCTCCTGTTGCTATAGTCACCAGATAATCACCATCTGCAGAGATAGACATGGACTGCACTGAATCGTGATGAAGAAAGTGCTCTTCTACTTTGCCACTAGAGACCACCCACTTCCACACAAGCTCCGAGCCATCTGCAGAATAACAGCTTTCTCCGTGCAATCCCACCAGCACTGTTTCTACTCTCCTACCTGATTTTGGTGCCAATGCTGAAGCGGTGATGAGGGCCATGTCCCAAATAAGAACACTGGCATTTGTGATGGCTGCCAGGTGAGTCGCTCCACATTTCAGAAGTTTATTTGCTTGACAGGTAACAGTGTCCAGACTTGACACACACTGCCCAGTAACACGGTTCCACACTAGCAGAAACGGACAGTTATCCAGCAAAGCAATGATGAAGTGCGAGTCTTCATCCATTATTGCTTGCTTAATTGTTTTACCTTTTGGGGGATTGAATTGGTCAAGGACTTCCATTTGATCAATGTCAATAAATTCTATTTGTTGCTTTTTACAAATCAGGAGAAGGTTGTCCTTTGTGTGGTCTGTGTTTAACACCTTTCCCTTAGTTCTGCAGGTTAAAAGTTTAATCAGAACCGGCTCTGCTGTGATCTCAAGGTTCCAAACAAACACGTTACCAGCTTCGTCTACACATGTCACTATTCCTTCATCTTCAGAGAGAATCATGTAAATGATTGGCATTTCTTCTGGACAGATGAATGTAGCTAGATGCTTGTCATTGGGCAAGTCAAATATCATCACAGAGCTTTTCTTCTGTCCACAGTAAACGATATTACCATCTTCAGAACATGACACACATGTTATCTCATCAGTGCAGTGTAGTTGGGCATGCTTCTCTCTTTTAACAAATACACTGACAATGTTATCTCTCTTCCACCACACAATTAATTTCTCCCCAAACACCAAAGCACCATCAAGAATGATGTTTTTACCCTCTTCGTGGATTCTAACTTCCTGAGGTTGTGTGTCAACATTTACATCCCACAACACAAGTTTACCACAATGGGAAGTTAGAAGAAAAGTACTTCCAGAGCTACGGACACTTGTGAACTGCAGATCGGATGACTGGGGAAGTTTGAAGCCCTCAAATAACCCTTCACTATAAACCCAAGCAGCACCATTCTCCAATACAACCACCACGGAGCCACCATCAGATCCAGCTGTGTGCGTTACCTGGAAAGCTTCTGACTCCTGCAGTGTATGGTGAGTATAAGGGACTGAAGGAACTGAGGATAAAACCGTATACACCTCATTTTGTACAATCACACCATCAGATCGGCTTGGATGAACACAGTCCTCCAATGATGGCAAAACACTCAGAAAAGGTAAGAGTTTGGCCTGCAGTATTGTTGGCAGGTCAGCTGGGTTTTCGTTCACTAGGCAATAAGACGATCGCAAGATGATGTTGAGGAGCTTAACGTTCCTGTGGGTTTTCAGTTGAGATGCCTTCTCAAGCCATAGGAACAGGTCATCGGACAGCATTGCATGAAACGTCGCCTGGAGGTATTCCTGACATGTCAACTGGTTACCTAGCTCATTGATCCTTCCGCTTTTCAACAGATGGAATGGAAGTTCAAGAAGTTTTCTCCGATTGGCACGTATTTTCTCTGACATACTCATGGGAGTGGACTTCCAGGGTTGACTTGGCATTTGTCTGTCAATGTAAATATCTGAAGATGGCATTTCCGAGTCTTCGTTGACTATCAAACGTTTTGCTGTGCCATTTGCCCAAGAGCCACTGAAATAGCATGCCAGGACACGATGCATTCTCTCACACATTTCTTCTGAACACAGGTACCTCTTGCGTACGATCCAAGGGAAGTGTCCGCTGATCCAGAAAAGAACTTGTGTACCCAAAATGTTCCTCAGCACTAGAAACTCTTCAAGGTCCAAAAGAAGAGTTTCCACCAAAATCTCAGGCACCCTTAAAATAAGTGGTATGCAGTCATCTGATGGAAGGAAAGAGGCTAGAACTTCATCATCACAAGAGAGAACATCAGTCAGTTCAGCCGGGCTCAGGCCATACCTGGCTAAGGTAAGGTAGCTTAACATTTTGGAGACTATGGTATTGCCGTGCTTCCACTCCAGATTATCAAACATCAACTCAATGTTATTACGGACCCCTTGTACCAGGCTGTTCTTTGTTACCTCGAGATCTGACCTCCAGAGGCTTGCCTGTTTGTGAAGAAGATGCACATATAACGGAAGAGGACATTCCTTTAAAGCCTGATTCACATACATCTGTTGGCCTGAAGTGATTTTCCTGTTGCTTGCCTGTAGAAGTGTTGTTAGTAGCTGGTTACAGCTTTTACCTTCCACCGGTTGTAACTCGCAGAACCGGGCTGTATCTTGGTAATACGTCTTTAGAGTAGAAATAATGTCGGGCCTGTCTGTGGTGATGGACATGAGAACTTTTACATTTGAAGGTAAAACTTTGGGAAGCCATTTTAAGTCAAGTGGTTCAGCAGTATTTGGTAGTTGGTCAAGTCCGTCTATCATGAGCACTAGAGGATTTCTGGACGAGCTTGTGGTTAGGAGCCTGTTGAAGTTTTCTTTTAGTTGAAAAACATTATTGAATGAATTGCTTGGTTCAATCTGTTGACTAATGTCTTTGAGAAGCTGTCTCAGGGAGCTGTTGATATCTATGAAGTTCACAATGATCACAGGATCCAGGTGCTCTAACCACGTAAATGCCTGTAATCAGAAAAGGCCACATTAGCGTCATAGGATATTTACACAAGTAGCATTTCTTATGTGTCAAATTTAAGTTTAAATAGTTTTTGGGACATACCTGACTTGCACAGTGAGCCAGCAACACACTTTTGCCTGAGCACTCTCTTCCAGTGAGTACAAAGGGAAATGTTGTGTTTTTCTCCTCTATGTATGATTTAACATGTTTGACTTCTGGACGGTCAATTCTGTAAAAAGAAGAAAAGATACAGCGCAAGTCTTTCTGGGCACATTCATTGCCCAGAAAATGAGAAACCATCTTTTCCTTTGAGAAGGCACCATCAATGAGATGTTTAAGATCCACTTGCAGCTGCTCTCTCAGACCAACAGCAAAGTTGAGTCTCATCTCAGGTGTGTAACCATCCTGATCACTGCATTCTGTGGTGGTGGTATATACCAGGGCTTTATGAGAAGCAACAAAACTTGGTAGGAGGTGATCTCGTAGTTGGGACAGTTGAACTGACTGGGCTGGATCCTTTGGGGAGAATCCTTTTGCTTTTCTTCGGATGCTTATTTTATGAATGTAGCAAAGACATCTTGCTTTATCCTTGTCGGAACGGTCTTCGTGTGCATAATGGATGTCATTCTCAAGCGCTGCTGACACAAAAATCCCACATTAGACCTTTTTTAGAAGTACATGTACAGTACGTAGTAATGAGACAAAGAGTGACACTGACTTACCAGACCGAAAATATTTCTGAGCAGTGTCATCTGTCAACTTGTCCTCTTGGACGCACTGGGTCACGACATCTTGAAGGATCCTTCTCAGCTCACAAAGCATCTCAGAGCAGGTCTTCTCCTCGATTGGATGCTTGATCTAATTGTGAGAAATTAAGGATGTTAGATAGAATGAAACGTGCTCTTACTCCAATAATGTAAAACAAGTTTCTTGCCAGGATAGTATGAGGTTTAGTGCGTCCTGCCGGATTGAGAACCAAACAAAATGAGGGAGGTATGACGTTCTCATCTCTCTGGTAACATCTCTCCAGGATTTCACTCTTGAGGTTCATGCGCTGGCAGGCCTGCAGAAGACACTGGAACTCTGAAGCTTCTATCTGCTCAGGCAAACATGCATCTCCATACTGTTCACCAACCAATCCCTGAGACGAAAGAGAAAGCATTCACATTTATATGTATTTCCACTTTAAGAAATGCTGGGCTGTTTTCAACCCATGTTTGGGGAAAATATGGACAAATCCAATCGTTGGGTTATAAATTAATCTATGGTGGGTTTTTGAGATTTGCACTTGAACTTTTTGTCTAAGTAATGTACAGTAAATTGAAGTTAAAAATGATATTATTACAATCTTAAAATGCTGTTTTGCTGTTTTTTTTAAATAAGGACAAACCAAGCAGTTAACTTAAAAATGTCCATATTTTCCCCACCATGTGTGCATATTCTGAGATTGGAACCTGTGACTTTGGCATTGCTAGTGTGATGTGCTACTAGATGGGGAAAAAATGAACAAGAAAACTGAAAGTAATTTTTTACAAACATCAATGTTACCACAAAGAAAGGGCCCAGAGAGTTTCTTCTGCAGTCATCCAACATCTGCATGCGTCTCTGCTGTGAAGGCCAGTTGGTGGGATCTGTCGGTTCATAAGGATCGATAACCTGCAGATAGTCAGCACTGCTAAGAACACAATCTGAACCAAATTGACAGTTAACTGCACTTTAACACAAAGGATAGATTAGGAAAAGACATGAACCTCAGTCAAAATGACTCATCACATCACCACAACTCAACACGGTTCATAGATTAAAAATACATATAGCTTTTCAAAGGTAATGGACAATACAGGCCATACTGTCCCGTATATGGATCAATCCCATAATAAATAATTCATGATGTTTTGATTATCGTGGCGACAGGGGGTCTGTTAAATGCTCACTGCTCCAATAAAAGAGATAAACATTATTTATTCATACGCCTAGATTTCAACACAATAGCTTGTTGCAAAATTCGCTTGTCATTATCAAACGGAAAGAAAAACAACTAAAGATTATTTTCAGAAAAAAATTTGAACTCTGGAGGAATTGAATTTGTTATACAGATGTTGTGTCAAATGTTTTCTCACCCTGAAGTCAACTCCATATGTGCGCCTGCAGTATTCTCTCAGTTTAGGGAAGGTCTTCCCTCTTAATAGCCTCCTCTCAACCACAGATTCTGAAAGATGAATTTACAGTTCACTCTCTACAGGCGCACATCCCTTGATAGTTTATGGATCACTGATAAGGTTAGAATCAACTACCTTTTAAATACAAGATCTATGAGGTCAGCATCAATATTTGACAGCATTGACAGAAGTCATGCTACTTGACTCTCCCCATCAATTACATAACGCTGGTTCTCTAGCTTTATCTGTTGATGGTGCTGCTATGGAGTGTCAAAGTAAATAAAAAATCTGGGTGTCATTTTTGAGTCTTTTGTGATGAACACCGTTAAGACCTCGTTTATCCATCTCAGAAATATTGCACGTTTACGTCCAATGTTGGCTTACTCTTTTGCGTGATGTTGATTCATTTTTTCCCATATTGATTATTGTAATGCCTTTCTTATTGGAGTTCCCAAATTCTGCATTAACAAATTTCATTGGTCTTCTAGTTCGGTTGCGTTCTAGGGGTGATGGAGCTTTTTCAGCTTATGCCCCCAAATAGTGGAATTTGCTCCCGGTTGACATCAGGGAAGCAAATTAGTTAGGTTTTTAAATCTCGTCTTAAAACGTTTTATTTTAGGCTGACTTTTAATTTATTTTTGTGTACTAGTGTTGTTGTTATGTCATCATGTAACTTTTGTGTTGATTTACATTCTTGTGTTTAGTTGTGTTGTACAGCGCTTTGAGAAAGCAACTTTTCAAGGTGCTTTATAAAATAAATGTATTATTATTTTCTTTAATACCGGGGTTTCAAACTTTATGATGCCAAGGACCACAAAATAAGATGAACCTTTTGTGAGGGACCCCATTTGAAAATACATATATTTGCATGTGTAAAGAAACACTTGAAACAATCATAATGTTCAGAAGACTTTTAAATGTTTGTCTTTATTCCCTGAAAATTTCTGAGGACCCCTCGCAACCTTTTGGAGGCCCCCAGTTAAAAAACCCTGCTTTAATACACGTTGGTGTTGTGTCATGTGTAATTCCAAAATAAAGTAGTGTTTGTCGTCTTTATCTTTTAGCAAAATGCAATAATTTGCTCTGCCTTTGAAACTGCTTTCCTCAGAACATATAATGTAAAAGAATTCGTTTTAAATATTCCTTTGACCTATGAACTGAAACACCCAGTGGTGCAGAAAGCGTTGGGAATTTTGGGTGTATGTAAAGCTTCAATATTTTCAGTAAAGACAGTAAATACTTTCCTCTAGAACTAACGACTTCATTCTCTTCCATCATTGTCCAATTAAAACACCACATTTTTGCTGATGTATTTTTTTTGCTGTTTATCCATTAGAGCAACAAAAACAACAATTCATCCATTAATTTTGTCTGAGCAGATGTAACTGTAGGGCTACAAATGGACACATTTAAATGATATAAATACAAAAATAAAGAAACGAAAGGATAATACATACCCTCTGGGTTGGAGCACAAATACACTTTAACACAAGCCATCCGAATTCTCTTCAGAGTGGAAACATCATATTTACTGCGTGTGGCCACATAAAATGAACATAATGAAACATTTTGTTCTCCTTTAACAATGTGAGAAATCCACACGTAGTACTGAGAGTCAGAACGCTGAATGTTTCTGCCTCTCTCTCATTTCCCCACAGGAAACATGTTTGTTATTTACATGGAATTCTGTGAGAACCGCCCACCCTTTCAAAACGAACAGACTAAAAGCATTACTTGATAAGCAGTTTATTGTCTAACAAACAATTATTACCATCTGGCCATTGTTATAGGACATCACAAGCAACTAAACGTATATAAACCTTTGTGCCGCATCCTATAGATTTATACGGGTAGCGTATGTACAACACGGGCAAAAATCTACTTTCACAAAAGGCTGAAGAATAAAGTTTAGTAAAAGTTTGGAAATGTACACACTCATAGGGTAAAATAGGGCTCAAAACTTAAAATAATTGGACCAAATGTTGATTTTTATTGATAAAATATCCATAAAACAACAACAAAAGAGGAACTTTCCTCAATTTTTTTTATTTAACATTTGTACACAATAAATACAAATAATTTTACAGCTAATATGCAGAAATAATATTTTTCACCTGTTCTCTGATATTGTCACTGCAGGCAACAGTCAATTGTTTTTCCATCGGTTCTCTAGCAGCTCTGAATGACTTTCAAAATAAAAAAAAATGCAAATAAAACACTTTGAAACAAAACAACTAGAATTGTGCCGCTAACGCTATTGAAGAAGCTCCAAAGATGTGAAACTGGCCAAGAAAACTGGGAGCGTCATAAAAAATGCTAAATTTGCGTTCGTTTGTAGGCGAGAACAGTTTTTGACACGATGGGCTTTAACCTCTAACCATAAACTTCAAAACAAGTTTGATAACATTCAAAAGATCTCAACGAGATCAACAAGAAAATAGGCTGTGATCGAGGAAAATAGAAAACAAAGAGAAGATTTTCCAACATCTTCCGCTCTGATTAAAAAAAGGGCTACCGAACAAATGTTTGATTTTCTACACATCTCACTCTTACACACTCAAGTTCTTTTCCTTACCACCCTGTTCTTGCTTAACAGAACTATGGTACCATTTCACAAAATGGAGCTTTTTTTAAATTTCTTTCCATCCTCTACATTGTGGAATAAACATAACTGTGTGGGAAATGATTACCAATCACACGATCAAGATTAATAACACAACCTCGGGCAGCTTTAGCATTGACGAGAGGCAGCTGGGATACGAAGACAAATAAAACCGTATAAAATAAAGGGTCAGTCAAAGCACTGTGAATCCAGAAAAGTGCAGGGACACGTTAAAAGATATGCACATGGAGAACTTTACAGATGATAATTCCGTGATGACGCATTTCAATTGTACCAATGAAATGCCACAAAAGAAAAACAAAAGAACATAGCTGCCCCCGTACAGAGGAAATGCACTTAGGACACAACAAAAGATTCCAACGAAACGTCTCCGTATCAGTCTTTCCGTCACATATCAGTCTTTTCTGTGCTTGTCTGAGGGAACCTACACTCACAACATCAAACAGATTCATCCCCATTTAAATACTGCCAAAAAAAGAAAAGAAAATATCTCTCGTGTTGTTCTGGACAGTGGTGATACAATGAAAAATGCGTTAGGCTGGAAAAAGCACTTTAACTGATATTTGTATATTCATCTGTATATTTCAATGATTATGTTCCGCCCGATCACGCACGCACACACACACACACACACACACACGTCGACACGCTTTCAGTCAGAAACATCACAACATCCTTAAATCGGTCTCCGCGAGTTCTTTTTAGGACTAAATATTAGTAATACGTACAAACACTGGTCTTCATAATGAAAAGCTGAGGAAGGATATAGTTTTGAAGGTTAGTACATTTTTCAGATCAACTCGACAAAAGAGAAATATCCCGGCTGGGGGAAGGAGGCGAAAGAGCAGAAAAGAGGAAAGGAACCCGCCTTTCTTCTCTTCGGTCTCTCTCGTCTCCGTCCCCTCTTTCCACTTTTCTCCTCCTCTCTTTTCATACAACCGTATGTACAGTTCCCTTTCTCCTTGAGATGTCCCTTTGATCTCACACATTCCTATGACGACAGTAATGTACTGCGCTGTAACACATGAAAATACGTAAATGGTAAATATTCCCGACCGACCCCGAACATTCCCGTCCTTCTGTATTCTCCCAGCGTTCCTAGTATTGCATGTCGGGCTCTTTGAAAGCCCGCTGAAGGTATGAATGTGCAAGTCTGTGGAATCAACAAACACCTACAAGATCCTCGTTTCTACTCATCAGTCTATTTGCGTAAACGCTGCTGTCGTTGAGTGGATTTGTGAACTTTGTACAATAATTACGAATACAAGGATTAACGTTTGGCATGAAAGCGCTTTAAGGCACCAAACAGTCTGTGTAGGTGTTTTTAGGAAAAGAGGTGGCGATGCCGTCGAGATGCTGTTCTCCGGGCCTCAGGGAAATAAGGATGCTCATAGCATGGGATAAAGAAAGCCCGCCCCTCCGGAGAGCAGTGGGAGGGGTTGGAGGTCAAAGGGGTTGTTCTCCGGCCAGTGGGGCTCTACACCAGCGTGATCTCCACCTCTTCAGTTTTCTCCACCGGCTTGCGGGGGTGTTGCTTTGGAGGAGGAGGAGCTGCCCGAACCTACAGACACAGGGTTTGTTATTCGATTGCTATTAACAGAATACAAGGATTTAAATGATGTTTAAATGAACACCAATAAAAATGTGCTTGTCGTGAAAGTGATGTAATAATGCAAATAGATCTTAATGCTCCTTCATATTATAGAAAGCACATTTTGTCTAGTATTTTCACAAGCACAGTCTTTAAAGTCTTAAATGAATGCAAAGAGTAGTAAAAATAGGAAGCGCATTTTAGATCTGCTTAAGGCCGATTCACATTTCGGCTCTTTTCCGTGCGCATATTCGTAATTTTAAATGTGTTGGAGAACTTTATTTTCTGTATATTTCCTACCTGTTCGACACCCTTATAATAATGGGTTTGATTAGTAGAAAAGAAAAATGATAATAATAAAGACATCAGTTGCAAAGCCAACAATATTAGAATGTTGACTTTCATTCATAAAATGATGCTCTTAAAGAAGTTGTTTCTAAAATCATTTGGAGATCAAATGTGAAATTATTAGAATGTAAAAGTATATTTAAAAACATCCAAGCTGTGTGCGATTAGTTGGTTCATTTTTTTAATCGATTGACAGCACTAAAATAAACATGTTAAACAAAATAAATAGTGTATGTTTTATTTCACTATATGTGTGCGATTAATCGCAGTCAATCGCACGAAAAGGATGCGATTCATCGCGATTAATCTATTGACAGCCCTAACATTTGTATGTAAAATTACAAAATAGACATGTACACAACGAGAAACCCATTCAAATCATGTAGTGATCTATAGTTCACATACGGGTCTGAGTTTGCCAGGCCCGGATCCGTCTGGAGTGAGTCTCAACGGTTGGGAGAAACCTGGACTCTCTGGACTTAAGGTGGAACTGTGATCTAAACCAAACACGAAAGAGTCTCACATTTATTTTGAACATAGCTGGAGAAATGTCTCTGAAAACACAGATATGATGACTCGTGTCTTACTGTGTACAGGTGCTTTCTGCAGCACTGGCAGTTTGTGTTCTCCGTTGACGGACGGCGAGCGGGGCAGGGAGGGGGCGGAGCTTGTCTCCGGGCTCGTGTACGGACTGCAGGGAGGCTGATCGTATAACGGCAGAGGAGGAAGAGATGAATGAAGCCTTTGGCACGGTGACACCTGTGAACAACACAACGTGTGTTTGTGTTTTCCTCAAACAAGATGGAAGCATTACATATATGGGTTTGTCGGAAACCACTAACTCTTCTGGAATTTGGTCTGTTTGGTATTTCTGTCATAAAACGTTTAAAATACAGCACGCTATGTAAGCAATTGATGAAACATAGTTTTGGAAAACTGATTAGGCACTTCTAATAGCTTCCCCGCTCCGTTGAAGGTGGGCGGAGTTTGACCAGGCAAAGATTTGGCGCGTCGGCGGATAACACGCTAATTACAGGAAGGAAGAAACCGCGCCTGTACCGGTCACACATACCAGACATCAGACATAACACTGAGTTTCAGTGTTTACAAAGCGGAGAGAGCTCGAGTTTTCTTACCTTAGCGTCTGTCAGCCAGTGAGAGTCTCCGTTCTCCGAGGCCGTCAGATCCTCCACCAGCACGGACGGAAAGACGCCAACTCGCCCGTTAAACTCGCCCTCCCAAAAGCCGTCGTCCTCCTGGTTGTCTTTGTTGAGGATGCGGATGATGGCGCCCTCGGGGAAGGACAGCTCGTCGTCTGTCTGACCCTCATAGTCGTACATGGCCTTAGCAAAACTCACTGAGAGCGAGACGAAGAGAAAACAAGAAGAGAGAGAGAGGTGTTATTGAAACAGTATGAAGACACAAGCCAAGAGATCCAGATAAACGTCCGCATCAACACGAACACAACTCGTGATTATTGTATGAGAGACTCACTGCTGGCGTCTCCGTTGAAGCTTCCGGAGGTCAGCTCGGGTTCTGTGGAGTTACTGGAGGTGTGTGACCGCGAGTCCAGAGCGGCGAGAGACTGCAGCATGCTCAGAATGCTGTTGGACGTGGGGATCTGCAGGTATTTCTCCGGAACGTAGCCCACCAGACCGGACTTATTCCGAGCCTGGAAATGCAACAAAAACAACATTTCATTAAAAAGTAACCATAACAATGTCCGTAAAATCACATTTCATGCGGTGTGTAAGGTTGCTGCGTGTGAAGGTAAGCAGTCTGCCAAGTTGGAAAGCCGAAAGTGAACGAATAAAGTTATTAGTTTGGGAAAAAAGGAGTCGACTCTGAATCACGCGAACGAGTCGTCTGCCCTTCGAATTTCAATTCCTGCGTCACCAGGTGTAACGCACACCTACGTTCCATTTGCGACACTGCACGCGGTTGACCAATAACAGCAGACCATCTGACCAATCAGATCAGAGTGGGCTGATAGATAGGAGGGGATTAGAAGGATGAATCGCCGAACGAATCATTTGAGAGTCTCAAGAAATTAGGTAATAATAACGGCATATGATTAAAAAATGAACATTATTTTACACCGTGTATGTACGTAAGCTTGTTGTTGGACACTCCATAAACCAAAGTAGGAATCACAAAATATTTATAATATAACTTATATAATATAAAAAAGTTACTCTTTCAGGACAATGCAACCGGTGAGAACCTTTGTGGAGTTCTGTAGGTATAGATTCTGTGTCTGTTCATGTCTGTCCGTGTGTGTGTGCTATAAACGCACAATGTAATTGATTTGTGGAAATAAAACGCAGGCGTTGGAGCCGCATCTGCAGGAGCAAACGTGTGCTTTACCTTCACCCAGTCCTCCATGTCTCCATCTTCTATGACCTCCAACATCTCATGCTCATCGATTGTTAGCTCATCCGGCTGAGAGGCCTGAAAGAGAGAGAGAATATAATAAAAACCTACATCAATGAATAATTACATTTTATTTCAATGTTAGGTAACAAACACTATCCTACCGAACTATTCACTTATGCCTACTGGGCAAACATTACAAAAAAACACAACATTATGGAGCCAAGGTACTGAGAAAATAAACTCCTTGAGGAAAACATCCCAAGTCGACTGTTTTTATTGCTTTTTAAAGGATCTTATTAATATTTTATTTAAAGGACCATTGTGTCGTCATGTTTTCGCTTCTTTAACGTATTTAAGAAACGCGTTCTGTAGAGCAGTTTGTCTGTTTGGAACAGTGGTACTCAACAGGGGGGCCGTGGCCCACAAGAGGTCATAAGGATGACTAATAATTTCCCACAAAAAGTCACACACTGGACCTTTAACATGAATGATGTAAAATAGCTAAATGTAATAGTAGCTTTTAGAAAGTGATAATTTTTTTTACTTATAGATTCTTCTATTACAGACACACCGAGTGACCTGTACACATCTAAAGAATCACAGACCGGAAAAACAGGACACAATTTTTTTTTTTTTTTTAATCAGGTGCCATTCAGTCCATTTGACAAAAAACAACGCCATGAATCTCATTTAAATGCTTTTCAGTATTTTACATGGAAGAGTGATTCAGAAGTTTCATGTTTCAAACTAATCATGTGACCAAATCCACCACAACGAGGCATTTAAACATCATGTTTGTGGAGAAAGGCTGACAGGGTTTATATGAAAACGTGGCATCTTCTCTTACCTTGTAGGAGTACAGCACCTTACAGGTGAGTGGATAGTTCCTCAAGGTCCCCGAAGGACTTGAGCTGCTGTCGTCGTGCGTTTCCATGTTCTCCTCTAGTTCTTCTCCTTCCTCTCGCTCCAAATCCACCGTGGTCTACAGAAACAAATGCCACTTTTACTAGGGTAACAAACAATTTGGCACTCGCTTAAAATGGCACGGCAACTCCGTGCTAATACGAAGGCAAACGTTCCACAGGTTGAAAGCGGGCAGGTGTGTGGAAGGCAGGTCATTTCATTGGTCAGGAGGTGATCAGGTGACTACGGTCCCCTTGAGAAAAAACGTGGCAACAGAGCGCAGATCACAGGCACCGGAAACTCTTACCCTTGAACATTCAGAGACATAATCCATGTCTAACATAACCGGCTTTTATTGGCCAGAGACTGTGAAAGAGGGTTGAAAACTGATCCCAAATCAGCGAAGGTCAGCAGACATAAGCCCCACCCACCGCTGACACAAAACACCACAGAGATTAGAGGCTTTGGGAGAACACTGTAAGGTCATTGTTATCTTAAAGCCTGTGGATAATATTTCTGTTTTCTGCACTTGCACGCTATAGACAGCAGTGGGTAAACTACTCTTCTCTTTTCATTTCAATGCATTTCTCCTGCTTTCTTCAGTCTAAAATACGCCCTTCTTAAAGGGACAGTTCACCCCAAAGTAAAAATTATTTTACTCGCCCTCGAGCTGTTCCAAATCTGTATATACTTCTATGTTTTGATAAACACAAAGAAAGATATTCTGAAGAATGCTCTTGGCCACCATTGACATTGATCAAAATATCATCTTTTGTGTTCAACAGATCAAAGAAATGTATAAAGCAATTTTCCTACTACGGTAGTAAAAGCATTCTTCAAAATATCTTCCTCTGTGTTCATCAGAACAAAGAAATGTAAACAGATTTGGAACAACTCGAAGCCGAGTAAATGAAGACAGAACTTTCATTTTTGGGTGAACTATCCTTTTAACTTTTCTTAGATTCCCTCTCTCTCTCTTTCTCTCTCTACATTTGACCTTTTGGTAGATGATGTAATTCATTCAAACTATATATTGTGTACTATTAAGCGTTCCTTGGGAATCGAACCCCTTCCTAATGCAATGCTCTACCAACTGAGATGCATCTCGCCTTCTCTTCATCTTTGTCGTCTCTTCATAACCAAACAACACTGAACCCCAGTGACTTCTATTGTATGACCACAAAATATCTTCTATTGTGTTACACAGAAGAAAGTGACAGGTACAGGTTCCAAATGAAATGAGGGTGAATAAATGAAGACAATTATTTCTCCGTTCTTAGGCTACACCATTGGTCAGATTGTTTTATGTGGTGACTCCTGTAGGTTTGGGAGCTCAGTTGGGGATACTTCAACACTTAAAAAAACAATAGAGAAAACGTTGTTTTCCCCATAATTTCTTAGGAGTGTGTAAATGAGGTACTCACTGAAAGAGAGAGGTCGTGGGTGGTGAGGGTGGGCAGCGATGCCCAGCGCTCGTTCTCTAACTCCTCCATCACCTGATTCATGGCGCTTTTTAACCACGTGTCCACTGAGACGCCCACCTGACGAAGAAGATCCAGACGAGCCTCAGCCTTCAGCTTTACCGTCTGAGAGAGAGAGAGAGAGGACTCTGTATTAAATAAAGGGGCTGATATCATAAACGTTTCATTTTTGTTTCCAAAACTAAACGAAATAAATATGAAAATATGTTTTAAAGGCACTGGTAAATTATACTTAAAATGAAAACTAGCCATTATTCACACAATTATTTCATCCCTGGAAAACAAGGTTATTTTCAAAAAAGGTAATATTATGATAAACAATGAAAGTATTTTCATGTCACGATGCAAAAAATAATAACGTCCTTAAAGCTGAAGAATGTCATTACTGTGCCACTTGTTGTTACTGGCTAACAGACTTTAATGTAAAAATGATAATGATTTGTATAATGAGTTCACTCCGGAGATTACACCGGCATAAAGTATTAAAAAAACATGTTATAAAAACCCTCTTTCATTATGGAAAATATCTACATTTCTTTTAACTTGGGGAGAAAGTCATTGAAAGTTCTGTTCAGAGACGGAGAATAATGGATGAGAGGAGACTGCTGGGAATGCATCATCAGAGCTCGACGCACACGCCGGAGAGCTTTTCCTCATCAACAAACCATCACAGGTTCTCAGAGGAGCGCACAGGTGTCCACACACAACCAACACTTCAGCAATTCTCATTATTTACACGGATGCAAATCAACATTCTGAAGACTCATCAATTTCCAACAAACAGCTTTGCTTTGTAATCCGAAACATCATTTTTGAGCAATTCTAAAGGGAAGGAAACAATTAAAGACCAATTATAATTCTTATATCTGTTGACTAACTCGAACTATTTAAAGTTGAAGATTTTCTGTTGTTTCGAACCAAACTTCACGTTCCATTGCTTATTCTGTCTGTTGTTTTGCTCTCGTCTTTCCATCAGTTCTTAATGGGGCTGTTAAATATTTAATGATCTGTAACAACTAATGGAGAATTCAGGCAATGTGGCTGCAGGAGATTCAAGTTAAAAAAAGAAAAAGAAAGATAGCGCTTTATAACGCCATCAGGATCTGCTTTATTTAGTTTATTAATTTTTGTGTCATAATGTCATTCATAACTGCCCAGAGCATCATGTCCACAGAGACACAACTATTGCTATTTCATAACCTATATATTGTTTCACACCTGTGTGTTCACTGGAACTGAAGATATATTCTCCTTTTTCATACAATGAAAGCATATGGTGGCTGGTCGAGCAGAAACAATATGATAATAATGATATATTGAAGATATCCAGACAACAAATAAATAAAGCGGAGAACTTCAAACACAGCTCATTTGTATTTACACTGTCCATTTTTTACCATCTATTGTACGAACAGCTTGAATGTTTTTTCTAATAACTCAGAACTCATAAGACAGAAAGTCTGAATCACCATAAGGGGAAGTAAATGATGACAAATATAATATATAAGCTTATAACATAAGCTTTGATGGAGGTCACAGGCAGGGCCAGAAGAGGGCGCTGTGGCTGCTGAAAGTAATGGGTGCGAGGAGGACAGGATGTTTTAGAGATGTATTGATCAAGAAAAAGAGTCTGACAGCCTGACTTTGACCTGATCGATACAGAGATGTTTGGAACAAAACTACTTTGTGCCTCTCTTTTTATACTCGGATATACAAAATCCTTTTTTTGTGGAAGGCATTTTTTACTCAACGTATTTACCAGAAAGCATAAATCAACCAGAAACATTCGCATCATATTTTCACTTTCATTATGTGATCGATCTTGAGATGAACAGCCGTTCAAAAATGATCACACATTAAAGATATGAATAAAAAACAATGACAATGAAAGATATTGATATAAATTAATCATGAGCATTAAGACTAAGAACATGCACTAAGAATATGTCAATTTTGACGTTTCAATGTTGTTGTTTTGCAGGTAAAGCCACACACACGCACGCACGCACACACACCTCTGCTTTACGGATTTTCTCTTTGGCTTCCTCTATTCGGAATTCCAGCTCATTCCGGCTCTGTTCTGTGGTCGGAGTCCCGAGCGTCTCACACTCCTCAAGAGTCTGTCAATAAAAAAGGAAGGACTGTAAGACAGCTCAATTAATTTAACTCATTAAGCAAATAATCTATAAAAATATCACCAGAACACATTTAATGCTCATTTAACAATTAAACAGAACACAAGATCAGTATTTCGTACTCACATTTGCGAATCATTATCAGAACCACGACTTTCTCAAAACATCATAACACGTGTAAATAACATTTTAAATAACATCTTTAAATGCAAAAATCACCCAGGCCATCAGGTCTTTATTTTAACACATTTGTTTAACAACGAATGAGACATTTGCCCAAAAAGTGAATATTACTGTACCGGAGTTAATGAGAATCCAATGAGAGAACCGATGGATACAAAGCTCTTTTTAAATGCAAACTATCTTTTTTTCATTATTATTTGAGGTGAACTGTAATCTGCAGAGATGTCGGATTCATTTAATATTAGTGAGATTTATTCTGATAACAGTGTATGCATTTGTTTTTCACTGGCGTTTGGGTGTCAACAGTACCTGTAATGAATGTTTGTAACATTCATCAGCATACCCATAATACTGTTCAAGTGTGTGTGTAACTGGTGTTATTTTGAAGTTGCCATCGTGATGTCATCTGAATGCGTGTATGACGTGACGCCTCTCACCCGTTTGAAATGGATGACGTTTTTGTGTTCGCGGGCCACCCGCGTGGCCCATTTCCTCGCCTCTTTGTTGAGACTGTGTTCTTCGGTGGTCCCCGTCTCCGACTCCAGCTGCCGACTCTGAAACACACAGAGAACCGGTTACCACGGCAACACACACCTGCCTGAATCGCAGGTCGACGATCAGACCCAACAGTCTGAACTCATTACATTTATAATTAAAAATAAAGAACTAATGCAGAGAGCTTAGACCGGTTTACCCTCTCTTGCATAAAAACTGAATCACATTATTTAATCAGTTTAAATTGATACGAATGAACTCGCTCGGATTATCAGGAGTTTGGCAGGCGTAAACTTCAGTCTTGAAGACACAAATGCTGTACAATTCTTTTATCCGAAGGTCGTATCTCGTGACTTCTAGGAAAACCTTTAGGAAAATTAACCAAGGTTTTACTATAGTAAAAATGAAGAGTTTGGATCCAAATGAAATTTTTAAATCATATTAATGTTTTTTTATTGTGCTAGTTTCTAATGGATTAAATCAAAACAAACCAACTGCAGCTTGATTGATATTAATTGGAACGCACAATAAAAAAGTGCAAATAATTTAATGGTGAAACTTTGGTTATTATATTGAGACCATAGTCAATTTGCGATTACTATGATTTTACTACAAATTAAAACAAAAAGTATGGCTACTATAGTTAAACAATGGTTCATTTTCAGGCTACACTGTCATCCTTCAGCAAGTATAACAATGTAAGAGAATGAATGATGCAACCTGCACACGTGCGGACGTGAGTGTTTATTTCTCGCGAGTCTGACGGCACGTCAATACAAACTCAATTCAAGCACATTAACAGAAGAGTCGCTACTCAACGCTGCCACATCAATCTGATGTCAACATCAGCTGACGGACGCTTCTTAAAAACAAATACGTCACGCACACAAACTCTCCTGTTGAGCCGTGCTCTCGTCTTCCTGTTTTCCCTCTCCGTGCGCCCTCAGGCCGACGTGCAGTGCATGCTGGGAAGCCCGAGTCTGCTGGCAAAAACACATGACAGTGTGCAGGCCTCCATCTGTTTGTGAAGGCCTAATCAATCCCATGTGTCTCTGCTGCAGACTCACGGTGAGATGCATTCTGGGAGATGGACGGTGCTTTCTGCATGTGTGGAAAATCTGAAAGCGGATGCTCTATAAAATACTCGGCAGGGAGAAAACCACCGTCACGTGAATGAGCCGGCGTCGGCACGCATGCACACGACACGGAGATGACAATACCGCACGAGACCGAGGCATGATGGGACATGAGGATCAGCTGACAGCGTGTACCTGCGCCAGAGTCATTCTCATCACACTGACGGCCGACGGCTCAATGTCCACCAACCGCTGGACGGAACCGAGAGTCTGAGCCAGAGAGCAGCAGAGACGAGACGTACACACACACACGCACGCACACACACACACACGCACGCACGCCACACACACGTGCAGGTTAGAAGTGTTAGAAGACTGGAAAATGAGAGAGGAAAATGAGTTAGAAACAGTAAAGCAGTCAGAGAGAGATGTTCAGAAACAGCTACCAACCACTGAAGTTCTCTAAAATGAGTCTACAGGACAGAACAACAGTCGATAAAAGAAAGAAAGAGACAGAGAGATTTTGAATGTTTCAGTCATAAAACCATACTGTTATTTATCGTTTTCATTCGACAATCATTTATTAGTTTATTTTATTTGATGTTAATAATTTTGTATAACACTATTAAATAGATCGGTCACACAAAAATGTCTACAAGACACAAATCATGTGTCATCATATCTTATTTTAGTGCTCTTGTGGTTTTCCTTCTTGTCTTACTTCAATAAATAAGTTTAAAATAGAGTTTCCTCACACGTATCGTTTAGCATTATGAGATAGTTAAAGTGATATTCTGTCATCATTCACGCAGCCTCATGTCATTTCATATAAGTGTATAAATGTTCTGTTTGCTCTAATGAACACAGAGAAAGATATTTGGAAGAATGTTAGCAATTTCATATATTAAGTCATATGCCTCATGGATGTCATGTCATGTCAATTTGGTGAACTATTCAACTATTGAATAAATAGAAATAAAATTAAAGATCATCACATTTGAGAAGAATTGTGGCAAAACGTCAAAAGGACGTTGACAAAATTGGCTAAGCAGACGACAGAAGAGCGTTTAAAGAACGCAGGATGTTTTTCGCATCAACACAGGAACAAGAAATTCTGTTCCCAGAGCCTCTCAGATGTGTGGCGCTAAAAATAGATGACGATGAAATTAGTGAGGGAATTTTTTTGGGCACTCTAGTGACGTATGCGTCGCTCACGCCGTTAACAATGAATAAAATTTTCAACACAGAGGAAAAAAAGAGCGACGGCACACTAAATAACAAAACCAATTAATGCCAATCAAGCAAGAAGTATGATGTTCAGGAAAGATGAAGACCAGACGTGAATTTTCTCCCACGAGATAATTCTAAAGACATTGCATTTTTGTTATTTTGTAAGCATAACGAAAAAATGAGAACCTGCCGTCGGGCTCACACGTGTGCCTCTGCCATTATAGAAACAGAAGCTGTTCTGCGTGATTCTCACCATATCGCTGTCACAGGGCTGGAACTGAAAGTCTTGTTCTTTGTGAAACACGGGGTTCTCCTGCAGAAACAACTGCTGGTTGAAGTCCTGCATAACCTGGAGAAAAACACATCCAATGACATCTACAGATAATGTAAGAGGTGCACATAACATCTATATATACACACACAATACCTCACGTGAGTGGTATGTAAAATCAAGCGCCATTGGGCGGAGAGCATGCAGACAGATGTGTTTGTCAGCACATTCAAGACATGAAGTGTGTGTGTAGGGATTTCTTCACAGGGGAGCCGATAATGAGGAACTGGCAGAGGGAATCTATTTCTGGGAATGGAGAGAGAGAGAGAGAGAGAGAGAGCGAGAGAGAGAGACTCACCCGGCTGGACTTCTCCAGGAGGAACTGGAAGGTGTTGTGGATGGCTTGAAATGCTTCCAATTCAGTACGACAGAAGGATATGAGATAATCCTTCACATGGTCGTACACGTTTCCCTCCAGACCCTTAAGACACACAGATCACAGATTTCATTTATACTAAATAGATGAGACGCGTGTGTGCTCCGAGGTCACGGCATTATTGACAGATAGATTCTAATACTGCATTGTGGGATATCGTGGCGCATTTTCAGCCGGCTGTAGGAAAGAGAAAGCATGAGATGTTTTCTTCGTAGACCTTGTTCTTGTCTGGATCACAGCAGCTGCTGAGAAAGATCAGCCAGTTCAGATTCCAGAGCCACAAAAACCTCTGCCCTCTCCCTCTTCCTCCGTGTTCTGCTGTACTGGGAAGGAATGCATTCTGGAAACAGGCTTTGATTTGTGTGACTGTTTGCTGTGGGAGGACTGGAAATGCCACAGAGGCCTGACAGCGCACACAGGAGTCCGGATTGAGCGTGGACACACGGTGCCGCCGGGTTACGGCAGGTGCCAGCGCTCTCCGGATACACAGACTCGGAATGAGAGAGGGAGAGAAAGACTGACTCATTACATGCGTGCGTCGTTTCGATAGGGTCCCGAGCACCTCCACGCACCAGACTGAGATTCGGTAACGTTTGTGTGTGTGTGTGTGTGTGCGCGCAAGCCGTGAACGGAGCAGAAAATGGGTGCGGGGTTCATATAAGACCGGCACACTGTGGAATGATTGAGGTGCGAGAGATCTTACACTTCCAGGTTTTGTCATGACTGTGCGCGGCCAGACACACACACACACACACTTTAAAAATATTCCCAAATGTAGCTCCAGGCATGAAACGGGATCATTCATGTGTCCGGGGGTTATAAGAACACCCGGATGGACGAGAAAACTTTGTGCTCTCTCTCTCACACACACACACACACACACAAACAAAACCAACAACACCATCAGCTGAACAAACATGTTGTGGCTGTATAATAAAACCTCACTTTAAACTCAAATGCCTCACACAGGGATTTAATGAACCTCAAAACACACAACACAGACGCACAAACATTGTCCACAATGATTTTCCAAGAATTAATATAAACTTGTGATGCACATCACTGCTGTCTGTTAGTTCTACATAGAAGCTGTTGTCATGGAAGGAAGAGTTGACCCAAACATTTTAATTCTGTCATCGTTTACTCACCCTAGAAATCTGTATCAATTTCCTTTCATATGTTCTTTTCATACATTTATACATTTCAGAGAAAGATATTTGGAAGAATGCTCGTTATCAAACAGTTCTTGGCCACCATTGACTACCATAGTAGTCCAAATGTTGACCATTTTTCAAAATATCTTCTTTGGTGTTCAACAGAACAAAGAAATGTATAAGACATTTTCCTACTATGGTAGTTAAAGGTCTGTTTGGTTACAAGCATTCTTCCAAATATCTTTCTCTGTTCATCAGGCGAAGAAAATAACAGATTTGGAACAACTCGAGGGCGAGTAAATGCAGTAATTTGTTTCATTTTTGGGTGAACCGTTCCTTTAAGGTATTTTTATACATGTGACAAAAAACAACAAACACAAAGAACACAAGGTGGGTTCTTGGGTGAATATTCCTTTAAGGAAGGAAGGAAGGTTGTGTGTGTGCGGTCAGTAAATGTCAACTTTCTATAAAAACCCAAAGCAGAAGAATGACACAATAGTGTTTTTATAGAGCTGCTTCACACACAAAAACAGGACTGAAAGCTCATAACACTCACAAACACGCATCTAAGAAGCACATGATGTTCTCACCTCGACCCATACACACTTACACAAACACACAAAAACACACAAAAACAAATCAATGGAGAAAACCCATCTGCCAATAAACTTTTAAACTGCAAGCAGTCCCCATGATTCATGTTTGCAAAGCAGGGGGCGCTAAAGAGCAGCGGCAAGTGACACACACACACCACTGATGGAATCTGAAAGTATGACAGAGGTTATCATCAATTACTGTCCAAGGTACAGCTGAGTCAAAAGAATATACGGAGAGGGTCCGTAGCGGGGCCTGACATTCGGCAGGTGGTGGGCCTAAAGCACTGACCCTCCACCTATCAATAATTCAATCCAGATTCTCTCGCCCTGAGCATTTATATTTCATTCATATCGCCCGGGGTCAAATGCCCATCAGGCAGCTGAGTGGAACAGAGAATATGCCCTTCAATAACGACACGAAGAGAATCTGTTCGTTTGAGTGCAGTCAGAAAACAGCAGCTCCGACACGTATGAGACCTGGTCAACTGGGGGGGGGGGGGGTGAGGTGAGGTGTGAGAGAGAGAGAGAGAGAGAGAGAGAGAGAGAGAGAGACAAAGAGAGAGAGAGACACAGAGAGAGAGAGACAAAGAGAGAGAGAGAGAGAGAGAGAGAGAGAGAGAGAGAGAGAGAGAGAGAGAGAGAGAGAGAGAGAGAGAGAGAGAGAGAGAGAGAGAGAGAGAGAGAGAGAGAGAGAGAGAGAGAGAGAGAGAGAGAGAGAGAGAGAGAGAGAGAGAGAGAGAGACAGAGAGAGAGAGAGAGAGAGAGAGAGAGAGTTTATAACTAGAAAGACAACATTAGACTAATAATATGGATGCATCTCTATTTTTTCCCAGTTCCAATATTTTAAATTCCTCAAAGTATGGAAACAAAATGACCTGTTTTCTTAAAAATAATCCAGAAAATCCAGAAATATAATCTTAATCTTCAATAAAGAGGTCAACCTTTTTTCCTTAGCCCTCTGCCAGATATTTTTCTTGTTTTTCTTTGCTTAAATTTCCTTATTTTTTTTTTTAAATATATATATTAGAAAAGGACAAAAATACAAAACAATGTGCTTACCGATTATCACATTAGTTTCATAAATAACTTTATAAGTAACTGACCCCTTCAGTCTGATTTATCTTCCATGAAGTGTTTGTCTTTTTCCTAGTATTAATTTTATAATGGTCATGTTCTTGTCAACTCTTTTCGGCCTTTCCTAAAGATGACAGCATATAGATCGGACAGGAAGATACAGGGCAGAGAGAAGGGCTGTCGGCTGGAACACTCTGAGGTCAGCTTTAGAAATGTTTGCTCAGAGGTTGATGTGTATCTGTGGGTTGGGGCGGTCAGTTTGGCCAGTACATTCTCATAGATGTGCGTGTCCCAAAAGGTTCCAGATCAGGGCGGACGCTGAAGAATTCTAGGGATGGTTCAAGGGTCTGCACCACTAAATAAGGCCATAACTCCAGCCAGTGTCAGTCTGTCAACATGAAACATAGATTTATCCTGGCAAACACATTCACTAACCCGACTGCGTGAGAACAGACGACTCTCGTGTTCCACCGTCTGAATAATTTGATACAAGACTAATTAAACAGACACGTGTACAGACCGGAGTGGGCGGTACATTAAGTCTGTTAAAATCATGAGGAAAATATAGTTGTGTGAGCTGATCAAAATGTCACCTGAGAGAGATAAAACTCTTTAAGTTACACTACATACATCACACTTTATTTTATTATTGTAATTATCTTTCTTTTCGTTTGTTTACATACTTGCACTATTTGTACGCAGCCCAAGACAGAGAGAGAGAGAGAGAGAGAGCGAGAGAGATGTGATGTGACTCTGAGAAAATGAGGCAGAATAAACCAAATACCAGACATGTTTCTCACGAACACACACAAACTTATGTCTAGCTTTACCTAAAACGTACAACAACAAAAGCCTTGAAATCCATAACATAATAATCCATTACACTCATTTTTCACATTGCAAAAGAAACAAAACTATTTTCTTAAAGAAACAGGAGAGCATTTACAACACGCTGATATTTCTTCTCTGTAACCGAGCTATTTCTTGTGATGATATCTACACAGGAAGTACAAAGTTTCATCTGCCCATCTGTGACATCACCGTCTGACCCAATGTCCATGATTCATATCAACAGACGTGACTCATGTAAATCGCACAGAGTCCGATGAGTTTTTTTCATATATAATAAACTGACATTTATTAAGCCTAAATGTAAGATATAAACTCATCCACTGCGAACCAAGTAACAGAGCATTTACTATAGTAAACCTGGGTAAAGTGTAGTATACCATGGTACAGTGTTGTATTTACAATAGTGTAATATAAACAAGATACTAAATTTAGTTTCAAAAACAATACGGCATCTAGAAATTTGAGAAGTTCAATAGAGTAAATCCTACAGTATGTTTTTATGTAGGTACATATAGTTTACAAACTTTCATCTCAAACTAAAAATCTACAAACAAGTTTGACCTGAATACTTTTTTAAATTGCATTAATGTTCACATTTATAATAAATAAAAAGTTTAAATGTTGGATAAATAAATCCAACACTTGCAGTGCCCTTCAAACAAATAATAGTACTAATTTAGCTATGAGGAGTTAAGATCAGTTTAAGTGTTTGCCGTCTTCTTGTGAAACTCACCTTGATGCAGTTCACCAGGTCGGTCTGATAGTAGCGGTCGTGATGTGCGTTGGCCGCCGCCAGCGTGAGCAGATATTCGTTCCTCGCGTGTGTCGCTTTTGAGTTACAATCGCTTCTCTTGGCTTTCAACTGAACACACACACAAACAAATCAGTCTGGAACATCAGTTTGTGTTGTCAAGATTAGCAGATCCGGTTTATCGCCAAAGAGAATGTGATGTTTACCTTCACACTGGCCTTCTGTAAACTAATCCTGGACTGGAAGAGGCCGAGCTTTGACCTGTGAGAATATAAATCACACTCGAATCAGAGCCGTACGGAGCGAATCAATTCAATCCTACATCAAAACCCCAGTTCAGCTGAGGAGGGAAACGTTATAAATCAAACTGGAGTGAATCGATCCTGCAACCTGAGAAGGAACGGAAGAAGATTTGTAAAGCTCTGGTTTTGTCACAGGACGTGAAGACTAATAGAGTGTTCCCACCTAGCGCGACTTGCGCGAATAAATCGCGCTATTCGCGCGTAGTTGGACCCTTCAACATTTTTAGTTTACTCGCTTTATTCGCGCATGAAATTCACTTCACAAACAGACGCGAATCATGGGAGGGGCTTCTGCCAGGCGGCTCCAGTTTCGTGTATATATATAGCTCAAATTGAGTAAAGAGCGTTTTTTACAATTTACCAGATTGTCCGACCTCCTAACTCACTTTCTTCAAAGCAAGATCCTTTTTATTCCTGTTTCGATAAAAGTAAAATGTATCGTACAGCTCCGGGTATCCACATAAAGCAACGATAATTTTGTCGCCAAAGTTCAGATTTTTAAACTTGTGCGATACTAGAATGCGCGGCACTCTGTAAAGTTGAACTATTTCCATCTCGATGCGGTGTCGGTGCCGGCGCGCCTAGAAAGATGTGCACACCGCGTCGCGCCCTATTTGCGTGTTAAAATTAAAGAATTTGCGCGCGCAAGATGTGACTCGCCCCTAACCCGTTTAAGGTGTTGAAGGGCTGCGTAAGCATCCGTACGCCTTGAAAACTAGTTTGATTTGTCTCTGTCAGACATGATCATAAGACTTCCGCTTGGGACTCCCATTCGTCTCAACTTTGCGCGAAATTAGAAACACACTCGCTGAAAACAACTAACAAACTCGTTCCGCTTCACTGCCAGCCATACTAAGCGGTGCAAAGTCGATAGGCAAATCAATAGAAGTAATTCTGTGTAAGCTCAAGACACATAGACTCGTCTTTCTCATCACCGTCTAATCCTGTCCGGACAGAAGATTGCCAATTGTAGTGCCGATACAAACGGCCAATGAAGACGAGAGAGATGCTTGAGTGCGTTTAACAAATTGTGTACGGGGCTAATAAATAGCTTTGAACAGAATGGGGTGTTCCCTGCAGGGGGCTTGTGCATCCGCCAGCGAGATGCATATTTAATGAAGGCATCTGGACGAATGACACTGCCAGGGCTGCGGACACGGAGTTCGCGATGCCGCCCCTTGATCTGGGAGACAAATGCTACAGCTTTTCACATCAACAGAATGAGGGATACGGATGCCAACTAGTCGGTTCTGTAGAAGCTCTGTCCGATCAGAAATGTCCTTGTCCTCGTGTCATTCCAAACCTGTATGACTGCAGAACACCGAAGAAGATATTTTGAAGAATGTCGGTGACTGAACAAAATTGAACTTCATTGACTTCCATCGAATGAACACAAAACCACCGAGACATTTCTCAAAATATCTTCTTGTGTGTTCCGATGAAAGGTGGTCCAGTAGTCAACCGACAGCCCATCCTTCACATTCCTGGTTGTTTTTTAACTGGTTTATGGTGACGTAACGCCCCAGAATGTTGCCTTCCCGGAGAGGAGCTTACTTGGACTCGATGTCAGCCTTCTCTCGCACGGCCTGGGCCATCTGCTCCAACTCAAAGTATTTCTTTTTGGACTTGGCCAGATCTTTCACCGAGTCCTGGAGTTCCGCCTGGATTCGGCCCAGCTGCTCAATGCACTGCGGGCGGAAAGGACAAAGAAAGGACGGGTTAGTAACAGCGCAGGAGACAGGAGAACACGCATTCGTACGGAGAGCTCCATGTACCTTCTTCAGCTGCTGCTCTTTGTAGAAACGGACGGTTTTGGCCGGCTCTGAGACCTCGTTCTTGTAGTTCTCGCAGACGTTGAGGCGCGATTGGGTCACCTGCACGGTGCCCTCCAGATACGCTCTCCACACTCCATACACATTCCTGCGGCAGAAGAAACATCTTCTTTAGGGTTTATTCGGCTTTTGTAACCCTGAACATTACACATCTCTGATAAAAAAACATGACGACTGCTCTTACGCATGTTTAAAACCATATGATGTAATTCCTTCAGATTAGAATGAGTAATTCTGTACTCGAGGCAAAGGTTGGGCTCACATGGTCAGTCATTTATTGATGGCGGATAAAGATCATCTTTCACACTTTCAAGATGTATAAGAGGTACCACTTAATTATGAGGAAAAACTGTATTTTTGGCCGTCATAATAGAGCAAGTTTACACAATTTTCAGTGGTTGTTTTGTGTTAGTGATGTTCTTTTACACATGTGGTTTATTATCACAGACAAGCCGTCATTGTGTACAGTCGCAGAGCGAGTTATGGCTGGCAGGTTTGTGTGCCTGGAGGAAAGATGTCAGTCATAAAAAATCTAAATATTCTTCGTGATCTCGTTCTAAACTTGTCGAGGAGGGCCTGAGTGAAATCACCTGTAGTCGGTTCTCTGGTCGTCTGGTTTGATACCGGGCCAATCCCTCTTCAAATACTGACTCGCCAACTTCTGCAGGGCCTGAAAAACATTAAGACAGAAATCTGTGTCAGAAACCAGACTGCATTCCTTTCCTTATGCTGCTTCACATTTTACATTCTGTCCTAATAGTATGCATGTCAAGAAATAACCAGATGGCGCTGATATATTTCAAATCATGTGAAACAGAAGTTGATGCTTATGGTTCTCATGTGTGTGTTTACTTCATACACACTTCAGGTTCCTAGTATAACGATGCAAACAAAGCTTTATTGTCTTCTCATGTTTTGTGTATTTATGAAAATAACCAAAGCAAAAAACCCAAATTCCACTTACACAAACACAAGATAAGTGCTGCACACATAAACATTCAGTGACGCGCACACGCAGACACACACATTAGATAACACAAATGTGTTCAGTGACACATACCCACAATTATTAACACACACATTTAATGACACACATACACATTCAGTAAGATACACACACAAAGATTCAGTAAGATAAACACACATTAGGTAACACACACACACAGATTCAGTAAGATAAACACACATTAGGTAACACACACACACACACACACATGCGTTTAGTGACACACACACACATTTAATGACAGTCACACATACACATTCAGTAAGACACAAACACTTCACACACACACACACACATTTAATGACACATACACACACACACACACACACATTAGGTAACACACACACATTAAGTGACACACACACACACATTTAATGACACACATACACATTAAGTAAGATACACACACATTAGGTAACACACACACACACACATGCGTTTAGTGACACACACACACATTTAATGACAGTCACACATACACATTCAGTAAGACACAAACACTTTAGGTAACACACACACACACACACATTTAATGACACACATTAAGTAAGATACACACACATTAGGTAACACACACGCATTAAGTGACACACACACACACATTTAATGACACACATACACATTAAGTAAGATACACACACATTAGGTAACACACACGCATTAAGTGACACACACACACACACATTTAATGACACACATACACATTAAGTAAGATACACACACATTAGGTAACACACACACACACATTTAATGACACACATACACATTAAGTAAGATACACACACATTAGGTAACACACACGCATTAAGTGACACACACACACACACACATTTAATGACACACATACACATTAAGTAAGATACACACACATAAGGTAACACACACGTATTAAGTGACACACGCACATTTAATGACACACATACACATTAAGTAAGTTACACACACATTAGGTAACACACAAGCATTTAGTGACACACTTACACGTCCACATGAGTGACACACATCAACGTACACATTTAGTGACACACACACAAAATAATCCAGCGACAAATGCACACTTCCAGTGACACACACAGATGTTCACTGACACGCACGCAGACACACACACGCACACACGTTTGCTGTTGGCATGAAGAAAGGATTGTGAAGGATGAAATTGTAAGATCTCTGTTAAAAATAACTGTTCCACAACTAGACACATAGCAGACTTACTTCCCAACTGTTCATTAAAGTAAAACTCCTCATTTACTGACTATCATGTTGTTCCAAACAGAAAATGTCTTCTTTCGCGTTCCATGAATGAGGGCACACAGGATTGGAACAACATGAGGGCGAGACACCGGTGAGAGAACTGTCATTTTCGGGTGAATTACTCCTTTAAAAACTCACATCCGTCTACCACCGTAGCGTAAGCCAAAGCGAGAAAGTGCTAGTGAGTTTGATCAGCCAATGACTTTCAGCTCAGTCCGTCCACACCTGCACGATTCCCACAAAGCAAACAACAGCTCAAAGGCGCTCGCTGTGAGCACAGAGCATCTACAGTGTGTGTGCGGATGAAAGCAGCGGGAACGAGACGGAAGAATGAAGTCGTTCTTCTCAACGGTGCGGAGTTACAGACACGGGCCTGTTTCAGCTGACCTGACGTCTTCCTCTGCATCATTCACTCCACGTGGATTATAAGAAACACTACTTACACACACACACACACAATTACATGAAGATACAAACTTAACTATTAAACTAAATAAGATATTGATGCCCTGTAGACCAAAGGTCCACAGGGCAAAAAAAGGCAAACTAAAGCGTGTCAGGGAATATGGGTTTCATTTGATTATACATAAATGCATAGAAAAACCAAAGCGGTTTTATAAATTATTTATATATTTTTCATTCTCCTCATTTTTACTACAGCACTCATTCTGCTGGATCTTGACTCAATAAGCTTTGCTCAAGTGTTTTTTTTGCCAAACCTCCTCAAAATTCATCTGAAAGCTAAGCTTCAGTGTACACTCCAGACACATCTAGACGACGAGAATAAATCGTTTTCAAACATCTTTGATAATATGTTTGAATAAAGGGCGATATTCCAAAAATGGACATCACTTTTGGCCACGACTGTACATGTGCAGGTAAAAAAGGTAATTACTTAAAAACCTAAACTAACCCCGGAAGGACCTGCATGATGTCGACATCATCGTTCTTCTTTTTTTAGACCCAACTGAGGTGTGAAGGTAATGAAATGCCTGACAAACTGGACAGCACTATAAATGAATTCAGAATCAATCACAAAACCTATTGGGCACTAATGGCATTTTTAAAACTTTCCACGTTCACACAAAATAAGATTAAATTTCCACTTCATTACATAGTTACATTGTTTCCTGTGAAATCATGTTATACATTCTCTTATGAACCTGCGGTCACAAAGGAGCTTCTGTTTCCTCCGTCCTACTGAGAGTCTGCACGTTTGTGTTGTGTCTACTGAAGCGCAGAAGTTAATTCAAGACTTCCTCAGTCAATCTCAGGTAATTACAGGCAACCACACCATCTCATCACCATAAACACCTGGTGGAGGGGTTGTCATGACAACTGGAGCCATCTTCCTGTGTGGTCTAGAGAGATAACATGGACCCGTTTTGAACACATGTTCTGATAATATATTATTCAAGAAGTAGCAGCGGTGTTTTCCCAAGCAAACGGAACCCGTGAATACGTTGGGAACTGTGTTAAAAAGACCATTATTGGGCATAGGTGTGGTAGCAAAAAGCACACAGGAAGCGCAACACACACATTCACTTCCTGTTTGCTCGTGGGAGCTGGCAGAGGTTGGAGTGGTCGGCCCAGCAGCAGGATATCCGCCGCAGACAAAACAGAGCGAGAGAATAAAAAAGTGTGAAAGAACGAGAGAGAACGTCTCTTTCCTGCACTACTCAAGTCTCGAGTCAGTTTAGCGGCTACACCGCAAGACAAAACATAAAATATATAAAAATAAGATGTGAAACTGCACAAAACATGCTGGAGATGAATTGCAGATTGTTTGCAAAACACAATCTAATTTATTGACAAGACAAGACGAAGATTTTTCCAAAGCATCTTTCAACCTCAACCGAAACAGCATCTTGATATCTTAAGTTTCAATTTGAAGCTATTTAAAGGGACAGTTCACCCAATAATAGAAATTCTGTCATTTATTTGTAAACCTCTATGTGACTCTTTCTTCAGCGGAACAACAAAGAAGATATTTTGAGAAATGCGTGGTTTTGGGTTCTTGATTTGGAAGTCTTTGTTGTTTGGTTAGCGACATTCCTCAAAATATCTTCTTTTGTGTTATGCAGAAGAAAGTCATACAGGTTTGGAATGACATGAGGGTGAATAAATAATGAGGAATTGTATTTTGGGGGTTAAATATCACTTGAGGAGACACTTATTGCATGCACCACAGCACACTGTTCAATATTATTCACATATATGTGATATTTGAAGTTTAAATTTATAAACCTCAAGTATCAAACTTTGATGATTCAATCACAGGGTTGCTGTAGCCGTGAAGGATATCACAAGTCATTCAGCAAGAGGTGTGCCTTTCCATGTCTAAATTTTAATCCGAAAACCGCTAAAATGGACGAAATCCCTTAGATTCATGCTGAAAGAAAAACCAGAGTAACGTTAAAAAAAGTGATGATCTGTTTTAACCAAATATAAATTGCCAAGCAACCACACAGAGCAACCACACCAACATTATTCTATTTATAAGATTTCTCAACACTAAATTTGGTCAAATTAAACTAACGGGATTTGGGCGTCTCACAGTGCACTTGAAGACAGAGAACCATCACAGGGTATGAAAGGGTGAACTGTTGAACAGGGGAAAAACCCAGATGACCGTCAGAATAATGGAAGGAGAAACTCAAGGTGTTTACAAGGAAAAACGCACGAGCAAAGTGCAAAAAGTGACATCACAAAGACAGGAAACCGAAACTTAAAAACCACAAAACAAGCTAAATAAACAGACGAGACCCCCGGGCCGAGACATGTGTTCCTCCGGAGGGTCCGCCGTGTTCTGTGTTTGTGTAGCACGCTTTGGCATGACGTTTGAGGCTTCATTCCGCACAGGCTGTTCTTTATGCGTTCCCCTATTGTTCGGTCAGTTTCCAGAACCGGCCCGACCTGGCCTGTCCCTCTCCGGGGCACAATAGGGGTATTGAGTGGGCACTGAACTGCCTTTGAGCTCTGATAAAGCGCCGTTTGCCCTCTTTGCTTTTCCGCCAACGGACAGGTCTGGCCTTCTATGTTTTAGTGAAGTAAGAGTTCATTCAACGAGGGACGGCGTGCCCTCATTCTCCACGCCTCTGGACTGAGAGGTGAAGGGGCTTTCATTCGGTTCTGGCCTGGCACTGCCCGACAGACGGAGCGGCTTGGCACACGGCAAATAGCAGAGAGGCAAGTGTGGAGGAACATGATTAATGTGCCGTGTAAAGTTTGACTGACTCTAAACGACTGAACGGACCTCTGAGACTGTATGAAGTAAAGCTTCGTTCATTTTTAACGGCCAGCGGTCTATTGTTGGGCTTTTTTAAAGACACTGGTAACCGGTCCAAAAGTCTATGGCCTTTATGCTGTAACAAGAACAGAAATGACCAAAAACACAGAGCAAACAGAATTTACTTAACATAAATATCACAAAAATATGAGTCACATTAAAATAAATGGGTAATAAAAAATAGAAAATTGTATTTTAAGGACCATAAAGGTCCTTTTAGCATTATGACATTTCCCACAATCCTCATTGCCATAATGCGTCTGGTCTTTTTTTACTCTTATATCAACAGTAAAGCATAACAGCAAATATAAGACCTACTGTTTCTTTTACATTTCAGTAATAAGAATAAGACATAAATGTGTTTTTTATTTAACCTTTGGCAGTTCATTAATCGCATGTAGAATTAAAGACATAATATTTGTCAGTGCACTGTGCACATTCATTTTGTATTTTTAACACAAACACATGTATACATTTAAGAAAACTATAAAATATATAAATAAATAAATGTTTACATACAATTTAAATTATACATAATTATTAATATATACATGCAAACATTTTCTATATATATACATGTAATATGAGAAAAAAGAAAAACAAGAAATCATCCAGTTTTAGACATTTTGAGGATGTGATAACATCAACACAAAGTTCAACCTCCACGTTTTAGGTTCATCGAGCTCCATCACAGGTTTCGTTACCTAAGAAATGAAACGGTTTCATTTCTGTAAAACTAAAACTGTGAGGAAAGCATGTAGCTGAGAGCAGAAATAATTCTAGGCTGTAAAATGATAACTGTATAGCGTAGTGCTGGGTACATAGGTAGACTAAAGTAATATACAATATAAAAAATAACCGAATTCACTTGATTATGATAGGTCACTGTGATGTAAAATAGCTCAGTTATGTACAATTTTGGTGCAGGTTGAGTGCAGAGAAATGAGACTGTTGACATGGACAGAAGAGAAGTGACCGTGTTTCCGGTCAATGTTTTGAACAAGACAATTCCCATGTGTTCAGATTCACTTCAAAGCTCTTCTAATGGGCTGCTGTCTGACATCTCATGCACTACATATGCTTTGTGTTGGACAGAAAGGAACATCCTTAGGGTAAGACGGTCATTTGTGCCCCGGGCTTCTTGCCTGCCATATGTTCCTCTCATATTGCTCATGAAAGGAAATACAGGGCGAGCTATTTTCTCTTGCTTTCACTGCGAGATGAAAAAAGAGACAGCTCTGAGGTCTCTCCAATGAGAGTCTAGACTGCGAGATATCTTTCTGAATTAGTTTAAATGAACATTTGGCAAAAATGATGAAGATGCAAATTGTACAGGAGAAAGAATACACATCAAATATATACAGCCACATTCTATAAAGAAAATGAGCTTCGCATGTTAAACCATGACAGCACTTAGATTTCGTGTGTAGTTGCCAGGGCATTTATAGCTATGTGGTTGCTAAGGAGTTGCTAGGGTGTTCCGCATGAAGTTTAAAAACCTCATGCGTCTTAAAACTGATCAAGGGCCTGATGTATACACGGGTTCAGCGGCAACGACATAAACATGTTACGTGGCCCAAACTTAACTTCCAGTAGAACTCTGCAAAGAATCAGTAACTGTGGAGTAGTTATGTATAATTTCATTCAATACAATTAAAATACAATAACACATTAACATAAATTAATTATAAGTTATTCATAAATATGAATAACATAAATTGTTGATATTATAACCAAACACAAGTTTACTTCGGGCCAGGCACGCAATTTTCAAAACAGACTTATAACAGGGATTTATGACAAATAAACTCGTGGACACCATCCATACGCACACAAAACAACAAAATGAATGTACAATACAAGAAAGGGAACAATTAATAACATAATAAGGGTGAAAAAAAGGCTAAAATAAAAGAGGCCAAGGAGCAAAAATTCTGACAAATGACTTTAAGCAAACACACCAACAAAAGTATAGACTAAATAATATAGATTAAATAAAATAAAACATATTTTGACATTTAGGAACAGAGTTTGAGACTGTGTATTTTGTGTTTTTAAGATGACTTAGGTAACCTATATGAATAAGAGTTAACGACAATAAAAACATAATACGAACACCTATACCACCTAAAACCTGAAGTGCACAAAAAACACAACCTTCTGAGAATTTTTAAAACAAAAAAGGTCTGATGAAGATCACGTGCGCTCGAAACGTCAATTTAAACTTTTGAGATTTTTGGAGCTTTGGTGTGCCGACGTCGTATACATTTTTTTATTTGATTTGCTTTCGTTGAGCACCCTTTCAAGTTGATTTGAACTTGTGCTTTTGCTGTGTTTTCGCTATTAAACAAAACGGCAAACAAGACTAAAATAACAGGTGCACAAGCCCTGAAGATGGAGTCTAGATGAAGGGTTCAGAAAACAGACACAGGGGGTGGTGTCCAAGCCTAATTCATCTCCTCTATATACCACTCACACGCCCCCATCTGACAGCCAGGGTCTGGACACAGTGCAACACTGACCAAGCATTTGGTCCCACTTCACCCTGCGACCTCTGACCTTTCGGTCCACATTTTTAATGACCCCTCTGAGAGATCCAGACCACAGACACGTCCTCCTGCAAAGCGCTGGCACACGCACAACAATATCACTGGGTTACTGGTAGGGATTGGAGTTCCGTTTCCATTTGGCGAGTCCCTGTACAATCTTTCAAAATCTCAAAATTACCATTCGCTAAACGAACACTGGTAACGTTCACGAGACAACACACGTCTAACATTATCTGAAGCCTCCAGCGAGCTCCCACACGTCGGCCTGTTGGAAGCGATCCGTCCTCGGGGCCAGCGTGCCACATTATCAGGGTTTTAATGGAGACGTGGTGCATTAAAACGCTATTAACGTGTGCCAGTCGCCGCTCACAAAGGAGTGTGAGAATTGATCCTGGCTATTTTACGATTTGTCACTCTGATTAATACAGTAGAGATGATCGGATGAGGTGAATGTGTGTTGCGTTGATGAACATTCCTATGGAGGGAGAGACGGATGACGCCTCTTTCAACTGTACGGGAACGCCTGGGAAAGATGCGGATATAGACGTCTGGCCTTGGAATGACCTGACGCAAGCCCCTCCAAAAACAAATCAACGTGCACCATCGCTGACCCCGACACTGACCCCTAACCCCTCACCTTGGCCGGGATCACTATGGCGTCAACCTCTTTCCCACCCATTGTGGAAACCTTTTCTCGACATCCCCTCTCCATCAATGGCCGCTACCCACAAAAACACTGAAAAAGCTTTCGATTCGTCTGAAATGTACAGATGATGCCGTCATCTCTGTACCTGAGAGACTGTCTGGCTCCACTGGGTTTACTGTTTTTACAAGCTATTAAAGAGCTATAAACAGATTTGTGCGCACAGACATATACAAACACGATCAAAAACATCCATGCATATCAGTGTTAAGGTGACAAGTCATTAACTTATACAAACAAACAGAATTAGATCGCACAATTCTGCAATTTATTCGCACTTTATAAAAGCTCAATCTCTCTTATACTGAGACTTAAACTTCTCTGGTTCCATCAGTCCCACCCTGAACTGTGATTGATGGTCTCATCAGGAGGAGACGGGCCTCACAAGGCTTGGGCTTGACCCCAAATGATGACATCATCTCTTCTTGAGCCTCTTGCATGAGTTCGGCTACAACATCAGTCCTGTTCTTATTTCTGAAAGTAAGCCCGTCTGAAACTCCCTTTCACTTTATTTTCCGCAGTGCTGCCGTGCACAAAAACATTTAAAAGCTAGAAACATACTGGACAAACGCTCTTAACAAACCCGGATATACGAACGAGAGAAAACATTATTTTGAACTGCCATTTTTACATGTAAAATGTGCCTCTGAGTAGCGGATACAGAAATAGGTGTCCTGAGAAATCACATCCTCGCGAGACCCTTGACAGCTCTCTCTTAAAGAAATAGGTCAAAACACCTTTAACAACTTAATTATTTGCATTAATAATATTTTCAAGGAAAAAAGAGACCACCATTCACAGAACGTCTATGAAAAGTACTGTGGCATCAGTTTAACACAAAATCCATTCCAGTCGAAACAGAAAAGATCAGAAATATATCAAAACAATAAAAATTACAAAATTACAAGAATGTGACCCAGATATCAACACCAAACTCCCAGATGAAAATGCATGACACTCGCTAAAATAAAACGTAAAAAAGTCAAATAAAACAAATACATGTGCAATAATAAAATAAATCCAAAGATTTTTTACAAACACACGAATGGCATTTATCCGTCCTATCAAATCATATTTAATGATTTTTTTCATAAGCATGTGGATGTGTGGGGAGGGGTGGTTTGGTCTACAAAGAAGCGATTGATTTGCTCTGGACAGGTGGCCGAGCCGACCAGTGGCGGCTGCCGCTCTCTCCAAGAGCCCGCCCACAATGCCACTAAAGACGATTATGCAAATTGAAGACCTTTCCCGGAGACTTTCCCAGGAAGGGGAGAGCGAGAGGGAGGGGGAGCGGAGGAACGCGTGTGCGCTGGGGGGGAGCTGCACTGCGGACGTCGGGCCGATTGTGTCTCGCCTGGTGAGATGGATGAAAAAGGCTGTCTGAGAAATTTGTGAATCTGCAGATGGTTTACAGCAGTTCCCTAAGACATGAGCCGAAAGAGAGAGAGTTATGGACACTACGATCACAGCTGACAGCCCCCTGTCACAATTCAACGGAGAATATCGAGAGTGAAGAGAAAAATGTAAAAGCTTTAATTACAGCCAAACGCATCCGTGGGGGTATGAGGGATTATGGGAAAGGACAGAGAGAGAGAACACGGAGAGAGACGGATTGAAAAAGAGATGGAAAGAATACAGCATTAAAAGGCCAACTGACCTGCCTAACAAGACAGCATCATTTCAAGGCATTGCATCCTGAGCGCTACTTCAAGTTTAACAGCTTATAATGCCATAACAACACATGACTTTCTGCCAAACGCTAAGAGAACACATTGCACTTTAAACATGCCAATATCAAACTCGCCGAGCCCTATCAGAATAAAAACATGGATCACGCTTACATATCATTTAGTCGTTCATGATAGTGAAGGTTTAAGAACAATGACGTTTCAATGACTCCGGTTGAGATTTTACACCAAGTACTTGATTTGTTTGTTTGTGCATGAACCTACAAGAGTTAACTGTAAACTATGCAAAAATGTACCCGTTTTCTTTTGCTTTTAAACTGTACAATAGCCAGCCAAGGTTAAATGAAAGCTTTCATTTGGAAATGTTACTCTGATGTAGAATCATTACTTAAACGGAAACTCAAACTAAAAATTCATTAGTGAAACTTCCTAAAACTAAACTGACATTTGTAGATAATTTGAAAACGGTTTTAAAATATATATTTTTATAAATGCGGAGCCGATTAAAACCTGCGACACTAGACGGGTGTTCACTTACAGAGCATGACACTCTTCTCTATTTACAAAGCAATGGATCACCGACCGTAATATCTAATGTCATCTGATGAACGCACGCCTACCCACACTCATCGCTGCTCGATTGCCCGCTCGCTCTCTCTTTCCTTTGTTTGCTTGTGTCTCTCTATCACGCTGTTTGCATGTTTAGTTTGTCTCGATTGAGTGACTTTATAATTCCCAGTTGCTCTTTTCGTTCCGTTCCCGAATGGTTTGGATGTGCTTACAAACTCGAAACGATTGTTTGTTCGCAAGATCTACCTCAGCTTTGTGTGACGGGACAAGGTTAGTAAGTCACGTGACCTACATTATACAGCACGCGGTTGGTTACTTTTAACTATGTCCATTAGTTTAGGAGCCTGTGCTAACTTTTGTATTTATGTTTATTATTTAGAATAGTCACGTAACCGCGCCGGTGTTTTGTTTACCTTTTTTTCTCTAGATAAGTGTTTGGGTCGGTAGGAGTTTCTTTTCATTTCATTACTTTCTTTGCTTTGGCACGGCTCGTTTGTCCTTCGCTTTTTCTTTTGTATTCTTTCTATTATAAGATCATTGTGTAGATATTTTGTGAATATTTGTCCGTCTTTTCCTCTGATTTATTTTTATAGATATTGTAAATCTAGAGCAACTGGTGTTAACTTTAAGTGGTGACAAAATTCACTAAAATTAAGTCGATCTTTATTCCGTGACTCTGCCTGTTTGCTTCACATGCACACAGCTCATCTCTCAAATTAAGTTACAAACTCATTTTAACAACCATTGAGTCTTTCTTTTCTTTTAAATATTTATTGATGTTAGTCTTCCTTTAACCCTGGACGCCAAAGAGAAAGAGGGGACGTAACACACGTACACATGTAATCTTGTAGTTATTTCAGTAGTTTCTTCAGGCCTGAGGGCGCAACATTTTCATAAAAAAATATTTGTGGTTTGGTCACACCATCAGTGTTTGCGACTGACATCAGTATTACTAACAGGTCCTGTTCACAGCGAAGCGGCCTGTGTGAATGAATAACTGTCCGGACAATGACTAAAGTAAATAACAGCATACGAAACATGGGCCTCATCCAGACCAGAAAACTGATGAAAGGACCTTCAGTGTAAAGCTATCTGGCCAAATGACATTTATAGTCTGTTGTAATTCTAGATCTTATCCGAAAAGACATTTAAAGACTCATAGTGTCATAACATCACAATCAACCGCAAAGTTATAAGACTTCAGCTGACACATCAAGCTGATAAGATAGAGGCCAAAGGACAAAAGTCTAATTTGCCGACGGCTGACAGACATCACAATGTCCTCCCGCAAAGTCCGCGCACCGCATACATGAAGTCATTTTCGTCATCATGAGGGTCCGCGGTCGTCCGCATGTAGAGCAATTTTCCAATCTGGAGCTGATATACTCTACCCCCTGCCTCCGAGTTCATCGTCCATAGCAACGACATCCAATGCCAACATAGTAGACATCACCCAACCTTAGCATGAGAGACACAACACTGATTTTGACTGTGCAAAACACCACCATGCTGCTAAGGCGGTTGCCAAGGGCCTATGCTGTTGCTAGGGTCCTCTGGAAGTGAGTTGCCAGGTGGCTGCTTACTAGTCCAATCTACCTGCAGTGCACACCTCTTCTCAACAAGCCTTATGATTGCAGGATAATGTCAAGTATTTATACTTTGTAAAATAGGTTTAATAGGTCAGGAGTGATGCTTGCTTTAGCAAACACCGATAACTAGCATGAAGGGAACAGTAAGAATATCAACTGTACTGTGCACATTTGGAAACGTGTTGGGCATGTCTAATGTACGACTGCCTGGTGCGATCGTGCCATGGGTCAGGAAGAGTAAAGTCTACCTCACTGTCATCCTGCCATTCATCTGCATACATGGGCCACTCATTAAAGCTGGGACACAGAAAGAGAGAGAAAGAGGGAGAGAGACAGTCTCTATTAGGTAGTGCACTATCCACAGATATGCTCTAGTGGGGAGAATATCCATCTAGTGGGGAGAATATCCATTTATTTCTCCCAAATAAGGTACAAGGTTGAATGCTCAGACCCAGAGTAAATCTGCAAGAACAAATTCATTATAAAAAAACAAGCTTTAGTTTTCAGCAAATAGGATGAGCAATGAAAAGCGGAGGATTCAGCACGCTGCTGTATGCACCTTTTGGGTTTATAACGAAGAACCCGGGGCTTGATGTACGAACATTGCATATGCACAAAATGGGAAACATTGAAACGTGTGTACACAATTCTACACGCACAAATCAGGATTTATAAAAATAAACTTTCACAGACTCTTAGACAACAAACCGATATGTTAAAACGCAAAGAGAGTCACTGCCGTTTGGATGTCTCCGTCTCCGAGCAGTGATGCTGGACACCTCATCGAGTCAATCCGAGCACACACAGGATAGACCGACTCAAAGCCACGCCCCCCGTTTGCCCCTCCGCTTTAAAAACAAGAGTTCCTCTGTTCGCCCGGGCCGGGCCGTAAAACAATGTTTATTTGTGTGGACAGCTGCACAGCGCGGCGAGCTCATCTGCAGGCCGCGAGTAGGTCGGCGTGCCAAGTCCGATAAAGAATAAAAGACTGGAGCGTGTTTGAGAAACGCCTCACGGACGGGATGGGATGCCTCTCATCTACGTTTACTCGCAGCTGTTTTTTTTAAAGATGAAGCAAGGTTTTTATTGCACGCGGGGGCGAGCGGTATCCTAGCTGAGCAAACGGGCGTAATGGAACCTGTCGTGAGGTGTTTTGACCGAGTGTGACTGACACGGTCACCATGGCAACCTGAGATGGAGCCGTTTGGCAGAGATCGCTGAGCTCCGCCCCCTTCACCTGGCATCTGCTGCTATTGACTTCAAGCGTTCGGCACAACAAACGAGTAATAAAAAGTAGCTATTACTTTTAAATACGAGGGAATATCATTGGTATTATGATTAAAGAAGGATTTTTATAATGGGCCCGATGGATTATGGGACGTAAATTCAGTATTTAGATCCACACTAAACGTTCAAGAAACAAACACCATTGATGCATACAATACATAGTTAAATGATTGACAAAAACACCATAAAACTCTGTGCGCACAATCATTAACCAGCCAAAAATCATTCGTCATATGGAGACGCTCAGTTATGAAATACAGTTATAAAGGGTTACATCATACACTGAGCGTTAAGCAAATGTTTCTAATCTTGTCAAACAAACACTGGGGTCAAAGTTCAAAGTTCCATATGAATTTACATTCTTTAATACTCTTTAGCTGATCTGTTCTTTGCGTATTTGTACGACGGCCAAGGAAAATGGTTTTGTAATAAAGAGACTTCTAAAAAAATCTCTATTTAATTGCATCCTAAATCCTTCAAACTGTTTGTCACAAATGGCCAAATACTCAGATGGGCTTCCATGTGTCATACATTTGGTGTGTGTTTTTATTAAGACCATGTGGCGGTTGTGTTTATTGCTTTATCATGTGTGTCATGCACTGGGCCTCTCTCTCACACACACACACACACACACAAAGAAAACCATGTGCGTGCACACACAGAATATTCGCTCTTAATCCAGTGGGTTTATAATCTGTGCCATATAATCTCTTTTCTCGCTCCATCGGTCAGACATCATCCCTTCATGTCTTTCCAGCTCATTTCAGCAGTGCTGGTGAGGTGGAGGGAGAACCAACCGTGACTGATGAGCATGTGAACATTCGAGTGTGTGAAGTTTTATGATAAAATGATAAACCCACAAACCCAACAACATGTGTCTTGCTTTATCTTCTGGTTTCTTCTCAATTTCCTGGGGTGCAGCGGTGAAATATATGGTCTGGTAACCGACAGGTCAGGTAAACAAGAACCACAATCACTGTTATTGCTGGTTATATTTCGGATTAAAGGTTTGTTTGACTTCGAATCAATAACTTTAAATGGTGAACTTTTACATCAATGACCATGAATGGCACCAAAAAACAAGCAAACGCTTGCAAAAACAGGCAAGACACAAATTCACATCGCAAAATGGACCAGAGTCATATCTAGGCATGTGAATATCATTTTCAAATGGGCTCTTATGGCTCTCAAAACATCCTACCAAGCCAAGGACCCAACAATCACCCAAAAAACCCTCATGTTAAAACCCCCATCAATGCCCCGCCAACCATGACACATCAAGTTTGAATCTATTTTCATTTATATCTCTGAATTCGTTTTAGTTTCAAAATAATGCACAGATCAATAAAACCATGAGAATTCTTATTCTTAATCTACACCCTATAACACCATGAGAATCCAGAAAGCACACCATAGTCTTATTTTACAAGTGAAATCAACATTAAATCTGGCGAAACAATCTGTCACTGAAAGGTCGAATGATGTCTGATATTCACAGTTCACTAGAACTGAACTGAATGTTATGGGTTGACCAGCTAGGAAGCACAAATCCATCACAATCCCCCCAACAAAAAACTCCAACAACCCAATGCAACTTTTGTGTTGACTAGCTGTGTTCAACATGTCTACAGGCATGTCACTAACATGACGCAAGCAAGCAAGCCTGTAATTGTGTGCACTGTGCAGTGACGTGTGCTCGGCTTTACTTGGCACCAACATATACATTCCAACACTCAAAGGCAACTGAAGCTCCAAACTTTTGTCGTTCTGGCCAAATGTTTGCTTTGCTGCTCCGGGTTCACAGTAATTACATGAATTCAATCATCTGTTAAAAAGTTTTCCTTCTAAGTCATTGGCTCATTGATGCCGTCACACCCTCATCCCTACGGCACTGTTATTAAACATTTACTCAAAGCTAAGATGATCAACACAGAAATAAAAAGAGAAAATGATTTCCAGTGTTCCTATTATAGCAATAAACTAAGACAGCATGGATTTTCTGTAGTTTTGATGGTTCCCTAAAGAGGAATGAATACTTGAAACAGAAATCAATAACCATCTCAACAGGGCCATAATCTTCCATTTACACTTCAGTGAAAAGATGTAAAACGTACACACACACACACACACACACAAACAACATCATCATCATGACCATTATCACACATCATAATCTCACCTGTGCGTAATCTCTCTCCAGTGTGGCCTTTTTCTGGCTGTATGTTCTGCAAACAGACACAAGCATATACAGATCAGGAACAAGGAAAAAAGGATCATTTTCAATTCAATTCCATTTATTTATATAGCGCTTTTCACAATGTGGGTTGTTCCAAAGCAGCTTTACAGGAGAAAACCAGAAAAAATGTAAATAGAGAACGTTGCATGGTGTTTACAGAACAAGCAAACTCCAATGACAAATAAATGAAGAAAAACGCCCCGGAGAAACCAGTCTCAGCCGAGAGGGCCAGATCTCCTCTGACGTGTCACAGCTGCACTCTTTGATTAAAAAAGTTAGGGAGTACATTTTTAGGAAGAATAGGGAGAGTTTATTAGTTGTGATTTAGGAAGTTTCATTTGTTGAAACTGTTTGGATCATATTTCATATTTGGATGAACTGCCCCTTTAAGATATTTAATCCAGTCGTTCTCAAACTGGGGATCCCAAAACAGATCCAGGAGGGCCAGAGTATTTGTGGCATTTTATGAAATATAGAAATTTATCCTAGATTTCATACAATCAAACATCGGGAAAATAAGACCACCAACCAAAAGAATTGACAAAATGTTTTTGGTTTATTTAAAATTCTAAATTTAAGATAGGAAGTCTTTGTTTGGGGGGGCCATGAAGCGATGACTCTACACAACAGGGGCCGTACAACGAAAAAGTTCGAGAACCACTGATTCAATGCGTTCACACACTTAATCTGTTGGCAGACAAGATACACATAAGTAATGTCATAATTCATTCACAGAAGCTTAGGAGTACATTTACATTTAGCAGAAGCTTTTATCCAAAGCGACTCACAGAGAGTTCAGGGAGCAATAAGCGATATGTCATACAGGAGCAATAATACAAGAGGTGCTAATACAAAGTTGACTAGTTTCAACAAAAGCCAGACCACTACCTGTTGAGAGAAAGAGAGCGGTTTAGTTTTTGTCTGTCGAGTATTCTCAGAAGAGATGGGTTTTAAGTAGTTTTTTGAATGTTGTGAGAGATGTGGTTGACCGGAGTGAGTTAGTAAGAATGTTCCACCAAGGAGTTATGAAGCAGAAGGAGCGGGAGAGCGATTTACTTTTAAGTAGAAAAGTAGAAAAAGAAGAGGAGATTATCTAAAGACACTGTGAAAAACATCAGTGAAGCTTGTGCACTGGCATCATGATGAAAAGTTTCATCCCTCCGGGGAGAAACGCATCTTCTCTGGTGGGACTGGTTTTGCGAGCCAGAGGGCAGCAGGCGTTCAGACGGTTGGGAATCACTCTCTCTCTTTCACTGTTTATGGATTGTGTTACAAATAAATGGAGTCCGAGTCAATCAGATCAAAGACAGCAAAGTTACTGTTTTGTTTTTGTCTCTCTGCTGACTGGAACTCTCTCCGCTTCCCATAATCCAGCGCAGGACCTTCTGCTTTCAATTTATCTCGCTGCGTGTGCCTGAAAGTGTCATGTAATGCTGAAGGAACGTTACAGAGTTCTCCGTCAATTCCCACCGTGTGTAAGCGTGGACTCCATGACACTGCTCTTATGCAAGACAGGAATTTCCGCAGCCCCTCCACGCAGAAATACTCCCAAATATGCAGGAACCACACAACCCTCTGCGGTCCAGAGCCAGCGTCTTATCAAAACACAGCCGGTTGCTGACAAACGAGAGTCACAGTTCACGAGGAAAGAGGTTTTGTGTGGTATGTCACACACGCTTGCTCATCATTTTTCACGTACAGAAGCTCTATTGAGCACTAAACACAGGTAAAGCGTTTCTTCAGAGGTCACGGCTGACCAAAAATGCTGTAGACGTCCCTCTGTCGGATGCAAAACGCCGACAAAAATCCTCTGAAACTGGGCTTTCACACAATGTATGTACTATTCAAAGTGGATTATACATTTAATTTACATTAAAAAAATGTAAAACATTGAAAACTCATCTACAGTCATGCGTGACAGAAGGGTTTTGTGACAATTCTCTGCCGCTTTCTGAAGTTGGTGCTTGTCTCGTCGCAATTATTTCAGATAACCGCAATTATTGTAAATCCTTATTAAACAAGTGTGATCTTCATCATTTGAGTTGTATCAGATATTTGTATTTTTTTGTGTTTATGAGTCACGGCAAGACGACATCATCTTCATATCTCAGTTTTTTCTGTTGAGACATTCTTTTCTGATAAGGTCACTCTATAGGAAATGTTACATTTCTTCATGTCTCTTTATTTCCTTCATTGAATAAAGTAATTGTAATTAATCATTATAATTGTCAAAGCCTTTAAACAGACAATTAATCGCAATTATTTAATAGACAATTAATCGGCAATTCCAAATTTCATAATCGTCACAGCCCTAGTTGATGCGTTATGGTAAACTGTATTATGGTCAGTGTTGGGTTTAACTAGTTACTGAGTAATTAGTTACTGTAATTTAATTACTTTTCCCTAAAAAAGAAAAGTAAGGGATCACTCGTATTTTTTCTGTAATTTAATTACAGTTACTTCGGCCGTAATTGAACTAAATACTGTGTGACGTATACAATAGTGGAAGTCTAACTTTAAAATCCATGCATTAATGTATCTCTCACATTTGTAATACTTTAGTCAGTTAATAAGAGTACTCTTTGTAGTTTTATATTATTTATTTGAATGAATTAAGAGTCGTTTCGTGTCTATCCTTGAATCACTTAACTAATCAAGGTCGATATAAGATACAGAAAGTCATTTGTAATAAGCATTTAAATACTTTTTGGAGAGAGTCATTTGAACAGTTATCTTATTGCACTATTGAATATGTAATTAGTAAGTAGTAATGAATTACTTTTTCAGAGTAACTTACCCAACACTCACTATGGTAAACAGTTATCGCCTCTGGTGTGTGTGGGGTAAGAACTACACGGGAAGTTGAAGTCCGACAAACGAATTCTGTGTTCAGACACTTGTGCATGTGAACTCCAGATGTTAAACTGCTTGCCACCACTGACCCACATAGGAAACACCCTGGTAGGGGTCAAAGGTTACCTGGCCTGAGGTCATGTCTGCTGACGTGTCTCTATTCCAACTTACATGTGCATGCTGAACTGGGCTCAATGTTGTTTGGTTACAAACGTTCTTCAAAATATCTTCTTTTATGTCATGCAGAAGAAAGAAAGTCATAGGATGAGTGAATGATGAAATGGTGTATATATTTTGAGCAAAAATATCTTGTTGCCAGATCAACCAAGAATCAAGACATTCAAAAATATAGTTGTCGGTGCAATGGCATCTTCATATCATACACGCTACACATTTTTTGAAAAACAAAGGGTGGAATGGTCAATCTGAAAATAGACAAGATCCCACAAGAAAACAAATGAAGAGGAAACTTGGTCGGGAAATGAGTTTAGATACGAGTCAATAATTACAGACATCCACACAACTATTACAGAGCAGCTTCTGAGGAATAATGACGGCTCTTGCTTAAGGACAAACAGGTCGGGTGTCTGTCTGGAGCTGGGAAAAATATGACTGCAACCCTGTCGGAATGAAACTCCAACACAATGAGATCATGCCATATGTCTACTTTATAAGTTCACATGCCCATTCAATCTTAAAAATCATAGTAAAAAATCATAAACAAACTCGGTTTGCTGTCTTACAAGGAGAAGCTCGGTCCCGAGATTCGACTTGAGCTCTGAGTGAGCCACCCGGACTACAGAATTCGCTAAATGTAGTAAATGTGATCCTGGAAGGAGTCGGGAGGAGGAATAATGCCGAAAGACTTGACGTAAAGGAAAGGAAGACGGCTGCTTATACGTTTGGAAACAGATTTACAGGATAGTACGAAAAGACTTTTCCTGAACCTTCACAAGTACATTTCTTGTTATTTTATAATCAATCCGACTTATGATTCATTTTAACGGATAAAGTGTACAGAATTACACAGAAGGAGCGACCTGAGCTATATCTACAGATGATGAGCGTTCGTGACCTGGGCCAATGAACAACGCTCAATCAACATTAAAAACACTCCGGCCACTTCATAGCAACCCTTCGACAACCGAAAACCCGCCAGACGAGCCCAGAAGAAAGTATTTAGCGCTGGACACACACAGAGCAGACCTGTGGAATCTGAACGTCTAGAGTCAAGCTGTAAATCCAGGAATCTCATACAAACACACACAAACAGAGACGAGGCCAAAGTCATTTATTCTGCAAGCACAAGTTTCCAGAGAAAGCCAAATGATCAAATGTTTGTCCCAGAAGGCCATAAACTACACTGTTAAAGGTCATAAACGCCGAACGCTTTATATGATACACACTTGAATTTATTTGGACAAAGGTAATTTTAGTTTGCTACAATTAAAACTTTGATAACATGACTGTTTCGTTCAAATCAAAATATAATATTGACCTAAAAAATATTGGAAAAACTTGACAAAGAAAAACTGAAATGTTGCCTCAAAAATAAACTGAAGCAAGTTTAAAGCACTAAAATTATAATAATCAACCAAAGCTAAAATAAAACTAAAATGAATTAATCATATATAGAACAAAAACAAAAATTATCAAATGACAAAATTGCTAAAACTTTAACTAAAATTAACATAAAAACTAAACATTCTGATATTTTTATGATTTAAGTGTCCAAAAAACAGACCGTTTAAGAAATTGTCCCTTCAAATGACTGTTAAATTACTTCCTAAATAAATAACTCATAAACTGTAAAAACATGTATATCCCCACAGATGAGCGGTGGTGCTTTTTTGTGCGTGTGTAAAGTCATAAAAAGATCAAAATGAATCCAGGGGTCAGTAAACCTTGAGTGAAGTGGTTTCCAGGTAAGACGAGATAAAATAACAAGAAGTACATTTGTTCATTTTATGCAGGGAAATATATTTGCTTCTATACAAAACTTTCTGCCACGTTGCCAGGTTATTCTGAGGGGTTTCTAAGGTGCTTTTTTGCTAATTGTCTCAAATGAAAAGACCCTTGCCGCATGTGTAGGCCTACTGTCCCTTTAAGTGGCTTAACCAAACACTTCGCAAACAACATATAAAAGTTCCGAAAATTTGATGAAAAAGTTAAATCAAACATAAAAAAATTTATTTTTTATCGTTTCAACTAACTTTTCAGGCCACAATAGCCAGCTGAATTCACCAGTTTTACTAAATGAACAAAGCTCATTGTCTTCCTGCGTTCTCTTGTGGTTCACTGAGCTTTAAATGATTCACTGTAATTCGCTAGTGACTGGATAATTTCAACTGTTCAAACGAGTCATTGGTTTACGAGTCGTTCTGACACAATCGATGGGTGTGTACAGTATAACGCTGATCCAGCGAGCCAACTGCACAGCTTAAAACAATACAACGATGTACAGCAGGTTAATTTAATGAACCTTTTAAATAAATAACATGCTTGGATGCAAAAGAAACAATATTTATTCACCTGAACAGCCGTGAAATACAGCTCCTCACTGTCGCTGATAACGAAACAGCGCTTCCATTGTGGCGTAATGCCGCAACTGCAGTTAAAATCACAGTCTTTTGAATCCACGCTGGTTTTTTTTGGCCTGAGACTGAGGCGGCACAAAATTCTATGCAGGAAAAACCCTGAGTGATGCTCGTCTCAGCAGAGGATGGATGAGAGATAAGAGAATCAATAGGCATTAGGAGGAGTGATTTTCATCTAATTAAAAATGTCGGAGGCGTCTCGGAGCTATCGCTGAGAAGAGAAGAGGAGGTCGCAGAGGTCAAGGCCTTGTGTTTCACTTCCAACTTTTCCAATTACTGATTGTATGGGTGCGAGACAAATGTAATCGCCCACACAGCAGAACACAGACGACCAAGTGTGTGTGCGTGTGTGTGTGTGCGTGTGTGTGCTTTTCCATGTGACTGAATCTCTGTCAAAACCTATCAAGAGCGTGGTTCAAAAATTTCACTCCAAAAAACTTTTACAGCATTTATCCCAGTACACGTTAATTTCAACATTCACTAATACATATTTATTTATCAGTAAGAATCGAACATTGCATCTAATAACTACTTAATGCAAGAGAACTTACAACTGAACAACCGCAAAATCACCCCAAAAATGAAAAATCTGTCCTCATTTTCTCACCCTCAAGTTGTTCCAAACCTGTATACATTTCTTTGCTCTGCTGAACACAAAGAAAGATATTTCGAAGAATGTCAGTAACCAAACAGATCTCATCCCCCATTTACTGCCATAGAAGGGAAAACAAATACTATGGGAGTCAATGAGGGATGAGATCTGTGTGGTTACTGATATTCTTCCAAATATCTTTGTGTTCAGCAGAAGAAATACATTTATACAGGTTTGGAACAATATGAGTGTGATTAAAGGATGGCAGAATTTCATTTTTGGGTGAACAATCCCTTTGAATAACAAAAATATCTTGTTTATTGTTAGTTCATTTTAGCTAACGCATTAACTAATCCTAATGAATGACACCTTAGAGTAAAGAACGAAATCACGAAACTCAAGCTGTTTTGATAAATAACCTTCATTAATAATACCAGCACATTATCATAATGCAAAATAAATGCCATAATAAATGTTTATTAAAACACAAAGGATTATCTTTTTATTCATAATTGAGCATAATGAGATTTACAACAAAAGTAAAACCTAAGTAAGCAAAAAAACTATTGTTGTCTTTTGGGGTGAAATGCAAGCTGGTCATTTTTTATGACGTCCAGTCTACGTATTTGGCTCTCTTGCACGCTTGACGATTCTGTTTCGTTCCTCACACGTGCCGTAACACAGATATCTCCAGGAATGGCGTTTTCTTTCCAAACCCACCGTCATGTGCTTTTCTTCACACTGAACGCTCACACGCCCGTCAGATCATCTCTGGGATAGAAGGCATGTCTGAACCTCTCTGCTGTATTGTTCTTCTGCTCTTAAAGACGTCAGGAGAAACAGAGAAGAGCTATAATCCAGATTCATGGTGCAGTTAATGCTGTTCGCAAAGGCATGCATCACTGTTATAAGCTCTATACTCGGGTTTAGGGATTTGAACGAATCTCCTTCATAGTTTCGAGACTTATAAACGTGGTCTACAAGACTTGTGTGTTATATTAAACTCTTCTAAAGCCATACAATAACTGTGTAAGAGACGACCATTTCTCTCTCCAAAATGGAAATAAGGGAAAAGATCGCCAGGGACAAAAGATTTGATTCCGTTCCTCATGCGAAGCTGAATGTACACAAGTGAAAACGTGAGGTATATCTAAAGAGAAAATGATTATAAGACGTATGGACAGAAGTCTTTCCACTGGGGCCGGTAAACAACCTCCTAACAACCACTCAGAACGTCTGGGCGACCGCACGGCGACGTGTTAAATAGCACTCGGCACCACTTATTTTCTTCAGCTTAATGCTTAAATCTTCTGCCTGTCCAGACCAGCGGCAAAAACTGCCGGCAAATATCTTTTATGGTCCACGTGTGGCACAAAACAAAGCCCCGCTGGTCTGAAACCAGTGAGCAGATGTGTTTTGTGCTTGAGAAAACTGCAGAAGGGATGAAAAGGCTTTTCATGAAATACCTCTCTGATCAAATTAGCCTTGAGATGGTGGAGAGGCAGTCCGACTCAATTTCATTAAAGCGTTTGTGAGTTGTGTGTGCGTGTGTGTTTTGAAAAGCTCATTCATTAAAGAATGATTGAGAGCACGATTTCTGTGTGTGTGTGTGTGTGTGTGTGTGTTAAGCTCGGTTATATTTGACATAAGACTCAACTCAAACTAGCACACAATCACAAGATACTTCAGCCTGAGGAGAAATGATTTGACTAAAGTAATTTCATGATACGATAATGAAATAAAAAACAAATTACAAACATTTCAAATTACAGATACTTGTTATCTCCTTTGCATAAACAGCTTAATATGACGTAACAGTTCTGTTAAAACCAAAGACAAAACTCATAAAGTAGATTAAATTGGCCTTTGGAACATGTTCGACTTTGGATTTTCATAGTGTGGCAGTATAAATGCCATAGCAAAGTCTTCACATATTTCTAAATGGTGGTTTTGTCGTCAGCTGTACTTCAGCCTGCAGGGTTAAAACAGAGAGCATCAAAATCCAGAAAGAGAGAAACCAAAAGCCATGGATCCTGGGCAAAGAGTCTCTATGGAAGTGATTGTGTTGTTCAGGACACAAACGGACTCAAAGCAATACTTTCTTCTCGAGTACTTTGGTGTCGCATCTTCTCTATTCATTTTTAACTGTATTTTAACTCTCATTCTAGATTCTCCTGCAGAAAACAAAAGAAGATATTTTGAAGAACGCTGATAATCAAACAACACTGAACCCCATTTACTTCCATTGCATGAACGCAAAACCACTGAGACATTTCTCCAAATATCATGTTTTTAACCCCCAAAAAAGAGCTATATACAATACTTGTTTTGCATAAATAAGGGTCAGTAAACGATGAGAGATTTAGTTTTGTTGGTAGAACTCTCTTTAACGTCACATGAGTCGTAAACTATTTCCCACAATCCCTTGCAAACGGCTCCCTCTCATATCTTCCTGTTGGCCGGACCAGAGCCCATCTGATTCCCGCCAATGCTGTTCTTTCTGCTATATAAGAATGACCTCAAGTCATCATGTCATATAAACAAAAAATACAGCAGCAACAAATCTAAAACATACTCCAAGCAAACATATGAAGGCGAGCGCTTCTAAGCATCCTCAATGAAACGCGAGTGTGAGTATGTGTGCTCTTGGACTGATCCTAAACCGGTGACTAAGACAGAAAATATGAGAAGGAGAACAGACAAACAACAACATTTCATTTCTCCGTTCCGTCTGGCTTTGCTCCCAGACTGCAAAAGTCACCAGTGCTGCCCAAAATACACCCTCATCTCAGCGGATATATTTAACACTGTACGGACCGTACTGACGCAGGGGGAGTTACAGTTAATATTACACATGTGGACGCGCGGTACCCTCCCCCCGTCTGAGAGATTCCCGTCAGAGCATTAGCGGGTCAGCGGGTAGAGAAGCTCAATCAATGAAGCTCTTTGAGACACAGATTTATCCCACAAGACCACCTTGAGCACGTCTGAGAGAGTGAATGAAAGCGAGACGCGCATATTCCACACTGAGAAAGATCGAAAGACCACAGTCACTTGGTTTCAGATTCAGAGAAAACTTGTTCCTTGTGTAGACAGACACCTCAAGAATACCAGACATAGCAATGAGATACACTTGCACTGTACGTTATATTTGGCACGATTCTTTTAACAAAGCTTCTATAAATACATGTAGAGTGTATGTGGTTAGCTTCTCTTTTGCCTGTAGACCCGTAGATATATTTACACACAGGCCGCTGTCCAGTAAGGAATACTGTTTCCGGGGCAAAGCCTCCACTTGTTTCAATGATCTGTTTAACATGAGTGCATATTAGCATTATTTGTTTGCCCTTTTGCATTTATTAAAGCGCCAAATTAGGACAGACATTGGTCGAATGTGGCATCTATGTATACATATCTATGGGACCTTAAAAAAGCGACGCTGGTGGTCCAGTGGACTGTGTGGCGACGTGTTGTGCAGCTCCGGCTCGTGGACCTTATCCGGCACATGTTAGCGTCGCTCTCGTTTCCCTTTACACTGTCCTACCTATATTATAACCCAAAATAGTAAAAAAATAACAATTCATAAAACACTTTTTTGTAATCAAAACAAACTGAGTTAAAGTGACGCTTGCGACGAACTGCAAAACTAAGAATTGCTTTAAAAAAGTTATCTTCATAAAAACGCCATCGACCTTGCGTAGCGCTCCGCTGCCAAACTCTAACCACAGGTTGAGCTGTCACAACATTCAAACGAACACACAACTCTTTCAGACACTTGACATAAAAAAATTCCCCGCTTCATCTTTAAAAGCAGCGTGTACCCTGACCAACACTGTTGACGGAGAATGAGGCATCGTGGCAGTGAAGGAACTGCACATTCGGCAGGATTCCACATGATTCCGCTGACTCACGGAACGGCCGACTTTCATCTCTTACTGTTTTCTGTGTTGCTCTCCCTCAAGTCGCAGACAGCAGAAATACAAGCCGAAGGTCTCTGGCCGAGAGGCGGAAAGCTATTAAAGTCTTCTGCTAGCTTTACCGTGTCAAGACGCAAAGCTACAAACACATCCAGAACATCAATCTCACTCACAGGAACATTTCTTCTTTCTCTTAATGGCCCGTACGACAAACTGATCCCCAAAACTAAGAGGCGGATGTTTAATTGAGCTATAAGACATGAGAGGTTGTGCCATATTGTAAATATAGTCACAGCTCAAGTCGCTTTACCTCGATATCTTTTGTCGTAATGTGATACGTCAGGGCAGCAGACATTTATACACAAATATTGTAATGATCCACAAACTAAATGGATTTACTATCAAAATACTTCGAATGAAGTGATTCATTTAAAAAATATGTCATTTGCACACCCAAGATTCCGACCCTCTCCTTTTAAGACGCAAAAACATCTTTTCACACAGACACACTAAAATAGCCTCCTCACAAAATTATGATTGCACTGCAATTTTGGTCTGGAGCTTTCAGTGAGGGTGTGCCATCACCAAATATCTTCTGAAACACTCGCAAGCATGTATGGACACATACGCACGAGTAAACGCTGTGTCCAAACGCAGCGATTTTTATGACTCCCTCCCCCTGTTCTGTAGCACAGGCCTCAAATCCCTTTTAAAAGAAGACAGACGGAGAGAGAAGGACACACGGAGAGGGGAGAAAAAGGAAAAAAGAGAAGAGCAACGCAGTTATGACTTCCAGCTGCGGGAATGGCAGGCCTGCGAGGAGGAAGTCCAAAGGAAATTCCTCAGTCACATCCCAGTCCTGTGATCCGAGACGTCTTCAAACACAGAGAAAATCTTTCTTTCTCTGCGGCCTCTCACAACAATAAAGTCACGTAGGGCTTTTACGCTGACAGTGATGATGTTTGCAACTGTGGCTTAGTGCAAAAGAATAAAGTATTTTCCTGAATTAAAAACTAAAAATAGAAAGTGTTTATGTGCCTTTCACTACTTGCATCAGCTGAATGGTTTTTAAACACAGAACAAAGTTACTGGCGAGACACAACAGGCTGTTGATTTTCAGCTTTGCTTACCTCATATCTTCTAATAAATCACATTCCGTCTGATGTTTGAGGTGGAGGCGGCTGATCTGATCGATATGTGTGTTCCTCAGTTCCTGTGTCACTTTTACCTGAAGGGCAGACGACATCATTAGAGATGAGGAAGAGGACAGCACATGTAACACACACACACAGTCCCACATGAGCTCATTATGGTGTTTCCAGAGAGTTCTCAGCTCGACTCGGCTGTAAGTGCCAGAGCGGCAAAAATCTTTCTAAACAACAGGAGAAAATTCCTGCTAACAATGTCTAACATCGATTTCACGGTGACGGGAATTGTTTTGATGAGCTATCCCGTCCACGAAAACATAATGCCACTCCGCTCTCAACTAAGGCCAAGTTCACCAACATGAATGCCTGGCCAATGAAAGGGAGTGTAAAGAAACCAAATGATGGCTTTTAAAGAAACAGTCGAAGTAGTGAAACTTCTTTTCTTGTTTACACCCTCATATCATTTCTAACCTGTATGACTTTCTTTCTTCTGCAGAACACAAAAGAAGAAATTTTGAAAAATGTTGGTAACCAAACATTGACTTCCATTGTATGGACACCAAACCACTGAGACATTTCTCAAAATACACATCGTTTATATGCATCATATGCATGTTTTAAATGATATGAGGGTGACAACACAATTTTTATTTTTGGGTGGACTATCCCTGAGGTGTCCTTGAGGTAAAAGTGGCAGGTAAAATCTGAATCGACAGTGAAATGATAAAAAGCGTAGAAATATGATTTATTTATTTTTATTTTTTTGGTTTTGTTTTAAACGCCATTTATGACAAACTTATTCATGATACAATCAAATTTTACAAGCAAGGGTAATTTTAAACAATACCTTACAACAATGTAAAAAATGACAATTATATACAGAGAAAAATAAATAGCATTCATAAAAGTTATTTCAAATTAATACTCGATAAAAGCCCAAGATCAAGAAGTAAAAACTGTCCATTAATAAACTCTGCTCTATGAATAAAATAGTTGAGTAGGATCATTTAAACCAGGACATTCCAACAGAATATATTTCGCAGTATTAGAAATATGATTAGCAAGACCATTAAATAAAACATTCTGTGGGAAAACTGTGGGGACCAAATGTAACCATTCACGAAATGGCTAAAAAACAAAGTGTCAACAACCAATATGATCTGCATGGCATTCGCAACCCAAAGTTATGGCCTTAGGTCTGACCACGTTGTTTCCAGATAGAAGATACACAGTTTCAAGTTTAGAATTTGACCAGGACAAAAAGATGCAATGCCCCCAAGACCAAGAAAACCCGATGGACCTGGACCAATGAGCCCAGGCAGGTTGACTAATATCAGGGGAGAAACTGTTAATTACAACCAAAGTTCTCCACTTGGCAGTTGAGGAGATAATTGGATCTGTAACAACTCCCTTAAGGTTAAAGCCAAGGAGAACTGAAAAAACCCTGCAGAAATAGTCCCAACATGCATCCCAACCAGCAGCAGGACACAATGTTACAGGCGTGTAACAGTATGACAGCTGACTGCACGGCTCTCATCAGCACTTTGACATGCACAGGTGAAGTATTATTCTGCATTTACGTCACACGAAAACAATAGTGCCATAACACAACAGACAACATTTTCCAGTCACTGAATAGATCTCTGTGGAAATATCCACACTGCCTGCACGTTTATCTGATTTTTGATCAACAAAGGACATTAGATGACATATTCCCTGTCACTGTGCACAAAGACACAAACTTAAGCTATGATTTACACAAAACCCCATGCATATCAAACTCATCATCGGTGTGGGTTTAATAAGAGAAGACAACGATATGTATGCATCCGTTTAATATTTGCATCTTCAAAAATGTATTGTGAAAATGCGGTGTGAACTGAGAGAGGATGAACCAATGCTACATGCTATCAGCTCTCATCTCTTCTCAAGACAAAGCAAAAATCAGACGTCACCTTTATACACTGTACACACACACTTCTGTGTAATCCAACGCATTGAGGCTTTACCCAAAACACATTTGTGCGCTCACATGACTTTTGCGTGGTAATTTCACATTCCTCCATACAGCCCGTGGGACGTGAGATTGAAACCCAACACCCCTGCTGTCACCCTGAATGTTTACAGTAATACACACATTTGTGCACGTTACGTGATCCTAGATTCACATTTACAACAACAATAGCAGAAACGCAAACATTAAGACACGCTGCGTGTGATGTGTCTTTTAACAAATGTCGATCAATGATCCGTCTAACGTTTTAAAAACCACGGTTTACCGTTTGTTTTATTATTACTACAACAATAAAACAAATCACAGAAAACAGGGACTCGTGGCTTTCACCGTTAGCTGAGGTCAGGTCAGTGCGTGAACACTTTTGTGAGCTGAATTTCGGAAGCATCCGTCGCTTAATAGTAACAATAAAGCGCAATGATGCAATTGTATCCCCTGAAAAAAAACACTGATACATTGTTTCTAAAGAAACAGCGGCCGGATACAAAGTTGCAACTTGCGGGCGGATGCAACAATGTTGCAAACAAACAATTACGCGTTTTTTTCCACGTTCACAAAAACGGCTTCATGTAAAGCGGATCTCTTACCTTTCTCGGCGGAGGCTGCATGTTTGAACATTGGCACAAATAAAGTGATAGTCCACAAGAAACGATTCGCGAAACGATCGACACCGATAATCAATTCTCGACGTCAGGAAAATGGGGGGAAAGGAGATGAGACTCGAGACTGTGATCGGATCCAGATTCAGACGGCCATGATAAAGCGGGTCCGCTCGGACAGACGCTGAGCTAACACTGCGGATCGAGGGAGAAAGTATTGAAAAAGAGAATATGCCTCCAAAAGCAAGCAGCCTCGAACCGTAAATCCAGAGCAACAGCGCCCCAGACCGGTCACACGAACCCCGCTCTAATCCGCGGGTTTGCGAGTCCTACTATGGCGAAGGGTTTCTTTATGAATATTAATTATAACGGGACGTTCAAGGCCGAATAGCTAACGTTGATTCGTGGGCGCCAGTCATCTGGAGCTCGTGAATAGTCATGATGTTGTGTGATTGGACACAAACTGAAAGATCAGCTGGGATGTTAAAACGACGTAATGAATACGCAGAACGCCTGGCCACGGTAGGGTTCGTAAATTGCGCAATACTGCATTCTTCATTCGAAAGGTCGGTGAAGAACAACTTTGTGTTTTTTTACAGAGTTGCAGAATTAATCACTATAATACTGTGTGTTTTTAGGTTTTATGGTTTATTTTCCTACACCACCTTTCTCCGGATCTACTGCAAACATGTCATGCTTTTGTAAAGTTCAACAAAATTGTAAAAAAAGCGCTATAGGTTTAGTAACATCCTGCATTTAAATTGAACTGAACATTAAAAAACACAAATTTCGTTTATGTATATACAAATTGATCGTTAACATATTTTACGTTACAGCAAAACCAGTTTTTATTCATAAATATACATACATATATATATATATATATATATATATATATATATATATACTTATATTCATAATATACAGATACTGTATGAAATATTGTTCTGCAAATTTATTCATGTGCATGTTTAATGTGATTTTTGTAGATAAAAACATTTCGCAATTCAGACATGCTGGCAGCGCCCCCGTGTGGTGTGTACTTGTAATGTTAAAGTTCTGTTTTTCTGGTCTGTGGGACTCACACAGCAACAAGGATCGGCAGCCGATCGAAAAATCGTCGATCGCGGAGAACCATATGGTCACAGACCTAAACAATCGATCCCAGAGCAACTGATCCCTATCAGCTGAGCCTCTCAGAGATCGTCTGTTTGGGTCGGATGCCGTCACAGTTCTGCATGCTATAGCTACCACATCATGCACTGCAAGACCATTCAAAGAAACAAAGATGAAAGATATACCCGAACAGAAGGTCATACATTTTCAAGATGTTAAATAAATTATTATAGACCATCAAATGTGTCCTTCATTAGGGAAATAGTGTTTGCAAGGTAAGTCATATAAAAACGTATTTATTGCATAATGCACAACAAATCCCAGACATAAAGATGGCTGCCCATCAGTTACACGTCCCATCAGTTGCCAAGAGATGGGTCTATTCCTTTATCTTTCTCTGCAACGTAAAGCCTTCTGGATGAGGATGTGTGAATGTGAAAGACAAAGTGTGAAAGAAAGAACAATGTGTTAAGTAGTCATCAGCACATTTACATTGTTCAGACCTCCAGTGTACCTGCTCCTTAACTGCAGTACATTTCTCTCTGCTTAGCCACAATCTCTTTCTTTCTAGCGGTCCATTGTACACAGTAACACATAGCCATGTGTAGGCCTAATTTAAATATTAAATGTTGAAAATAAATGTTCTCACACTGGCAGCAGTTGTTCTGATTTAATATCATACAGTGTTCCTTTAATTATCCAACGCAAATGCATGACCTCTAAAAGCATCACATTTTTATTATAGCTCCTGGGTAAACAAGTGAACATAAAACCATACCGTTATACATTACAAGACCGGACTCAATGATATAATAGAGGTAGGGTAAACTTCTTGGAACAAGGGCATTCAAATATAATTGTTTTACTGTTTGTATTTAGATGTTAAATATATGTGTGCGTGTGTTTGCTCATGCGTTGCACCAGACACATGCAGTTTAGCCCAGGTTTATAACTCTGTTGACTGAGGGTAAGAATGAATTAATCGATGTGAGGCGGGATATAGAGTAATTGAACATCTTGTCGTTCGTTACGTTGTGTCACTCGAGGAGAGATGATGGACTTACTGCACATTGTGTTGAAACAGAAACATTTAACAAATGAGAGGAAGAGTTGAGTAAAAACCTTCACTGTCTTTATTAAGGAGCTTGTGGAATTTGTATTTATTGAGGCTATAAATTCAAATATTCAATTATATTGACATTTCAAAATACAGTAAAATGCAGTACTAAAATACATTGATAAATATATTTTCATGGTTACAAAAAAAAGTTGTCAGGTAATCTGAAATGTGCAAATATATGATTTAACAAGGCCGAAACATCTTGAGTACACTAGATTACAACAACAAAAGTTTTGGGTCGGATCTGGTAGTAGAAATGGACGCAATACAATAAATACATGATTTTTTTCTTACTGAGTAGGTGAGCGTGGTGAAGTGATTCTGTGAGAAAACGTAAGCATGAAGTATTAACAACAGCGCAATAGTAAGAGAAAGTTCTTAGCCAATAAGCCAAGAACTTATTGATAATTAACATACACCCTTCACCCCCCACAACTCTCACCAAGGGCACAAGTCTCGAACATGAGCCAATGCAAATGACTCCCTTACTCTGTTTGGTGACACACACACATTTTCTTATCTTTATAAGGCCATTTTTAGACATATATATATTTATATATATATTACAGCGTGTTGATCAATTATGTTAATGTATAAGAATATTGAATTGAATGAACTTTGTGAAATTTGATATAAGAAAATTTAGTATTAGGGAGATTTGGGATTTGAAACGTTACCTGGGCGAGTAAATTCAATTCAGTTTTATTTCTATAGTGCTTTTCATCTGCATTGTTGCAGAGCAGCTTCATATGCATATAGTGCTTTTTTAGGTTATCTGTTCCATTTAGGTTTAATGTCAACCAATGTTTTAACAAATTTTTTGGAAAGACACATTTTCAGTCTGATCACCCAACGATATTGAAGTACACAACCCATTAAACAGAACGCCGGTGCATTTCTTCATTTGAACGAAATGATATTTGGCTGAACACAGATCACTGTGATAATGTGATGACCGAGCCCAACAAATTCCCTTAGTTTATTCATGTTGTCTATGGTCTGAATGATTGACGTGTTATTGGTCGACACCCTGGCCTATGAGAGCAGACTGAGACCCGTATACACGCCCACAGTACAGGAATGCAGCCTAAACAGAGACGCAGACAGGACCTTGCACGTATGCAGATCAACATGAGACACAACTGTTAGTAACTTTCCTGAAGGACTTAATAAAAGTATGTAAGCGACTTTTTTCACTTGCGTAAAATATAAATTTCTTTGCTTATTTATTGACAATGCACACGACACAGTAAAACACGTTTGATGCCGTATTTCATTGCTTGCTGAGCTTTCACTGTGACAAGATTTGAAAACGTTTTCTTTTTTATTCCCCTTTAATTCAAGTTTTCGAGCAGGGTGAAGTTAATTGACGGTCTCCTTACAATCTGCTTCGCATTGAACAGTCCAGAGATTTGAAAGCTTTTTGACAATAGCAGTGGAAACCTTTCCTGTCATTGGATGTTCACGTAAAGTTCAGAAGAAACAAAGCAGGATGTTTGGAGGACATAAGGAGTTCTCAGTTACACGTTGGCTTGATTTAATGGACTGATATGTGTCTCTTATGTACACGAACGTGCTTTATGATTTTGTGTAGTGAAACTTTAAAAGCTCATTCTTTCTGAGGAAACACACTGGAATATCTGGAAATCTTTGTTCTACAAAAACTATTGTTTGCATGACAATGTCCATACGCTGTTATAATATGCATTTTCTTGCTCTTTTGTAGAACTGAATCAGAATGGAAGCAAATAATGCAAGTGGGCCAGCCAATGACAGCCATCAGTACCTCTGTCATTTTAATGAAAGTTTCAAGTACATTCTTCTTCCGGTGAGCTACACTCTGGTGTTTGTGGTGGGTCTGGCGTTGAACATCACCGCCATGTATTTCATTTTGTTTCGAACCAAAGACTGGAAGCCCAACACCATCTACATGTCAACCTCAATGTTTGTGACACCCTTTACATCCTCACTCTTCCCTTCCTCATCTATTACTACGCCGACGGGAACGACTGGCCGTTTGGAGAGCCCATGTGTAAACTCATCCGCTTCCTCTTCTACACAAACCTCTACGGAAGCGTTCTCTTCCTCAGCTGCATCAGTCTGCATCGCTTTCTGGGCGTCTGTCACCCGATGCGCTCTCTGTCCTGGATGAACGCTCGGCGTGCGCGGTTGATCTCCGTCTGCATATGGGTGACCGTTCTTATCTTCCAGTCGCCGGTCCTCTATTTCTCCAGGATGAACGGTATAAGGGTGTGTTATGACACCACTAGCAAAGAGCTCTTTAATGATTTTCTGGTGTACAGTTCGGTGGTTATGGTCCTGTTTTTCGTCCTACCATTTGGGGTGGTGCTGGTCTGCAACGGCCTAATGGTGAAGAAACTTCAGGAACCCGGAGTGGGCGATGGACCAACGTCACAGCGCTCCAAGCAGAAGTCGGTGAAGATGATCATCATCGTCCTTCTGGCGTTCGTGTTGTGTTTTCTTCCCTTCCACGTGAACCGTAGTATATACTACACCTTTAGATACCTGGACAAGCAGGTGAGCTGCGAGATGCTGGAGTTTGCAAGCATGGCCTACAAGATCACGAGACCTCTGGCCAGCGCCAACAGCTGCATCGACCCCGTCCTTTACTTCATGGTGGGACAGGGCTTCAGAAACAGCATTAAGAGAAGGTCAAAATCTAACAAGAGGTCTGAAAATATCAAATCCCCTTCAATCACGCTATGACTTCACATGTGCAAAAACAGTCAGGAGTAAATACTGTAGTGAAAGGTGTTTTTTAAGCCATGACCCGTCCCGGGACCACCAACCCATGATGAATGACATCTGTTTTTGTTAAGACATTTATGAAAGGTCACTGTTCGAAATAAAAATGTGACCTTGACCAAAGGCCGTTTAATGGTGTGTGAGGGACCACCTGCACGCCTAAATATATCTGCACTCACCACATTATTTCGAAAAACATTTCTGTTAAGGAAACATACAAAGTGGCAATGGAAGAACAGTGGCGTTTCAGCATATATGAGGTGCGTCGGGACAGTTATTATTTGCTCAAAGCCTTTTTAACTCCTGGCAGAAGAGATTGACTTAACTACGGCTCACTTTCAGGTCTTTTGTAAGGAGGAATGAGCGTCTTCGCACACCAAAAAAATCTGCAACATTTAAGAAACTCCTGAATTTTTGTCAATGAATATTAACGTTCTGTTCATAGTTTTTATTGTAGATTTGTTCTGGGGTATCTGGTTGCACTTTAATAATGTACAAAGAATTGTCTTTTGCATTAAAATGTTCACTTTAATAGCAATTTCTATTAAACTACTGACAAAATAGTGATTTTCTTTACAATGTAATGATCATTAAGATGAATTTTAAAAAAGGAACAGCAATGTAGAGTTGAGTTTATATCTGAGTTAACCTTTGTATAAAGTTAAAAGGTTTTGAACATGAACTAAATTGTTCTTTGTGAAGTATAATATTTTAAAGCTTGTAAAAGATTGTGTAGGATTCAAGATTGTTAAATATGTTTGATTATTTTAGACCATAAAAAGGTAAGTAGGGAATGATTCTTTTAAGAGCCTCTGACTAAACTGAACCTTTAGCATGTTTATTTTTAAGAGTGCAGATGAACTTGAAATCTCTGAATCTCTTGAAAAAGTGTGATAATGTCATAGCCTTAAAGGAATAGTTCACCCAAAAATGAAAACTATATCATCATTAATTTACCTTCATGTGGTTATTAACCTGTATGTGACTTTCTTGCATACACCAGTGGCGCCTGCAGCCGTACGGCTGTGTACGCACTTTGGGCGCTAGTTATAATTGTATCATATGTTTAAATATTATTTTAAATTGATTATTAATCTGTGTACACTCATGAAATATTGATAAGGCAAGAGAGAATGAGAGTAAATAAATAAATCAAATGTGTGTAGGCCTGTGGTTAGCCGTTCTCACGATCTGTTAAAGTAACATGTTGCCAGATCCTCATAGAGAAATAGGTAAAAAAAATCCATAAATATATATATCAAATATTTGTAACTGGGCATTTTTACAAATAAAGTGCCGAGCTTTATGAGCTAAAGACCAAATATCAAGCATAAAAAGCGCTTAAAAATAAAACACATGGCAACACTTAAAAGGAGCGCTCCGTGATACAGCCTCCCGAGGATAAACAAAACAACCTGTCAGCGGTAGTTTACTTTAAATTAAAGTTAAGTCTTTAGCCGGAAAATAGAAGGCTAATATTCTTATTTACACCTACAACATACTAGAACAATGTTGCCAGTGTGACAACCATCACTTAATTCTATACCTGTTCAATACACACATGATCATTTACTGAATTCACTCCCTTATTTAAATGCGATTGTCACTTCCGAAACTGCAGTGTGGCTCAACAGGATGAAAGACACCAGGCGTACAGGACTGGCACTAATGACTCCACCTGTAATTAAAATGAGCAGCGAGGAGGTGCTTAAACAGGGGGAGGAGAGTAGGCCTCAAACAGCTGGGTGACCATATGAGCCATTTCTCTGCCAGGATTCTGGTGCGTCTTCCGGGAGTCGCATTTGTCGACCGCATACGTCATCGAGGTTATTTCAGGTTTTATTTTATAAAGGCAGCCGTTATATTACAAGGTAAGAATGACTACAATGATGCTTTTTTTTACTGAAATGTGAGAACCTCGATGACGTATGCGGTTGACAAATGCGACTCCCGGAAGACGCACCCAAATCCTGGCAGAGAAATGGCTCATATGGTCACCCTATATAAGCAAGGTTTATCTTCTATATATATATATCTTATATCTTATATATAAATGAATTGTTTGGCATTCTTGAGTATTTGGTATTTGCGTGTGTGAGAGCTTTATATTAGTTGGGGGATTCTGTGCGTACCCTGAGATAAAATCCAGCAGGCGCCCCTGGCGTATACACTACACTTCCATAATACAAATCCTCTGAGGGTTTCGGCTGCATTAGTTTGATCACTAAAACACTTCCCATAACAACTGATGTACTTAATGCATCAAAGAGTGCAGTACTCTGCTCTCAGCCAGTCTTGTCTCGTTGTTCCGAGGTTACCACAGCGAGCAGGATGCGGTTCATGCCCAGACCTGATGGAGAATGGGAAGGGGCGACCTGACAAGTGCTGAGATGATAGAGCTGGATAAAGAAGGAAGCAGCGACTTAACACGTCTTCACTACAAAATTTGAACTGCTATTAGATTATTAATGATAATCTTAAACCTATAATCTACTTTATTACTAAATTTATTTTTTATTTAGCCTAGTTGTGCAAGCGCTGTCGAGCTTTTGCAAGAGGGGAACCGGAATCCTCTGGTTGGGTCTGGGTTCTCCCATGGTTTTTTTCTCCATTGGAGTTTTGGGTTCCTCGCCACCGTTTGCATACTGTTTTGCACTGTTTGCCTGGCCGGGCTGCTTTAGAATTTGACTTAACTTATTTATTATTACTTATAGGAATTTATAGTCTTCTTAATATTTGACCTGTGTTTCTCTCTCCTTTATCTTAAATGTGTGCTTCTCTGTGATAACCACTGTGCATGCGTGTGTGCACATCCGTGTGTGTGTTAGTACGCGTGTATATTGTTGTGAGTTGTGAGTCGGTGATTTGTATGTGGGTGTGTTTGAACCAGTGTGTGCATGTCTGTCTTCTGTGTCTTCATCTTTTTTTGTGATTACTTGTATAACTTTAAATGTTTTGCTTATAGTCAAATGTGTTTAATGTACAGCTGCTTTGTAACAATGAAAACTGTAAAAAGCACTATATAAATAAAGTTGACTTGACCTGACAATGGAAGCCAATGAGGGTCAGTGTTGTTTGGTTATCAACATTCTTCAAAATATCTTCTTTTGTGTTCTGCGAAAAAAGAAACTCATACAGGTTTGATATGACAAGAGAATTTGCATTTTCTTCAACATAATAACTTCACATTTATTGTTGTTGATTTACACAAACAAAAAAAATTGTTGAAACACAAACAACATGCTAATGAGTGTTCTTTTCTATTCTCAAGTATGCGACATGTGAAACATTTACCTTGGTTTCATGTTAAATATGCGCAGCATGAAAACAAACAGGAAGGCAGTAAACGCAATGAGCCGTGTGCACATTTAATGTACAACATAAAACACCAATGCAATGCAGCAATTCATGTTTAAAGTACGAAAAATATGTAAAAGAAAAAACAAAGAGAGAATATACTTGACGTCAGTCAGATGAGCATGCAGAAATTGTGCAGATCTGGGAAACCCCTCAATCGATCATGTTCTAATAAATGAAATAATCCCTTTATTTTGGTGGGACAGAACCAACCCGGATTGAAACCACAAAAAATGGCACTAAACTTCATTGAAAACCCTAAGTACAGTCATGTTGATAGGGGTCTGAATGATTGACATGCTATTGGCTGATGTCTAGCCAATGAGAGCAGGCTGAACATGAGCTGTTCTGCCCACAACGGAGACATACAGAAATACTCAGAGAGAGAGAGAAAAGGGGTGTGAAAGTATTCAGTACAACGCATGAAGAAACAACTCTTACATTCTTACATCTACCGGTAACATATGTAAGTGTATGCATGACTAAAATAACATTAATTTACTAAATGATGTGTTTGCTAATTCAGTTGAATTTAATATTATTGTTATTTATTGTTTGCACCATTCGGTTTGTTGGGTTTTCAAAGTGAGGAAACCTGAATCAAAACCTTATTTTCAATTTAGCTCAGTTCAAATTTGTGATCGTCACTCTTGTAAGACCTTCTGTGGCTTAATTGGTAAAGGATTGTGATTTAAGGTTTTGGGATTGATTCCTAGAAAACACACATACTACTCAGATGTAAAGCTTGAATGCACTGCAAGTCACTTTGAAGAAAAACTTCAGCTACGTCGGCTAAACGCATGAATGTAAATGTAAAAGAGGGATATACCGAGTACTTATATTCGTAATATTTATTTTAAATAAATGAATGATTTAACTCACTGAAACGATAAGGCTGATAATATAATTTGAAAACACAATGTTTGAGTGATATTATACTCACCGTGTTTCTGTTTTATGTGGGTTTTCCATAGATATAATCACTTTTACCCTACATTTACGCATTTGGCAGACGCTTTTCATGTACATTTGTTTCTGAGTATGTGCTTAATAACTGTTAAACTACTGTAAAATATCTTTTCTGTCTTAAAATTTCAAGTACAATCAACTTGGCATTACAAGACATTTTTGGCCAGTGATGAGTTGATATAACTTAAAAGTTAACATTTTAAATTGAAATCTGAAGTTGAAAGAGCTTAAATGTGATGAAATAATGTAAAAACGCTGATCAGACTTGTAAAGCCTTGTGAAGCCGTGTAAAAGACAACAATGATTCTCTTTACAGTCCCTAATCCTCAGAGAAACAACAATCTGTACATTTTCAAAAATAATTGTTTACTAGGATTTATGAGCTGTTTTGCTTAAGGGGTCTAAAAATGTTTCATTACATTAATGAGCATTTGATATGGAAAGGAAGTTCTTCAGAAATTCTCAAGAGGTTTTTAGTTACTTGTGTTGATGTGCTTGACTGGTCGATATGATGTCTTGTATTCTGCAGAAATGACAGCGATGGGCTGTGCGATTACCAGATCTACAATTTTTTTAAAAGCTTTTTTAAAAGGGTCTTCAAAAGCTAATTTGCTCGTCTCTTGAGTCTGCGAGAAACCATTAGACCGACTCTGCCCCTCTGAGAAGAACATTGCTGCTGACAACATCTCAAACATAATGTGTGTTTGTTTGTGGGCATATTTTTCAAGAATTTATTTTTCTTTAAAAAGTCTTGTTTCATTGTATAGATGGGATTTTTTTCTCCGGCAGGTCTGAGATCAGGATGATCAATTACACAGAAGCAGCCAATGACGGGAATTTCTACAAATGTACATTAGAGGAAAGTTTCAAGTACATTCTTCTTCCGGTGAGCTACACTCTGGTGTTTGTGGTGGGTCTGGCGTTGAACATCACCGCCATGTATTTCATTTTGTTTCGAACCAAAGACTGGAAGCCCAACACCATCTACATGTTCAACCTCAATGTTTGTGACACCCTTTACATCCTCACTCTTCCCTTCCTCATCTATTACTACGCCGACGGGAACGACTGGCCGTTTGGAGAGCCCATGTGTAAACTCATCCGCTTCCTCTTCTACACAAACCTCTACGGAAGCGTTCTCTTCCTCAGCTGCATCAGTCTGCATCGCTTTCTGGGCGTCTGTCACCCGATGCGCTCTCTGTCCTGGATGAACGCTCGGCGTGCGCGGTTGATCTCCGTTTGCATATGGGTGACCGTTCTTATCTTCCAGTCGCCGGTCCTCTATTTCTCCAGGTTGAGAGACAATAGAAAAGATGTGGTCTGTCATGACACCACAATCCAAGCGCTCTTTAATGATTTTCTGGTGTACAGTTCGGTGGTTATGGTCCTGTTTTTCATCCTACCGTTTGGGGTGGTGCTGGTCTGCAACGGCCTAATGATGAAGAAACTTCAGGAACCCGGAGTGGGCGATGGACCAACGTCGCAGCGCTCCAAGGAGAAGTCCGTGAAGATGATCATCATCGTCCTTCTGGTGTTCGTGTTGTGTTTTCTTCCCTTCCACGTGAACCGCAGTATATACTACACCTTTAGATACCTGGACAAGCCCATAAGCTGCGATGTGTTGAACAAATGTAACATGGCCTACAAGATCACGCGACCTCTGGTTAGTCTCAACAGCTGCATCGACCCCGTCCTTTACTTCATGGCGGGACAGGGCTTCAGAAACAGCTGGAACAGAAAGTCTAAAAAAAGGAGTGACAGTTTCAAAAACCCCTCAACATTACTCAGCACAACAACTGACATACATATGAATTATTTAGCATGACAAGATTCACAAGCCACAGCATGAATTGTGCACATTCGTGCATCGTTTAAGCTTGACGGTCACGTGTCTTCGTTAGTTTGCATGGAACAAGATTTCTGTAGATTAGAAAAAAACATATCTCTATCCCAAAGCCTCACCACAAGCATCTCTAACATCCTATCCAATAGCCCAAAACTGTTGTGAACTTATTCTTCAAATTTCTTTAGTTGATTGTAATGATGTCGTCCAAAGAGCGTCTCCCACCTGGCAATATCAGGGAAGCCAGAGACACCAGAGTTCCAGAGAAATGAGATACGCTGAAGGAGTTTGATTTGTTCAAAGGTTTTTCCTCTCGTGGGCTGAGGTGTTGACTTCAGACAGGTTCTTGTGCTTGAATTCATGTTTTGATGGGAGGGAATGAGAGGTAATTTATGGGTGCCTGCTCTAGATGTACAATTAAAGACCTCGGTTGGCCCCTTTCTTCAAATTCCTGCTTGTGCCCACGACAACGGTCCTGACTCAAGGCGACTCAAGGCGTAGACAAAGATTATGATAACGAATTCCACGTCCAGTCATGATCAACCGTTTGTGTGTTGTTTTGTTACAATTAAGTCATCCAAAAACCTTCAAAATCTGTTGATCTTCAGTTTCGTCACTTCAGCCGTCTTCCTGGTATTATGTGCTGTACCCTGAAGTTTTATTTCAGCATCTAGTAAGACTTTAAATGAATGTAGTGTATTGCTCTAATTTATAAGGAGCAACAAGCCCAGCATTGTGAAGAAACTGAAGATCAACATATGGAACCGATGATTGTTTTTGGATAACTTTATTGTAACAAAACAAGACAAGAGACACAAACGATGACCGTACGTCTAAAACCGAATGATAATATGCTATAAATACTCCCCTTAAACATCCCCAATGCTGGTTTTTGTGTGTCTCGTGAAGAGAAACACACATACTGTAGGCTCGAGCACCCACAGCATCGTCGCCTCGGGCTTCAGGTTACCGTCAACGGGATTTATTTAAAGAGGAGCTGATCCTGTTTGAGCACATCGCCACTGAGACATTTTTCTGTGTTAAAACAACCTACAATGCTTACTGATGAAAGCACTTACATACTTCAGTGAATAGTAATATGCATATCAGGACAGAAACCGTTCAGATACAGTATAAAAAAACTTAAAAGAACTGTTGAATAATAAATAAAAGCAATGTGAACATATCTGTCTGACATACGTAACTAAGACGATATTCGGACATTCCAAGACATATATTTTGAAAGGACGCACATGTATGCTGTTTAAATTCATTTGACATGAAATGAACATTTGAATGTCAATAACAAAACTGTGATGCTAACCTTGAGTTGCCTTAACTTGCATGACTGTATAGAATAATAATGAATGAAGAAGTAAATAAAAAATACACAATGAAAGAAGTCAATGTTACAATGTAGCGATTCAAAATAAAATTATGAATCTTAATATATGTTTTTATCGATCTCAATTGTTGTGTCATTATTTTGGTCAATCTTCAGTTTTTGTTAACCTTTTAAAAACAGTAAAGGTAAGATGAAAGCTATCTGGTGTTTGAAAAAGAACCATGCAAGGAATTTACTAAATCTTAAGCGTTGAAAGATAAAGGCCATTTTTTGCTTCGCCCGAATGAAAGAAGAGCCTGATGCACGTCTTGTACAGAAAATAAAGTACACACTCAACAAAGTGAGTGATTTCAAATGTGTAAGGATCAGAAAAAAGTCCAATTGAGAAAGTTAATACGAAAGAATTGCAAGATTGAATCAAACCACCTGTTCGATGTAATATGATGACAAATGGATCACATGAGATCTGTTTATATCCCTGTTGAAAAAAACAGCATATAGTGGGTTAGGTGTGTTTTGATGGTGGTTTGTGCTGGTTCAATACTGGTCACATGCTGCGTTCAGCCCCGACAAAACATTGCAAAACGTTTATTACACAAAAACGGTGGTGCGGTTGAACACCCAGTTGTGATGAAGCAAGAGTTGAGAAGGCCATTCTTTGTATTCTTTTTGAAGGAGTTTCGGATCCTGATGAAATCGTTATAAGTGCGTTGAATACTGCAAAATACATGTCTTCTAATATCTTCAATTGTTGCGTATACCGAGCTGAGCGGACACATTTGTAAACAACTTTACTCGGACCCATTGTGCGAGCTGTCTCTTTAATGCCGCGTGGTTTATAAACACTGCTGACTGGACTGACATTCTTGACAAGAGAAAACGTATCTCAAACCCCGTTGCCAGAAAACGTGTTGTTCAACGCCAAAACCGTAAACGTTGCGCACCGGTTTGAGCTGGAACATGCCCCGGGTCATGTTCTGGTTAAAGCTGGTCATGTGCTGGTTCCTCACCAACTCAGGACCATCTTAAACCAGCACATGACCAGCTTAAACCAGCACAAACCAGCATCAAAACATACCTAACCCAGCATATGCTGTTTTTTTCAACAGGGTAGGCTACAGATTTAAAAAGATAGATATAAAGGTATAATCTAACAAGACCTTTAGTGTATCTTAACTTAGTCAGGTCTTCAGCTATCTTTCCAAGGCCTGGTTTCACAGACAAGGCTTAAAGACAGTCCCAGACTAAAATGGACCTAAAATGTGACCTGTCTTAACCGAATATAACTGGCCCAGAAATATCTAAAAAAATATCAGTGCCATTGTTTGGTCTCAAGATGCAAACCAGTAATGTATTCCTCTAAGGCACTTTTATCAAATATCTTGATTCAACTATGTCATAGTCCTGGCTTAAGCTAAGCCATGTCTGTAAAACCAGCACCTAGTTTCTTTGTACGGTAAGATTCTTTCCGAAAGTAATATTGCTTCAATTCACAATGAGCAACAAGCCTAGCATTGTAACGAAACTGAAGATTAACAAATGAAACTGATGACTGAATTTAAATGTTTTTTGGGTAACTTTATTGTAACAAAAACAAGACACAAACTTATTTCCATGACTGTACAAATTCAACTCGTTTGAAATAAAATAAAAAGAATAAAAAACAGTAACAGAGCTAAAAAAAAGACGTAGATCAGTCTATCAGCGTTTCTCAATAATACTTCTCACTAGAGTCTCATTGTTCTGAGCTGTTGTGCAACATGTCAGTCAGCAGTAGATGCTTTGAGCCACATGATGAATGAAGACTCTCCGTAGTGCCTAATGGAAGCACGATAGCTCCTTCTATCCGCTAACAGACACAGACAGTATTGCTTCTATAATAAAATGTTACTTATTCAATAAATACAATGTTTTCTAAAGATGTCAATTCAAGGCTCCTCAAGGGGTGAATACTGACATCACCGCCCGCCACACGTCTGCCTTCATCTGTCGCCCACTGATGATGTCATCCGCAAGAAGGGTCCGTTTAATGCATGTTCTTCTCCGATCTTTCATATGCTTATCTGAAAAAGAGAAAGAAAGCGAGGAGCTGAAATCACAAAGGAGTTCTTCAAGTAAAAACTTCCTGTGTAGTAACACACAGAGCCACGAGAGGGCGCTACAGCATTTCGTGTGTACTGCAGTAATGGAAAATCTCAATTCCTCTGGAGTTAAAAGGGGATGGAAAGGACAAACTGAGGACGATACATAACCAAAACACTTATTTGTCATTGGATTCATCTGTGAGGCACAAAACAAACACAAAGTCAGAAGCTGTGAAGATAAATAGCCAAGGAAGGCCTTAAGGTATTTGTGTGTAAATCCCAGGAGCTATAGATAGATAGTTACAAAGCCAACAGCCTTCTGTGTCCTACACGAGTTTAAAACAGGATAAACTTATCCATAAGATTCAGGTTAAACATTTAAAGCTGACCTCCCCTTAATGCATCTCTGTAACAATATTGTGCATTTTACACTTTTGTTATTTTTCATTGTTGCCACAATGAAACATTTCCATTCGCTTAATTTACTTGTAGATCAACACAAAGTGACATTTGAAACCTATTTTATGTTTTTACTTTTATGACTTTCATCACACGGAGAACTGGGGATGTCAGTCATCGTTATTCATTTAATTTATAAAAAGATTGTGTTTTTGAATAACACTGACTATCTTAACCATACATACATTAAAACTCAAAATAAAATAGATTTCCTGCTTCACATGCATGTCCAACAGTTGGAATATAATGAAAGTAAATAAGTGAAATAGAAACAATAATTAAGCAAATAGGTGTTACATTTATCTTGTCATTCGCCGAACATGTAATGGGAAATCTGGTAGTTTGACATTCATTTACTGACAAAAATGCACCACACCTGATGACTCCGCAACACCGTCACACAAACTTTAAAGAAACACCCCACATAGAGAGAGAGAGAGAGAGAGAGAGAGAAGGAAACTACAACTCGAGCCAAACGGATGTAACATAAAAGTACAATAACAACAACGTGACCATACTGAAGTGTTCCTGTTCCTCATATTAAGTGACTCACTTCCTGTCGGCACTTTGAGGAGGCGGAGTTAGACGATGAGGACACGCCCAGCAGGGACCTCTCTTCCGCGAGCTCAGTATGGGCGCTGTCCACAGAGTCTGTGTCGCTGGATTCTGTCTGGGTCACATCCTTACAGCCGGACTTCATTTCCGGGATCTGAGCAACTTGAAACCTGCATTCACACACACGGGTGACACAGAGGTCAGTAAGCTGGTGATGCGTCAGTGCATGCATGTGCGTGTTTATTAAAAACAGACATAAATCCATAACCGTCATAACAGGTGGAATTTAACACCCCGCTCACCTTCCGACAGAGAGAATGGTGACCTCTCCTCCGGGCAGTGTGGTCTTGACCAGGTCAGGGCTTTTGTGCGTATCGACGGGCAGCGGCAGGGCGGGCAGCAGCAGCTCGGGCCATTTCTTCTGACTGCAGCGGGAACAGTAGAGCCCAGAGCGAGGGGCAAGTCCGTTTATCGTGTGCAAATGATGCTGGTGAGAACACAGCCGGGGCAGCGAGCGGAACTGAGAGAAATGAGGAAGAGCCGGAATCCTGTGAAGACAGAGACAGACAGAGATTTGTATATAGGTCCCTCCTTCAATGTAAGACTGTAGACGTTTTTGTCCACCTGGTGAGAATCATCAGTCCAAAAAACAATCTGCGAGATTAGACGCATCATTCGTGTCCATAGCAATGAAAGAGGATAACCGATGTTTACACCAGCAAACACTATTAGTGAAATAACAATTTATGTAACCTGTTTCTGAAAACTCACGTAAGCCCCTCTTCCATCTCTAAATGTATAATTTGAATCCTGATATCAAGCCTGCCCTCATTATGATGCTGTCAGACGGCTGTACGCCATGCAGGCATCCTGCAGGCCGAAAGGCATCTGGAATAACAGGATCTCTTCTTCGGTTGGCACATGGTGTTTTGTCAGATGACGGTAGAGAACTGAACCTCTGTGCCAGAACACTTTATTTCAATGGACTAAAGTCTGGATAACTGAGATTATACCAACACTGAACAAAACAGATACAACAAGGGACAAGATGAGGAACTAACAAACCAATCCTCCATCCTTCCTCCAAAAACAGGTTGTCGATCTCAGTCGATCTTGATTATGAGGTCATGCACATCAAGTCTCTCTCTCTCACCATCTCTCTTTTAGCTCTTGATGCATGAAATGCAGTGTTGGGTGTAACTAAGTAATTAGTTACTGTAATTTAATCACTTTTCCCTTGAAAAAGTAAAGTAAGGGATTACTCTTATTTTTTGCTTTAATTTATTTACAGTAACCTCTGATGTAATATAACTAAATACAGTGTAATGTATTCAATAGTGGAAACGACATCAAAATTATCAGTCTAACTTTAAAGTGTATGCTTTTATGTATCCTTCTCACATTTTTATACTTTGGTCAGTCAATAAGAATAATTGATGTAGTTATTTATTATTTATTTGAATGAATTAAATAAGCAGTTTCACCTTCATCAAGGTTGATGTTGGATATAGAATCATAATTCATTAAATACTTTTTGGAGAGAGTCATTTGTACAGTAATCTAATTACACTATTGAATATGTAATTGTAACTAGTAACCCAACACTGATGACATGATCATAACTTGCCTTGTATTATTTGAAAGCATTTGATCATTGTTTAGGCTTGGAATTCGATTCTTTGACCAGCTATTTGTTTCTTATTAAATCACATTATTCTGTACCAAGTCTTCTTCTGAATATATGAAGCCGAGGCATTCAGGATCTGTGTTATTTTAATGTGAGTTTTTGGAATGCAGTGTTCATTTATGTGTTTGTGCACTTGAGTCCTTACTTGATGGATGAAGACTTGCTGAGAGCCATTTGTTTAGTCTCATAATCCAGCAGAAGTTCTTCCAAAGCGGCGGCGTTTTCTATCACAAACACACAGATATTAAGACCGCAGAATGACTTTCTGTGGAGCTTCTTGGAAATGATGTGTCCCGTTAAAGGTGACATACACCCTCACACACCTTTCTTCTCTGTGATGAGCCGGACCAGAATGCTGATGGTGTCCTCGTTGGGATCATCGACAACATATGGACACGTGTTTCCTGAGGAGAGACACGAAAGCACTCAAGACTAACTCCACACACAATCTTTTCACCATATTTATAAGCTGAGGAATGAATCTAATACATAAGCAGAATACAAAAAACACAATGTCCGGGTCACAGTTCTTGTCAAAATGGAAAAATTATATTTTTATTTCCATTTGATTTTGGAGATGAAATATCACCCGGAGCATGTTCATGACAGCTTCAGTGAGATGAGATCCACCCGAGTGTGTTTCATTCTGAACCAATACTGTGACGTACAACCATTACTGAGAACTCCTAAGAGGGTGTGTATGTGGATTTTCACCATGTCAGCCCCGTCCTTAAGAGCTATTTTTAATAGCACGGGAAGCCGCAGTGCTCCGTGTGATGCTTTTTCCCTCATTAGCCGTACTCACGTGAGTTCAAAACACAGACACGTCATTGTGAGTAAATGAAGAGTCACACAGTATTCATCACATCATAATAATAATACAGTCACACTGCACTGAAACTCATGAAAGATTCCCTCTATTGTCTTCCAGTCTGTCGACTACATACAAAAGGCTGGCTGTGCAGGGAATAATGGTCTCTATGGTAACGGGTTACAGATTTCCCAGAGTTCCACAGTGAAGCAGCTGGGGATGTTACTGTAGGAACGGCTCACTCAGCACTCTCCTCTATTCAAGAAGAACAACGTCAGAACTGCAGACCGCTTTTATTCTTATATAAGGACCATAAAATAAATGTCACTGTATCAATTCATTTGAATTGTATCCGCAAGAACATTTCACTAAAGATTAGAAATAGAAATATGATTTACTGTTAAAAATATATTTACATTTATGCATTTACTGTATCGGATACTTTTATCCAAATGCAATCTCATTTACTCTCCTGATGGTTCTTGAACTTTATCTGTAGAATCCAAGAATGTTCTTTTTATTTTACTCTCTAACAAATGTGATATTGACCCCTCTAAACCCCAGAGAAGATCAAACTGACATCACACAAGTTTTTAAGACTTTCATTATTAAACGCCATACAGATCGGATGTCTTTCGTCTAAAGGCTTTAGATATGTTTAATACACCTGAAAGTTCTTACATAAATGCTGCATGATGCAACTAGATACTCTATTTTTTTAAGAACAATTTCATTGAGACCTAAACGTGGTCCTGGCGGTCTAGTCATGTTCATGAGTTTGTTTAATTCAGTGTGAATCAGATTAAGTTGAGATTCACCAAGTTAGTATTCAAGAGTTTACTGATAACTGTTAGGAGAACATCTACTGTACAACAGAGAACAGACTGAATTATTTATCTAGCGAAAGGAGATATAGAGGGGGTGTTGCTTAAAGATAGATGAGGAAAGAGAGAGAGAGAGAGAGAGAGAGACAGGGTTACCTAAGCTGTTAAGGTGTTAGCAACATAACACAGGTGAGAAGAGACACTCATCTACACCTGAACTCAGACACAGGCTTCAGAAATAAAGATGCCACTCAACATCACGGCCAATATCATTATTAGCAATAATGTGAAACATTTCAAGACAAGCTGAAAAAGATACGGGTCAGATATTCAAGTCATGTGTTTCTACCACATATTGGCTTACTTCTGTAAAGTATAAGTACACTGTATAAAAAAAAATTGTGTGCCTTTTCGTTCTGAATAAAACAATATAGGGCTGGAACAACGTGAGCGTGAATATATGACGACACATCTTCTTATTATGAATTCATTCATACATGATTGTTCATTCAGTTCCTCATCAGAGACATTAAATACACAATCATGTCTTTTGTTCAGCTAGTGAAGAACTTGTGAAGCTGGCTGGGTCGGGTCAGGACTTGTTTTGAAATCCCTATAAAGATAGTAAACAGGAAACGCTGGGAATGCGGATCCCTGTCGAATTCTTTCACATCAGGTATTGACAAACTACAGTTGTTGGATGATCAGAGATTTTATTTTTCTAAACCCATGAAGCTTATATAATCCTCACCTCTTATTCAGCTTTAGAACAATGATTGATGATTCTTTCACACGCGGTTTCTGAAAGATTCACCTGCGTTACAGGCAAAACCTGAATCATGATTTCACAGAGCTACTGTACAAAACACAGAACTCAAACCCGCAACGCCTACAGCTCCACCCATTTATTCACAAAAAGACTCAAAGCGGACAAACGTCTGTCCTCATTGTACAATTTGATCTAGTTTGATTCTGTTTCCAAACCTGATGAGACAGGTTTGATGTCATGGTGTAGTCTGCTGCAATACATGTCGGAAACTATTGTTCTACTGTTTACTTTTACCCCAACCAAAGTGTCTTGGCGTGTAAGTGTAATGTTGTGTCGTACCTTCTTTCTCCTGTGTGGCAGACTCTTCATCCACTCCGTCTTTCTCAGCGTTGCACCGGAAGCCCTTTTTCTTCAGCAGGTTGCAGATGAGAATTCCCAGCAGCCCCATGACGCAGAAGATGGGCACCAGCGCGAACACAGCGTACTCTGTGCTCTTCTCCTCAGGGCTGTGAACGGCGGTGGAGTTGGCACCTTCGGCTCCAGTCCTGGTGGAGGTGCTTTTTCCAACGTTACGCCTCCGCCGGCTGTATGGCCCTGGAGATGAAAAACGCACCATGTTATTGGAAAGAATCTAGTGGATGTGCCGCAAGTTGTCTGCCATTTTGAAACAATCAAAGCCCGTGAACACTTGAGACCAAGTTGACTGTGCATCTGTAACCATAGTTGTGCATGTATGAATATTAAATATAACGTGCTGTTGTTATACACTAACATTATTATTGTTAAACTAGGACTATACAACAAGACAAAGGCATTAGGTAAAGTTACAATAGTTGAAACCTGTGAAATTGAGTTCATACTAATTTACGCGAGGGACGACAGCAACTAAAATGTTGACTGTTCCAAGATGGCCGACACGTCGAATGTGGCATGCATATCTACGAATAGTCTTGTATTACGATGTCCAAACAAGCAAAAAGACATGGCAACAGTATGGTCATTTCTTACACTTTTTTGTTTGTTTGTGAAACGACCAATTCACTCAAATCGCACACAAAATCAATGTACTGCATACAACTCTAAACACTTACTCCTGACGCAGGCGTGGAGGATGAAGGACTTCCGTGTAGCAGCAGGGTTAAACCTGGAAAACATTGCAATTCATAAACACACAATCTCTGTGCTTTCTATATCATACAGTTTTAATTTTTGAGAACAACATTTGGACAAAGCGATGAAACAAATGATGAATCATTCTATATGGGATATGCTTTGTTCTTTACCCAGGAAGACATCCTCCACACACAGCGTCGGACACTGAGGTCGGTGCGGTCAGGATCCAGCGGTTGAGTTTACTGCAGGAAGTATGCGGGCGGCACGGCGCAGCGTCATTGGTGTCTGAGAAGGTGCCTGCTGGGGCATGTTCGGCACATTCCAGTCACGCCGGGATCTTCAGTTTCCTCACAAGCCTTAAAGAAGGAAACATGAAACTGATCAGATTATGTCATCACAACATGTGTGAAAGAAAAAACGATGTGTTTTTAAGGCACTGTGTTAAGATTGTGAAACGTTTGAGCACCAATATAAAGAAGCTATGAATCTGACAAAAGACAGAAATAAAAAAGTACATTCCGCATCAAAACAATTAAGCTTTGTTTGTCTATTAACATTTATATATGTTTACAAGGGACATTGCTATAATGCTAATTAAAAAAAGTATTTATACAAGTTAAATAATGTCTCTAAACATTATTTGATGTATTATTTCAAATGAAGGAGAGATTTCTTTAGTCAAATGTGACAATTTCGATGTACTGAATGTGGGTCTGTTTTCTCTCACCGTGGGCTCCTGCCCGGCTGGACAGAGATCACACACACACCCCTCCTCCTGACTGCACTGCGCTGCCAGTGTGCCCCATATCTCCAACAGCTATAGAGGAACACAAATAACACTCAGAATTAATTGTTGGGCGAAATTAGGAATTAAGGATTTGCAGTGATGCTGAAATGAAATGAAGAGAAATTTTACTGAATTGCAATAAAAAAAACAGTCAAGAAACAGGACATTTAGTTTGGGGAATAAATAAATAATTGGTCATTTACATTTACATTTCTTATTATATTATACAGTAAAAACTATTACGTTTACAGTACAACAGTTTGTTCCCATATGATGAAACCTACTGTGAGAATTCCTTGTGTGTGTATGTGGGTCACACCGTACAGTAATGTAACATTATCTGCTTACAAATAACACACACAAATGATCTCAGCCAAAAAGATTCCCTGAAGCTGCCATGTATCTGTTTACATTATAATCGACTTGTTTGAAAATGAAATAATAATAAAATCCTCTGATGGTGTTAGTAAAGTTATATATTGTGGAGTTGTACTGTATTGTGTCATAATACACTCGCACTCGTTGTGTCTTTGATCAGAAATGATGTTCTGTTAGCAGAGGGTTTTATTGATTTACAACAAAAGCGTTTTATCCGGGAGAGAAAAGTAGAAGAAAGTAGTGATGCAATATATGGATGCAGAATTGCTGAGATACACTGAGCCATACAGAGACGTATGTGAGACATAACGAAAAGACATAACGAAAGACAAAAAGCATTTTAAAGCGAATTATAAAACGTCAATTGGAGTTGAGAGGTAGAGAGACGTTCAGGTGTGTGGATAGTGTTTTGTGTTCGATGTCTCTAAACAAATACCCTCGATTGCTCATTCATAGCTCATGAGATTTGAGTTCTCAGTTGCGTTTCATTTTAGTATCAATTTGGTCTCAGATGTTTCTCATAAAATTCATTATGTTTAATGTTTATGTTGAGATGGGAATATGTGGTAACAAAATGTAAAAACTGTATATATTCAGTGTACCGTGTTCTGATAAACATAATAAACTATAGAAATAAATACTATATAGTATAAGTATATTAAGTGCTGTGCTCAGTGAAGGAACATTCAGTGAAGTAGAGAGACACTTTCTCACTTCAGTCTCTCTCTCATCCATCACTGAAAGAGTGTGTGTGTGATGTTCCTGAAACACACACTTAAAGGAACAGAGGTACATGAAGTCTTTACTCACGATGAGACACACGGGAGCGGAGCAGTAAAGGTGGTTCTTCATCGTCTTCAAGATATTCTTCTATACTCATGTAATCTGAATACAAAAAATGACAGAGACTTAATGACACACGCAGCAAAAATAACATTTAAAGTCGAGAAAACCTCAAAAACATGAGGATGTGAGAGACTGTAGATCTCTTCTGAAGGCCACAGCTGTGGGTTTCCATGTGCACAAATACAATCTATAAGCTAAAGTGTGATAGAAATAGCTGCAGGCCTGTGGTTTTGGGCAGCTCTGCTTTTCTTGACCTATTTTTAGACCGAACAGGCCCAGTCAGGATAGAAAGCACTTACTGGATCTACTAGAGTCAGTAAGTACACATTATGGACTGATGCTCTGATCTTCGGGTCATGGCGATTTTCAAAGCTTTAACATCACACTAGCACATATCTGTAAAAACACCACAATCAAAACAAAGCTTTGGGACCCAGACTTGTTCTATTCAAATGAGATTAGATGAGATTCGCTTTAGAATTTGAACCCAAACATTGTAGTCAAATTCTCCGCAAATCAGATTATCTGTCTCATGCTGTCTGTCTACATTTTATTACTCAAAACTCTTACTGTGTGTCATTTGTGTCTACCTTCCTTTCTCTAAAAGAAATATAGGCGAAAAAATTATGCAAATAAATACAAATTTAAAGGAGTTCAAAGTCAAAGACTTTTGACTTAAAACAAGACGTCATTTTAGTGTCATGAGCTTTGAAAGAGCAACAAAATGAACCACAAACACATTCTCTAGCAGAGAAACATAGAAGAATTATTTTTAGTATTGTAAATGTTATTGTTCACAAACCCCATTTTGTTTTGTTTAGTAAACACAATATAGCACTCGCACATCTGTAAACTTAATGCTATTTTACCAAAAATAAATAAAACTAGAACAAAGCAAAGCAAGAAGAACACAACTTTCTAACAGCACCACAATCTTCAAAATCCTTATTGAACAATAAAAATCCACCACAGATAAAGAAAATCTAGAAAATGTAAACTATTATCTTAAGAACAACTAGACACCTGCACTGCTTTGATCTTGTTGTCATGACGACAGAACAGACAGTGCTACTGATAGCCCCACTTACCCCAGCCTGGTGTTGTTCTCTGTTGCCCTGGTAACAGTCTGAGGATGCTCTGCTTGCAAAGTTTCACACCGTACCTGTCTGCATAACGCTGCCATTCCTTATACTGCCACTCAAAACCACAGCTCCTCCCACAACCTGTGATAAGCCCCACCCCCTCTACCACAGTCCTACAATCATATGAGCTTCCACATTAAGAGTCTGAGGTTGTACTTTGTTATGTCAAACACAAGTTTTTTAAGTATATGTTTTCTGGCTGTGATGAATGGGTTGAAAGTGTAGAAAACATTTTTACAATAAATAAATGCAGAAAACATAATTCAACTTAAACAGCATGTGTCTGACGGCACGTTTTACCGTTTTGTCCATAACTGCACAGATTTTAGCTAAAGTTTGATAGCGACACTTTTTAGCCCAACTTATCATACACATATTCTTAAGAATTGAGTCCTGGTAAATCAAGATGATTTTGAGAGTCAGATCTTTGAATGCAAGCGGACCAGAGCTGTCTGATGCACTAAAGCTTTACGCTTCTACCCCACGATGCATCACTTTGGTTTGGAGAACAACCTGCCAAATTCCAGCTTAATATTTTGGCAGAAAACAATACGAATCAAGACTAGTTAAACTCTTCATATTTCACCATGCACACCAAATGACTTTGCAGTTTTGGCAACAAACATTAAGTCGGCCTTCTGTCCAAATGAAAGGGCTCCTGGGAGCTCATTCTGCCCCCCACCCTTAAACCACCACCAATGTCTCGACCTTCACATTTCAAGATCAGCTGCCAGTGGCACACGACTCATGCCTGTTTCAATTTAACTCTTTCATTAAAAAGCTATAAAGCCCCAACGGACAGTAATTACAGTTCATGCCTCTCTATCTCCGTACTGTCCAATTTCCCATTCCGTGGTTTTGGGAGTGCATGAAGAACAGCATAAAGTAAATTAAACAACAACAAACATAAAACAAGAATTGCCTATTTGGGATCCATCAAGTTACAAACTGGACACGATGAAGGGGTTGCCCTGGACTGACTTCTGGAAGCATTGCACTTTTCAGCTAAAAATCTGCGTTCGATCCAGACGACTCGGGATCCAAAGCTCTGAACTAGAATCAAGCCATCGTACAAGACAAAGCCAGAGCTGAGCACCGTCCCAAGCATGGAACAAGAGAAGATGTCTCTTCTACGGCCAAGACGCAAAACCGCACTCAAAACTGCCATCGTCTCCACGAAACATTCTCATTTAACTACAGCAGTGACTTTTGATAACCTTCCACTGGGGTTCAATATGTGGACAGACAAGAAATATAAACCAATTGATTATAAGACTTGCTTACTGATAAAGATTACAACCACAACAGAACAATCGACTGCTCAACTGACAAATCATCTCAAACAAGCTATGAATCAGAATGAAAAGATCACCATACACGTGGTGTCTAGGGAAGCTTATGTTGGGCACGGCTTTGTGTCTGAATTGGACCCCATTGACAAGTCCTCCGGAGGCTCGGCTGAGTTTGCAGCTCTTATATAAAAGCATACAACTAGATTTTTACGTTTATAAAACCTGCATGTGGTTGTTCAATGTGTGATAACACAAGCAGTTTCTGCCAATCTCATATTAATCTTGAGTGCCTATACAGTAGTATTGCATACGTCGTATCTTCAAAGAGTGTTTTGTTTGATCGAATTGATAAAAGAGAGATACAGCTGTACCATTATTTCTGGAAAAAGACGAGCTCCTGGAGGCAGGCAGGGGGGACTGAACTACAGCATGAGTACACAACACATCATCGCATTAACCCATTCGTGTTTTTTACATTATGCACGTACACGCCGATTGACAACAAAACACAGATGTGTGACTTAGCTTGACTTACCGCGAGCACTTCATGTCCGGCATCTTTTAGCACTGGGACCATGGACTGTCATTTCTTAACGATCTCCAAATCCAGAGTTATATCCACCGTTTATATAACATCCATCACTGAAATGCCGTGAACGAACAAACACACCTCAACTTCTCTCACTATCGCAAGAGTAACAAGCTGCAGGACCACAGCGCAGCCAATCTTGACGCAGCGCAGCCACTCTTGATATGCGGGTCTTCCTGTCGCTCGTCGGTTGGCGCACTATTTCTTTCCCCTTGCCGTGGGCGTGCTTTTCCAGGAGAATTGCCTAATAAAAGGAATAGGATCCCTTTTACAAAACAGGGTTTCAGACTTATAAAAAACTTTCCAAAACAAGTTGGAGTCCTGGGGGTGTGTATCAAGCACAGAAATACTACGTCATACCTCCAACTAGTTTTTTTAACAAGTTGACTATGAAGCCAGCATGTTTAACAGTGTAAAGAAGTTAGAATGCATGACACCGCATGTTATCCCGCCTTTAAAGTGTTGTACCGTGTCAGATCAAAAGAGAAATATGAGAAAACATGCACAAGACTTAAAGCCATGTGATCTTGTCTTGTGGTCTGGACGTCAGTAAGTTAAAGTCAACATGCGTTGTCACAACACATGTCACTTCCTGTTCCTGCCGTGACATTTCAACACTCCCAACAGCCTGGCGGTGCTGACAAATATAGTCTGAGATTTTAATAGCCAGACACTTTTCATTTCCATAGCCTCATTTTTACTCCCTCGAAAGAACGGCCCACCCTCTGATTTCAGCTGGTAACTGCTTTCCATACATTATATCCTGCATGGTTCAAACTACTTGCCGACCACGTGCTGTGACCACCACAATCCTTCTGCACCCGGGGGAGAAGAACGTTACACAACCATTACGACGACCAAAAGAGACGGCGGCATGTGAATAAAACCTCATCATGCAATGGGGCAGAAAAGATGTTTTTCGATTTATAAGCTGTGTAGGACAAGTTTGAGTGAAATGAATGGACAGAAATACTGTATAGATGAAATATACTGAACAGGTGAAAACCAAGGGATTTTACAATGTAGCCGCTTTCTATGGGCTCTCCGGATTAAAATTAGACACAAAGAAAGTCATGAAAGGCAATAAAATCTTGGATGTAAGTCGACATTTAAACAGACGCTTGAATGAATTTCAATAACATTACTAAACCGGTTTTCTGGTTTGTAGAAAAAGTGCCGGCTCAAAACGCCTCTGAAACAATAAAAACAGACCAGCTTGTGCTAAATGCGGCAACCAGTACTTTTTTTCAACCAGGAAAAACAGCCATCAAACGCAGAGGTGGAACTATATTTATCTAAAACCAGCAAAAAAAATGACGTAGCATTTACCGAACACTATTTTTAGTCTGAGTCAAAGCAAGCGCAGAAGTTAATAAGGTGTTGCTTGTTGTTCACGTTTCTGTTTCTGTTTGTATAGTTTGCCATACACACGGTAGGTATGAGACGTGAAAACAGGATTATGGGCCATGCGCATCATTCTCCTGCGGTTTCTGCAGAAGAAAAACACAGAAAGAGCGCTTATGGTCAGAGATGAGACATGTGCCTGTCCAACATAAAGCTCTTGATGTCACATCTAAATAACAGTCATTGTGCCAAACATCATTCTGAACAAACATGGCCATGATCCACATTCACGTACCGTCATGTAAGATCGAACTATTCATAAAGATCTTTCAAGGTTGTCTATAATAAATACATGATTGACTCTAAGTATAAGTGTTTAGATTTGTTGGTTGTTTACTGCTGGTTTAAATGTTCCATTAAGAGTTTAGTCATCGGTGCAGGACTCCACCCGTTTGATTGACACGCTGACATCACTGACATGCTGTGCAGTCTGTTGCTGTACAATCACCCGGCAGAACAAACAGAAGAGTCCATATCAAAGCCCTAAACACACAGAGCATAATATGTATGTACACCTGTATACAGAACTGTCTAATAAATGTTAATGAAATCCTTCTGTTGAAGAATCTCACGGTGCCAAAAGCTGAGATTCCCACAGTCTGATCTGCGAAGGAACCTGGAGAGAAGTTCAGACTGTAAAATGGAAACAGCCCATTACTGAACCCAAAAGCCTTCTGGAAAACAAAGAGATCAGGAAATAATCTGGGGGAAGACAAGCTCATTTCACTACTCGGAAAATAACCTACAGCAAAACGCTTCCTTGATGGAAACGTGGAACAATCCTTATTCCAGAAAGGGGAATTCCGCCCTCCTGGCCTGGAATGTCAAACATACCAGTAATGCAAGTCCAGCGTCAATGAGCAGGTTTTGGATGGGTGAAGGAAATCTGGCTCTTGTGAACTTTGTATAGAAGTAGTGGATTCTGACGGGATGTATTTTTAGCTCTTTTTAAAAAAGCTTTTTTAAGCCGGTTTGACGTGAATACGTTTAATTACTTTAATACTTTCTTTCTTCTGTGGAACACAAAAGAAGATATTGGGAGAAATGTCTCCGTGGTTCTGTGTCCACACAATGTAAGTCAATGGGGTTCCGTGTTGTTTGGTTACCAATGTTCTCCGAAATAAAGAAAGTCATACAGGTTTGGAATGACATGAGGGTTGGTCACCCAATGCCACCGGTCGCATATCGTGGCTCTAAATCTACAATGAGCTTCCACTGAAGGAATGTCACATTACCCACAATGCACTCTGCTGATTAATAGATGCAGACCTCGAGGAGGGTGCAGGTCAGGGTCGTGTTGCTCAGGCATCTGGGAGGGGGGGACTTCCTGTCACATGTCCGTCTGTGCCCTCTACATGTAATAACACCCTGAATAACTCAATGTGGCCCCGACACCAAGTGCTGTCTTGCATCCCTCGACCTTTATGTGGTCTTGGTGGTCATGGGTCGTGTGAAAACAAATGTCACAGCTGAATAAATGTGTCTCGTGCATGGGACACAGTGAGTTCTCTGTATACAGGTTTAATTGTGGTTTAAAGTCACCGTATTTGAATCTAAATATTAACATAACAAATCTGTTTACTGAAGATCAATTCTTATAACGAAGACCGTCATCCACTTAATTTTTCCTTAAAGATTCAAATAATGGAATAGGATGAGAAGCAGGATTTTTCAAATCGTATGATTTCCATGGCTGTATAATACCGGAGGTGCTGCAGTAAGTCCATCTCCCGAGCTCAGCAGAACCCACGGCACGCGGTCACAAATGAAATCTCTGTTGATCTGGGGTCAGCCCAGTCTGTGCGCCAGCAGTGCCCAAACCACACAGAGGTCAACACGGACACGTCCTGCCAACGCAGGTACGTCTGCACGCGAGGGATAGAAATGTTTGCAGTTTGGATGAAACCATCGACCAACACAAATAACAAAGCTTAAAATTAAACCAATGATTTCTGAATCCAGCCGTGGCGGGTTTGGACCAGAACCAGCCCGCAAATTTCATAGGAGCGTGCTCAATGTCAGAAAGCCTTCCTGCCAACGAAATTCCCACTTCAAAATGTGTGCCGTCTCCTCGGTTCAGGTCAGCGATGGAGCGGGAGTAATTACAGATAAGAACCTAGACTTTCTGAGTTCAGTCACATCTTGTTTGGACGGCACAGCAGAACCACAGAACAACATTTGGACATGTCTGCTTTCCACTGGGACGGACGGATTAACTATCAAAAGGATGGTACGCAGGCAAGTGAATAATGCACAGATAACTAAACCAACACTGGGTTCTGTAACATGAATGTTAGGCTCGTTCATAAAGAAACATCAATGCTGATTGGCTGATGGCATAAAGGACCAGACACAGTGACTGACCCCTCACTAACCTTACACAAACACATCACAATACACACAGATTTCTGATACAGCACTGCTATTATCATTCATATTTTGTTATCCAGTCTATTAACATGGTTAAATCTAATTCAGATAAACCCGCCCCTGAACTGTGATTGGTCACTTTCCCTCGGGTGTTCTAAACATACACGCATTAGAGAGTCTAATGGTCCATCCTTTAACAAACACACGCTGTGGTTATATTAGATCAAGCCGTGCATGACGTCGGTGTGTCAGGACGCTGCGTCCATCACAAACCAGCCTTCAGTAAATGCTGCTAGAATGTTTCACATCTTCAAACATAATGCGGCTTGTTTATAGTTCCACAGAACAAAAATGAACTACAAAGTCATAGCGAATAAGCCCTGTGCTTTATAAAACTCCAGGCTCGGTGCCAACACTGCAGATTTTTGATATTAACATATTTTCTGCGCTTAAAGGTCTACATTGCATGATATACTGTGTAATGTTTCATAACACAGCAAATTTGTTTATAGTGTAGTCTATAAATTATGCATCCACTATAAACTGTAGCTGGCGCACTGCGTGCCAAAGTCTGGAGCCAGTGTGTGTTCGTGTGTGTGTTTGTTTGTGTGTGTGTGTGTGTGTGTTTGAGTGCGCGTGTGTGTGTTTGCGTGCGTGTGTGTGCCCAGTGGGCGACACTTCACACAATGAGCTGTACAGTATTTAAACACGAGACTGCATCTGCTTCACAGTATCTCAGTTCACGGGAAACAGGCACATGAACTCAAGATTCAGGAATGACATATTGCACGGCGGAGATGGAGGTAATTTGATAATATTTCATTATGTTATAAATTGTGCCATAAAATCATAAACGGTCCCATGCGGTCATGCATAAAGATAGATACTGATTGATAATTATATGAGCAGTTTCATTTCCACCATAAGTCTTAAGTCTGTAAATTAAAGGTAAACATGATTTTCCTGGCTGTAGACATATTGGTTATACACAATAAAAAAATATTTTCTCGAGTTTTCTTTACAGCAAAGTTTGTGCATTTGCAAATCAAATCAACAAATGAAAAGGTAACACTTTCATAACAAACTTTATTTATTTCATATCAGTGTAGGCCAATACAAAATTTGTTTTCACAAAACGCATAGTTACTAGTTAATAATATGGATACAGGATTTCCCTCAAACATTGTAAATTATTTCGTTTTTTTAATAAAGGATGATTTTTAGCAACAATAACTTAAATAAAAACGTTACTTTGACAAGGGATGGCCTATATAAAATCAAGTTATAATACACATATCTATGCGCAGCTACATTATTTATTTAAACATGTTTCAATGAAATGTTTTGAAATTATTATTTAAAGTTATTGTTTAAGTTATTACAAGTCATTTGTTTTAAGACGTCTGTTAGTTTTTAGATCATAAAGATGTCTAACTTATTGAATAGAAGTTGGTTTGTGCTGAACGCATTTAAGTGCATCACAGTGTCAAAGTGAACTAGACGCGACACGCTTCTTTTGTCTCTGTTTTACTGTACTTAGGTCCATATATCAACCAATATCACACAAATACAGGTGTAAACTGAATACAAGTCTTTCACACTCGTCTCAGTACATTACAGGCTACAGCATTTGAACCCATAAGAAGAAAATGTCCCGGCAAAAGTGCCGCATCCGCAATGCCGACAAAAGGAACTACCAAGAATAAAGTTGATATCTTACCTGTTTGTTAAAGTAAAATCATACGTGTCTTGTTGTCGCCTTGTGACGGACGTTAAGCAATAATTAAAGAAAGAGAGAAAGAAAGAAAGATGGAGCCGGTTAAAGAAGCGCAGAGATGAGCTGTGCGCGAGCCAACATTCAAACCAATGAGTCAAAGACGAGAGAGAGAGAGAGAGAGAGAGAGAGAGACGTCACAATGAGTGTAATATGAGTTACTCACCACCACCATCTGAGCTCTCTCTCTCTCTCTCTCTCTCTCTCTCTCTCTCTCTCCGTTCATTTAAGTCAGGCTTGTCGTCATGACCGTTGGAGATCTGCATTGCGTAAACACTAGTAGCCTCATACATAAATAAATACACAAAGAAAACCCACACGAAAAAGACAGCAAAGCAGAAAAACTGAAAGACAAAAAGAAAGAAAACACATGACAAAACAGATTGAAATAAAGGCACTATTAAAACACACATCTTTTTTTATCCTCTCCAAATATTTTAGAAGAAAAGTTTGCAACATTCGGAGTGACACACTTAAGCTAGCCTATCTTCATTGTTAATGACATTTTTCTATCACTTTTTCTATAACTTGTGGGTCGAAATGACACTTGTAAGATCACTTATTGAAATGTAAATATCATTTTAAGCCCTTGCACCTGCCGTGTGCGCCTGAAGTAAACTGTCTGTTAACAACAAAATCCCCTTCACACCACCTGCCTGAAGACATCCCAAAAAGTGCTCGGAGAGGTGAAGTTTGTTCTGAGATTTAGCACAGTTTGTAAGTCCAAAGCAATGACACTACAAATCTCATTCTGTCCTAAATGTTCAAATATGTCACTAGACAAGAATTTCTCTACATTTACATTTAGTCATTGACGCTTTTATCCAAAGCGACTTACATGTGAGGTACACAATGGAAGCAATTGGAGCAACATGCGGACAACAAAAAGCAACTGGTCTCATATAGCCTACAGTAACAGAGCTAAGGATGTTTTTTTTTTGATAGAAGAGTAGAAAAGAGATCAGATCAGTCAGGTGTTGACGGACGATTCTTGAAGATGGCCACAGAATCTGCTGATCTTGTAGCAACGGGCAGATCATTCCACAAATGTGGACCCGATCCAGAGAAGGTACGTGAGAGAGATTTATGACCTTTTTGGGATGTCACAAGACTATAGTGCAGTATGTGAAAATGAGCAGACAATGTCATTTCTATTTCTACATGCCTGTATTCTTTTCTCTTTTTGGATCCCTTCCTCCCCCTCCAGGACAGGTTCACGGGTGCATGAATGGAATGCAGCCACGAGCACATGCGCATGAAATTCTCTCACTATAATGCGCATCATTCGAGGTGCGTCACAGCTCCAGATGAATATGAATAGATCACGAGGAAATTACCAGACTTTGAAGAACATTTAATCCAACAGCAAAAGGAATAGGTGGAGCAACGTTTTGTTCGTTGTTGATTTCCATCTGAAGAACAATAAACTGTTGAAGTGAACGATGAGTACCACCCAAATTCGAGTCTGAAAGCACATTAAAAAACTGAAAAAGAAGAGCAAGATTAAAAAAATTAAACGAGGAAATCGTTATAATCCAGGCCTCAAACTATGAGATCCCATCTTCAATTTCTTTTTGCATTTAATATCTTTTAGCATCCATTTAAGAATTTCCTGAAGATATATCATCACTTTTCATTCGTCCAGCAAAACAATCCTAAGAAAGAGAACTTTTGATTCTGTTCACCAAATCAAATGAAAAAACAACATGAATCCATTCGTATAAACGAGTATACAACTATACATTTAGTTAATATTACTAATGGCATAAAATATAATTATCTTATCTTTGTTATCTTAATCTGTCAATGCCTGGGTATTGAAAAATTGACAAAAATTACTTACAAAAGAAACATGCTTTAAAAATGTACAGTCTTTAAGAAAAATCTTTGACATCTTATTGCAATGATCGAACACAAATGCTTTCTCAAGAAGGGTCTGCCCATCCAGATCCACACTTATAAGATCCTGTTGGATATCTGGCACTATGGATGATTCTGTAGGGACCTTAAAAGATGTCTGGGTCTTTAATTTTAGGTGCGTTTGAAAGAGAGAATAAGGTTTACGGTTTGATCCGGCCTAATGTTACTCTGTAGAGAAGGAAGTGCAGGTTAAGCCTGACTCATTCTTTGGTATGTAAACACCAGCAGAATAAAACCAGACTCAACTGCAGGGATAAATGTCTATCGCACGAGATTATAAAGCTCCCATTGTGCACTCGTGCAGCTAGCTCAGTGCATGACGTGAATCGGCCTTGTGTGTTTCATTTAGTTTGTATGAACACTGGGCAGATAGTCAAAACCATGTGCTGTCAACCCAATAACAACACAAATACTGCAGGGTAAATCAAGTTTGGATTGCTACGGGATGTGCTGACATCAGTGTTGAAAACCCATCAAATCAAAACCAGAGGTGGCAATATGGTTATATATTTATTCGTTCAGATTATGGCTCCAAGATATATTGATATTATCAAAATATCACAATAGTTTACGATAACTGAATAATTTTAATTACGGCTGTCAAATGATTAATCGTGATTAATCGCATCCAGAATAAAAGTTTGTGTTTACATAATATATGTCTGTGTTCTGTGCATATTCATTTTGTATTTATAAAAAACATACACAAACATTTAAACATATTTAGGAAACATTTACATGTATGTATTTGTATTTAGCAATAACTGAAATTACATTTAAATGCTTATTAATTTTTATATTTTTCTTAAACTTATGTATGTGTTTATAAATAAATAATGTATATGCACAGAACAAAGACATATATTATGTAAACACAAACTTTTATACTGGATGTGATTAATCGCAATTAATCATTTGACAGCCGTAATTTTAATACCTCAAAGTTATGTATGTTACGACAGCTGGGATGCCAGAAATATTTTGTAAAACAAAAATTTAATTCTGGCAAAATTTAGATTTCCTGTTTTCTTGTGTCTTTTTCTGTAATTTGACCTTTAGACCATATTTCAAAATACGTGAAAAATCTGTAAAAACACAGTAAAATGTTGTAAAATTACAGTTTTCTGTGGTTTCTACAGATTATATGTGAAAAATCTGTAGAAACACAAACAGTAAAATTCTGTAAACGACCACGTTTGATGGCATTTTAACAGGTTTTGTTTCATGTTCTTATGTACTGTTTTTATAACATGCATGAACTGTGCAATACGTATGTTGGTTGTATAATTTTCAATACAATACATTTTATGAACATAATCAAACTTGTTTGATAATCGCATGTTTAGAATGTTGCTAAATGTTGATATTATGTATATATATATCCATGTCTATTGAACGAAACTGCTCATGGTTCTTAAATACCTTTTCAACTGAACATTAAACAAAATAAAACTTACAGCATCCAGTTTTTAGGAAAAACCCGATTTTATCCATAGAGGAGGCGAGTTGACACAAACATGAGGATTCTGACATCAGTGAAAGTTTAATTACAAAGACACACAGTGACAAAATAAGACAAATATCAGTAACAGTGTGAAATCAGCTTGACAACTGTTACACGAGCCACAGGCGCTGGAACGCTGTCCGTCTCTCATAAAACACTAACAGCTTGAATTTAAATGAGACGGCACACGCCAACTGAGGAAAAACAGACTTATAAAAATATGCCATTAGATTCATATGAACAACCGTGGACTGTGAGAGGACTATGTACACAGAAAAGCCAATATATACCAATATTTACAACGAGGAGGGGCAGAGAGAAATTACTTACAACAGTAAGACTTACATTAGGAGTTTCATCACTCGCTTGATTTAGATATCTGCTAGAAAAACTAATTCAGATTTATGAAAATACGATTCTCTGATGATCTTGTCTGTCATAAAGGCAAAGTCGATTCTTTGACCCAGACGTTATTGGCACTAACATTCACAAAACAGATTATTAAAGTGAAACCTGTAAACGTGACATGACATGGTTTGTGGAAATCACTGCAGATTAAATCACACGTCATTCTGTGGGATTCGGATTCAGGCGAGTGTGTTCGTGACCGAATGCATCATCAACCTACGGCAGCTGAATTGACTTTTAATAGGAAGTGGTTTCGACGTAATTCTCGCTCATAAACACAGCGGAAGGGCTGTAACCTGTCTGTCTTCAGTGTGTGTGTGTGTGTGTCATAATCTACACACAAACACAGTTCTTAAACTGGAAACTGGAACCGTCATTATGTGACACGCACACTTAATACAACTCCTGACAGATTTCAAAGGGTCAATGTCACAAAACATGTCCAGAAACATCTGATATTTCCCCCTAAAATCTAAAGGCAAACAAAAACGTTTTCATTTCCATTTTGAGCAATGTATTTATATCTTATTATGAAAACCCTGGTCGTTCCTTTATGAGAGTCGCCCCAGTTATGTTTCCAAAAAACACTCCAGACTACAGTATTTATAAATTAAGTGCTACAAAAAACGTATAAACTAAAACTGAAAAACATAAATACTGTACAAAAAGGTGTTTTGTCATAATAACTATAATATGGAATGTCATTGCTGTTCTTTTACATCATGTGGTGAAGTCTTTTTTATACATAGAAATAATAAATTGATAGTGTGTGATCGAGGATTATTGGAGATATAGTAGCGTGTATGTGTGTATTATAGCGTTTTGTAGGTATTTTAGCCTCATATTGCACATCGGTTACTAAAGATAGACTCTCGTCCTGCCCCGTACAGCACAACAGAGAGGTTCAACATCTTCATTCTCGAATGAAATCACAGTCTGTAAGGACCGGTGGTCGATCACTGGAACCATAAGCGGCGGACCGTTCACACCGTTTCCCACAATCCTCTCCGTCTCATGTGACGCGTTTCATACTTTCTCTTCAGCCAACTGAATAATTCTTCTTCACGCAAATATGTCCATTTTCTTTCTTCCTTTTATCCTTCACCTGTCCCCGCACGTTCCTTCTCCGGCGACTCGACGGTCTTCTCCTCCGCGAGGGCTTTTCAACTGATCTCTTTTTTTGAAAGTCGAGTTTCAACACGATATATTAAAGCGCCCACAGCGGAACACCACACGGCAAGCGAGATCGATTTCTCACAACAAGAAACAAAGTGGCGGAAAGCTCTGACCCAAACGAACACCCCGTTTTTCACATCTTACACGCCCGTGCACAATGCAAAAGAGAACAGGAAGGGGCGGGGCTTCAGGGGGAAGTGCGTGGGCGAGTCCAGCGGCTTGCGTGGCGGGGCTTTATCACACGCGCCACAGCAGTAAGTGGTTTGTGCTGTCGTCCCGCCCCACCGTCTCGCTGCTATTGGTCAGCCTGAAATCTTCATAGCCGTCGCCGCCGCTGATCACCAGCAGGTTGGATTTGACGGGCGTGAGCGTTGACGCGCGCCGTCGGGCCGAGTCGTGTCTCTGCAATCCTCCACCGCCGCTCTCAGAGTTATTCTGTGTGGAGTTCCCTAAAATAAAACAACACAGCACACGTCACGTGACCATGTGTTAACCAAACAGCGGTAAAGCACGAAGTGCAGAAAGAGAGAACCAGACCTGCGTCCGACTGCAGCGGGAAGTTAAGATCGAATCCTTCCGGCAGCTCGATGCACGTGAGGAAGCGGACGTGACCAGTGTGACCGTGAGCAGAGCCCATCGGGACGAGGGGAGACCGCACAGAGCCCGGTCCGGTGCTGGATGACACGGGCGGGATGGCCAGCGTCAGAACGACTCCGGCGCTGGTGCCGATCCACAGCAGGTCCTTACACGCCAGCAGAGCCGTGATCCGCAAGCAAGCTGCCTTGTGCTGCCGAATAATAGCATCGGAACCTACGAGGAAAAATGACACGGGTGCGTTACCTTATTTTGGTGTTCTGAGTTACAATCTCATTGGATGAGGAAGGATAAACGCCATCATTCAACAAACCTGTGACCACAGAACGTTTTATGCAAAAACAAAAGGACCCAAATATTAATGACATCATGCACACGACAGGGTGACGAGGGTCAGATGACATCACACACCAATGCACCTGTGTGTTAGAATGAATGCACACTCGCTAGTACCTGCGAGCATCTTGTGTACGGCAGGTGCCACGTCGACCTCCGTCAGGCTCTCGTAGGTGGAGGCGTGATACAGTCGCACCTGAGCGCTGCCCTGTAATGCCATCCACACGCCCTTCCCATAATTCACTATACTGGTGACGCAGCGCGCGCTGTCCTGACCCACTTGGAATGAATGCTTTTGCAAAACAGGAAGAGAAAAATTGCAACAATTGCAGTTAAACCTTAATGACATCACCTCTGCTAAACAATGAAATACTTCACACATCATGTTCTCCGTTTTTGTTTGCTAGTACTAGCCCACAGAGCGACTGAGTCTAACCATTCTAAACATGTCTCACCTCTTGTGTTAAAGTGCTGGGGTTGACAATAAGTACACGGTTTTGACAACCACACCACAGCTTTCCGGCCACGGGAACCATTTTAGTCACAGGTCCACTTGAAGAGCCCAAACACAGCGTTTGTGAACTCTGAGGATCCCAGAAACTTCCTGCGACACGGACAAACATTTCTTGTAAAAAAAAAAAGATTTTATACTTCAGCTTGAAATGACTGAATCTGCGCGTACCTGCTTCCCTCTGATACACAATCACCTCCCCGTTTGCCAAGGACACGAAAACGTTGTTGTCAAGATACCTGGAAAGACAAAGAAAAAAGATGTCTCCAAGTCGATGCTGTATGGGTTACCATGACGACAGAGCAACGAGCGAGTGGCTGCTTACAGGATACAGAGAATTGAAGCGGAATGCTGCATCTTCATACTGTTCTTTCTGTTCCTGATGTTGTCTGATGATTGATACACATGGATGCTGCAAAACACACAAAAACAATCACGTCGCGAATTAACTTCATTATGCTCATGACACGTCTTTTACATTAACGGTGCATGCAAAATAATCACAAAATTTAAGTGCAGATAAAGTAAACAAAGACCTTAAATAAATAGGTTGTAAATTAAGAGCTGCTTCATGGTAGATCTGTCCCAATATTAGCTTTTAAATACACAATTATCATGCCCCAGAAAAGCAAGACAACATCATACACCAAAACATATAGACATAAATACATTTAAATAAATACATTTTAGCCAATAAATCACTAGATTTACATCAGATTTATAATCTTTCAATACTTTTTTTTACATGTGTGTAATATAATATAAATAATCACAGTTGTTGCCAATACTGATATATTTTGACACCCTTAATTTAAACTGCTTTCATAAACATATATATTTACACTCTTAAAAATAAAGCTGCTTCACGATGCCATTGAAGAACTGTTTGTCTAATGGTTCCATAAAGAACCTTTAACATCCAAAGAACCTTTTTGTTTCACGAAAGGTTCTATGTGGCGAAAAGAGAGAATTGGTTCTTTGTATAACCAAAAATAGTTTCTCTGAAGAACCTTTAAGCACTTTCATTTCAAAGAGTGTCGATAGTTATTTCATGATTTGTGAACATCTCCACTCATCTACTGATGTGAATAGAAGACTGTACTAAAACACTCAGACATCTACAGTATCAAAGCAAATAATGCAGCTGAAATTGAAGAACTTAAGTCTGAATTATGATGAGGGAGAAAGACAACAATAAACAGACAACACATATCTTTCTTGCATATGAATATGCTCTTGCTAATAAATCAATTTTCTTTTAGTGAAGAGAGTAAATGTTTATATGGAAAGTGGCAGCAGTGCAAGGGGCTCAGGCAGGTCTGAGGATGAGATACTGAGAGTTTCTCTGGTAACACGGTAAAGCAGGTAACGCTTTCAGATGAAGGTCACCTGAGGTGAGACGTGTGTTCATGAGGTTGCATCATCACAAGCTATTCCAGTTCAACTCTTAATTAAACTCATGGGCATCAGACGATCTAAACAAACTTCGTAACACTCCATTATAACATCTATTAATCATATGACATAACCTTAAAGGGGTCAAATGACACGGCTAAAACTAATATATCGTTTGTTTTAGATGTAATGTAATGTGTATACATGATTTAAGGTTAAAAAACGCTGTATTTTCCACACACACTGTGCATGTTTGTATCTCCTCTTTGCTCCGCCTCTCTGAAACACGCAGATTTTTTACAAAGCTCATGGCTCTGGAAAGCGAGGTGTGCTATGATTGGCCAGTTAACCAGTGCGCAGTGATTGGTGGAATACTGCAAACGTGTGGCGGAAATGAGACGCCTCTGACCATATTTGGAACATCAGGTTCCTCTTCAATTGTACAGACAGGTGCACCCACCTTACTTGCGTCTACGTTTGGGCGGTCTTAGTCAAATCAGACCACCAACTGACGTAGATTTGTGGGGGTGTGGTTACACGAGGCGTTTCAGGCAGGTCTGGGTGAGCATTCGCTTTTACATAGAATGCATCTTTTTACACTAAAATTTTTGCAATTTTACGTGTCTAATACATGCATGGGCAACTCGTAACACACCAAAGACACAGAAAAACACGTATTCGCGCCATATGACCCCTTCAATCTTAATACAATTAAATAGTTTGAAATGTTATCAAACTAATAAAATCATGAAATAAAGCTCATCACTTGCTCAAATAAAAAAAAAGATTTTGGATTTTTTAAATGGTGTATCTGTTTTTGCTAATAAATAACTAAATAATCTCAAAATGAATTATACAAATCATAAAATAATATTACGGCAGGCAGTTTTTTAGAGGCTAGCAATGGCAAGATAGCTTGAAAGCATAAAAAAGGAAAGATCCCGCCCTCCCTTCTCTCCAAAGCCACGCCTCCTCCTGTCAATGACCTCATGTGTCATTCACCGCTGAGACAAAACCAACAGCCCCCCGTTCAAGTCCTTTATATGGAGAAGAACTATGGGAAGCTTTCCTCAAAAGCCTCAATTTGTTTTCGTCAGAAGAAACAAACACAAGACGGCTTATATGACATGTGGGTGAGTGAATCATCATGAATTTTTTATTTTAAAGTGAACTACTCCGTTAATACCTTTAAAAAAGGAAAGTTCCCTGCCTCTGAACCATCTGTTCTGTTGACTGAGTCATGGCCAAACAGGTGGGTAAAAATAATAAAAACCCAACGCCTTTCACTCACGATGGACAGATCTCAGTCAATTCCTAACAAGTTTCATTCAGAAGTCGCATCGCAGAAGTTCACATCAATGATGTCACAACACCGCAACCAATCACAGACTCACCAGCCGTCCTCGGTTCCCAGCCAAACGGAGCTCTGATACACCTCTGGGGTCGATGCTGAGCAGGTCCTCTAGGCTGGCGCGTGTGAACGACCCTCGACTGGACCTCCGCATGGCCCGAGACCGTCCATAGGACTGTCGGCACTGAGCCGAGGAGCCCCGAATGAGCTGGGCACCGGAAACTCCTGCTCCTCCTCAGAGCTGGTGGTCTCAGTGGCCATGTCCTTAGAGACGGCCGCCTCATCATCTTAAAGAAATAATGAAAGATATTAAAATGAATAACGCGAGGGATCTCAAGACAGAACGTTATAAGGAAAAGGGTCTGAGACTCACTGAAGTTGGATGAGATGGTAGAATGGGATGTTTGACTCTGTAGTGTGGATGAGGGGCTGGGAGAGTCTTCATCATCCGTGTCATCGCTGTCGAAGGGTACGAGCTCCGCCGGTGGAGCCGCGGGGGGCTCGCTGAGCTCTAGAGATGAGCCGGAGATGGAGATGTGCAGCTGGGGTTGTGCGGAGGCTGTGGTGCTCGAGTCCGCCGGGACAGATGGAGCAGAATTGCCAATACGTTCTCTGCTATGACAAACATGTAAATATTATATATATATCATTTTTGTATAACATTTTTATATTTTCTTATATATATATACGGTAACGCTTTACAATAAGGTGTTATTTTAACAGTTGTAAATGCATTAGCTAACAATTAACAATTTAGTTTTTCAATTGTTATAAAAATTTAATCGCAGTTCATTTTTGAACAGAAGGGGACGCTGTTTTTCCCTAAACTTGGTAGACGTGGAAATGCTGATATTTCTTAAAAAAGTAAAAGTTAGGAAGGGCACAGCGGAAGTCTTAGTTTGTTTATATTAAAGAGACTTTTGTATTATTAATTTTTTATTTGATTTGGAATTAAATTTGTTTTAAAGCTGCAATTTAGTTTTGTTATTTGACATAAAATATATTTTTATTTGACAAAGAATTGTGCAGCATTAGAGAAATAATAAAAAGGCAGTTCTTCATCTAAAAATTTCCTCAACTCATTCTGCCAAAAAAATCATGATTAAATCTCATCGTGAGATCAGAATCGTGAATCACATCGTGAGCTGAGGGAATCGTCACATGATAGTGCACATACCGTATATACAGTATGATAAACACAAACCTTTATTCTGGATGTGATTCATCGCAATTAATCGTTAAACAGCCCTAATTTTATAAAATGTTTTTTCAACATTCATTACTATGTAAACAAATATAATAAGTTATAGCAGAGTAAACTAACACGAATAAACGGTGAGCAGTTGTATTTGTATTAGCTAAACTAATGAATGCTGTAGAAATATATGTAATATATTGCGCATTGTTTCCTCATGTTACCAAATACATAAACTAATGTTATTGTAGTGTTACTGTAACAGCATGTCACACATTACAACTGAGTCCCGAGGTGCTTATCATCACAGTTAATGAACTATTACTAGCGTTGAACCAGAGAATCTTTCTCAACTCTGTCTCACAAACAGGTGCGTTCTGGGACACGAGGTCTGGCGCGAGTCTCTCTCACCTGTTTTTAAGTCCCGGCACGGCTGCGATGCAGATGATGCGCGCGGAGCAGACGGCGATGCAGGCCTCCACCGTGGGCTCGTCTCTGATGTTCAGTAAACACACCTGACCCACGTATCCGTCGCTGTTACACACCCACACTTCATACGTGTTCTCAGGACAGCTGTGACTGGGGGAGGCGCAGGAGAACTGCATCCCGCTGCGGGTCTTCATGATGGGGATGGCTTTCAGGAACTCGGGGTCCCACTGGTCCTTGTTCATTGCTGGAGAAAATAAATATGTATAATGGAGTTTTCATGAGTACGAGGATTTCTTTAGATTTCTTTTTCACGGTTATGCATGATAGCAAAACAGAAATAAATACATTTGTTGGGTTGTTTTTCAAGTGCTTCGTGATATACATGGTATTTAATGTCTTCTGTAAATGTCTCTAACAAGCACAGAAAGTGAATTATCTTTAAATCTGTCGCTCTGTGGGAAAATAAGTTTCAGATTATTTAAATTGCTATGAGAACACTAGAGAATGCAAAAAGCTCACCGAGTTTCTTTTTGGCCTCCTCGAAGGCTTGTTCAAAGTTACTGCGAGCGTCAGGGCTGCTGAACTCAAAGATGAATGTGTTCTCGGCCGACGCTGTGGTCAGCTCTAGTTTTGTGGGTAAAAACGTCATACTAAAGGCCAGAGACTGTTTCTCTGCCAACTCACGGTGAACCGCAGCCATGAGGTCCTTTATCACATCATCCAAACTCTTGAGGAAAAAGACACAGGGGGAAAGTTTTAACAGAACTTCAATCTAGCCTTCTCAATACAAAACACCAAAAACAGCAATAGAAAAGTATTTACAGGCATGCGAGTTTTCGTAAAAAAAGACTAATATTCTTTAAAAACTTCCATATTATCCAAAAGACCATAATATTTGTATTCCTAATACTTAAGGGATAGTTCCCTCAAAAATGTCATTTCAAACCTATATATATATTTTCTTCTGTGGAAGTCAAAAGAAGATATTTCGAGATATGCTGCATGAGCATTCTTCAAAATATCTTATTTTGTGTTCTGTTGAAGAAAATCATACAGGTTTGGAATAACACGAGGATGAGTAGATGATGGAAGAATAAAAAAATGTGTAATCTGCAATAAACTGATATTTAAATGGTTCCAGTGAGACATTGCATTGTCAATTTGTACTCTGAAAGGAAAAAAGTGAAAACTGAAAAAAAAGGAATGTTTAGTAATGACTCTTGAAAAATTGATTCTCTGCACTGACAAAAAGGACATTTATCACCAACATCTGGTTTAATATAGACACAAACCATTAACGGCATCTGAGAGAAAAAGAGTCATTTATCCATCACTGGAGACCGAGATTGAAAACTATTTCCTGCAGGTAATAAAACAATTCTTTACATCAATTAGAATATAAAATCACCTGATGAGGGAAGCTGAGGGTCTCTGAGAGTTTGCTGATCTGTCCGAGGGTGCTGAGATCTTCATCCAAACGGCCGATGGTTTTCTGGATGTTTTCTTTGTTAGAGGCTTGGCTAGAACCTGAAGCAGAGATTCACCATTCCCATGATCCTCAGTGGCACACATTAATGTCAATCATGTCACGGTAAATGTGAGAGATATGAAAATACAAATACCTTTAACCACCTCTAAATCTTCTAAAGGCAGTTTCCACAGGAACTTATATTTACTTGACGTGTCAATGACACTAGCAGAAGAATACCTGAAAGAGTTTAAATAAATGAGGTTTACATGCAAGACTACAACCAGAATCGACACCGTGCCCAAAACTTTGTTTTACATGCCGTTTGAAACAACACAACGGAGAAAGAGCTTTATAAATAAAACTGACTTCCCTAAACTGGCCAGTAGCAATAAATAATTGCTATTGCGATGACTTTCCACTAGGTGGCAGTGTGATACCATATTAAACTGGAGGTGCTGTCACCCGCGGGCCAAAAGAGCTCTGGGGACTGTGGGATTTCTAAAGCAAACATCAGTTTTCCCAGGCCCTCCTCACATCTCTGAACTATTAAAAGAAACTCACAGACTCATGGAACTTCTGCGGAGAGATCCGGACTTCCTCTTCAGCGTGGTACAGATGAGCAGGTCACTGAACAGAAAAAGAGAGCGGTCCTTCTTCCCGCCGACCGTTTTCTACAGAACAGAGAAGGACGGAGAGTTAGGGAGGCCATCATCTTTGGGAACGAGATCTTATTTTTTTAATAACAAGATCTTTTTTTGCTTACAGCCTCCACCACCATCTCTTGCCTCAGAAACTTCCTCTGTGGATTCAGGATCTGACAGGAAATGACATCATTAGGGACCGCCTGAGCACTTTTTGTTCTGTGCAGGAGGCAAACTTGCAAGCTGACGTTGGCTATTTTTTATTTCCCCAATAATAAGACTAATGTACCCTCTATGCGTCACCGAATACTTTCTTAAATTTGTGTTATAAAAATGGGAAATTTAGATTTTATTCTATACTTCTCACACTACTGTAGCAACAAGAATAGATGTTTGCAACCCACTTTACTTCCATATTCTGGAAGAAACTCGCAGTAACGCACTGTGGGACCAGAGGGCTGTATAAATAAAGTTAATAGGAATCATTTAATAAAATTAAAGTTAAAAACAGAAATTGTGTCTCTCACATGTTCGACACCCTCTATATGAGCTTCGATCTCCTGCATGACGCGTGTCTCTTTCTCCAGTTCTTCTGCGTTGTGTCGGCCTTTGTTGATTCTTTCTGCCAGTCGCTTGATGTTCCTCTGAGCGTCCAGCAGAAAAGTGTAGTCTGGGTGCTCTTCCGATGTGTGTTTTAGAAGATCCTGAAGCAAACGCACACACAGATTTGTTGAAAACACACTGACACCACGTCACGATGCACTTGTGAAGGATACAATGTAACAAACAGCGTTGTAATTTGTAACACGGCTCTATCACACCCAAAACAAGGCTGACATGTTCAACAAAGCAAAATATCCGAAAAAGGCTAATAAAAATGAAAACAAAGATTGGAGGTGAGAGTAACCTTGACCAGCAGCTCGTATCGTGGGATCCGCTGCACGGGTTTAATCATCAGATCGCCCAGGGCCTGTTTCTCTTTATTCTCACGCATGCTTTGCTGAAGAGGAAAGAGAGAGAATAACAGAGAACGAGAGAGAACACAAACAAAACAGAGCAACGTTTAGACGCACAACTGGACCTTATCGTGATTTGTATGGTCGGACAAGATAACATTCAGTTTTAGACTCTGCCACTAGGTGGCAGTAATCCTCGAACCCTTCAGTTCAACTACTCTAACTATTTATCTGTCAACATATGATTACTGTTTAGATTTTATAAACAAATTTTGTTTAAGCTTAAAGATTGAAGGGTTTAATGAGCTCATAAACAACCAATGTGGAAATATTTCTAGCACTTTACACAAAACAGAATAACATGAACGCAAAACAACGCCCCGGCTCACATCTAAAAACTTCAGAAAAGCAGGTTTGGCCTCCTTGGCGATTCTCACAGCATCTTTGGCGTTCATGAAGTTATCGATGTACGCTGAATAAATATTAGCCAGGATCTCTTTGGAAAACTGTAAGGAGATAAAAGAGAGAGGCATCAGTCAGTGGACTGTAAACACGACGCTCTCAGGTCTTTAGGGGCGGACGGGGAGTGTGGACGGACACTTCACTGATGAATCTCCTTACAGGACTGTGAGGACAGACAGCTCATCTCACTGCTATGATTCAGTTGAACTGTAATGTACACAGAGGGATCATTTACAACCCTTGACAAACACAAGTTCTGTTTACAAGCCCTAAAGTACAGACACACACACACGTCTTTTCATGGATCCTTTCTTAATTTCACTTATAAAAATACTTTGTAAGATGTCCGGATGTGATCAAGATTTATTCATTGTATGTTCACACTGAAACGCATGTAGTAAATGTAATATAACAAACGTAATTAAATTATTTCATGTTTTATTTGCAGATTGCGATGAAACTTTGGTAGCACTTTACAATACGGTGGTATTTGTTAAGTGCATTAGCAAACATTAACAAAACAATTAACAAAAAGGTTTATCAGCAATGTTCATGTCAATACAAGTTATGTTCATTGTGCATTATCAAATGTTACAAAGTTTGATAAAAAAAATTAACCTACCTAATAATAATAAATAATAATAATAAATGCTCCAGAAGTATTGTTCAGTGTTAGGTCGTGTTAACTAAAGAATTAATCTTAGATTAAAGTGTTTCCGAAAGGTTTCCTTCTGGCTGCATGCGACTTGACTTATGTTAAAAAAAAAGAAAATTCTGTCATAATTTCTCAACCTTTTGTCATTTCAAACCTGTATGAATTTCTTCCTTCCGCAGAACACAAAAGAAGATATTTTGAAGAAAGTTGGTAACCGAACAGCGCTGGACCCCATTCACTTCAATTGTATGGACACAGAACCAATGCAAGTGAATGGGGGCCAGTAAACAACATTCTTCAAAATATCTTCTTTTGTGTTCTGCAGAAGAAAGAAAGTCATACAGGTTTGAAATGGCAAGAGGGCGAGTAAACGATGACAGAATGTTCCTCTTTAGGTGAACTTTCACTTTAAAACTGTTCTTGTAATGGTGGCCATAAATGTATAATAAGAAACTAATTCAAACATCTATAGTTTTACATTTCATGAAGAAAATACAAGTGTCTCTTGCCCATTCCCGTAACACTGCCATTCGACAGCCAAGCCGGTCTGAAAGGTTTTTATTGCACACTAATAATAAACGTATGTGTACTATTCAACCCAATTATGGTTTATCATTTCTAATCTGTTTAAATGTGAACGCTATTAACATCATAAGAGCATAAAGACCTTTTGAGGTTTTTTAAGTTACTACAATAAATGCACCAATAAATCATAAAAGAATGGAAACAAAATGCCACTCATTTAATACGACAGGCTCAGGACCCAAATCCACTCAGATTTTCAAACAAATGCTTATAAATCAGAATTATGGGTATTAAATGAACGCATTAGCGTGTCGACTCGTTTAGTCAGAGCATGTGAAAATCATTCATTCAACATGTGAAGCTGACAGACACGTGACGTCTAAACAACATGAAGTGATGGAGCAGATAACACATTTTGTCACATTTTGTTTGCATTTAAAAATAACATTTCAAATACTTTTGAATTCATCTAAAGGAATCTAGAGGAAGTTACAAATGACTGATGTATGAATGACATCATCATTGAGAAACATTGGCGTTAATGTGAAAACAGTGGGGAATGCACACATCTAAATTTCACCAGGGTGGACAATCACCGAGTGATGTTCCGCAGGGCTAATAATACTTTCAGATGGATGACATCACTATTAACTTTTATTATGAGTTAATGTGTAAATGGTCTGGCATGTGCACCACACGAGCGTCTCTTGATTAAACAAAATTGAAAGATTCGTAAAAAAAAATTGAACATATTTCTTTTTTTGGTTAAAGGTAATACACAGTTAAAGTCCATGAACGTACTCGGCTAGCCGTGGGAAAACACACTGTGAACTATTTCTTCATCACTTCATGCATTATTCATACATGCAGTGCGGTTATTTCTCTGATCTCCGGTGGAGTCAAATAAAGCCACGAACTCACAGATTGAACGAGCAGATGTCCGACGGTCTGTCTGTCGTGCCATTGGTTGACGCAGTCCAGCACCTGATCCAGAAACTGCTCGTGGTGTTCCAGGATCTCTGGGATCTGGTAGAACATCTCATCCACCAGAGACGGGTCACAGAGAGGAGTGTTCTCGGGATGCTTCAGGGGCTTCATGTAGCCCTGAGGTGAAGAAGAACAGATGAGAGTTAACGTGGGTTAAAAAGAGAAAGTTCAATGATGGATGATGGGAACAGATGCGTTTCAAACTCATGCTATAGTAAAACCACCCAAGATATCCAAAAACATGGTATTATAATAATATGTGCAATCAGACCATTACCAGTCACACACTGTTGGCACATATCAGTGTTTGTCAGCTCGTCGGGTTCTGTTTTGACTAAAGCACATCTGGCCGATGATCCTCGGGCGCTTCGAACGGCGTGAACGTGCCAGCAGACACGTCACTGCGATGACAAACCTCTCCGTCTTTCATCAACCCATCATGCACCTCTCCACACCTTTTCAACAGCCTCCCCGTCTACACCCTGAGCATGTTAAACCAGAGCTTGTGTTTTTCTTACAGGTAGCTCAGTCGAGCGTTTATGAGCAACGATGCTGCCTGGAACGCAATCATTTAGCCTACAAGATAACCCGCTTCAGAATCCAGCCATAAATAAAAGGGGCCGTTTTGGATGGGCCGCACAGATTCGCATGATGGTTTAGTCCACGGCTCGTTCACCTTGTCGCCATGGCAACCCTCCAGCAGCCTCTGTGCCGCTGGAATAGGACGTTGTGAGTCAGAATAGATGGGAAGAGATGACTAGTCTCTTATTTACCGCTACAGTAGCCCATGTGATTTGCTGAGAGTAACGTCATGTTCTCATTGTTCTCCATAAACTTAAAACCAATATACCGGGGGACTCGACGCTCATCTAAATGTGTTTTTGAAATAATCCTTGGCCGACTAAATTCAATTAAATAGATATTATTGATATGTTTAAAAGTGTGTGTGTGCGTTGGAGCAGACGCGGTTGCGCATCGGGCGACCCGGGTTCAATTCCAGTCTCGTGGTCCTTTCCTGAACCCACCCCATTCTCTCGCTCTCCCCACTTCTCTTCCTATTCTCTCTCTCACGAAACTGTTCAGATAAAGGCAAAAACACCCAAAACATTTTTTTTTAAAAGATGTGTGTGTGTTGTGTGTGTGCATTTTATACCTGAATGAGTGTGCGCAGAGATTCAACGTAAGACTGTTCGGTGTCCACTAGAGTCCTCATTACATGCTTTCTCATGTCCTGTAAAGAGAAACAATCAAATAAGACTCAATACACAATAACGCCGTGGTTAACAAATGAACCCAGTTGCTAATTGATATCCGGAGGGGAAATTTGCACAATATTTTCGTTTAAATACCCTTCGGGTTTATTGCAATAATTTGAAACATGAGGTGAATAGTTAAGGTATTTAAGGATATATTAGTTAGCAAATAAGTGTGCCATGGTATATGGGTTTATTCTTAAAAAGTGCACGAAAAAACAAAAGCTCAGAGCAAATAAAGCAAACTTTGAGTAGAGTTTTATCAGTGATTCATATTCTGTTCTTCTGGCTCTTGACACAATAAACTTTGCTTATGTGTTGTGTCATTTTTTACCAAACCTTCTTTAATTCTTTTCAAACATACATGTAATTAAGCATTTAATAAAGATGTCAATCTCTCGCTTACTTGCTTACTCTCTCTCTCTCTCTCTCTCTCTCTCTCTCTTTCTCTCCCTCTCACTCTCTTTCTCTCCCTCTCACTCGCTTTCTCTCTCAGTCTCTCCCTCGCTCTCACTCACTGACTCACTGACTCACTCTCTCTCTCTCTCTCTCTCTCTCTCTCTCTCTCTCTCGCTTTCTCTCTCAGTCTCTCCCTCGCTCGACTCTACTCTCTCTCTCTCTCTCTCTCTCTCTCTCTCTCTCTCCCTCTCACTCGCTTTCTCTCTCAGTCTCTCCCTCGCTCTCACTCACTGACTCACTGACTCACTCTCTCTCTCTCTCTCTCTCTCTCTCTCTCTCTCTCTCTCACACTCACTCTCCCACTCACTCACTCACTCACTCACTCACTCTCTCTCTCTCCCTTGCTTTCTCTCTCAGTCTCTCCCTCGCTCTCACTCACTGACTCACTCACTCTCTCACACACACACTCTCCCACTCACTCACTTTCTCTCTCTCGCTTTCTCACTCACTCGCTCTCTCGCTCACTCACTTACTCTCTCTCAATCACTCACACTGTCTCTCTCTCACACGCACACACTATAATGAGACTAATCAAAATAAGAATTTCCTGTTTACTGGCCTGTGTCAGCCCAGCGAGCCACATATGTGTATGTTTCCTTGTACAGTATGAGATAAAAAATAACAACAGTGAGTCAGGCCTGAGCAACACACTCATCTGTACTAACACTGAGCAACAGAGATTTCGAAAGAAAGAAAGAAACAGACAGACAGATTGAAAGAGACATCCTGTATGTTTCCCATTTAATGTTGATAATGGGCACCCAGTGTCCTCTGGTATATCAGTTCTTTCAGAAATGCCCAGCTCACACATACAGAAAGACAGAGAATCATGGACATGCCACTCAAAGTCACGTATTATAAAACCCAAACTCAATGATACACTTCCGCGTCGTTCCCTCTTTAGTTCTACTCCAAGGAAGAAGAGGACTCAGAAGTGTTCATCTTTAAAACAAGGTCGACAACATCTTATATCAGGCATTACTGTTAGAAAATCCATTTTAGGAACTATCGCTGAAACATCGAAACAAGACATTTATGACGTTTATTAGGAGATCATTCGAGAAACACCACAAGGACTATCAAGTGGTTTATCAGAAGTAAGCCGCCGAATCACGAAGCTTTTCACTCAACACAAATCGTGACTGACCAGATTCAAACATACAGGCAGGATGTGTGTATGCTTAAAAATGAAAGAGATTTTTTCAGACTTGGTGCTAAATATAGCATGTTCATAAAAATGCATCTAGACTAAACTATTCTCAACAGGGGGTGAGAAATGTGTCACTGTAACCACCAGCAGAATGGCATTTTAAAAGCTGCGTGTGTGGGAGCGATGAATTACTTAAACCGTTTGTTTAAAACATCTATAAAAGCTGTGAACTGTTTCGCCAGCTGGCTTACATAATGTGTGCTCAAAGCTCTTCTGCTCCAGATGCATTATGGGTCAGCATCCAAACTTTGGAATCATATGATAGAGCAGGAACCTTAAAATGCATTTCTAAGATAAAGTGAGGCGGTGCGACTTAATACAAGAAAGAGAACGTGAACCTCATCACCCACGACAATAATAAGCGAATCTTAATGGCAAGTCATGCATCAGCCAAACACAACAACTTCAAACCGAGAACACAAAACAAATGCATTTCACGAGCAAAGAAAGACAAATATATGACAATCAAGGAAGCATAAGGAGACGATGGAGAAAAACGCAAACATTATAAATAATCGGACTGGAAAGAGAGAGGATTTAGTTGATATCTGTCTTTGCTTCACACTTTGACTAAACAAACACACTTTTGTGTTTTTATCATGTTAAAAACATAAGACAGGTAAAAATGATAACCATATTCCTCTGTGACCCTAAATGACCCGGGTGTATTTTTAGGGAATGAGGTCATAGTCTAAAGGTCGTGTTCGAGGCTGGCTGAAGTGTTTGCTTGATATTTCCTGGCAGTGTGAAGCAGGGCTCTGTTTTAGTTATGAGAAGATCTCATTTCTTTCGAAAGCCCGCTCTGCTAGAGATTTAAGGTACGCTGTGCTCTTTAGCCAAACACAGTATTTCTGCCAACCTCGGCTTCAAGACATTTTCACCACATCATGAAGGAGCAGATGAAACCCGGTCAGCGAGTTCACCTCAGCAAACAAACCGATCTGATCTGATCAGAAACGGTCATCGGATGATCATCACAATAAGACACGGGTGCTCTGGGCTTCTGCTAAAGCTCAGGATTCAATCACGAACCGCCGAACTCACAGCAAAAAACAGCTGCGTCTATATGTCACGAGGCAAATTATTTAGTGAATCTTTCTGATTTAAAGGAACCTTCCCCAAAACAGGAAAATCTAATTTCTTTTCGCGTCTCGTCTCGTCATGTGCACGTTTTGTCACAAAAACAATTGAATTTAGCGCACAGATCTCCTCGTTTACATTTTCATTTTGCTTAATAAGCTCAAAATATGAATGATTTTCCCTCATACGTATTTAGAAGACATTTAGAAACCCCCATGATTGTCGTTGTACAGATAAGAAGAGGACGTTATGGCATTTGGCAATTTAATTACTCCTTTGCGTTCATCTATATTAAGAAAGAATTCTCATTTTTGGGCAAACAACATCTTTAATATCAATCTGGAACTGACCTGACTGAATTACATGACAACATGTAGTTAAAGATAAATTGTCTTTTAATAATGAACACTCCTGGCCCATGTATAAATACATATATCTTTTTTTGTTATTTTCTTTTTTCCATGTTAGTTGGATATTGGTTTTCCACTTCCTGTATAAGTTATTGTAAAGTTTTTTCTTTGTCTTTTCTTTATTTTCTTATTTCTATTATCAATATGTGAAAGAGATCAGAATATTTCTGTAAATATTTTTGATTTTGTTATGAGTTTTCTCATAACAAAAATATTTTCTCATAAAATATAATAAAAAATATATATATATTGTTTTGTCTGAACGTGGCACAGCAGCCGGTGCACATGCTCTGACACGTTGTGAGGTTATGCTGGCATTTAAATGCGGGCGACAAGAATGGGATTCTTGTACCAACACCTGCAAAAACACAATTCAACATTTAACACTGCGATATTGAAATGAAGAAACTGTGGAGGGAATTGAAAAAGCAACAGGCTAGTTGCCTAGCACCACACATCATTTTCATCCCGCCTCCACAGTCGTCACCGTGCGATGAGTGTCATTAACTTTCTCTCACCGGAGCAGAAACCACACTGCCATCATCATTTATGAAGCTCCATCCTTCCTAACGTTGCCACAGCAACAGGTTTTCCTTAACTGGCTTTCGTAGAAAAATTCAGCAATGTAGCTAATGCAGAACCACGTGGATCCGTGTGTCAGGTCATTTTACATGGGCAGAATTGCATTGCATTTGCTAGTTGCATTTGAGAAAAGATAAAAAAAATAATGAGACTAAAGACGCACAGGACAATGATATTTAGATTTACAATCAGACTCATAAAGTCATAAAATTAAGATTATCCCACGTGACAAGTACAGCATACTAAAGTATTTGCCATAGTCAATTCTAGCACAATATAGTATGTTATTGTAATTGTACTGTGGTTTGGTAATGACCTACAGTATTATATAGCATTTAATATTAGTTACTAAAACACTACGATATCTAACGCTGGGTTCACACCAAACGCGAATTAAACATTTTACGCAAGTAAATTACACAATGCAAAAACACGCATCAATCTCGTCTTCCGCGCAAATTGAAAATATTGAAAACGAAGTTTTCCCGCGAGTGATAAAGAGCATGGAAAGGGATTGTTCGCGTTTGGTGTGAACCCAGCATAAGAATTTGACTACACGCTACCTGCTATAGTATACCGTAGTATTTATTCATGTGAAATCACGTATCGATGCCAAAGATCGAGTCAAACATGGGAGACACAGCAACATTAAAGAAATCAGAGTTTAAAAGAACACTCCTTTTCAAACTCCTGGGCTTTCTCCAAACATCACCATTTCCAGCAGACCTGGACATTTTAACTCTGCTCATGCGAGATTTTCAAAGTGCAGCTTGGATTTTAATAATCATAAAATTCTGAATGATCTGTGCCACATGTTGAATGCCAGCTCGGCTTGGTTCTTCCAACGGCAGGTCAAAGGATCACAGCAAACTGTCTAATTTTGGCAGAGGAAAACATTCACGAGCATTAAACGCTCTGAGAAAGCGTATCGCAGACGAAAACGAAGCCAAACATGAGCAGAAACAATAGAAGAGAGGGAAATCACAGACAGGAATATATGAGAACGATAGGTCATTTTGACAGAACATTACAATACAGAATAGCACTTATTCGCTTCAGCAGAACACAGACTTATAGGGACAGTCCACCTAAAGAGAAACATTCTTCATTTATTCATCCTCATGTCATTCCAAACCTCTCTTCCGCAGAACACAAAAGAAGATATTTTGAAAAATGTGGGCAACCAAACAACATTGACTTCCATTGTATGAACACAAACATCTTCTGAACACAATGAGTCATATACAGGTTTCGAATGACATAAGAGGGAATAAAAGGTGAAATCATTTTTATTTCTGGATGAACTATCCCAAATGTCACATGGAGAAGAAGGTTGAACCTGTGCCATATGTGAGGTATAAGACGTTCTTACACCCACCCCCCCACACACAGGAAAATCCTCTATGTGTCCAAACATAATCCAGAGACAGAGTGAGGTTTAAAGAGAAAAATTGAAGGCTTTGGATGGGCTTTGACACACAAACACACATGCGACAGGGGTCCAGAGCAGGTGAAGATGATGCTCTCTCTCTTTCTCTCTCTCTCAAGGTGATGTCTCTGTCTAATCTCATGATTCAACCGGCTACCTATTTAGTCCCCTAATTCTATTCGGGTTAAGATGATAGCCTGCCACTGAAAAGAGAGTGAGAGAGAGAGAGAGAGAGAGAGAGACAAACTTTCCTAAACAACACTCGCATCCATCCATCCATCCTCTGCACCTATTCTGAACGTCTTAACAACGATACAAATACCGCATGAACAGACACGACACAAAAGTGTCTTCAAATTGAGGAAACGACAGACAGATGATCTGTCCAGATGCACAAACACAGAACACAAACGTTGGCAACAGGTAAACACCAAGCGTGTTTCTGTGAGGCTCGTACCTCAGCGCCGGTCTGAGGATTGGCCGTGCGTCCCCCACCCCCGTTTCCATTGGGCTCTGCGGTGGACCTGTCGCTCGTCTCATCACCCGGCCCACCTCCGCCTCCATCATCACTGGTACCCTCCCCGCTCTCCTGCATCTCCTCCAGAGCGATGCTGAACTGGGCAAGGGTCCGTACCATCTGCAGCATGCGACGCCTGATCCTCGCCCCTCAGGTGACTGCGTCTGCGGACACCAACTGCGCACGACACCCCCCGCCCTCAGCAACCCCTTCCGACAGCTCGATCTCCCGCGCCAGGAGACGCGCAACAGGCTGACGCGAGTTAAATGATGTAATCGCAAAAAAACGTCAGAGGTTTAATTCCAGTGTTGAATAAAAATCGCAGCGTCTCACCCCTTACCAAAGCTACATCTGACAGACGGTGAAGAGAGAAGCAGAGATACTGCAGAGAGAGAGAGAGAGAGACCGGCTCAAAACAGCTCGTCGACAGCACTGAGCCGAGAAGCTCAGAGAGCTGACCAATGGAAGGCAGATCCTGCCCTGGCAAATTGGATTGGCTCAGCCTGGTGAGGATGTCAACACTTTAGAGCAGAGGCGTGGCTGTTGGTTGCTATAGCAACGAGGAGGGGACTTGAGTGACTGACAGCCGGTTCATAGATGGACAGAAGAGAAGAGAGAAAAGGCATTACAAAAAGGCTAAAAAATCTTTTCAAATGAACGATACACATCCAACAACCTGAGGAAGACATTTATAAATGATGAGGTACTTTTTTCAATTTGATCTTTTTATCAATGCACGGTGCATTTTTCTTCCTATAGACAAAATGTTAAACGTTCTCTCAATTTTAACTCGCTTTGAATAAAATCGCCTGCTAAATAAATAAATGTAAAGTCAAATGTTATCACGCTGTTAAAAGAAATGAACCGTTTCTCTAAAAGTGCAGGAGTCATCGTATTTTCACACTCTCCCGCGTTCATTCATGAGGTAAATCTGCATTTTATCCCTGTCGGACTATTTTTAGCGAGAGGGTTTCAGCACGTTTTGGGAGACATAAGCAGGGAGCACATTTGTGTTGATGCATTATTAAGGAGCGAGACGCTTCATCTCCTCCATCAGAAGAATGCCAAAGAGAAAGTGCCTTCATTTTTTCAACTCTTGAAAACCACACACGCACATCCATATACCTCACGAGTTATGTCAGTTCTCTGGACGTTGTCTCCTGCTGAAGGACACGCCGCCAGCGACTGTCAGATAACTCAAAAAGGTGCATCTTTCAGGCTTTACTGAAAGGTCATATGATGCGGGTTATGTGGCTTTTATCCTGGTTGCCATAGCAGCAGCCGTGTCAATGGGCAGATGCAGCATCGTGTTTAGTGTATCCAAGAAACACCGATGCTGCGTCCCAATTCGCCTACTTCTACTATGCACTTAAAGTATGTACTGTTTTGTTAGGAAAAAGTATATATATTTTAGTGCGTAGCAAAACTGTTTGCACGCAACGGGACGTACTACGCAAAACAGATGTGGCCGTTGTTGCCTAGGCGACACTGTGATCATGAACTGTCACAAACATCAAGATACAGCTCTTCTTTGCATTTAAGTATTTATTCATTCATTATTTCGGATGTAATGTTTACTGTATACTTACATTTATTAATTGAGCGAAGCATCTTTTATTTAATTGTATAAATGCGTTTAGTGTAGCGTCACTAAACTCCGCCCTCTCGTGGTGGGTTGTGGGTAACATCAGCCATTAAGTTAAAGGTGCAGTTTGTAATTTGCAGTTCATTTTGCAGTAAAATATCCAAAAATCACTAATCTTGTGTTATATGTTTTGTTCAGCTGAGTACTTACAATATCTCAAATGTTTAAATCGTGAGAAAATCGCCATTCTAAACAGTGACAGGGGGCTGTGCAGTCGCCTGTCAATGACGTCATGTCTGCGTTACCCTTTGTTATCGCCTTTACTGACGTAGAAACCGCATGACAACAGTGTCGTGGACAAATGTGGAAGTAGTGTTTAGTGTCTAGCAAGCTAGCTTTTTTCGAGCAGCCACTTATTTATGGACCACAATTATTCGCAACATTTATAAAACTTCATCCGCTAACATGATTTCTTGTTCCCGTCTGATTGATGGGCATCAGCGGTGGAGTTAAAGACAACAGATCCCATCATTCCTCGCTCCTTCACAGTGTCATCGAGCTACGGCATTGTTGTTGTTTTGATCATGCGCCATCTAGCGGCGTTTTTACAAACTGCACCTTTAAGTGTCCATGGATTCACACTTAGAATTTTTAACCGGAAACAGACCTGATCCGGGGTGCTTTGAGAAAACTCATTTCAGCGTACTACGATTTGGGACATAATAATAGTATTTTCGAATCCTATTTAGGGCGGATAGTATGTGAATTGGGACGGAGCACTAGTAAACACAAAAACCAACATCATACCGCTTATTTTTTAAATAAGCTCCACCTGAAAGACTGCAGCACAGATCAACATTTATTCAACCCAAAGCTAAACAGGTGGTGTCTGCAAGGCGCGATGAAAAAAAACCTGGCATGAGAACGCTTGTTTTCATCTTCATACACTCGCTTGATTTGTGTTTGATATGTGCATTTAACAGCTTGTCAAAGGCAAAGAAAACAGATGACATGTTTGATCCTCCGCAAAATGTTGATACAGTGTTGATACAGGTCCAATATTCTGAGGACCAAGCTGTTCTTTAGAAATAATAACATTAATACTTCAGACCTTAACAGCCATGACAGCAAAAATGTATCTTTACTTGTATATCTGTGCACGATAACGACGATTAAATAAAATAATCCAATTTAAACGACAATTTACGTTTTCTTACCCCGTTTGAAAACTGTTTGCATTTGTTTTTACAAGCAGCATACTCAATTCTGTTAGATGCATCATTTACAATCAATAAATCAAACATTACAATTTCCTAATGGGGTAATGTAATTCAACTTTATAACTATATATATAGTTCATCCAAAAATGAAAAATCTGTCATCATTTACTCACCATCAGGTTGTTTTGAACCTGTATAAATTACTTTGTGTTGATGAACACAGAGAAAGATATTTGGAAAAATGTTTTCAGTTCTGGGACATCGTCCACTACCATAGTAGGAAAAAGATATTGTTTTTGTTGTTCTATTGAACACAAAGTGAGATATTTTGAAGAATTTAGGAAAACAAAAGAGTTCTCGGGCACCTTTGACTACCATTTAATTCTTCCTACTATGGCAGTCAATGATGTCCCGGAACTAAATATGACTAACATTCTTCCAAATATCTTTCTCTGTGTTCATTGGAACAACATTTTTTATACAGGAATGTAATAGCATAAGGGTGAGTAAATGATGACAGAATTTACATTTTTGGTTGAACTATCGCTATAATTCAAGATATATTAAATGAAATCAAATAATGTATCTTAATCATATTTGCGCATTTCTATTTTTTAAACAATCTGATCAGTTTCTGTCAACTATAAACAACAGTGACAAGACACCTGTGACGGTCGATGTTAAACCCAACACTCACAACACATCTAGTCCACCCCTAATACCAAAAAAGCATATAAAAGCACAAAAACGACAAATTAAAAAGTGCAAACCATACAAACCCTGCCGACGTACTCAAACACCAAACCCTATGAAGGCAGATTTGAAAATATTTGACATTTACTGACATTCAGGGCTCTCGTTGACCTGTCTGACACACGACCACAACACACGATCACCTTTCACCGTATGAGAGTATGAAACTGTTCATCACATGTTCTCTCTCTCTCACTGAAGTGCAATGCAGTGCACATGAAGACTGGTGGGGACAGTAAACCTGGAAACGCTTCTTCAGGGAACACAAGCTGTCAGGCAAATGAAACTTAAGCGGAGAGAGACAGGCATGAGGTGAAGAAAACCACAGGACAAAATAGTACTGATGAAAACATCACATCTTATCGCACCGGAGGCAGGTCTGGTCCAGACAAAAACCCCTTACATGTGATCAGACATAACATGCAAGAGAGATCGATGAAGCTACGACGCTGCAAAGTAGACACTTGTCCGTATCAGTCATCTCTACAGAAACCAAACCACCGTTGCTCTGAAACGTGATTCAATTCCAGTTAATAATATACCCGATTATTCCTGACAGGGTGCCTGGTATCGCCGAGGGGGGTCCCGAATGATCTACTCCAACAAACACATGTACAGATCATACCTGACCCAGATATCACACACCCGATGTTCTATCATCAATATAACTCATTACATTTAAGTGCACGTCTACTGTGAATGGACCCAGATTATAAAAGCATTCACTGCGCTGGTGTTTAAATCCGTGAACACATCTAAGGAAACAGCAAGGATTACAAACAATCCAATTTAGACAAAATACTTTATTGTCGTCAGAACTGATCAACCAGCTGTGAACTATATTCTTGGTTTTTGAAACGTCACAACATTTCCAGACATCATTGACGTGTCAGGCTGACCTATTCGAGTTAATAAAACACTGATGTGTTTTCATGTGCTACGTGTAGTCTTTAAACTGACGAGAATGAAATAGGACAGGAAACTGCTTAGTGACAGAGATGCTGTCCTTGAATACCTGTTTGTCTGGTGTTTAGATTTGACAATGAAGTGTTTCGTAAATGATGTTCACTTACTTTGCTGGGGACACATAACCGGCACAGATTTAGTGCAAATACTGAAGCATTGAGACATCACGATGTATTAAATACAGCCTTATCGATCGGTCGAGATGCAGATTGAAGGAAATACTCTATCCAAACACCAAAAATGGGGCAGAAAACATATAACACAATAAAATTGTTGTCCATGCAGTTTTTTGCCTGAAACCATTTTTATATAAGATGAGAGAGAGAGAGAGAGAGAGAGAGAGAGAGAGCATTTCAGCCACTTCACCAGCCCACCTGCTGTTTTCTAAACACACATCCATCAACATGCACGGTAAAACAAAGTCGTGGCCATTGGACACATTTCAAGCCGCATCACACAAAATAGCAGAGATTACAGCTGAGTGATGTTTGTAAAGACACCGTAGATATCTAAACACTGAAGAAAAGAGCATAACGTTGTTGTCAAGACCTGATGAAAAGACCATTTAAAACAAGTCAAAGGTTGTTTGCTGGTCTTTGTTGTTTCAATCTGGTTTACCAGACTGATCAGCTCACACGTGCCCAAAACCCTCAAAACCACACCAGTGCAAACCAGTCCGGTGACCAGATGAGACAAGCATCAACCTGATCTTTGTGAATTATAACTACTTTTAATAATGTTCCTTGTTCTGTTTCTTCATTCCAAACAAGCTGACATCCAACAGACGTCCTGAGCTGTTCCTGGGTTTGCCACAAATTGGTCAATAATCAGAGTTTTACACACAGTGAAACTCAACGGAGCCTCCATTGACAGACTTTAACCCACCAGCAGGGGGCGCCAGTGAGATCAAGTGCATTAACTTGCGCTTTGACGTTCATTAAAATCAACACATAAAAAGCATAAAAGTGAACATCCGTCATGACAACATCTGGACAGCAACTGTGAAGCGAGTAGCCGTCTGTCAGACCAAACTCAATGCTCTGTCGCTGCACTTCCAAAGGTGCACACAGCCAGCGAATCTGAGAGTGCTACTGTCTCACCCCAGTGAAAAGAGTTATTGTGTGTGTGTGTGTGTGTGTGTGTGTGTGTGTGTGTGTGTGTGTGTGTGTGCGTGTGTGTGTGTGTGTGAGAGAGAAGGAAATGTGTGCGCTTATCACGTTTTGTTTGTGCATTAGAGGACTAAAGATGAGCCATATGATATCATGGGAAAACTATTCCATGCTATTTGATATTTTTAGGTCATGGACTGACAATGTGCGTCATTCTTTCATAACCGACCATGTGAAAAATCTAGAATACTTAAGCATCTAGTATAGTAAACTAGTAAATCGTAGTATATTTTGTTAATGTACACTTTTTGTGGTATTACCTACACTGAACTGATAAACTTTAGTCATACTGCAGTATACTTTTATATTTACTATAGTAAGGCTAAAAAAAAACATAGAATTAATACATTTTACTACAGTTTACTATAGTAAAGTATAGTATTTTATCATGTGGGGGCTATAAACAGTAAACAGAAATATTATTTAGGGAAAATCACAGTAACAACGAAAAAGTAGCATGTTTTATCGTCGCACATGTGCCGTGGCATTCAAGTATGTAAATCGTTCAATACTAGGGTGTAGAAATACCACAGTACTTTTCATAAAAGTTACTACAACATTCAAATATTCCCAATATTGGAGCATGAAAACTATCAAACACACTTTGCCTGCAGAAGTAAATAAATGAATAATCTCCATTATACACACGCTTGCAGCTTTTCCTGCACACGGAAGAGCTGGACACACATGAAACAAACGGGTAAAGCACAGCCATTAAAAACAACATGCTCCGATGTGTCACGCTTGACTTGATGTTATTTCATATTTCCTCTATTAACTGAATCCATCTGGGCTGACGTGAGATGCAACCACAGCACACACGAGACAATGAATAAAGCATGTCATGATCTTGTAAGTTGTGGAGGGAGATCATGACAAACATCACCAAATAGGGACAAATTCAACAAAGTAGATGTTTCGAAAGATATTCACTCTGTCTTTTAAGTACACAAAACTGTCAAAAACACAGTGATACTGTAAAACATGCGAGTTATTAATGCAAGTTTGAATTTGCATAAATAAAAAATGATGACTACAATTTCCTCATTCAAAACTACAGAGTCACTTCAAATGACCTTCAACATGAGACAAAAGTCACAGGGAGTTTTATCTTTTGCTAATCTATTACTCGAATATTATGAACAAAACTCCAAAACATTGCATAAAAAACGTGGCTGCCAACTTGAACGTTGATCTGGAAATAACATATCTGAATACACAGACGGACAACAAAGACGAGGTAAGCCAAACATTTACTGGTAAACGACCTTCTTTTATTTCCAAAAAATGTCTCTGACAAGACGAAGATAAATAGATATTCATCTGCATAATCGTGGGGCAAAACTCTCCGCTCTATTAACTTTAACTCTGAGCCGGAAATTCCTCCTGTCTCTCTCTCTCTGGCTCTCCTCGTCCGCCTCCTTATGAGAAACACGGATCTATTTTTGGGATCTGGATAAATATCAGGGAATATGGAGGGAATGTGGTCTTGTCGTTTTTCTTTTTCCATCACTATGGACACAGGGAACCATACACACTGTTCTCAAAAACCCTCGCTTAAACACACGCACGCACACACACCACCACAACATATAAAACACAGAAGAGCCCACCCCCCTCCCCGTGCAGAACACATCTCACATTGACCACCAGCATGACCCAGTTTGCAAAAGAAAGACCATTAATGTTTGAGGTTGGTAGTAAGAAAAAAAGATAAACCCATGGGGGTAAAAAAAGAGTCCAAAAACAAAGAAAAGTAGGAAAGAGAGATTTTCTTTCAGCTCTCAGTGAATCAAATCTTCTCGTGAGATTTTAAAGGATTAACAGCCACGTTACAAACAGACCAAAGCTTTCAATTCTTGCTTCGCTTTTACTACAAAGCGCGGTAAATCCGGCCAAAACACCCGGCCAAAAACACTCTTCAGTTTTAACATGTCAAGGCACAAATCTCAGAACGCCAACAGGTCACACAGGCCACAATTACAAAAGATGACGTCTGAAAGATGAAAGCAACCCGCTTTTTATTGATATTCAATAATACAAAGTGTTTTGAGTCAACATTTCTCTTTTCCACATTCAGTAAATCTGTCTATGAAATTCATAAACACAGCAAAACATAACAAGACCTTATAAAGGCTTCAGTAAAAGAATGTGTTTCAGATTGACCGGAATGCAAAAAGGAAAGCAGAGAGATCAAAGTGAACGCTTCTAAACATGAAACACTGACACACACACACAGAACCCATCATCAGGAGGAATTGGCTGGATTATTTAAAAAAATGATGTTTCGTTCCAAAATATAATCCCAACATATTAACAAGGTAACATAAAAATCACTTTATAAAAAGTTGCACATATAACGAATACAAATTTTACGTTATTTCTTGGAATATTTATTGAAGTCATGTTCGTTTCATGTTGACTTTAAAGCCACAATATGTAGATTAGGACCGCTAGAGGGCGCACTTTCAAAACAACAACAAAAAGCAAAGCTAAATGACTTTATGTAGGAGAGTGGAATTATGGGACATGTCGTTTTCACCATCCAGAGGCGTGTGGAGATCGCCCATCATGTTCACGGATGAGGTCATGAATGAATTGTATTTTATGTCATCGTAATCAATTAGCTAGCAAGAAACGTGGAATGGAATGCTACGTATGCTGTATACGGTGGTTATATAGATGCTGTATAACCACTTCCGCATTTGCGTGTTGCCGTAGTTTCTCTAACTGGAAACTGAGGGTACTGCGGAGCAGCGGATATTAAGTCACTGATATGCGACAAATACAAGGGAGACAAGGGACGGGCCATTATTTTAAATAGGACTTTCTCTGGATTTCCACATTCTTGGGAACATTCGGGATAATGCAGGTACAGAACTGCATGAAATACATCACACTGTGCAAGTGATTTTTGGATATTTCACAACGAAATTCTTCCATATTGTGGCTTTAAAGGCTCTCCTGGATCCTGGAAACTAAAGACAAAAAAGGTTATAAAAGGAAAAATGGGAGAGAAAGTGAACTAATTCATTAAACATGATGAGCAAATGGACATCAGAGAATTGATGACACTCTTAAATCATCCAGATTGGAAAACAGAACGCAACCCATAAGCGAGGAATAACTTATACTGAAATTTCCAAGAATGCTCGAGGGTCTGAATGCTGGAAGTATAGCTAAGTGGTACAAATGTCTAATAAAAGATGGTTTATATGGCATAAAAATAGCCAGCCAGCTATGAAAGAGACTAATGCCAAATATGAACAATAAACAACAAAGAGAGATAGAGAGGTTAAGGTTCATTGGCTTCTGGTTTCTCACAGTCCTAGGAACGGCCACTGCGGTGCTGGCTGCCAAAGAAAAAGTGATAATCCTCAAAGTGACATTGCCTTTGAAACATGACGGCAACAGCAGTATGACATACATTAGAAATCTGATGTACGCTCATCAAAAACATGCCAACACAATTCTTGGATGTTGTGGTAGCATGGGGCGTTGCTATACTGTTGCTGGGTGGTTTGGGGCGGTTACTTGCTATTTCAAGTCAAAAAATGGTCTGCATTTAGCATAAATCATTTTGACTCACAAAAGTTATCACAAATCTCAAGTCTGAAGCACAAACTGACTAACATTTAGGGTCAGGGGTTCTTAAAGCGATAGTTCCCCCAAAAATAAAACTTCTGTCATCATTTACTCACCTTCGAGTTGTCCTAAATCTGTATACATTTCTTTGTTCTGATGAACACATATTTGGAAGAATGCTTATAACCGAACAGTTCTTGGACCCCATTGACTGCCACAGTAGGAAAAATGACTTTAAAAAAACTGCATTAGCTGGGTTAGGTATGAATTAATGCTGGTTTGACCGGCTTAAACCAGCACAAACCAGCATCAAAACATACCAAAGCAGCATATGCTGTTTTTTTCAACTGGGTGTTGAACACAAAAGAAGATATCTTGAAGAATGTAGGACAACAAACAGTTCTGAAGGACTTTTGACTAACTTTGTCATTTTTCCTACTATGGTAGTCAATGGGGACCAATAACTGTTTGGTTGCAAGCATTCTTCCAAATATCTTTCCCTGCGTTCAACCAAACAACAAACTTTATACAGGTTCGGAACAACTAGAGACAGTAAGTAATTCATGACAGAATTTTCATTTTTACATATAAGCAATATATTTGCACAAGCAATCAAACTCCACCGATAAAATAAACAATCCTTACATCAAGCGATGACTTTTATTGGTCTAGTTCACTATATTTCACTTGTCTCTTTCTTTCCTATTAAGAATCCTGTAAATGAATAACATTGACGGCGGCTCGACACAGCAGGAATCTACCACTTCTGACATGGAGGCATGAAGTCCCTCTGACAGCGTTTGGATCATTCTGGTGTCTTCTTTAATATCTGAAACTCTACAGTATCCCACATCTGTTCACAAAAACAGACGCTTCAAAAACAAAAGAATACAGTGAGAAAGAACCAGCCGAGAAAGACGGACAGGAGCTTAAGAGTAAATTTTTTCCTAAAAGCTTGAAAGTAAAACACACATAAGCCCCTAAACACCCCACAATATCCTCCAGCAACCGATCACGCTGAGTGTCCAAACATCAGCTACTAAAACACATCTGAGCCGCTGAGAGAAGGTCAGTGAGTGCGCCTGTCACTACTGAGAGTCCTTCTGATGATCTGAAGACAGTCACATCAACACACACGTCAAGAGAAACGCTCCGAACGCCGCAGATTAACAGCAATATAATGAGTTCTGTGAACGCCAGCCGAGACAGTGTGACCAAACATGAGAAGCAATCATTACAAACATTATTAGTCTTACTTTCAAGATGTCATACATGATTCTCTTCAAAACACTTGTATCAACAAATTAAATTCATTTAAAACAAGGTATGACTTGTTTAAAGGCATTGACTTCTAAACTTTCACTGACCATGATCATTACCGTAACCATTTAAAACGGTCAATATCATAGCATGTTTCGCTAAAAACAAGCGATGATGCCTGAGCAAGTTTTTATAAATCACACATAATTAGATATAAGATATTAATTAACTATATTTTAATAGAATATTATACATGTAGAATTTCTTTAAATGTGGAAAAGTACATGTATCGGTATTGAGAAGGTAACAGGAAAAAGTTGTGTACACAGCATGACAAGAGAATATTTAGTTTTGAAATAGAAAAATATAAAGTAATTTGTTAACTTGTTAGGCATTTAAAAGGTACTGGTGGATGTGTATCTTCACATAAAATCAAACTTAATGTAAATACTGTATCTTTGTGTGTGTCTTGTTAACATTAGTCCTGGACACTTCTATCTTCCAACATTATTTCTTCATTTTTATAATACATGAATATTCTGTCAATAGTTTTTTTGGTCATTTTTTGTGATTTGAGACATTTAGTAGAACAGCCCATTGTTTTTTTTTTCCAGAATATTTTAATTTTACAAATCGAGATGCGATTATGAGAACTTCAGTAGAAAAAGCTATAAACTACATCTTTAATTCCTATATCAAAATTTTTTGTACGAGGTTTAGAAAACAATTATCTTTATTATGATCATTTTCTTGTTATCAAACTGTATGTTTTTTAATTCAAATCTTTACTGCCGTGATGTTTCAGCGGATTGTGAGAATGACCCATTTAGATTATTATTATTAGCAACGTCAGATGCTCTTAATCACGCGTTCACGCTTCATTTAATTGAAAATGCTGAATCAACAGAAAAAAAAGGAATAAATGTAAGGATTTCATTCCAGAGCTGTGATTCATGACATCATTTAGTGTATTACTGGATGTATTACCAGAATCCATCTGAGGATCTGTTACTGAATAGCTTTTTCATGCACGCATTGCAGAGGAAGTGTTTACCTTTTCTTTACTCATTAAAGGGACCGAAGTGATCACGAAAGCGAGAATATCAAAGGAATAAAACGTAAGACCACATGCAGTATTTGAAAAAGATGCCGCGTCTCATCTTTACGTTGACATTATTTCACACCTCTTAAACTATTGACTGCTGTCAGACTGCGTCAAATCTCTGCACTTCACGTACATTCCCTCCCCAAGCGCAGTGTTCCATAACGCATAATGTCTCCTGTCGGCAGTGCATTAAATTCCACCCGACCCCACTCGGCTCAAACCAAGCTTACAAATAATGAACATTCTTTCTACAAACCCCCCACTGACACACTACCACACACATTAACCATAAATACCTGCCGTACATTAGGACCCTACATCACAATCCCAGCGAGAAGGGGAAAAACGAATCCGAACAATCTGAACAAAGAAAAGACTTGAACGAAATTTGGGTCAGACTGGGTCTGTATAGAGAGTGCTGTCCGTATCAATGAGGGTCAGCGAGTGTTTTGGCTGCAGGCCTGTAGAAACAAGGTATTTGACTTCAACATAAACCTAATAAAAGCACCGAGCCCAAAAAAGTCCGGAATATAATGTCTTTAAGTAAATATATGGCCTCATTGAGCTCTCGGGCTGAGGCTGATGTCGTGCTAAGAGCTGCTCGTATCATTTCACAGAGCTCTGAACTTTACAACGCATACAGGTGTCAGGATGACATCACTGCAGTACGACATCATACACCAGGCCCCTATACAGGCCTTTGACATCCATAAATCTACATGTATATAAATGTGATATGTGTAAGTCATGCTTGGCGACCTTGAAGTGAAATGAAAAGTTGAAGATCAGATAAATGTGACCAGGACCTGATTGAGAGCATGCAGTAAGAGAAGAAAAATGCCCAAAGGCTTCAGATACCAGACCTGGCTCACAAACGACTAAGTCAACACGCAAGCTAACGTTGTTATCCACAAGCAGAATTACTTTTTTATCTGAGTCATGTCTGTGAATAATCTGTACTTTATTCATATCCAAATGAACAGCAAACGTTTCGCGATATATCGTGCGATTCTCATGCTCACAGTTTCTCAATGAATTACAGATAACATCCGAAAGCCAGGGGGCGCTCCTGCGCAGAAACTCCGAAGATGGGAAACAGAAGAAGAGCGATTAGTTCATAGTTCCAGGAAATGCCGATGGTCATATTCTATCGCTGTTCTTCAAACCTTTTCAGGTTTTTTCACGATAATAAAGTATATTTATAGTGATGATGTTTGACTCGATCTCGTAGTGATTTTAGATCGAGGAGTACTTCCTAAGTTCCTACTGATCAAAGAGCCGTAGTTCACGGAAGAGCTGTGCATAAAACACAGAATCCATTTATACATGTATAGTTAGCATGAATCGCGGTATATATATATACGGGCGATATCTATCTATCTATCTATCTATCTATCTATCTATCTATCTATCTATCTATCTATCTATCTATCTATCTATCTATCTCGCCCGTTATAACAAAGTCAACCACATTTTCGAAACCAGCGAACACTTTTGATAACTCTTTTTTTTAAGTACTTGCAAAATAACAAATGTCATGGATAAATATTTATTTACTGAGAAATCCACTATTGTGTGAAATGGGATCACAACAACAACTTTCACCTAAACCTTGGAGGCAAATGTAAGGGTGTGAAAAATGACTTCAACATTATTTTATTTCTGACACAGGGATTGGTAGGTCTATTACTAGAATCTGCTGCCTGTAGCATTTGCTATTCCTATGGTGATAGTTCAAACATGAGAAAAAAACACTTGTTCTTTATCCTAAGTTTGCATGATTGTACTTAATAATGTGATGGTTCATCCCCCCAAAAAAATCTGTCATCATTTACTCGCCCTCTTGTCATTTCAAACCTGTATGACTTTCATTCTTCCACAGAACAAAAGAGAAGATATTTTGAAGAATGTCGTTAACTGTCCCAGTGCTGTTCGGGTACCAACTTTCTTCAAAATATTTTCTTGTGTGTTCTGCAAAAGGAAAGTCATACAGGATTGAAATGGCAAGAGGGCGAGTAAAGGACGACAGAATTTTCATTTATAAACAGAGATATGGAGATCTAATTTTCCGTTGTCAAAAACAAGATGTGGGTCACTTTACATTCAGAGGATACCTGTTGAATTCAGGAAAGAATGTCTTAACCTCAGGTTAAGTTGACATGAAATTACCCAGTTATCTTGGACAAAAGACCGGCAGAGAACATAAAAGTTAAGAAAAAGTAAAAAGTGTGCGTAATCTTTTGATTTCCAATTAATAGTGTTTGTAAACACGTTGCATTCTCTGAGCTGGATTAAAGCTAATCTACCAGTTTAGTAAAAGAAACATTACTGAAATCTGCTAAATCTCCATCCGTAAGCCACAGCAAACAACACAAAGCCAATACATACATAACCAGATAACAAACAACACAAAGAGATGTAAGAGATGTTGAGATCGCTCTGCAATTAGAATAGTATACTATGCAGTACACACAGCTACTTTACAAAAATAGCATGCGAAACAGTTTTCATTATGCGGAGATAAACATTGAAAACCGTAGCACGCTATTATTTCGTCACATGACCTTGTCATACGATTAATAAGCAAATGGAGTCCAGTTATCATCTTCAAAAACAGTTTTCCATTTAACTCTGGAAACAGAAGGTCAACTTGAGAGCACTGCATTGTGGGATACAAAATCCCATGCAGTGCGTCCTGTTTTACAGATGTTTTACACATTGAAACACATACTGCACATCTGAAACAACACAAACGGCAGCAGAGAATGAAGTGAAGAAAAACGTTTCAGCATCTCAAAGACTGCCACCGTTCGACTGCACATTTTTTCAACCAACTTCATCAGGTGCATGCAGGGAACTGAATGTATTTTTGAGACGTGTTGTTTTCCTTACAAACTCCTTTTGTTTTTAGTTCATTCTTAGGCACAATTCCTATAAAACTCATTTCAAGCACTCGACTAATCCACAGATCAAAAGGCTTTTAAAACCATAAGAAACTAATTCATTCAAGTGCGTGCAAACTTTTGTCTGAACTGATTGTTGCTTTGAACTTATGATTTTTTTTGCATGCCACTAAGCTGCAATTTCAGGGCAGAACTGTTTACAAAATGTAAAAATACTTGTCATGCCAACAGAGTGCATTAAAACAGAAAGAGAGAGAGAGAAATATAAGCCAGAGAGAGAGAGAGAGAGAGAGAGAGAGAGTAATAGCAGAGTAATAGGGCCAACCACAAGAGAATCCACTCTCTCTCTTTCACTCTCTCTCACTCTCTCTCTCTCCTAATATGGCAGGCTTCTGTCTGCCTGCGATTCATGCAGGCTCTGGCCCAGAGACGCCTGCTCCCATAGTGTGATTAGATCAAAGTCCCACCCCTCCATCTCCCGTCTCAGACCGTTCAAAAGACCCTCAACCCTCTCTCTCTCCTACAAACCCGACCTGGCAGGCATAATTCTGAGCGGCCTCAGCCGGTGCCGTTCCCCCGCCCGGATCTGAGCCGCACACCAGCAGAATTTCAGCCTGAAACACAAGAGTCCAGAACATTCTCCATTTAAAGCGGGGAGGGGGGGTGATCGTATCACCCCCATCCTTTTCCCAGAAGGTTTTGGCTCCGTCCCAAGGAGCTGGAATGAAATGCAGGAATCCAGGTACAGAATGAATGCTGGGATCGCGTGCGGTCAACATTATGCACACGCGCGCACACATGCACACACAGCTATGGGTGCAAATGCAGAAAAGCAAAGAGAATCTGTGAATATTTAGGAATGGAAATAGTAACACATATTTTTAACATTTAACATTAAAAAAAAGTTACATTTGCTCACTCTCAGATTGTTCCTAACCTGTATGAATTTCTTTGTTCTGCTGAACACTAAGGAAGATAGTTGGAAGAATGTCAGTAAACAAACTGATCTCATCCCACATTTACTGCCGTAGTAAGTAAGGAACTAGGAAAATAAATACTATGGGAGTCAATGGGGGATGAGATCTGTTTAGGTGATACAGGTTTGGAACAATCTGAGGGTAAGTAAATGATGACAGAATTTTTATTTTTGGGTGAACTATCCCTTTAATTTACCACAGTTATCCGTTTCCAACAAAATACCTTAGTTACTACAGTAATATGGTATTACCGTGGCACTTTTTGGCACTATTTGTTAAACAATTATTGCAATTTGATGGCCACTCTTGGTTGGAAAAAAAACTTTACAAGGGAAATACTATGCCAACCATATGACTATGGTTCCATAAAACCAAAATACTACCATCGTTAAAACCACTTTGTTACTTTTCTAACTTCCATAAAGTAAATAAAATAATAAATACTCCCATACCAAGCAAAACCAGAGAAATCCCAAAACATGAAGGAAAATGGTTTCGCCTGAACTTTGCTTTTACTTGAAAAAGGAGTTTAGAAAACTTTCGTAAGATTATTGAACAACAAGAAACTTTGCAACAACTACAGTAACATTACAGCAACAGGAAAAATATACCCAGGTTTCATTCTCTGTATAAAATAAGGGCGTTTGAAGGGAAAAAACCCCACAATCGAGGCAATAATCAGCAACAAAACAAACAAGGACACGTTTTTTTTAATCTCCCATCATCTCCACACCCTGTTTTATACCGTCTCTCTCTTCCTGTCGCTCACAAACTCTTCTGCTCATTCTCACAGTCTCTAAGAGAGGAAGATCTGGTTGTTTCCGTCTTGTAAGAGAACACTATTCCCATGACCATAGATTCACCACTATTTATAGACAGCCATGAGCCATCATAAAAAATGCCTCGCTCGCTCCCGCGTACTGCATGCGGCCCGAGGTCGCTATAGCAACAGGGTTAGACACGAATCAGCTGTCTCTCTCAGAGTCCCACACCGCTGACGGGGACCGACCTTTCCAGAAGAAACTGAAAGCCAGAATACAATATTATAATACTCATTTTGGTAGAAGAGGCAGAACGTAACAGAGCATTGAAGAGCTAGAACCAACAAAAAAACTCTGTAAATATACAGTGACAAGACCTCTGGCGTACAGGCTCATCTGACCTGAAGGGCAGCGTTTCTCAAACAAAAGGCCCACAGGATGACCTAAAGATAACTTTAATACAATATAATAAGAAACCGTAGAGACTACTATTACACAAGTGAACCCGCACACAGTAAAAAATGGTGTGATTCAACAAAACTTTTACACCTGTTGTCGTCCAGATTTGTGTCGTGTTACTTGTTATCTTGCAGACACATCAGCAACAATGTGACGTCATTGTGACATCTCAAAAGAGGAAATGCAATGGGATTTAAGTCTAAAAAAATGTAAAACTGCCGTGAAAAATAAAACCTGTTAACATGTAAATCTGCTCTCGTCGTACACATGTAACAGGAGGGCTCAGACGTCAAAGTGGGTTGATTTCATTTTACGCTTGTATCTCCTCACCTCTTACACTCGGGGGTGATAAATAACTCTACCTGTGATGAACAAGAGGTCAAATGTCAAACTGGGTCAGGTCCTGCTGACCTGTAAAGAGCCATGTGTGTGCAAGAAGGAATGCAAGCGGCCCACAAACAAACAAACAAACAAGCAAACAAACAAACATGTTCACTTCAGATGGATTAGTGACAACAGCATGACAACAAACTATAGGATTATGGAAGAAGAGATTTTAGGAAGCGAGTAAAATTAAGACGTGCAAATACAGTATGTGCACGTAAACACCAAACCAAGTTTGTGCGAGAGAGAAGAACAGACGGACAAAGAAGGCAGTATTTCTTTGTGCTAAACACAGGAACGAAAACAACCAATGAGAAGCAGATGTAAGTACGATGACACAGCCGGTCCAGAGAATCAAAATAAGTTACAGATCGAGTGACTGGTAGTAGCTTTGGGGAGAACAAAGCACTGGGTTGGATGGATGAGGAGGTGGTGCTGGTGGTGGCAGAAACTTTGCGGCCCTCGGATGGAAGCACATCACATTTTGCCAAACTCAACAGCGTCCTATTCATCCAAGAACATCAGCTTACAGTTCCACTATGGACCTAACCATTCCTCTTCGTTTTGTCACACAAACATCCATTATCCAGGAAGAGACAGGTTAAAAGACACAGAAAAGACGATGCGGTGTGTCTTATGTAACGTTCAGCCTATCAAAACCTGAGGACCCCCAGGGTGACACACAATGGCAATAAATGCCTTGACTAATTCTCATCCAAGTGTGTCTTGAATGTAATGTCTATTAGACTCTTATCCTGTTCCAGCTTCAGACTGATGTCATCTAATATTCCAACAGACCTCTGCCAGAAAGTCATGTCGAACAAGCACATGAGTGAAAGGTTACGTGGTGATGAGAACGTCATTAATTTTCATTCCCAGAAACACATGGGCAAACTTGGTGCTCCAGATAAATGTATTTGACATCAGGAAACTCGAACGGAACTCTAAAAATGCGTAAATCCAAACCCGAGCCGCCCCTTTAAGAGAGAACGTTTAAAAAAAGCAGCCACAGAAAAAGAAATGTGTTTTTACAGCTGCGTCTGTTCTTCTATTCCTGGAGAAGAAAGAAAGAGGAGCAAAGATCTGGTGTGATGGAAGAACAGAACAACAGCGTAAACACACGACAGAAAGAGAACAGAGACAACGATGAACGATCATAGACCTTGACTGACTTTAGTAGTTGAATTGATTGTTGTTGGACGACTGTAAACTTGCTTTCACTAAGAGACTAAAAGTTCTACATGAAGCTCAGGTGACCTCACCAAACAACATCGCTCCTGCTTGCCAAACAAAGACTGAAAAGACATAATGCATTTAGAAAGATAACTCCTAAATGACATCCCAACATCATCAAACATGAACTCAAAATGTTTCTTTCAAGAGTTCAAGGGATAGTTCACCCAAAACCATTTATTCATGTAGTTCAAAACATATTTTTGACTATCTCTTTAGCGTAAGACTAAAGGAGATATTTTGAGAAATGTGTCGGTGGTTTTGTGTTCATACAATGTCAGTCAGTGTACTCTGTTCTGCAGAAAGTCAAAAAGGTTTGAAATGAAACAAGGGTGAATAAATGATGGGAATGAAACTCTCTTTTTAAGTTTCTCTATAAGATATAAAAAAGCAACTTGAAATATTCCTCTGAAATGCGACAGAGAACAGACACATACAAACAAACCCCGGGTTTTATTACCTATTCTAGCAATACTTCTTATTCACAGGAGGTCAATCGGACATAATGGCAGGATTTAGGCAGTGTCCCGCAGCAGTCATCTCTGCCCATCTTTTTCTCTCTGAGCGGAACATTCCTGGATTCCGACCGCCTGCCCTACTGTTTCCTCTCCAGCGTTCCTGCATCATTACCATTATCCCAATTATCATTAGAGGGGTAATTAGGGCTATTATGATTGATGAGGGCTGATCTGTGGGTCTCGCTGAAGACGTGGGACACCGAGAGTCCAGCCAGAGGACAGCCGGCTCACCTCGTCAACAAGGACACGCACACAAACGTTTAAATGCGCCAGCGCGTATAAACTTCGCATGACAACCTCCTCCAGCTGTTTAGAAGAGAAGCCTGTCGGGAACACGGCAAGGTCATATTTCACAAAGTCAAAGAGTAGAATTAAGAAGAAACAATGTGCCGGGAAGTAACATTTTACGAGTTTTTGCATACCAGCGCAACTTCTATTGAGGGGGGGCGAGAGCGAAGATTTTTTACTGCTTGTCCAATTTACTTAACTAACTTAAGTTAAATCGACACAACTTTTGTCAAATTTGTTCACAACACGATTTTTTATGTTTAGTCATATTAGTGAATCCATTCATGTTGGGACAACATAAAGGAGTTCTGTTGTGTTAATATACAATTAAAAAAAAATATATATATACAGAGGACTTTTATTTCCCATGATGCTTTGCGTACGACTGCATTTTGAGATTTATTTTCTTAAATTAGTGTTCTTTTATGCATATTTGTAAAAAGAAACACTTGTTATTGTTTAATGCTCATTTTTCTTCAAGGTTTTGAAGAGTTTGTTTTATTTTTGAGTTTTGTGGCTACCATTTTTCAGAAAAGCGTTGCCTTTGGTTAGGTCATGGGCGGTTAGATTTTTTTCTTTCAACTTCAGTTGAGTTCTCTTAACTCCATATCTTCTAATTGAAGACCAATGTCAGTTTTGTCTGATTATTAAGAAAAAATAATTAAATTAAGAAAAATCTTAAATGCCTTCATTGAATGAACTATTCCAGAATTGTTTTTTTATATTGGAAATGTAAAATATACATTTAGCATTATTGAACTTCATCAAGTAAATGATTTAAAACAAAAACAAGACTCTTAATCTGATTCATCTGAACAACATTGCATTAACTTTATGTAAGTACCTTAAGTTTTCTGAAATAGATTATGTCACTTAAATTCAACGAAATCCATTAATGTGGAACCTGTTGACATAAAACAGTTAATGAAGTTGAACATGTAATGTTTTTGAGTGTCTATTGCACTGATGATAATTTTAGATAAAAAAGAAAATGTATCCTGCCATGAACCTACAGGATGGGGACATGGCTCTGACCCAGTCTCTGCTATCCTCCGCCGAGCTCTCAATGGTTTACATGTCTGATTTAGAAATATTCTACTTGCGTTCTTTGTCTATCTTAAGGTTTTCATACGAGAGAAGGAGCCTGAAAAAGCAGAAACAAGCCAGATGCTATTTTAGGTCTGTCAAACTTCACTCGTATAGCAGACTGCGCACATTCAGTTCCGGACCACCTGTAATACGACTGGAAACCCAAACACACAATTATACCACGGTAACATTAACTGTTGCAGAAGTGTGACATGAGCGTCCTATCGTTCCCAACGGCTCCAAGCGTGTGACGTTATTCTTCAGTCACTCAGGCTATTATAGTTGGCTGAAAGTGTAAACGCTGTGTAAAAAACGCTGGTGTAAGAGCGGCTAATTTGGGGTTGCCATGAAACTACAGCCTGACTGTGATGCTATTATTACAAACATTTAAAAGAACACAAGGCAAGTACACATAAAACGAGACACTAAAATGACTAACGCTATTAAATATAAGTAAATTAACTAAACTTTAAGTAACTTTATCTGAAATAAAAAACAAATAGAACTTAAAAAGGACTTTTAAAAAGTCAACAAATTAAAAAGTGTTGAAAGCGCACAACAAAATAGTTCAAAATGAACTCAAAGTAATGTGAAACCCACATTATCTCAAAACGTAAAGGCTAAAAAAATCCAGGCTAAATGTAATGATGCCAACCAAAAACAGAACCTGCCTGAGTTTTAGTTCCAACTTTGAGGCCATTGAGGTCATGTTCCAGAACTTTCTTCCTGGAGGTTGGACCCGGACTCTCGTAGTCCTTCCTGCTATCCCCACGGAGATGTGAAGCCCTCCCAAACCGCCGCAGTGACGCCATTAAAGACAAACAAAGAGCAAAAGAGAACGAGCGCGGAAGTCTCGATCCGTCTCCCCGAGACCGGCACACATTCTACCAGTTTGATCTCGAGTTGTGCCCATGTTGTGCTGCCAACTCCGAGTCAGTACTCATGTGCGTGTGTCAATGAGCGAGGGACCGCTGATCCGGTGCGCCCACACGCTAAAGGCCCAGCGGCCTACACGCTCAACTATCCCGCGACCCGCTACAGAACACGCATTGTCCGAGGTACAGCAAGTGGGCTCGGACGCCAATGAAAAAAAAGCTGGAATGGTTTCATTGTGCTAGGTTTCATATACAAGCCAATGCAACAACAGACACCGTGTCAATTCGCTAAAACGTCGTTCTGTTTCCACAGATTCAGTGAAAGACGGAACTTCTACGCTGCCCAGACTTATGGAGAACACAGATCTACAGAGAAAGAGAATGAAATATGGAGGTCTAACCCACATCAGACAGACACCAGAGCCATTCTGGGCTTCTAAAGAAGGAATGACACCACATTAAAGCAAATATAGCCGAAAGAAATGCACAGAAATGTTCAAACGTTTTTTTAACTAAGCCGGACAAACGTTTAAATAATGTTTTTGCAACCACACGTCATACTTGCACAGGTCAAATGAAATATTATGGAAACTGGGCTATTTTAAGGGCATAAGCCAACAGAAGAGCGTGGTACCATCACATGTGGGGCTCTAAACCTTTCTTAAAACCACAAGTTGTCCTTGTCCATTTTGGAGATGGTCACATTAAAGGGATACTTCGCCCAAAAATGAAAATTCTGTCATCGTTTACTCACCTTCGAGTTGTTCCAAATTTGTATAAATTTCATTGTACTGATGAACACCGAGAAAGATATTTGGAAAAATGCTTATAACCAGACAGAATGTTTATTTTTGGGTGAATTATCACTTTATTGTGCCATAGTATACCATGCACATTTTCTGTTTATCTAACAGGCGACAAGATGCTTAAACATAAATACATGCTTATTCATTCGTGCTTTTTCATACATGCGTTTTTCTATTCCTGCAACTATTCATCTACTTTTCATGATTTGAGCCTCAATGGTAAATCTGTAAAATATGAGAAACGTACATGGAAAATAAACAAATCAACAGACAAACACGCTGGAGCTATGCCAGATGTACCATGGGAAAGAGTGAACTGCATGAGATTCTGCGACCCTGTTCTCATACTGCGGTCTGGAGATCAGTCCGGCCTCCTCTGAAACGGAAAACAACAACAACCTTCTGCCATTCGTCTTCTATTCATGCTATAACACTTTTCGGTATACACCTCCCCGCTCCTTTGAAGTTCCTCTGGCAAGACGTTGGCTTGAGTTGGCCGCGTTCTTGTTTTAATAATGCAGGATTGGAGCAATGAGTGATTGTTCTGTAAGACGCGTCAACATGTGTGATGTCATTTGCATTTTATTCTTAATAATGGAGCGGCGAGAAAATGAGAATGTGCAGAGCCGTAGGCGGTCCTGTCAGCAAAATATACATCTGAACAACAAAAACACACCGCGGATATTCAAAATCTGTCAAGCTGAGCGGCCGCGTGCGGAAAAACAGACATTTGAGCTAAACTCATTAAAGAGAGAGAGACAGAAAGAAAGAACGAGTGAAAGACAGAAAGGGAAAAAAGAGAGATGGTGTTTTGAAATGTCAGCATCACAATTTTGAAACTTTATGGCATTATATATAGAAATGTATGGAACGTTAATGCTTAAGACAGAAACAATAAGGTGGGACATAATGTAGGGTGGGGGCTTATTTTATCCATCTGGACTATTTCTCTTGCTCATATATATATACTGTATATTTAAGGACATAAATAATCCCTTAAATTATAGGGCTTGTTGAGAAGGCGTGTTGTTATTTAAGACATCAGACTTTTACCTGACATACGATAAAAAAACACCACAGACATATTAAAGAAAGAACAGGATCATATCAAAACCTAGAGGACACTTACGTTAAAAAAATCTAATAATGCCCTAACAAGCGCTCAAAATACGACAAATTAAGAAATGATACGACAGATTCACACACGTTACAGATTCAGAGCTGGATGATTCATTTATCTGCCTGCACACGTTAACAACATGCCAAACCACATGGATTTTCACAACATCCATTACACAAGAAAAGGCTCTAATTCTACAGAAACATGAATCGGTCTTATCTCTGCCTCACTAGAAGTTACTTTGAAAAACGTGTCAACCAAACGTCAACTGACAGCGCAGTGAGATGAGACGATAAAAAAATGCTTTTGGGAGCAGAAACTAAACTGATCACGTAAGAAAACGTAATGATGGATAAAGACAGAGATGAAGATGCTGGATGGTTAGATACAGCCAGTGAACTCTCATACCCACAGACCCTCCACACAACAATCTCACATCACTTTAACAATTTCCTCATTTTGGTGTGTTGAGATTTGATCACTGTAATGAATGCAATTCTCTAGTTTTACCCTGATAAAGCACACAAGTTGAACTAAAACTTCTCATGTGCTGTGTGATAACTCGGCGGTGTTGTTATAAGACACTCATGCGGATAGACCACCAACACTATAACAAGACAAAAGCATTGAGTCAATTACAGGAAAACTGACAATAGGGGTTTAGAACAAGCCTCTGAAACACACGATGAGTAATACATGTATGATGCTTGTTTTACAAAGTACAAACACTGACTGTAGCCCAACATGTTTCAGACGCCCACAACAAACCCAAAGCTAATGGATAATATACAATATACATACACTACTGTTTAAAAGTTTAAGCTCACTTCTTATTTTTTCTAATAGTATCATCAATTGTAATGAAATAAATCAGAAATGTTATATTTGATCACCTTGAGTATAGTCATTCTTTATCTAGAATTTGCAGAAATGTTTTCTTTTCTCATTTTATCTGGCTTTTCCAAATATGCATTAAAAAAAATATTTTACGAATAAATACAATTTTAGGTTTGTATAAGATAAGAAGTATCTTTGCACTTTAGTCTTCTAAGCTAATATCAGATATGTAAGCGTATGTTGAACGGTAGCATCCATAATTAATCGTGTATTATGAAAGTTTAAGACTTCAAACCAGTAGTTTGATATCATTTCGTAGTCTGATTTAATTTCGTAAGGAGTTTATGAATGGGAAAATGGGAACAAGGTTATAGAAGTAAAATTGTATTTTGTTTAAAAACATTTTTTTATAAGTATTAACCCGAGTGCCAAGGTTGTAAATGCTTCTGTTAAATCTGAAGTGTGTTTTCAACGTAATTTTTACACATTCTTTACACAGTATACATAATTTGTAATGTGCCATGGATGAGTACATAATAGGTTTATAAAAAGGATGTTAATTGAATACAAAGTGAATCTTAGTTCTTAGCCCACAGAGCTGGTTGGTTTGGTTCTTTTTGAACTGCCTGTTAAGAAATGAACGAGAAAAATACTTCCAAAAGTCGCACACACGCGCAGGCAACTTTTGCCCTTTATTTTAAGAAAATGCAGAACACTGAAGAAATAAAATAAGATAATCACAGCAGGCTGTTCCTTTAAAAGCTGTTCCATAATGAATGTTCCTTTCTGTAGGGAAGCACATTATCTGTCCATTAGACCTGCTCATATGTGAGTCATCTCTCTCTCTCTCTCTCTCTCTCTCTCTTCAGACAGCTCAGGAGTCAGGGAACATTGTGAAGGGATGAAGTCATTCCTGTCGTTCTTCCAGAAATGAGATTCAGCCCTGATATCAGGTACACTGACAGAGCAAAAGATTAATGCAGGACAGCAGAGCGCCGTGAAGGGAAAGCGATACTTGCGTGTGAAAAAAAGAGAGAAAACAAAAGGAATGATTGGGAATCTGGTTGTTCCCTGTTGTTTTCTTTCAAACAGGCACCAGGAATGTGGCCTTCTTTCTCTTTCATATGAACGCTGCGCAGAAAGAGAGAGAGAGAAATCTCTTCCTTTTTTAATCTCTTCCTTTCTTCCTCATTTATACGTGCAAAAATATCATGAATGGTGTTTAATGGAGTGCTAATACTTTTCTAAGCATTCAGCATTTATTCATTTCCACATGAAGGACACAAAACAGGTACATGTGCTTTATATAAAACAAGAATAAACTTGGAAGTAAACGTACTGATGTTATATAAACATATACATTTTTTTTAATTAAGATACTGTACAAGAACTTGGGCAGCAAGATGACTTAAAGTTCACCCAAAAATGAAAATTCTGTCATCGTTTTCTCACCTCTTGTCATTGCAAACCTGTATGAGTTTCTTTCTTCCGTAGAACACAGAAGATATTTTGAAGTAAGTTGGTAAGCGAACAGGTCCGGGCCCCATTCACTTCTATAGTATGGACACAAAACCAATGCAAGTGAATGAGGGGCCAGTTGACAACATTCTTCAAAATATCTTCTTTCGTGTTCTGCGGAAGGAAAAAAGTCATACAAATTTAATTGTTTTGGGTGAACTGTCACTTGTTTCCATTTTAAAAAATGAATATTTTCTGAACCAACAGGCAGATCATATCCCCCTTGAATCGCATAGTATGTGTATTTTCCCTACTATGGCAGTAAATGGGGGATGAGATCTGTTTGGTTACTGACATTCTTCCAAATATCTTCCTTTGTGTTCAGAAGAACAAATCAATTTATAAAGGTATGGAACAATCTGAGAGTGACTAAATGACGAGAATTTTCATTTTTGGGTGATCTACCCCTTTAACAAAGTAAATATAGTCGGTCATATGGTCTGTAAAAAGTTAAATGATCATCACACAGGACGAGACGTCTTAAACACACCCAGACATTAAGACGTTACATAAGTGTCTGAGGAAACGTACAGCAGGAATGATGCCTGGTTAGAAGGTGCAGAGCAGACATGACTGTCCCTCCTCTGAGACCACCGTCCAAACGCAGGCAGACAGCAAACACATGTCCTCATCCTGACTGAGCCTTTAATCCCTGTGAAGATGCTGAGCAGCAGTAACGGACACAACAGCATCAAAGCACTGACAACGTGTGTGTGTCGTCTCACGCCTCGCCTGGCACTTCCAGATCACAGAAACACATTCCTGCTTCTGCAGATCATCAAGCATATTAGTAACCACAACAACTTCCTGTTTCTGTCCCTCAGCTTCCTGTCTGCACAGAATCACTCGGCAGTCCCGCTGATAAAGGAGCCAAGACAAACACAACACGCGAGCGCCAGTGTGTCAGGACATTCATGTACAAAAAAGTACAAAACTACCGTGAGCTGAAATAAAATGTATAATATATATAATAAATAAAAACAAACAAACAAACAAAAATGTATTTCATGTGTCATGCAAATTGCATTTACATTTGTGCAGTTAATACACAGAAATAGCACAACAAATCCACACAATTTCTCATGAAATCTATAAACTTTCTTGTTTTAACACGGTCACAGCTTTAGAGTTACATTTGTAAAAAAGCATCACATGACATTGTCTTTAAATGTTATTTGAGTTAACATGAGCGACACAATTGCTCTGTGTGATAAAATTGCTTGTCAGCAAATCCCATTCCATGAATAACCAAATTACAAGACATTTATCTGCCTAGCAACATAGTCCTAACAATATTGTTTAAAATAAAGTGCTTTTACAAACGAAAACCTTTGACCGTCACCTCCTCTGCCCTAGAAACGTTTCTGGTTACTTCAGCGTTGAGATATCTTTACAGGTTACCCACAAAGAGCTCAGGCTGGGCGTTTTCCTTCTGCTGCCTGTCCACATGTGTTTTTCCTTCAGTTTTTTTCTGTTTTTCTGGGGCGTGTGCATTGTTACTGATCCTCACAACCTCAGGGAATACTTAACTATCCCGTCACACACACACACATCACAGCCCCAGTAAAAACACCCTGTGTTTATGGTCTGAACCTCTCCAAGCCTCAATATTCATTAACCTACTGCTGCCGGACCCTCCTACCCCCCTCCTACCCCCCTCCTACCCCCCTCCCTCTCTCCTCCCTCCCTCTCTCCCTCCTCCCTCTCTCCTCCTCTCTCCCTCCCTCCCTCTCCCTCCCTCTCTCCCTCCTCTCTCTCTCTCCGTCTCTCCCTCGTCCTCTCTCTCTCGCCCTCTCTCTCTCTCCTCTCTCCGTCTCTCTCCCCCTCTCTCCGTCTCTCCGTCCTCTCTCTCTCGCCCTCTCTCTATCTTTCTCTCCGTCTCTCTCCCCCTCTCCCCCGTCTCGCCCTCTCTCTCTCGCCTCTCTCCTCTCCCGTCTCGCCCTCTCTCTCTCGCCTCTATCCTCTCTCTCGTCTCTCTCTCTTCTCTCTCCGTCTCTCTCCCGTCTCTCCCTCGTCCTCTCTCTCTCTCTTCCTCTCTCCGTCTCTCTCCCTCTCGCCTCTCTCTCCGCCTCTCTCCTCTCCCGTCTCGCCCTCTCTCTCTCGCCTCTATCCTCTCTCTATCTCGCCCTCTCTCTCTCTTCCTCTCTCCGTCTCTCTCCCCGTCTCTCCCTCGTCCTCTCTCTCTCTCTTCCTCTCTCCGTCTCTCTCCCCCTCTCCCCGTCTCTCCGTCTCGCCCTCTCTCTCTCGCCTCTCTCTATCTCGCCCTCTCTCTTCCTCTCTCTGTCTCTCTCGCCTCTCTCTCTATGTCTCCCTGTCTCTCTCTCGCCCCCTCTCTCTCGCCCTCTCCGTCTCTCCCCCTCTGTCCTCCTCTCTCTCCCCCCTCCCTCTCAGCTGAAGACTGAGCTCGGCTCACAGTCATTACCAGAGCCTCAACTTTACACAATGAATGTCATTACTGTGGTTGGTCATTAAACCATTACCAAAATGACAGAGAACTCTTACAAAGATAAAAAAAACTAGGACAGTTGGTGTTGACCGTTTGCTGTAAATTACTCTAAAGAACATGTCAAAGTATTTGGACACATGAATTACACTCGAAAAAGTATGAATGTGAGTGCATTCCTCCAAAAAAATAAACTATTATTTAATATAAATATTTAACATAATGAGATTTTAAAAACTAGCTAGTTTGTAAAATAAATTAAGAATAGACATACTGTTTGAAGCTTTGGGATTTTGGGGGGCTGGGAAATGGTATAAAACATGTCAACAGGTAATGTGCTGACCTGAGGTGAACACAGAACGAGAACAGCTGCACTTTTATATTCCTCCCTTATCTGACACACCCAATTTACCTCACGGATCGTTCCATAATCTCTCCGTTAAATATGAGAGACATCCAGAATGTGCAGCATCATAACTGACAACACCTGTGTGAACCTGACTTCATACATCCACTACACAAAAAAACCAAATCACAATATTGACAACAACTGCTTCAAAATCAACACAAAAACACAGATCATGTTAAGCTTGAGAAGAGTCTTTTTAAAAACAAAACCCACTTGCTTTCATATAATATTATTTAGTGCAAGTACAAGTTGAGCACATGCTTTCAGGGCTGCTGTATATGAATGGAATTTGTGGAAGGATTTGGACACTGTAAGTCAGAAAAAGCTACACAGAGGTGAGGTCATAAAGAAAGTATTAAGCTCTGGAAAGATGCCTGAAGCCAGAAGATTAAGAGGAAGAACGTTTAGCCTTATTTAAGCTTTGTGTGTGTGTTGTTTTTATATCCCGGTGGGGACCTAAACCTGAATACTGTACACAGCCACTCATGGGGACTCGTGTCACCGTGGGGACCAAAATTGAGACCCTCATGGGCAAAAAAACTGTTTTTCATTTAACTCTAAAAATGAACAAGTTTTCTATGATCTTTAGGTTTAGGGGATAAAATATACAGTGTGTACACTGTAAATATCATTACACCTATGGACTGTCCCCACGAATAATACATATTTATGATAATACACCAGACATGTGTGTGTGTGTGTCCAAGCTGGTCTCCAAGCTGACTGACAAGGCCAAGCAAACATTTTCCCCACTGCAAGTTTCATAATGACCATCACAAGAAAGAAGAGAATTAAAAAAGAAAAGAGAGGAATGTGGGTCCTGTAAGCCAACACGCTGTCATTCATACAAACTCATCTTATATAATCAGCCAATACCAAGCATCAGCTCCGAACAGCTCTGAGTGAAGCACAATATTGAAAGAAAAGCTGGCACAGATGAAATCCTATGAAAATACAACACCATAAAAGGTGGACGGAGAGAACTATGACCAACCCCAGTGTCTGAGACGGAGTGCCTACCAAAAACCAATCCATTACTTTGTAAAACATCACAGCACTTGGACACACACTGCACCACCACCACCAACACCAAGCACAACACTCTTAAATATAGACATTTCTGAATGGTATTTGTACTTAAGGTCAGGCTGGTAACAGAAGAAGCTATTTTTAAACACTAATTCAAGAACGTCGTATGTTTCACACAACGGATAAACCATTGAGCATAAATAGACAAGATGAAGCATTGCCTTCAAAATACGCCAGTTAAGAATGCCAGAACATTTCAACTTTTTATAGCGGAAAGTATTCAAAGGAACTTATGCAGGACGCACACACACAACCCAGGCACTCGACTAAAAGACGGGTAAGGGAAGGTAAAGAAAAACAGCATGAAGCAGAACCTGTTGAGGGTAAATGTCTTTCATATTTCCTAGAAGCATCATTCAGTTCTGCTTATTCCATCTTGTTCAGACAAAAACCAAATGTCATGAGCTGTAAATTCAGATGCACTAGAACAGGAATCAACACATCAAACGTACAAATTAAGACATGATTCTACACACACACACAGTCTGACGGCCTTGAAACACTCATCCAAGTTCTCTTCAGAGTGATTTATCCGTTTTATCCTTCATCTAACTCTGGCCAGCACACCAACATGGAGGTTTAGAATAAAAATCTAAAAACAACTTCACGAAAAAGATCGCTTCACTCACAAGCTACAGACTTCAATTACTGGACCACACTTGGAGTAGTAAGATAACATTACAAAACCGATTTTAACGTAATTGGAAACATTACTTCCAAGCCTTCAGAAACACACTTGAAAGCACATGCACCATGACTCACCATCAACAACACTGATTCAGACAAACGCCTTAAAATAAAGATATCACTCACCACCCTTGGTTTGGTCTTCAAAGGAGCAGTGGCAAGTTCCTCGCTGGACTTCCTGTCTAGCTTTGACTCAGCACCGTTGGTAGGAGCTGAAGGTGTAGACGTAGCGCCCTCGGGTATAACCTCAACGGTGGCTGCGGGGGTCTCCATTGGAACCTCAGGAGAGTTTGGAGCCAAGATGTGTGGCTCAGTGACGTCCGCTAATGATGGGGCGTCCTCCCCCTGGACTACCTTGCGGGCAGGTGAAGACTCTGGGACGTGGCTAGACCTCTGGTGGTCCTCAGAGAGTTTTGAAGAATCTATTGGCAAAAATGTGGGCGGTTCACTGGCATGACGGACATGTTTGGATCTGACCTTTAAGACTGGAAGCTGGGGAAGGATGGGGGAGGTATCTGGGCGTTCAGAAGACGGTTCCTCACTCTGTTCCTCCAGTTGATCACTGTCATCACAAGACGCCTGGTGGGTAAAGCAGTTAGAGCGTTTCTTGCTTCTACGACTCATGCGAGGAGACAAAACATGAGCTAGCTTGGGGTCAAAGGGAAAGACGGGCTCGTCCGTCACTTTTGCTTCTCCGTTTTGCCCAAGGTGGGAGGGTAAAACGTGCTCCGATTGGGAACGAGGCCTCTTGGGGGAACAACAAAGCTGTCGTTCGCTACCGAGTTCCCATAGCTCGTCTCTTTGCTCAGATAAGATGGGCTCACTGCTGGAAGGTGGAATGGGTTGTTCTAATTCGCAAATAGCCTCGCTGGGATGTCTCTGTAATTCCGTGGCTGTATCTGCCAGCTCCCCACGTCTGCTGGGATCGCTAAAGCTCTTCTTCTTCACCGCCTTGCCGTTGGCTTTCTCATCGATGAGGTTGTCCATCGCGCCGGGCTCGCACACAATGCTTTGAATCACCGTGCTGTAATCTCGCAGGCTGTCGCTACAAACAGAGAGGTCACTGCCAGCACTACACGTGTGTTCAGAAAGGTCTGCAGCCGAAGACTGCATGCAACCGCTCACCTTCGAGTTTAAAGAGAGGGAACCCAGCAGGTTGCTGTCCATGGAGAAGTTCTTTCCGCCGTCCTCCGCGATCGAACGCCGTCTGTGAGGCATGGGATCGCTCAGCGAGCGGTATGCAGATTCACCATTTGACTCTCCGTTGCTGCCATTGCTGGAGTCCGAGCCGTTGTTACCAGCTGAGGAGAATTTTCTTCGCCTGCGAATAGCGCTGGGAGTTGAAGGAGCCTCTGAGGCCCCCTGGTTTACATTTTTACTGCTGCTTGTGTCTCCTCCTATGGCTACTCCCTCATACTCTGTCCTAACAGAGAGAAGCTGAGATGAGAGAGATTCATCTGGTGTTGTAACAGGCATCTGCTGCTCATACAACCCTGACTGATTCCAAACGGTGAGGGTCTGCCCTAGCAAATCTTTACTAATGGATAACCCTCCATATGAGCCAACCTCTGGCTCTGTGACAATTCCTTCATCTGTCAGGCTAGATTCATGACCAGAAAGTTCATCCAATGACTTATCACAGAACACATTTTCCTCTGAATTTCCCTTCTGTAAACATTTTCCACTTTCTCTGTCAGCCTCTCCTTCCTCACACCCTGTAAAACCAGCAAGAATCCTCTCCTCCCGCTTTGCCTCATCTTCCTTTTCACTACCTTCTTTAGCATCATTGTTTTTTCTCCTGAAACTTTCTTCCTCAAAATCGTCCTCATCCTTACTTTCACCCATCTGACAGATGTCCCTTATTACCTGTCTGGCTTCCTGCACATAGCGGTCTTGTAGAGGGGTTGGCATTGGCTCCTCGTAACCATAAGCACTCCTGCAGTCATCGCTCTCCACCTCCCTGTCAGAAACCACCACCCGCTCTGCACTACCTTCACAGTCTAGCCGCTGCTCGGAGGAACTCCTCAAACCTGGCCCGCTTCCATAACAACGCTGCACTACAGGCTTCTCAGAATAGGTGAAAGACTTGGCCCTTCTCAAAGTAGCAGTGAGGTCCTTCAGGGAGGGCCGTCCAGGGTGCGGCCGATGCGTCTTGGAGCCCATTCGTTGCACTGTTGTGCTCTGACCAACCTGAAACACAGAGTTCAGACCTCCCTCGTCACCGTGCCCTTTCTTCCTCATTCTTAACTCTGATAGATCTGTCTTAAGGTAGCTGAGAAGCGACAGAGTTTCTGAGGAAATATCAGGGTTTGACATAGAGATCCTGTTCTTGTCTTTAACATCGTTTAAAGAATGGTGAAGTACCTTGTTTTCTTTACACTCTGCTGGACTGAAGCTGGGTACCAGTCTGGGACGAACACGAACTGGGGAATGGGAAAAGTTGTCTCCGTGGCCAAAACTGGGTGAGCGGTACATGGTGGCATTCCCATGGTATGTTTTACTCTGAACAGTTGATGACGCCGTGCCGAAGACGTGGGAGCTGGCTGGTTGATCTTCTTCCTTCAATGTCTCTGAGCTGGAATACCTGCTACAACTTCTCGACCCCAGTGGACTGGATGTAAATGAGGGTATGGTGACCTTTGACACCCGTGACACCTGTGGGACAGGGCTGCCTACAACTGGTCCCTCAAAAGTCCTATATAGATGCCTAAAGTTTTCCTTAGAAACACGTGAACCGAGAGATGAGGTACCACGTGTCCATGGCAGCCCCGTAAAGCATCCTCTAGACCGCAGGCCCTCAATCCCACGTCCGGCCGGCCCAGAATCAGAGCTCTCTAAGTGTTCCATCCTTACAGGCTGGTCGTCGCTGTCGTCCGACACCTCATTATCCCTACTGCAGCTACTTTTCTTCTTTTTCCTTAGTGAGCGACGTCTCACGTCCCTGTTGTGGTGAGCTAGCGTTGCAGGACTGTCCTCCTCACTGCCTGAAGACCTCCCCCTCACCTTAGCCTGGGAGCCATGCTTGTTTAGGAGGAATTGTGTGCCGAGTGTCCTTGCACTCAACTCCTCGTCCTCTTCTCCAGAGCTCAGTCTTCCCCGGGTGCCGGCTAGCTCCACGGAGGGGCCCGTCTGTGGTTTGGTGGAGTTATGCGAGGAATGCAAGCTATCCGGTGGCTGCGGCTGCTCTTCCCTCTGTCTATGCCCCTGCAGCTGCCAACGGTGAGCAAACGAGCGAGACCTGAGGGGTGAGACGCTGGTTCTGCTGCGGGGAGGGGGTGCCGGTGGAGAAGACTGGAGGTCACTGCAACAATTATTCTGTGGGGGATCACAAATCGACTCACAGGAATGGCTTTCAACACATGAAGTTTGATATCTGTTGCAATTTGGGGTGGAATTGTCTACATACAGTGCAGCGTTTTCATTATCAGACCTGCTTGTTTCATGGCAGGGCCTAGCTGGATGGTGTGAGTCAGTTTTGTCTGAGGCTGAGCTACCGTATTCAGCAATGAAAGAATGTTGGAGGTGTTGACAGGCAGATTTCAAGTCATCAGCATCAGACGTCGACCTGTGTTGCTTTCTGCGTCCATCCCCAAAAAGTTCTCTAATCTTAGTAACACTTGGCCAGTTTGCAGCAATGTGAATGGTCTCTCCATATGAAGGGTGATAGCGACGAGAAGATTTACACGTTGGGCTCCCTGAGACAAAAACAAAACGTTGTTTTAAAAATGGCCTTGTCATTTCTTTACATTGTTCAAATAAAAAACGGTGAATTTAATCAGAACTCATGGCAATACCCACCACAATATACATTTTATAGGGATTATTTACAGGTCAGACAACTAAACGTTTACAAACCAGCACACAATCACTGACAATCTGATTACATAAGTTCTCTTACCTGTTCTGGTGCCAGCCCCAGTGTTTCGAACTCCTCTGTCCGAATCAGAGCCTGACACAGACTCTTGGGTCGAACTGTATTGGTTACTATCCTTGAGTTTCTCGATCCCAAACTCCAAAATCTCCTTGGACGAGCAGCTGTCGTCCAAAAACGATTCCTCGCTACTTTTAACAACTAAACTGGAGCTTTTAACGTTTCCATTGTTGCTCTGCGTCCCCGCGTTTGAAACGAACTTTTCGGAAAGCTCGCGAACAGACAGAGAGGTCGCATGGGAGCTTCTCTTTAGATCTGAGCCCGGAGGATTGGACGCTGAGATTTTGGAAACTTTTCTGGATAGAGTAACAGCGCGCGTCGCCTGTGAGGGCTGAGCGCTGCGCTCTGCGGCGTCTGGGGGAAGGGCACCGCGCCTCTCCAAATCCTCTCCAAACGATCTGCGCTTCGCTTTCCAGCTTTCCAGTTTTTTTAAAGAAACGCTCCTGTAAACCGGAGCTTTCCTCTCCATCTCTCTTTCAGCCATGGCGTTGCCTGTCCTCCCAGTTATTACTCTTCCCTTTTCAGTTCATTGATAAATTGTCCACACTTTTTTCCTCCGTTGCTTTACCCCGTAGAAAAAAATCTTACAATGCACCCATTTAACCACAAAACTTGCCTGGCGGTGTTGCCCGGGGGAGACAAAAACAAGAACAGCAGAGCATGAGATTGTTTACGAAAACAAATGAATGTACTTCCAAACGTATTTCGCTCTCCTGGTTTCCATCCGTGCGTTTAGAACGAGCTCAAAGTTGGAGCAGGAAAATCCCAAGCGTTTCAACTCTGCACGAACTCCAGCAAAGTTTGAATGATGTACATTTTCCAAAGTAAATCCCATTTCTTCGGCCGACAGTCTCTTTTCGAGCGCATCCTTTATTCACAGCGTTAACTCAATGCGCTGAAGCTTATTTTGATACAATTGTGCGTTTCCGAAACTTTTGGCTTGTTACATGCAGATAGCTGCTTTGTTTGAGGGCGGGGCTAAAACATGGGGTCGGGGGTTAGAGAGAGAGACCCCTGGGAAATATGTGGGGCAATCAAGCTTTTCCTCTTTCTGATGTGAGAGAGCAGATTGCAGAAGGCAGTTTGTGAACGCACAGTGGAAAATGTTCGGACAAATGGTGGTCTTTAGTTTTCATTGATAATGTTTGGGTATACTCAGAGGAGATGAAGTTGTTGTTACTGTTTCGTATAGTTATTGTCTAGTGTAATCCTCACAGTTGTTTAATGTGCTCAGTCTTTGTACAGAAAAGGTTTTCAGTTCTTTGTTTCAAAGATTTTCCCTTTTTCTAGTCAAACCTTAAGTTGCGCGAGTGTATAGCGGACTCTAGCGGTCACAGTGAAGATTTTATTAACCGAGGACAGTCCTAACTTTAATTTGCCTTGTTTATAAAAAATGTGTTTCTTTTATTCTACTACTTAAAGAAAAGTCACTGGGATTTACTTTAAAAATCCATTTTCAAAATGCAAAATTAATTGCTTTCGTAGAATTATTATATTTATATGGATCTGTATTTATCTGGTTGTGAATACAAACACTGAACAAAAAGGAGACAGATTAGTATTAGTTTATTGTTTTGACAAAAAACAACTCTAGAGAAAAAACACACAAATGAATCGGACGAATTATGTTGTCACATTTAATAAAAGAACAAAATGTATTTCACTATTCTTTAAAAACAATAATTCACACTTAACTCTGACTTGATTATGTTTGCTTCATATGATGGAAACATATACATTGAAATAATACACATTGTGAAAAGCACTATACAAATGTGAAAACGGAATATTAATATTTACACAGACATTAATTGTGAAGACATTTTCTTTGGCGAGTAACTTACACACATTTATTTACCAGTATGTTGTGTACACAATGCTTCGGTACAGACATACATGTTTTCTTCATTATAAAGTTTTGCCGTATATATAATTTATATGTATATTTATCTTTTACCAAACATTTCCATGAAATATTTACACTAAAGCAGTTTCATAAAAAAATGGGCAGAGCGCGCCCCCTAGTGGCAGACAGAGTTTATTGAATTTGAGATACAGAAACTGCATGTGTTGAACTGAACCCAACTCCAACCTTCAGTAGAGCAAAGTTAATTTATTCTAAGCTAAACAAAATGACACAAACATGACACTGGACGAATAAAATAAACATATATACATTCACAGTACTAGAAGCCCAGTGTTTTCTACTCAAATGCAGCTCTTTCCTGATTAATAGACACACATTTATCAAAGCCATTTGTACACCTAACTTTTGTTTAACAGCTCTTGTAGTTTTGATCGTTGTTAAGCTTAAAAGTAAAATATTTCAACTGTAATGAAGTTTACACATTTAAATAGATGAACAGATCAATCGCACAGACACAAGCTTTGCATTTCTCTGAATCAGACACTCAACATGTGTCACTAATAAAATGACATATATACAAGACATCAAGTCATATGCGGGACTAATGTAGATCATGTGCTGCAGACGTGACAGTCCTGTGTTACACAGATGATGCTATTGTTCCATTAAAAATCATTCAGAACACTTATCACATTTTACGCATATTTTTTATTAGTCAAGCTATTGTTGTTATTTTCTCTTTTTATAACTAACACTGAAAGTCAGCTGTTACTGTGTGTCAAACATACGTGCACAGACCTGCTGATGTTAGGTGAGATCTCTCATAATCATCGTCCACTTTTCTTTTATTCACAAGGTATAAAACCCTTAATATGTGTGTGACTTTGTGGAATAATCTGCCCGCTGCTACAAGATCTGCAGATTCTGTTTCCATCTTTAAGAATGGGCTGAAAACACATAAGTCTTCCGTCAGCACCTGGCCGATCACTTCTAACTTCTATTTCTTTTCTATCCTTAAAAGAAAACCTTATTGTGGTAGGCTATATGAGACACTTATGCTTTTTGTTGTCCTTATGTTGTTCCAATTGCTTCTATTGTTTACCTCCTTTGTAAGTCGCTTTGGATAAAAGCGTCAATGACTAAATGTAAATGCAATGACTCAAAAGTCACAGTTCTTCAGTCATAATGAAATCTTCACAGGATACATCACTTCATAACCGACAAAACCTTCACGGTGTGTTAGTGTAATATTCCATCACAGCACGTATACTGTGTTTATGATCATAATTCTGATTCAGAAGACCAAGCAATCATCTTGACAAATGGTCTTTCAGTGAAGTGATCTTGAGCAATAAAGTCCGTGTACTGCGTCTGTACTTGGGCTGGGTGAAGTAAAACAAAATAGGATCCAGTACACTGTTCATACTGGCAAAGGGTCTGGTGCTTTTGTAGACCACCGACAGTAAGTTCCTCAGTTCGCAGGACGCCGTGGGAAACGTCCGCACCAATAGGTAGAGCGTTTTGGTCACGTGGAACGGCAAAAAGCTGATGGCAAACACCAACATCACGATGATTATCATCCTAACGGCTTTAGTCTTTTTCTCCACGCGGGAGTGTCCTCTGGCCTCGCCGGGCCGGCAAAGAACCTTCGCCATTTTACAGTAGAGCACCAGGATGACCAGGAACGGCAAGATGAAGCCCACGCAGGTCATGGCGATGCCGTACGGGAAATATTCCGGAGCGCGCTCGGGGACGCTCAGGTCGTAGCACACGGTGCGGTTGCGCTGGACGCCCGTCGCGGCGAACTCGAACGTAGGAGCGCAGAGCACCACCACGGACCCCCAGACGCACGCGCAAATGATCCAGGCGAGCCTGCGCCCGCCTCTTTTGGGCCACGGAGTCATCGGGTGGCATATTCCCAGGTAACGCTGGACGCTGATGCAGGTGAGAAAGAAGATGCTGCCGTGCAGGTTGCTGTAGAACTGAAAGCGAACCATGCGGCAGGCGAGGTCGCCAAAAGGCCAGTAGTCTCTGCTGGCGTAGTTGTAGACGAGGAGCGGAAGCGAGCAGACGTACAGAAAGTCCGCCACCGCCAAGTTCAGCATGTAGATCTTAGTGCGCGTGAGCGCGCGCCGAGATGCGCAGAATGATGATGAAGTTGAGCGGCAGCCCGAAGATGAAGACCAGACTGTAGACGCATGGGAGGAGATAACGCTTGAAGTCCTCGTTGTAGGTGCAGGAGGGCAGAGCGGAGCTGGAAAGGTTGGACGCCATCTCAACAGCTTGCCTCACATTCTGACAAGAGAAGAATAAAACATATTGTTTGATTGGAAAGATTCATCAAATGTACTGTGTTATGGCATCGTTATTTCATTTATCACTGTTATTGGTGGTTGTATTAGACGTTTTCTGAATACTCTTACCCTGTGGGTGTTGCGCAATAACATCTTTTTGTTCGGATTAAAGGAACTTTTAACGAAACGTTTTTGTAGTGAAAATACGTTCTTCATACAATGGAAAAGTAGGCCAAGAATGGATCTTTTTAGAAACATTGACTGAAAGGTTTTTTGGGGAATCAAAAATGCTCTTCTATGCAATACTGCAAATAACCTTTTATGTTTATTTGTTATATTATATTTTTGAACTGAGAGTCAAAACTCTGCCTTCCTGTAGTCTTTTTCTGTATATATTCTTATTCTTATATGTATAAAACATATTCATGTAGTCCAAGTAAAGGACGCAAATAACAGCTAGTTTATCCAAACCTAATAATAGTGAAAAACATTCAATAACATCCAGTGATTTATGCAGGCAGTGAGATCATTTTCTCATGAGTCAATGGGCAAGTTTATTCATTCCACCTTAAGTAAAAGGACTCTGGCATTGAACGGACAGATGAAAGATCATTTAGAAGTTAATGAGGAGTGTGTGAATCAGCAGCAAGCATTTATTCATGATATTCTTGGCTAGACTCTTGTTGAATGGTGCTAAAACTGTACTAAAATAATGAAAAAATGGTGTGTTTTATATTTGAATTTAGTACCTAGATGTGCCTGAATAGGTCTTTCAGAAATTTGAGAGAATTTTTTGTGAACTATTCCTTTAATGCTTCACTCCAGGCAGGGAGGCAGCTGATCCACATCCAGTCAGATTTTGAATAAACAAAAAGTACAAAACAATAACAAACCACGAAACAAGACACTAAAATAATCCAAACGATTCTATGATCAGGATCAAACATACAACCACTCACACTGCACAAAGGAAACACTGGGCTTTAAATACATAGAACTAAGATAACAAGACACACCTGGAGGAACCAACTAACACTTAAAACTATAAAGGACTACAAACATGGCACAGAACAGGTAGTAACATAAACGTTTACAAACACAGGGGAAACACAGACTGGGATCGTGACACGCTGGCTCATTTAAACGCTCTAACGGCAGACAACACAATAGCAAAACTAGAGATTTGTTGCCTAAACCGGTTTCCATCCTTCTTTGTTTGGTCCAACAGATGAGTGTGATATGGGAACAAATGCATAACACATAAAGCATGTCATTTATTCATGATATCTTTTGAAAAGGTATTAAATAACAGGCTCAGTTTAGCACTCCTGAAATATTCATGTTTATTTTCTTTGTTTGTTAACAGCACATGTCATTTACAGTGAAAGGTTACATGAGAGTTTTCATGGCGTTTGCATACTCATCAGACACAACACATGTTGACTTAAAGACACAGGAAAAGACAGAATTCACTTTTCTTTTCTTCTGCTTTCACTTCTCTGTCTGCATGAGGCAATTCTCATTCAAATGAAGAATGAAGATCCGACCATCGCAGTCAAATCATAAAATATACTTAGGCTATAATGACATTTTCTGTTATACCGTTCCCAAGGTATGAGGTGTTTTATCAAAAGACGGAAAGTTCTGAGCTATTTTTTGTTGTTTGCTCATCTGCATTTAATTTATTAATATTTATACATATTTATATATTTCCAATGCATGTAAAAAAAGACTAGAAAGGGGTGCCATGCTTTCAAAAGGTTTGGGAACCACTGATTTAACATGACATATACTGTACATGTTTACCACTGTTCCAAATATTTTGTGTTGCTTAAAAATAAAATATATTGTGTTTAATGTTTTACCCAGATATTTAAAAGAACACGTGTTAAAGCTGTAATCGTACCGACATACCGTTAAATTGGGATATTTTGTTTTAAGATTATCATACCATCAAAATCTCATACCTACTGTGAGATAACAAAAAATGTGAAAACTTAACTTAAACCTTAACATTTATAATATAAAACAGCATAATAGATAATAATCTCAATCTTTTATTTAAGCTTGACATAAATACTGAAATCCAAATTGCAAACAGTGTTATTCATGACCCCAGTGTTATTTATGTTTTAAAAGGAGATGGTTTCATAAAAACTATGTATAAAAAGCATGAATTATTTGATTAAATAAGCATTAGTGAACAAGCTTCAACAGCCGCTGCAGGTCATGTGTAAATTACAGGTTATATCTCGTCTGTAAGAGCTTAACTAAACTATGATTATCGACATCATTCCCGTAAAGACTTTCACTTGTTTGTTCTAGTTAACTAGTGAGTGTGTTCACTCTTTTTTATTCATTACTTTTACAGTCATCATCATCAGGCATCTTGCACAACGGAAATGAGACATTCAGTTTCACAAGAGTGTCTGTCAGTCTTAACTTGTGTTTGCCCAACACTACACAACACATGTGAGCCTTCAGCGTGTTCTGCGCAAGTCCGATGGCATATGAAGTTCTCTTGAGCAACTTCCCCCGATTCTTAATCATCAATCCAACCCACCTCAGGTCATTTTAATGACCGACTCCTCAGGTCTTCATGTTTTCTTGTCCCTCCCGCACCCCTCTACATCTCTGAGAGAGCTTGAATGGAGAGAGCATGCTAGAGTTGTCTGGGCAGGTTTAAGAAATGTGAGCTTTGCTGAAAACGGCCTCGGGTTAAGTTGAGCCGTTACATCAAGTTCTGGAAAGAGAGTTCCAAAATTCACTTTTACAAATAAGGGTTCTTTGTCGGGCTGTTTGGTCCCATACCTTTAACTTCCACCAAAACCTTCTGTTACACAAAAGTCTCTTTGTAGTTGAAAAAAGACTTTACAGACTATAAAAATGTAAATAAGAATAAAGCAATAAGCCCCAAGAAGCAGTCGGTTACAGTGCATTTTACAACAGCTAAGGCCGTTGTGGCCATGTTCACACTTGACTTCTTTTTTGACAAGAAAAAGTTGACAATGGTGCTTTTATGGTTAAAAAACGCTTGCAGCATTCTGGTTACAAAAAGCTGCGGGCAATGTTCAAAGATTGCATCATAGACAGCGTACCTGAAGTCTATTTGAAGACTGAGTGCGTATTTGCAATAACTAATCACATATTTAAAAACTACAATACTCATTTCTCACTAGAAATGCAATCGGAAGTTATTGAAAATTAAACATACATTTATACACAACTATGCTCCAATGGGCGTTTCGGCCGCCATTTTATTTTTTCCAGCTTGAGCCTTCTCGACCAATCACGTTCCTCTATTTGGTTAGGGAAACGACAGGTCTCTGTCATTGGTTAGCTGTGAAAAAGGTGCTTGTTTTTTTTTTCAACCTCAACAGATGCTCTTAGCTGCAGAAAAAGACGCTGGTGCTTAAAAAGCGCTTAGGACTTTGAAAACACGGTTTACTCCATAGGATTATTATGTAAAACAGATGTTAGCAGCTCCAAAAAAGAAGTCACGTGTGAACAAGGCCTTAGCTGTTATAAAATGCACTGTAACCCACTGCTTCACGGGGCTTATTGCTTTTATAAAACGGTTATTCCAAATGCGTAGCAAGGTTTCATTAAACAACGAAAATAAAATGATATTTAGGCTATGTAATGCGGTGAGCAGTTAAAGGGTATTTTTTAACGGGTTAAAACTAGGTTTAGCCAATCAGAATCAAGGACCAGAATTGACCATTTTATAAATAGCTTTTTTAAAGAGCGAATATGTTCCAAAGTTTTTACAAAAAATAAAGTTTCCATCTGTATCTCTGAAACATATTATCTGAAATTATAATTGCTCTAAAAATGTTACAATACAATTCATGTGTGTAGCAACCTGCCAAGCAGTTTATTAATGATGCCAAGAAGGACGCAGCACGGTCACAACCAGACAGCACAAACCAAAAACGTGCAGAAGCTCGTCGGGATCTAGACTGAGATCTTAACGGGATTAAAGCAACACTTTGCAGTGGACTGAGACGGTGGATCTGACAGGGAGCGGTGGTCATGCCTGTTGATTTAAACAAACACGGATCACCATCTGCTGTCTGACTGCTTACAGCCCCGGCTAGATGAAATGTTTGCTCGGCGAGTTCTTTGAGTCGAGATGAGAGCGTCTTGCATGTGTCACATGCAACGTGCGTGTGGTTGATGTCATTCCAAACATTTATGACTTCCTTCTACAGAACACCAAAGATATATTCTGAAGAACGTTGTTAATAAAACAACACCGGACCCAAATGACTTCCAATGAATGAACACAAAACCACTGAGACATTTCTCAAATATCTTCTTTTGTGTTCCACATACAGGCTTTGAATCGCACAATGGAGATTAGTTTTTAGTTTTGGGTGAATTGTTACGAGGGCAAAAACAGACGTTTGAGAATCAGAAGCAAACCGAGCCTGCAGGAGTCTTTATTTAGTGCGTCGCGGTACCTGACATCACAAGACCTTACACATTCTCAAACAAACTGCTGTTTAACAGCCATGCAAAAAAATAGTGTGCATTTGCATGAATTTAAAACACGGGTTGCGCCCCAAACGTTTCTCCAACCCTGACACGCATTTTATTGCAACCAACTTGTGTCTTTATCATTTTGACTGTCGTTTCTGTGCCACTAGCACAACACAACGTTGTTTAAACAGATGCTTCATCAACGCAAACATGTCTACATGCAAGATGAAACACAACAAGCCAAGCAATGTGAACACTATTTATTCAGTACGAACAAGTGATGTATCAGCTTGTAGGTATGAAAAATGTGAAAGAACTGGCTGTGTGTGGTGGTCACCGTTTTATTGCTCAACCGTTGCTCCTTCAAAGTTCTGGAGGCATCTCGTACACGAAGTTTCATTTATTTTGGCTATCGTGTTTTCCTAAAAAAAATGTATCCTTTAAACGAATGTAAATAATGTGTAGCACAGATCACATAACTTGGTTTTGAAAGAACCTGATGAGAAATGTTGGCGCACATACTAAAATCTCTGACTTCTGACAACACATTTTAATGTCTCGGCACAGTTGTGGACATTGAGATCTCTTTTAAAACTCCCAAGGAGAAGTGAGAGTTAACTGCTGACAATTTTTCTAAATAAACGTCTTCGGAGAACAATCGTTGAGCAAATGTTTTCGTTTCCTCTCAATGCCATCTAATGGAGACAACTACAGATCATTCTCATTTAACTTTCACGGGTCAGATGGTTTTGAAAAGCGATTCGCCCTGCAAGCGTGTATCATACATGACTAGTCAGGTGCAAAAATAGCCCACCAGAGAGGAGATATCTTTAGCCCACTGCCAACATCAAGCGGGAACACATTAGACACATTGCAGCGAAGCAAACAACACTGAAGCACACATCCTTTATGACTGGGAAAGTCACATTGACTATCAAAGCACACGCTGGCACTGGCACTGGCACCACTGACCGCTGTGATGTTAACGAAGCCAAATAAAATTAAAAACATGAGCCATCGTAGAGTCAGTTTTGATTTGACATCATCCCTGGGAATGCTTGCCTTGCTTCGCTTTGATGCCAACTATTTCACCCACACCATGATCTGATGTCTAGTAACAGACCCGCCGTCTCTGTGACCTGTCCAAGCACATTAACAAACAGAGAAGCCATTCACTGACGCATTACTAATCTACTGGAATTCTTACAGTAAATACGCCACTACCAAAAACCTACTGAATAGTTCACGCTAATCCTCATTTCAATGAGAGATACAGCTCAAAATGAGACTTTATATACAGAGTTTGGATTTACAGCATTACCGAGATTACTGTCCCAAAAAGAAAAACATGTTTTGAAATGGAACTGAAAAGTAATTGATAAATGAATGATGTATATGTACAGTGTTTACGTCTCAAATCGATTTCCATTTTAATGCATTTTTTACTTTTCTTGAAAAAATGTATATAGTTGGTTTTCAGTCATATTTGTTAACACTGGAGCAATTTAGTTTCTTTCATTATGTTAGTAGGCTATACAAAGTCATACAGAAAGACAGCATAAATGCTTTGTCTGATAAAAGTAATAATAATACGTTTATTTTATAAAGCACCTTTCTAAGGAACTCAAGGTCGTTATTTGTCTCTATACGTGTATAAAAACAAAACGTAAGTATTAGTGTATACATCGCATTGTCCATGTGACTGTAATATTTACATTACATTTCTAATGCATTGTAACGCACGCGATTGTGCAATTCAGTGTTCGCTCCATGGAAGTTTTTTCAAGTTAAAATTAAAGTTGAAAGTTGTCATTTATTTTCAAACTTACCTTCACTTTAACTCCTAGTAAGTTTTTCTCTCTTGATAAACGGAAAAACGTTCAAAAATGAGATCTCCTCAAAGAGAAGTTGTCGTAGTCTTCACGCACGCTTCATAAAACTGCTTATGATATCTCACGCTCCTGTTTTCTAACCTGAGCGTACTCGACCCCCGCAGGAATAAGCCCCGCCCCTCAGACGACGCTCATTAATATGAATCACGGCTGATCCGAGCCACGACCAGAGCCATTGAGAGAGAGAGTTGCGTCAACTCCGTTGACTCCAATGAAACAGTTTTTTCACAGCAATGGCGGTTCATGGAGCCTCTCAATACTTCCCGGAAGTTAGTCGTAACGCACGGAGCTGCGGCGGTTTGTGTGTGTTGCGTCATTGTTGTGATGTGGTGGTTGTTCTTTAGTCGTTGCAGAACTTGACAAATCTTGCAGCTAGGTTTGAGCTTACTGAGTCTTCCCTGCAGCCAATCAGAAGAGTGGTAGGGATACAGCTATGGCCGGAAATGGTGCAAAATATCACCATATAATAACAATAAACGTTTAACCCATTTAAAGACATTTAAAGAAAACAGGCTCCATGAATCACGTGACACGCGAAAATGTTGAACTTCCGTTGTCGCGACTCTCTCAAGGACTAAAAGGGATGCAGCCACATCCGCACTCACCGCATCATTTTTGTCACGCTGAAAACAGTTGGTTTGTATATTTTTTATTATTGTAAGGTTAGGTTTAGTGTAGGTGTAGGCGTTAGCTAATGTAATTTATTGTAATTATATGGCGATATTTTGCACCATTTCCGGCCGTAGCTGTATCCCTAGCAACAACCCTCTCTCAGGCTCTGGCCACTACACTCTTCTGATTGGCTGCAGGTAAGACTCAGTAAACTCAAACCTAGCTGCAAGATTTGTCAAGTTCTGCAAGACTAAAGAACAACCACCACATCACAACAATGACGCAACACACACAAACTGACACGACATGACAGGATCCTGTCACCCTCACTGAGAACTGTAATCAATACTTTGCTCTTTTTCCGTTTATATTGATATGATCATATAGATACTTTATACTTTTATTTTGATCTTAATCTGTATTTGTGCAGAATGTTTATATTTGATTTTCCTGTGCTTTGGCCATGTCAAATTATCATGCCAATAAAGCTTCTTTGAATCTTGAAAGGACGAAGGGTATATTAACCGTCTCGTCTCGTCTATGTCTTGTCTTTTTCGTTACGGCACCCAAACCATCTTCCTGAACGTTTATTTGTCAGATATTCATAATATTTGTAATGATTAATATGAAATGTTTACTCTTTATGAATGTGATTTTGCCCTTCAGGTTTGCAGCAGTTTCGCAGTCAGTCTTATACGGAGCCCTTTTAGGGACTTTGTGGTGGAAAAAACATGACAGGGAAGATACATTTTTTTAAAGCTTTTGCGTTAACTTACCGAACATTCTGCGAGTTCGGAGGACAAACACTTCATGTTTAATGTCCCGCTGCAGAGGTTTTGCGAGGGATCGACATTTTTCTCTGGGGAACGCAAAAGTTTAAATGTATAAAATATTTTTCTCTGCCCTCTCATATTTTTTTCCACCCCCTCTCTCTAAAAGGGCTCCGTACCCTTTAAAGCTTGTACAAGTGCAAACAGATTTTAGACTGACCCATTTTTACAAACAAATCTTCAGTTCGTTTGTAACGCTGAAGAACAAGTTAAAACAGCACTCCAGGCCTGGGAACAGCCGACGAAGACTAATACCCTTAATTCCAGTGAATAATCAGACATGTCAATAAACCAACAGGTCTTAATAAATCTCTGTTTAATAAAAGATCTTCCTCTGACATAAATACAGCTGTGGATATTTGACTTTCATGAATAGATGACAAATAGTTTTGTGGGTTAGAAAGAACTTTATTTTCTCCTTAATTTTGTGGCCACGGAAATATAAACATGATAAATCAAAGTTATTTTTACTTCTTTGTTTGTACATAACACTTAAACTTGGACATCTTTAATTTAATACTTTGAGTGGATGACTAAAAGTTCTTAAGATTTGGCATCATTGTGATACTGTAGAGGTTCTTGTTGTTTATGAAAATATTTTCCCAGTAGCCTATTTCTAAAGGTGCTATCACATTTATTTTTGGCAAATGCTTCAAGTGATGCTGAGTTTAACTGAGATTGTGAATTCATGAAATGTGGGTAGGTCTTCTTGAAATGAGTCCAAAATGTAAAAGTATAATGCAGTTGATTGATCATTGATCATCTAAATCCAGTTTCTGTTTCTATGGAATGCTACTATGGAAAACTTGACACGTCTTTTGTTCCTCTTGGCCACTTGCCTGCATGGTGTTCTGTGAAGTGCAACAAATAATTTACTTTTAACAATACATTTTGAACTACCATTTCACAACCAGCAACAGTGAAAGAGAAATTAAGTTCATGTTGGGTTTCTAGTTTCTTGATTTATCAACATGTCTTGTCTATGTTATTTTAGCTCTTTTAATGCAAGTCTGACATGGCTGTGCATCATTACCGATGTCACATGCTGGAATATTTTGTTTTACACAAATAACATATACAAATAACTGACCTGAATACATTTCGTTCATAAAATATTTGAGGTCAGGAAATGTACATATCGAGTGAATCTTTGGCATGCACACACACACACAATCAATTTTATTTGCTTATTAAAGTAAATGCGAATAAAACCCAGACGTTTTTGTCTTAAGTCAAGTAATTTGGGTTGATGATAAAAATGGAGTTGCTGGTTTACAACACCAGTTTTAAACTTTGCCATGTTGTCACCAGTCAAAAAAATATTAAAATAATTGCTAGACATGCACATGTTATTTTATAAAGTTGTCTCTTATAAACTCACTGCTTTATTTGTCTAGACAAAGAGTATTACATTCATGACTTGAAAGATTTTGCCTGTTAACAGTGTTGTTCCGGGCTCCTTTATTAGATTTTTGGCTGTTCGGTAACATCTGGCAGGGAAACGGGATGATGAAACGGGATTGTGGGCTGTTATCGGGAAAAAATTGCCCCCACACATCACAGCTCAACAGGCCAGGACACGTGTACCAATTGATCACTTTCCAGCCAGGTTGAGTTAGATGCAGAGGTTCAGGTTCTTCTTGACAGACGTAATCCAGGGCCAGGTTTAGATCTGACAGACTTTCATTCTGCAGCACATGGGTGTTCAATCTATGACATGACTATGAGGGGTCAGTGTCCCGGGGTCTTAGGGTCCAACAAAACCTTTGATGCCTTTTGTCAAATATAGCACAAGTTGACAACTACAAGCTCTTGCGTTGACCAACAGGCCCACAGGATTCTTGAACGCAAACTGATCGCTATGACCCCGGGATGGCCCCTTATGTAATGTTACACTCCCAAAACAGCTGTGATAAGGGTCAAGACTGACCACACACTTCACATATTTGTTCTTCATGTAATTCATCCCAAAAACAAGTATAAAAGTAAATAAACGTGCAGAGGCGTGGCTGATATGTATATTTTATAAGTTAACTGGTCAAGATTATTTGTCCTTGTGCTGGTTGTTTTTCCATCTAAATCCAATTGATAGACCCTTTAAGATTCTGCATACGAACTAATGCTAATGAATGGAGTAAATTGAATTGTGGGACGTGCAGCTGGTAGTTCAGGTTTATTATGGCAGGAAACAGACACAGGACGGATTCTCCATTACCTCCCACCCCAAAACACTCAGACACGAGCGCTAATGTAGTTTCTGTGGTAGATTAAATGGTGCAAATATATTGCACAACGAACAAACCAAAGTATCACAAATGAAAGTTGCATTTTTATAAAGAAGTTCCTCGTTTTTTTTAAATAATGCTTTGTGTTAAGACCATCAGTGAAGCTTATTGTCTTTTGGGGAAGTAAGAAACAGTGTAAGACATGTGGATGGGCATCTACTGAATGAGAAGCATTTCACAACTCCGGAGAGACAAACCTGCTGACGCCTGTCGGTGTGAACATCCATGCTTCTGAACATCTCAAATGTATGATGCTATTCCGTCAAGTGCATGTACATTTAATTCGAGTGTCACACACTTCTCTGCAATCAAATAGTTTTTATATGACAGCTTAGTAATAGAGTTATAAGTCCTAAAATAGATTCAACCCTTTTAATTCAGACTGAGTATTAGCCCAAAACATAAGATTTAAAGGGAAACTTGATCATGAAAATCCTGTCATCATTTACAATGTATCTCGTTCAACTAGAAACTTTGAATCATTGAATAATTTGAGTGTGTCGATTCACTTGTTTTACCCAGCATGCATTGCAGCATGCATAACGTTATTGGGGTTTGTGCATTAAGGGGATGGTACACCCAAAATATATTATTTACTCCCCTTCATGTCATTTTAAACCTGTATGACTTCCTTTCTTCTACAGCATACAAAATAGATTTTGCATAACGTTGGTAACCAAACAACACTGGCCCCATTGACTTCCATTATTTGTGACATTTCTCATAATATCTTCTTTTGCGTTCCACTAAAGTAAATAAATCAGATTTTTAAACAACATGACAGCAAATAAGTGACGTTAGAGTTTGTTTTTTAAGCTTTGCCTTAAAGCCAAATGAACACGTCTGCGCTGACAGTGTAATGTAATGAAATGAAACATGTCGGAGATGTTTGATCTTTTGAGCAAATACCAATTTAACCGACCTGACGGAAATCCTCATCACTGTACGTAACATGACGTGTCAAAGACGAACAACATTTTTGGAAAGATTTTAATAGTTATTGAATGTTCTACATCTTACAGTAAATATTATACAATTACAAACTTGGCTTAATTATGTCACAGAGATCACTAACTGATCTTCCAAAACAAAAACAAAACAATAAAAAACCCATTATAATAAAAACAGAATTACACTTCATTTCACAAGTCTAATGTGGGTCTCCTTGCTCAAATGATTGAAAGACACGGCCTGGACCGCGCCGGCGCTCTGACCCGCATGTGATCTCACCGGTGCCAGAACCGCGATGTAGTGCCTGACACGTCGTGTGGGCCGAGACCTCTTTCACTCTCGCTGAAGGGAGATAAATTCTGGAAGACTTTCCCCTTTTTGCTTTACATTTAGAATGCAAACAACAACAAGTCTTGTACGGGTGAAACGTAAAACAAAGTCACCCTAAACAATAGTGTTCTCCTATCATGGACAATGATGTGGGGGTTTAGCAAGAGAAACCAGTGCCTCAATGACTGTGGAAATATCTTGACATACTGGTGACGTGACTGAGATCGCCGGAGCTAATGATGAAATGTAATTATTGGATGAACCCCTTGAGATGCACCATCTCGTGTTCAAGGGGGTCCTGGTACATAGGGGTCTCAAAGGAAAACCCGCTGCATGCGTCACGGGCGCTAGTAAACAATCGTTTGATCGATGCCCTGAAATGAAACGACAGAACAGTGCATGGGCTCACGAAATCAACGAGATCTAAAACACTCAAGAAACCCAATGCTCACACCGACGCCAGAGCGAATCTCAACTCTCTGGTTCACATTAAGACAGATCAATCTATTTTAGCAAGGACAAACATCTAAAGCCCCTCCCCAAAAAATGATGACTGATAAGCATGATATTGGAAAGAACTCAAAAATTAAAGTTTTGACATCATTTACTTGCCCTCACAACGCCACAAATCTGACGTTTCAACTTCCGATGCCAAGTTATTGTGCGGCTACAGAGGACGGGCGTTTATCCCTCTTCGAAGAAAGAAAGAAAGAGCTTTGGAATAATACGAGGGCGAGCGATGATGATCCTGCGTTGTGCATTCCAGTAGCTGCAACGAAACTCATTTTCAGAAAAAGCTCAAAGACAACCTTAAATCTCAGATGGCTGACCTCCGCTGATCCCATTTCAACAGAACGAGGAAGAGAAAGACAGAATGTGGAAATGAATGAAGAGGAAACCCTTTGAAGACTTGTGCTCTGAAATGCCTCTCAACCACATGAACCGTAATCCACTCCACTCCAGATCAACTATAAAGATCTCCTATTTTAAGAAAAAATTAACATCAATCATTAATTAAAACTTTAAATAACACTTACGTAAAAAGCGCCTAAATTACAGAGTGGATGGTGAATTCCTGTCGTCCTGAACGAATCATCCGTGATATCTCTAAGCTTTGAGTTTAGAGGTCTCAGGTTTGTGTTTCGGACCGGTGAATGTTTACTTATGTCGGCTATCGTGTTCAGTTGCATCCATCGGTCACGATGTTGCCCCCCAAAAAAAACCCCCTAGAAAATGCATCTTACTGCTTGCTGTAATACTGTTTAAAGACTAAAGGGAAAGAGTCTGGTGAAATAATTTTTGGATTTTAATCCTTTTATCAACCAATCAATTTGGTACTTTGTGAAACAAAACAAGCGCAGGCCAAATATATTCATCATTTTAAAGGCCAATAAATGATGAAAAGTTCCTAGTGTGGTAGTTACAGCAATATTCTGCTATGAATCTCACAAAACATTTCAAGAACACACCAAAGTCACATTTCACCCCAAAATCAACAGGAAGAAAAAATAAATTCGCTTAAAAAGACAACGTTTTGTTTTAAAACCAGTAACGAGAATTCTCCACCAATTCTCTTAACTGTAATCCAAGAATTATTCGAATATTACAAAATGTATTTTTACTTCATGCTACTATTTATCGACTTACAAAAGCATTACAATACAGTATTTTTTACTGTAACGAAGTAAAGAATGACGTCTATAAAGTAAAACATCCACCTGCATCAATGTAATAAAAATGTCAAGTTGGAAAGAGTTTTCTTTTGATTTTGGGCTCAAACGTGACCTTGACGTATTCGGGTGCGATTCACAATTCTCCTTTTACTTGCAACGAAACATCGAAGGGAATGTGTGATTCACGTATTATTCGAAGCAATCCGTAAGCTGCGATTGGACATGATGCAACCATGCTTAGCGAGGGCACAGTTTCCATCCCATGACACGATACTGCATTCAAACGCATGACACATGCATTACTAGACTTCATTACTTTCACATAAGACCAGAGGATCGCTTCTCCCCACCTTGCGCGTTACTATATCGAAATAGTGGTTCATTAGCCAACGAAAACGACAACAAAAGAGTGATACTGTTTTTTCTTTGTACTGACGATAAGATTACTTCCAGAGACATACCAAGACTAATGGTTTCTAGAGTAAATGCTTGTGTTTCTTAATTACATCATTAAATATGAGAGTGTACCGTATAATTGGTTATTAAGTTACGTCTATTTGTCAATGTGCAATGCATCAGTATAACATCTCATAGAATACTTGATATGTCACTTCTGAATACACCATTCATGGATACAGGCGAGGCCTCGGATAGGAACTCAAAATTCTCTCTGTTCTCGCTCTAAAATGCTGTAAATTACAATTTAAAAAAGCCGCTCGAGCAGGCCGTTCTCATTATTGCATTGATCAACTCCGCTTCTACGCTTAAAATCTGTGCAACTAAAGGCTTACAGACCCAAGAATTCACAGAGGGGTTAGACTCCACCCACCCTAGACCCGGAGCAGACCGTAGGTTCGTGTCTTTTCTTTTAGCCGCTCCTCTTATTTTTTTTGTTGCTTTTAGTGCTATCTACGTCGCGTTAAAATCCCTTTGAATCCTGGATGCAATCCTTACGGTCAAGTCAAGAGTAGTGTCCATCCTATCCGACCTCAAAGTTGGCACACGTCGGTCGGTTTCGACGCCACCGTGATGGCATCGCACCCGGAGGCTCCAGCTAAGTGCCACCGATCATTTTTTCCCCCCCAATATTCCACCGTGCCGCCGCTTTCCCTGCGAGAGCACCCGTGCGCACATTTATATAGATCGAATATACACGTTATAGTTCAGAAGCTTTCGCTATCCTGACACATAAGCTAAGAAAGTAACCGGCTCACTCAAACGTTCTCTATTTAGTGAATAACTAAGATTACTGTATGCACTCGATATCCTAATGAAGGTTAAACCACGTTTGCACAGGCCTACTAATGATATAATTCCTTACAAATCTACAGGAACAGCTACAAGCTGGAAGACACCCTTGTTTTCAATGACCAAAATTAGGGAAATCTGACCAAATTAAATGTCCTTAAAAATCAAAAGGGGAAGGCCGAAATCAAAGGTCGCTGTAAATAAACGGAAAGAAAAAACAACCCTGTGCTAATATCTAAAGGTTATAAAATTTGGCAGCATAATCGAGTGAATGATCCGAGTGGTGCTGATATTGCGTCGGTACATTCCTACACACCGGCGGTTACACGGAACACAAAAAAAGAGGAAACGCTCGAAGAGGCGTGATTGGTCAAAATCATTCTGGAGCTCTTACAGAAGTGACTGTGGAACACTGAAAATGAAGAGAGAAAAAAAAACCTAATGCAAGAACGACATCCCAAGAAAATAAGAACTTAAATAAAAGATAAAAAAGCAGCTTTTACAAAAACACATAAGAATGCATAAAGTGACCCTTGCACTTTTTCTCTTTTGTTCTTGCAAACAGACGTGGCGCCTCACTGTTGAGCACAGAGCGCCGATGTAAGACTTTAGTAGTTGCATACAATGTTTGACTCCAGATCTGCCATGAGAGAGAGAGAGACGAGAATTTAGTGACTTCAAACTGGGTGGGTGGAGCAGAAGTGTCACGTGGGAGGGGACTCACATGATTGGCAGGTGGGCTCTACCAGTGAGGTGGCACATAGCTGTACCCGGGTGTCCCTTGGGGTCGGTACGTTGGCACGGTGACGGGGTGTGCTCCGATTTGAGTGTGCTGAGGGGTGGTCAGCAAGGTCCCTGAATCGAAAGAAATTCAATTTAAAACATCAATTCGCTATCTTTCGTTTGGAAAAAAATGTAATGCTCAGTTTCTGCACATACCAGCGGACATGGCCATCGTCGTCCCAGCCACCATGCCCATGGCCATCCCGTTTGAGCGCTGATTGGGTACGGGAGTCTGGTAGATGGCGGAGGGGATGCTGTTGGGCTGAACCACGGTGGTGTGGTGGATGACATGAGGCTGGGCCGCATACACCGGCTGTGTGTAGTAAGCACCCTAAAGAGAAGACACGACTTGAATTGTGCCCGGCCAGAAGTGTGAATGAGGAAAGTCACCAGTGAGGATTTTTGCTTGCTGGAGTTAGGACAGAGTCTTACCTGAGCATAGAGGTTCTGCTGGGGGTAGGCACTTCTAATGGGGTACATGGCCGTTTGGTAAGGGTTAGGGGACGGGGAGTAGGGAGGGGGGGCTCCATTGGTCTGAGTAGGGGGCACTTTATAAGGCGTTCCTGCAGTATATCCTGAGAGAAACAGAAAGAGAGAGAGGGAAGGCATAAGTATTTATGTATATGTATATACTGTACTAGAGAGTACGGTGGCCGCTAGGTGTCACCGCGTAGCCACGGAAGAAAACACGTGCTAATAGGAAACACACCAGTAAATTTAGAAAGCATCTTCATTAGTTTGGCAACACAAAACAAATACGGAAACGGGCTGCAAGCGGCACAAACGACAACGTAAGTGTTTCCTGGGGACTCAAAAAACTGATGCACCATGGCTGGGACGAGCGCGTCATTTCACTGTGGCCATACTCGTAGGTGGAGTTATCAACAAAGAACTTATATTGGGTTCAATTTATTTGTTGTTGATCACGTTAAATGTACTTAATAATTGATTAAACAATATGAAAGTTTTTCGTCCTTTTACTTTATAGTGACACTTGTGAAAGCATTTCGGCAGATAACACTGCGTCTCACAGTTTTGTTTTGTTTAATTGTTCAAATCAGCCGGCTAATGATATCCAAAGGGCTATGGAAACGTATGATTTAAAATAAACAAGCAAATGACTGACTACAAAAAGTATAGGATATGGACACAATTTCACATCAAGCTTAAAGTTATAATTAAATAGACTATTCATAACGCACTAATATTATATCCTGTATATTTATTTATTTTAAATGGAAAAGATAGCAACTTTGGAAACGCGGACCGAACCCATAAAACTTACAAAACAGAATGTATATTGACAGTCTGTGGTATATGGTAATCTTTTGTATTGTGTCCATGTTCTTAATAAGAAAATAAGCATAAAGGCCTATTTTACTGTGTAAAGTCTGTTCCTCAGTCAGTAACAGTAGATTAAAGCTGACTGCAAGGCGGTTGTGATGCGGCGCAGTTAGGTTGTTTTCCCTCTCCACGTCCGGCGAAGTGATGTCAATGTCCCCTTAATCCCTACACCGTTCACCATGCCCTTCTAACTGAACATGTTTGCTCACTTCAGAACACCCTGTGAAGTCCACTATGCAGTCCACAGTCAGTGAAATGACGCACGTCTTAGCCACGGTGCATCAGTTTTGGAGACCCCCAGAAACACTTCCGTTGTCTTTTGTGCCACTTGCAGCAGGTTTCTGTATTTTGTGTTGCAAGAATTTGCAGTGCGTTTCTGTGTTGCGAGTATTGCAGGGCATGTCTGGCCACACTAATGCTTTCTGAATTTTTTTTTTCTATTTGCACATCATTTTTTTCCGTTGCAGCGCGTGACACCTAGCGGCCACCGTAGTGGAGCACCTGAAACCACAACAAAATCATTCCGATTCCAACGCTCACATCATATTTAAAAACAATCCTTCACACAGGTCTGTGTGCTGAGTGTCGCCACCTTCTGGTGAGCAACGGAAAAGCACCCACCGATTTTAAGCAGTCTGTAATTAAACTCAATTCCACAAAAGAGAGACGGAAAAAAACTTCTGTTATGATCCAAAGCAGATATGAAATACAAACACACACACACCCATTCAGAATATCACACATCAAACACACGTATGTATGCATGCTCTCTCTCTCTCTCTCTCTCTCTCTCTCTCTACCACACACCATCTGTCAGGCCTTTTTATTGGCCATTGGTTTATTGGAGTAATGCTCACGACATGCAAATAAAGATACACAGGAATTTAGCTCGAGCTAGAGTTATGAGGGAGATAAGAACATCCTGCATTACTTACAGTATACAATTTAAACACGCAATAAAATTTCACAGATAAAATTCTACACGCTGAAGATCAGTTGCTACATGCAAAACAAACCACCAAAGAAGAAAAAGCAGATTCAATGGCACTTAATTGGAAAGCATTCCTGTCTAAAACACCGCCACGGCTCTTTTACAGTACACTACCGCTCCACCCAAAACCTTACCTAACCCAACCATACTTTAACTATAGTAACCAATACTTTTGTTTTTATTTGTTGCCAAACAACGAGTTACCCCAAGTTTACGACAATCTCATCACAACAACCACCATGGTAAAAACATGGTTGCTGTCCTTTTACTATAGTGAAACCATGCTTAATTTTGTTGGCCATTTTAAATTTCAGATTCCGTTATTCAATGTGAGATAAGCGCTTGGTTCCCATCTCAACAACATTTTAAGGCACACTCAAGACAGAGATTTTGGAAGGAGAGCGAAAAAGAAGGCAATCCCAGAATGCACTGCAGCAAACCCGGACCGCAGGCGCAATAATGCTAAACTTGGTTTGGGAACAGAGATTTCCGATATGGATCGAGCGCAACACCTAAGTGTCTTTCAGTCCGTGTTGATGCGTGTCGTGTGTTGTATAGAGCAGCAGGTGAACACACAGCAGTTACAGTAGAGTATAGTAATCATATTTACTGAATGCAGTAGATGATGCCTGGTACTGCCTGCTCTCTGAGCCAGCGTCCACAGCCAGGTCATAGGAGCTTTCTGCGGGCCCCGGGGCCGATGCCGTCTGGGGCCAGGCCTGCTTCACCAGCAGAACTGTCCCAAACAAACACAACAACACAAGAAGGGTTACACACATACTTCAGCTCTGCCTCCGTACATCAATCTCCAGAAGCGCCCTGAACCCAGCGCACGCGATACACAGCCCTAAAATCACTCGCAATACCTTCCTAGTGAACACACAAACACATGTCCTCAGTATAGAAACTTGAGAAAAACAGAAAAGAAATTGCGACTAAGAAAAAAACGGCGATCGATCAGGGGTGTCAAAAACACAACCCAGGTGTCATTAAAGGAAACAGGTTTATATAGAATAAATGTATAACATGCTGTTTTAATTTAACTTGTTTGATGTGTTGAATGTTATATCATGTAAAGCAATGAAACATCTTAAATCTGTTCGACATATCGAGGTACAAAAACAATTGTCCGCATACAGACAATTTCTTATACAGTTAGTATCATCAATGTACAAAAATTGCCATGCCATGTATACGATATATTTTATAAATGTATATTCCTGCTTTCTATGCTGTTTTATCTTGTTTCTTCACCGTCTCTAGTAACATTTATTTTCTGTCAAGATGCTTTTCAACCATGCAAATCGCAAAAAGCACTACAGAAATAAAGCCGCGGAAAAAATCAAGAGACCATTTCACAGACTGTTTTTCTGATTTTAAAATGTACTTTTTATTTATAGGTATGTGTTAAGGTAAAATGAATGTTTTGCTTCACACTAACAATATTTATGCCAAATTTGAAATCAAAATATCGTTTCTATTCGCATTTATTTTCAGAAAATGAAAACTGGATAAACAGGTGAAAATAACAGAAAAAAAACAAGTTCAGATTCACTTTTAAGCAATAAAAACAGTCATATTTCTACACGTATTAAGGAAAAGCAAAAATGGATTTTATCACAGTTTACATGTGTCTTATCATGCTGTCAGTCTTTCACATTGCTGTTGGATGACTTAATGTCACTCCTGTGGTTTGGTTTTGTTGAAATTCAACAGACGTGCACTGAAATGGCCACAATACATCCAGAAACGCTTCTATTAATTTTTTCCACGGCTGGAAAGTTCAATAGAATTTCTTTAGTCGCCTAAAACGCGTGTCAGGCTGAAACTGAACCAGAGGGGTTTGTGAGATAAACCAAATCTGGTGCACCAAATAAGTATAAAGCCAAATTATGTGTCGCTCTGACCTGCTGTTTTTAAAAAACGAAATGAAAAACATCTGAGGCTGTGGCTTTTATTCTACACATCCATCAAAACAGATTCCAGTAAGAAGAGAAGGATTATAGTGTAAAAACTACAGTAAATGACTTCACATAAATACTTCGGCCATTTCACAAACGAACAAAGAGTAAGAGTGCTGGTGCAATGTCACATGACAGCCAGCAGGAGGCGGATGAGAGATTCCCGAACACAAGAGCAACAAACAAAGAGAGCGGCTGGAATCCCACCATCATGTACACAATAAAAACACAGAGTGCAGCAAAAACACATCACATGTGACAACACTGCAGTTTGCGTGCACACTCGATGGTGTAACATATGTGCACATATTCAACTAACCTGAGTCTGCTGATAACTGCTAAAAGAAGAATGGTCTGAGAGCTTTTAAGATGCATTTTTACTTACTACAAGGAATAATAAAAGATTCTTCTGCACGTTTAAAGGAATGTACTTAAAAAGCACGAGGTCTGTTTTAAAAAGCAACACAAGCCAACAGAGAAATGAGCGGCCAAACCTACTAGCCAAAGCGATGACTGATAGAGATCATGTCCAGACAAGCCATCATCCAAACCCGGCTTAAAAAATAAAGCACAGACTGAAATGAACTCTTTGCCACGGCAAAACGCAAACCTCATTCAAGCTAGAAGACCTTTACAGCAAATACATCCATTTTAAAGATAACATCCAAACACTATGCAACCATCTGTTCAGGGCCGAAGATGACAGAGACGGCGCAAACAAATTTCAGTTTCTGTAAAACATGTTCACATAAAGTTGAGTAAAATAACAGCCTTTTAACACCGAACAAGCGTGGAACTTCAAATGACTCCCAAGCGTTCCTCTCAACACTACAGTACACGGAAATACACCTGAACACAGCTTCTAAACGTCATCGTCGACCGCATTTCACTGCTTTATAAGAGCTTCTATGGTCCACATATCCGTCTGATCATTTCAACACACAAAACTAGTCGCCACACATGCATAACACAAGGTACTTTTCACCCAAATGTGTCTTTATTTACTCCCCCTCGAGTTGTTCCAAATCTGTGTACATTTCTTTGTTCTGATGAACACAGAGAAAGATATTTGGAAGAATGCTTGTAACCAAACCGTTGTTGGAAATGGTGCCTCAGAACTGTTTGCTTTCCTACATTCTCCAAAATGTCTTCTGCAATATTTCCTACTATGGTCGTCAATGAACTGTTTGGTTCCAAGCATTCTTCCAAATATCTTTCTCTGCGTTCATCAGAACAAAGTTTAGATTTTTTTTTATTTAGATTTGGATTAATTGTTCAATACAGGCCAAGGAGACTGTGCAGGTCATATACTGCATATATAAAGAAGCTATCATGTGAATGATATTTGATATACAGGCATCATTTCATCCGTCATCCATCTTCTCACTTCCATCGGTCATTATTAAATCCACATCGGTTGATAGGTGTGCGTGCATGTGTACACATTTGTGTAAAACGTGCGACTCATTTGTGTGCTAACTGTGAGTGGACCACCAACTTACCTGCTATCAAAATAAATGTAATATAATAAGTATATATATATATATATAAATGATTAGATGGAAAGGAGATCGAGGTTCAGGAAGCATGTGTACACACCTTGCGGGTATCCCGGGTTGCCCGTCTGATACAGGTTGGCTGTGTATGCTGGAGCGGTCGTCGGATAACCTCCAGGATAACCTGGAAACATGAAATAAATCAGTTTAGAAACACTATATTTTCAATATGTTTACAAAAAAGATGCTCATGTCATCGGCCGAGTCGAGCCGGTCTGGATGCGCTCCAGGGAAATCAACCTACAAATGCATACTACTCTGGGACAGCAGAAAGAAATGACATGGACCTGGATCTAACACGATTCAAACCGTGCCAAACATGAGAGAGAGAGGGAGAGGGAGAGGAGAGAGATACCTTGCCCTCTGAGGAGAGAACTCAACAGCATGTACACAGATGGTCTCCATTACGACTCGTCTGTCTCAATAAGACTCCGTGAGATGAGTGTGATACCCAGCGCATCTCTCCCTTACTGAACGGCAATAGCTGTCAGACATGCCGGGCATCATGGGAAGGGACAGATCAGCAACACGGCTCAATGCATTTAAACAACACCTCTGATCACAACCGGATCGACCGAAGCTTGTTCCTTTTTCTGCCTTGACGGTGTACACATTTTGTCATCTACTCACGCACGCTGCTTGATAAATTACTTTTGTGCATCTAGACGTGAACAAGGAAAATCTAATGAAAACACCACCTGACCTATACGACCACATCTTTGTAAGATATCAATTGTTGTAAAACGCACTGAAGTTCCACCAAACCGTTTATGACATTTTAACAAACGTCTAAAAATGCAATAATGTACTTATAAAATCATCCCTCATAAACGGCAGAACAATATTATTACTAGTGGGACCCTCTTGCTTTTTGAATTCATCGGTCAAAATAAAATTAATGTTATCATAATATAAAGAATCCAGTATTTTTCAAATGACTGCGTGTACATTTCTGGACAACCTGCAATTATATCACGAACCACTAGGGCTCTGTGAAACCTTTAAGAGAGCAGGTACACTCATCTTCTGTATCGCGCCTCCATCTCAGCATCTCATCCATCCGTTCATCTGTCCTCACAATCCCTTAAAAAGACGCTCGTTCCACATGCGTGTGCGCTGACCCACAACACTTCTTAAAAAAAGAATGTATCCATTAAACTGTTTCCTGTGTTTATGTGTTATGAACCATCATCCTCTCACACGGCCTCTATTTCTGGACGTCTCAATGTTGTTTAGAAATGACGTGGTGTTTTCTTCATATGTAAATATCAGGTCTGTGAACTTTGGTGGTCCGTGATGATCCCCACACATAGAAAAAGAGATCTCTATATTATCGGCTGCTTCTCCTAGACATCAATGAGATCCCATTTAGAGCACTGTTGGAAAATCTAGCTTTGTTTGGAAATATGTATTTGGTCTAAATGGTGATGACCCACCCACATCCTCGGACCATCTCGCACCAGCAGCTAAAAACCAGTTCATCTTCCTAGACACTGGAAACATCTCACACATCTCTAGCTTTTCAGAATTGTGGCAATTTCTCTGATTTGGCAAAACAATAAAATCCGCTATATAATGTCAAACACTTGACATAATCTAAGCTATGCTATCCACATAATACGCATGTTAAGCTCTATACGGTCTGTCTACAGTTGTCTTATTCTGTTTTTATTTCACCTTATATCAACCACGAGCACCATTACATCTTCTGGAGTATGAAAGAGAAACCTCTGAGCAATAAAAGCTGGGCAATGAGATGAGAGACACAATGATGAAAGAGACTGAAGGAGATGGCAGAGACAGAGAGTTGCTGTGTAAACACACTATATTGACAGAGAATCCCTTCAATGAGAGCACATTAATATGAGCTCACGGTTACCATGACAGCAGACAAACACCTGCTAGGACCGACACACACAAACATGGATAACAACACACATTAACACAGACGCAAGACATGTGAAATAATAAACATTTTCACACCGCATGAAATAAATGCGAAGCAGAATGTAAATTGTGAAATACAGAATAATCAGTAAGAACGTTTTTCACAAACTGAGCCATTTTTACAATAGCGTGCCATTATAATTTGCCACGTTTTAAAGTAAACACATACCCGTGTATGTCATATTCTTCGGGTTTCCGTACGGGGTTCCCGGTTGCACTGGACTGTACACCGGGTTCATGTTGGAAGACAGCCTGTTTTTACTGAGAGAGAGAGAGATAGCAAAAGAGTTATATCACTGATGAAACATCAATCCTTAAGAAACCCAAAATAATTCCTCCCGTCCCACACACACATACGACACACAAATCCAAACAAGTTTCTACATACAGTGTGTGGCCGCACACATTCTCACAATGTAATACGGCTCTAATAATGAAAACATATATTCACAGCAATGAGATTGACAGGTTAGTATCAATTTGACTTTAAACGTGTTCTTTATTATCCATAATAGACTTTTTATTATGCATTATACAATCCTGGAGCATGACATCATATCCTGTTGCTCATGTTTGTTAGATGGGCATAAAAACATAATTGCCTTTATGAAAGTGACTTGCAGACATTACACTGGTGCTGATAAAAACATCACGAGAGCAATGTTGCCATTGTGAGACTGAGATGGGAGGTCACATGACATGTCAGACATCTTCATTCGGCCGAAACCAGTTTGAATAAGATGAAGGTTGATCTTTTTCAGCGGCACGTGAAAGGGTTTTAAAACCAGCCTGGCTGTCCTAAACCCGAGTTCAACCGTTTGTTTGAAAGTGAATCAACTTTTGCCTGAATACATTTACATTTGGCAGACGCTTGTATCCAAAGCGACTTATCAGTAGGTTTAAGGGAATTACAATTAAAACATTTTAAGACTAATTTAGCAACACATAACATTAAAGCAGTGAGATTTTAACACAACATAGTAAATAGATTCAGTTTAAGTCTAATGTACTGAATGAGAAAAAAAGAAGGAGGCAATGTGACATTTGCTTTTAATACTCCAACTCTGTAAATCTTGAGTATAAGACATTAAAGTATGGAGACATTTTAATATGTTTCAGGCACCCATGGACACTGTCAGCAGGTGCGACATGCGTATGTGTGTGTGGGAGAGCTGATGTGTCGGAGGGAAATGTTCTCGACAGATCGAGCGGATGATGTGATGATTTGTGATCACACACTCACAAACACAAGTATGCAACATCAAGGTCATGACGTCCTTCTAGTGAAGATCAGAGTGAGCGTGATCGAGCATGACACACGTTTGATGGATTAAATAAAGTTCTGAATAAAATACAACGTACACCAACACAACATTTAAATCTTCTACAGATTTTATTAACATGTAGGCTATACATTTCATTGTGTAAAGTATATATTTAACCATTTCGTGAAAACGTGTTTTAATAAAATAACACAGCACTGTTAGCTTGTGAAAACTGTGAAAACTGTTTAAAGGGATAGTTCATGCTTTCATCATTTACCTCATGTCCTTCTTAACCCGTATGACTTTCTTCTGCAGAACACAAAAGAAGATATTTTGATGACTGTTGATAAGCGAAAAACGCTGAACCCCATTGACTTCCATTGTATGAACGCAACACCACTGAGACATTTTTCAAAATATCTTCATTTGTGTTCCACCGAAGAAAGAGTCATAAACAGGTTGATGTTTGTAAACCGAGGTTACGATTTTAATAAACTGCTTCACCTTCACTAAAGGTATAAAAAAAGTGGGCATGGAAACCTGTGTATCGCTCGGAGACAGAATAAAGTCAAGGTCACACATGTCATTTCGGAAGTGTGAGGTAAAGATGACATTCCGCTCATATGTAGGTCATGACGGCAGTAACTCAACACACAGGGTCAACACAAGCCACTCACCTGAACCTGACTGACCCGAAACACACACACACACAGATACACACACACATGGTGGAAGGTGGCGGACGCGAGACTGACCTCTTAACGTTCTGACTGCTGTCTGTTGGGTACAGAAAACTGAATTTGTCAGTGGGATGCCCGCTTGCCATTCTCAGTGAAGGAAAGGCAAATGAAGGAGGTAGAGGAATGGATATGCAATTCTGAAAATGACAAAAGGAGAAAACAAACAAAAACGAGAGCAGGTCATGATTAAAAGGCAAACCATCAAGCACAGGCACATTAAAGCAAAGCAACACACAGCAAAGCAACACAAAGCGGGCAAAGCAGCAGCCTGAGCGAGCGAGTGACAAAGAGAGCGAGAGAAAGGGACAGAGAGAGAAAGAGAGCGAGAGAAAGGGACAGAGAGAGAGAGAGAGAGGGAAGAGTCGCTTAGAGTTGGAGAGCAGGAGAGAGAGATGAGCTAGATCGAGAGGAGAGCGATAGCCGAGAGCGAGAGAGATTGTAGGTAGAGAGGGATAGAAGAGGGTCCGATAGAGGAGAGATAGATAGAAAATTCGAGGAGAGAGGCGTCGGCGATCTCGAGAGGAGCGGGAGAGAGAGAGGGCGAGGCGAGAGAGGGGCGCGCGCTCGAGCGCGGAGAGGAGGAGCGAGAGAGAGAGAGAGAGAGAGAGCGAGCGGGAGTAGCAAGTGAGAGACAGTGCAGTGAGCAACACATAAAGTGACAAGCAGAAAAAAAATCAAAGCTCACAGAAGTTCACACACTGATGGACAGATCAGCATGGGCCTGAATAACAGCATCAGCATCAGAGCTGGTTTTGAAGAACGTGAGTTAAACTGCACGGAAACACTGCAGTCAAATTCACTTAAGTCACTAGTTTTCAATGTGACACTTTTTAATGCGACTATGCCTGAAACATGCTCCACGTGGATGCAGACGCTCGACAGCATGTGTCATGATGCATTCTCAGCAGTTTCTTTCCCCCGGCTTCAGAATGCACCTTTTATTTACAAAATTCACACTTTTTACATATTTTAAGTGAATGTTACGCAAAATAAGTGTAGTTTCATTTCATATTCTGTCTAGGTTTCATTTTTAGGCCAAAAACAAAAATGCATCCCCCTCATGTGTTTGAAAACCTGTATATAACTCTTTTTCTGCAGAACACAAAAGATATTTTGAGGAAAGATGGGTAACAAAGCAACAACGGCACCCAGTGAATTCTATTGTGTAGACACAAAATCACCGACACCGTTGTTACCAACGTTCTTCAAAATATCTTTTGTGTTCTGGAGAAGAAAGAACGTCACACGGGTCTGACGCGACAAGAAGTTGAGTAAACGATGAAGTAACTTTCAGCACTTTAAAATAATGATGATGTCATATACATATCTGTATTATATCAGAATTTGTCATTCAGCCCTTTAAATGACATACCAAAATACAAGGTTTATAAAAACGAATTGTTTTTTTGTGTGTTGTGTAATGCTATTTTTGCATGACATTAATAAGCAGCCCAACAGCGCCCTCTAGTGAACTGTCTAATGAACAGCCACTAATGGTCAGGTGGTTAACATCACTGCATTAAACAGTCAAATGCATAATGTGATGTAAAGCAGATTTGACTGCATTGTGCATATGTGCGTGTTGTTTTGTCTCTAGCATGGGCGTCTCTCACAGAACTGGTGTTTTGTAGACAATGAGTCATTAATCTGACGGTGACAGCGTCACCTTGAGCTGTGGATGAAGGTGCCCTCTCTCACCAGCACACACTCTCTCTCTCTGTACTAATGTCTTCCTCGGTAGGTCAGTATGATTGATGGTGTAATAATGAAGGACTATCCCACTGCCATACAGATGTAACCGGAAAATCTGCTTAACACGTGTATTCCGAACACGTTTAGAGGAGATATAAATGAGATTGGGATAACAGCATACAGTCTGCGAAAATACATCTCCTGTAACGTCATTCATATGCATGAAATGCAAGAGCAATTTTTCACTAATTCATTTTTATGATGTTTGAGATTAACACATTTTATTAAGATTTTTTTATGAATAATGTTATTGCATAACATTTAAAGGAAAAGATTTCCAGGGAAGATTTTCATTTGTTTGTTTTAATAAAATTATACTTGGTGTATCTATGTATCTATCCCAAAACCTCAAGACTATATTTTCTTTACTTGGTTAAACGTTTCGAAACTATCGACAGAATAAAAAGTTCAGTGGACTCGGACAAGATGATAGTCTTGATAGAAAGATCAAGAAAGTCATGAGACACAAAAGCAGACATTCTGATATAATGTGGACTTGTGTTTTACTCTACATAAACATAAACAGTCTTAAAGAACAAAAACAACATCTTAGCCTAGCATAAACCCGTTTGCCGGTCTTAACTGGTCTCCTCGTCTAGTCTCAAAAAGAGTTTTCTGAGCAGACTGTGCTGATAAGACCGGCTAAAACTAGCAAAGCCCATCAGGCGGGTTTTTGCGCAGGTGACCAATTTGCTTTTGTATTCTATGTAGCAAACAAAATGTCATTTTCATACATCACACTCACAAAGCGCAAGACCCCACTGACACAGAGACATTTAAAATGATTAGCTGCGACACACACAAGAACATTTCACAGTCCAGCGGTCAGAACGCAGCGAAAACTACCAGATAAAACCCATGAAAGTGCAGTCATTATCCTGTGCGGGTATTATTCACTGCTTCATGGATTCTTGTAGAAGCCGTAGACGCCCATCAGAGGAGGAGAACGAGGGCTCGACTGCACACTCGGGTAACTAACCGACATTAAACGGCACCGGTCTGCCCTTCTCGCGTCCCTGCGGAGTCGTTCACGAGGGTACAGACGGACGGGAAAATGGCTGACTGCTAAAACACGGCTGCTTTAATGCATTCCAGCACTCGGAGACGGCAATAAAGCAGACGGCTTTAACTGATATTAATGTATGTACATGACAGAGAGAGAGAGAATATTAGAGCGCAGGTGCTTGAAGCGTCTTCACATCTGCATTACGACCGGGAAGCAGAAGACGAACAGATGTAAAAAAGAAACTGTGAACCGAATGATGGCGATGAACCAAGAACACCAGAACGTCTTCTAGGGCTCTTGGTCACAGCTCCGCCCTTCACGAATCTCTCCTTTCACCTTCATATGATTCACACGAGTCTTTCTTCTGTGTAACAGAAAAGAAGATATTTTGAGAAATGTCTCGGTGGTTTTGCGTTCATACAATGGAAGTCAATGGGGTTCAATGGTGTCATTCTGCAAAATATCTTCCTTCGTGTTCTGCAGAAGAGTGAAAGTCATACAGGTTTGGAATGACGCGAGGGTGAGTCAGTTCTGAACGGATTTTGATTCAAGCTATAAAAGTGTATTTTTTTCTGCACCGAGAAGAACTGGTTTCAAACAGGTTGTCTAGGCACTGTCCCCACCCGTCATTGGTCAGACAAACACACATACAGTACAAGCTATCTGGGATGCTAAAACCTACGAATATTTTGGTTCATCTGCATTATAATATGGGCACGAAAAACGATTTCAATACAAAAACAATCATCTTAAAATTCCTCGATTTTCATCCCCCCTCGGTCATTCTTTCTCTATTTGCACAATTGCACCGTCCTCCTGCGAACCAAATCAATACCTCCATCCCCCCCCCTTCATTCTCTATGAATAACTCTTCCTCTCTCTCTCTATCTCTCTCTCAGGGTGAATCAGAACACTGCTGCAGTGCCCTTGAGCTCGCTCTCTATCTCTCTCTCTCGTCTCTCTCTCTCTCTCGCTCTCGCTCTCTCTCTCGCTCTCTCTCTCTCTCTCTCTCTCTCTCTCTCTCTCTCTCTCTCTCGGCTCTCGTCTCGCTCTCTCACGGCCCAGGCAGAGCACACGGCTTGGCAGTTATGTTACAGTTATGTAACTCGCTGGTGAAAGGTGCATTGCATATTGTTCATTATATTCCCTCCGCAGTATCAAGATACAGGAAACAATATTTAGCGAATTGCAGATGTACAATCAAACCGAGCACCACGGCACTCATCTCATCAGTCTGTTGAAATCATATTCAGGATAATTTGATTCTCAGATTCGGCACGAGTGAACAGCGTTAGCACAGCGTGCCTTAAAAAGCTAGAGGAAGGTAAATAATAAGTAGAAAACGCATCTCTGTAATCTCTCTCATGTCATCCAATAACTCCATATTACTCTTTTAAGGAATGTCATGCAATGAAAGTCAACGAGGTTCAATGTTGACCAATGTTCTTTAAAATATCTTCTTCTGTGTTCGGCCGAAGAAAGTCAGACAGATACTTTAATTTCTCCTTAATGCAAATATAAGTTCTTATTTTAATCTGTTAACGTAGGGGTCACATGTGATCCAGACATGCGCGACTGAACTGAAAAGTCTTTTAAAACAGCAGCTCAGTCGAGTGGAATATTTCTTTGCTGACTGAGCAGACAGACACACACACGCGGCACATGACCTCGCTGTGACCCTGTAATGATGTCACACTGACACTGGACACAACGTTTAATGGAAGTGACCGCTGGAGTGTCTACGGATGAGCTTCCTGTAAAACAGGAAGTACTTTTCCTGCAAGCATCAGAGTCGCTACCTCATTCACATCCAATACAGACTGCATTCTTTGTTATTTTAGTTTCATGCTGTGCCACAACAAAGAAGTGAAGATGGCGTTGATCAAAGCTCTGACAAAAGCAACTCAACCGTGTGTCCTCCGGCTTCATCGCGAGAGTCATTCAAAGATCCTCTATAAACCTCAGCCGGAGCAGACTGTGGAGGATCCAAGACTTATTATTCTAAAATGAATTACATATCAACGATAAACCACCACAAAGACATCTCTTACTTCACACAAATGTCAAATCAACGATTAATATCACGCAAACAGTCCAATCCATTTTACTCCTACAGCTCAAATCGGGGAATCTTCATTCGGTTTGGTCCAGCTAATGGGCACGTACAATCAAGATCAAGGGCATTCCCATTTCATATACGGTTAGATATTGTAATACATTGTAAATATCACCTAAAAAACTATTTTTAATTCAAGAATAATGAACAAGAGTCCATTTAAAATCTGGTCATCTGAAACAGACACACTTCAAAACACAGAACTGAGCACCTGAACATGCGAGCTTAAAGTCTTGGTAAGACGGCGTCATGTGGTCCGGCCCCGAGTCAAACATATCTCGCACAAACACTAAATTAATTACGACCCGTGCAACCAATGCAGAAGAACAGATACCAGCCCGAGGAACTGACTATCAGTCAAGTGTAAATAACACAGTGATTTGTGTAACTCATCTGAGGAGTCTGACGTGATCTTCCTGCAGTCTGATTTTTGTTTTATACCGTTCTTAAAGATGAGGTAACACAGGCCGTTTCTGCCAATCTCATATTAATCTTGAGTGCCTATACAGTAGTAATGCATCTTCGAAGAGTGTTTAGCTTGATCAAATTTATAAAAGAGAGATACAGCTGTACCATTATTTCTGGAATAAGAGGCGGGCAGGGGGACGGAACTACAGCACGAGCACACAACACATCATCGCATTATTCCCTTCGTTTTGTTTACATTATGCAAGTACGCGAGAAGCCAGCACGTGTAAAGAAGTCAGAATGCATGAAATAGCTTGTTACCCCACCTTTAAGTGTTAAGTGTACTATTGTTACAAACATGTTAAAAAAATATTCAAATGCATTTGTGTTATGAAAACGAGAAATGAGTGAAAAGACCTCTAGACTCACATTGAAGGAGAGACTCAAACTTTAGAGACCAGAACATCATAGACATTGGAAGCTGGCAGTGCGCAGACGTTAAGGGCACCCTAGCAACACCCAGGCAACCACCCACATTCATCGCAGCCAATGTAGTGAGAGTTGCCCGTGCAAACATTTCCCACAATTCTCAGTTCTTGCTGCATCTTTACATTTGACAAGGGAGCGAGTTTACAGGCAGGCACCACTGCAGATAGACACAGACGGGGTGAAATGACATCACAGCGACTCCTGAAACTCATCCCTCGCTCTCGACTTCCTGCAGTGTGGGATGAGAGCGGGGTGGCGGAAGAGTGTTCCTCAGGGGGGGGGGCAGGAAAAGAGGTTTTTCCGCCTCCATCACTCTGATCTGACAGCCGCAGTGCAGACGCATGCACGCACACACACGCAAAACATACACACACAGGAAGAGGGCAGATGAAACACACAGGGATGTCTGAATTATTTAGATAATAATGGCTTAAAGAGCTACTGTGAACAGATCAGACACTATCTCTCTCTGTGTGTGTGTGTCAGCGTGCATGCTGTGGAGACAAAACACTCACTACTGTCAGGTCCAGCTGTGTGCGTTGTGCAAACAGTAGGAGAAAGACAAGCTAACCTGTACTGCAGCACACAATCACACACAGGCATCAGCTGCTAAAACACAAACACATACAAGCGAAATTCACATGCACACTGCCTCAAACAGATACGCCTGCAGCTAGCGTTACATCATCGAGTTCACTGACAGTCTGATAGAGAAGCCAACAGCAATATCTACAGATCAAGATGGACGATGACCAACAGAAGTCTGATGGCCGCTATTATTTCTATTAACTATTTCAACACTTGTTTTTACACACCTCAACACAGAATCGGTGTGAAATTACTGTCAATTAATTCAGTATTGTTCTCAACGGTACAGGCCCGGGATGTGCTGTAAACATGTGCCGTGCGAATGTCTGTGAGTCATCGACCGTCTCGTGTTTAACAAAGCCCGTCTCATTTCACAGAGCTGATGGGGTCGTGCTGCCCGCAGAAGCATCGTAAATTCACAGCAGTAATGCAGAGCGCCGCATCCCCCACATCATCTCTCTCTTCCGTCTTTCACACAACGTCTGTTATGAGATCAGGACAAGCGTAGAGCAGCTGATATGGGGTAATATTTACGGTTACATGGACAAAGATTTGCACTGATTTATTTGTGCAAGTTTTTCTAAATACTTTATTGGCAATACGAATGTAAAATATTCGTCACGCTAGAATAAATGGAAAGAGAGAGAGAAACACTGAAAGCGAGACCAATCAGACAGATGAAGAGAAAGCTATCCATCCGTCAATGCCAAACCACGTGCGATTTCTGCCTTATAATTTGAGGGAGGATGCAATTCAACAGCTGAGGTCATACGTGGGATTCATTTCACACTAGCATAAATGTTCACACACACACACACACAATTAATATCTGCAATCCAACACCGTTTTTTACTTCAGGAAAACCGCCTAAAATTTAAACTAAATGTCAGGAGCAATGTGACTTAAAATGAGGTTGTTTTTTTATAAAACATACTACTACATGCCTATAAATAATATATTGGATACAAATACAATGTAACTTAACCGTTCCAATATAATTGACGTTTTTAAATAAAAAAACATGCATTAGGGGTGGCACGGTTCACAAAACCCACAGTTCGGTTCGTATCACGGATTTAGGGTCACGGTTTTCGGTTCTGTACGATTTTTACTTTTAATCTTTAACACTCCAGAAATTTCCTTCAGCATATGATATATAGCTTATTAGCATATTTATCCACAATTTAGGATAAAGTATTAACATTTTTGTAATGTAATCATGCACTAACTGAATTTGACTTGACTTTAAGCACATTATTGGGACCATCTATGAGTAAAAGCTAGGTGAGATTTTGATACTGCCACTGTATATATTTAAATATTAAAAACAAAAATGCTGGCTATCAAAATTGCTATAAAATGTTGCATAAGAAAAAACCCCTCTGTTCACTTAATTTTCATATTCTTCTGCAAGAATATCAGTTTGTCCACATTTTCTGCCAAGAGGCGAGACCTACTTGCTAATATTATACCGCGGCTCGAGTACATTCATCAGCTGACGAAATCCTTCACACTTAATCACGCTGCACGGTTGCATATATTTTTGCTATAAACACCCCCAATGCTTTAGTTATGGCTATTGCCCTGTCTGACTTATCACTGAGAGGTTGCTTAAATGCTGCGGACAGTAGAAGTTGTTTCCTAACCGGCTCTCTCCTGTTTGTGCTTATCGACACATTGGCGTGATGTCTTCTCAAATGAACTGTCATATTAGAAGTGTTACCATTAGCATATTGAATGCATTTTGCACAATGCTTGCACACAGTCGCAGTTCTATCTACTGTTTTATTTCCGTTGTCATCGTAAGTAACATGAAATGCAAAATGTTCCCACACACCGGATTTGAACGACGCGGGCGCATCCGCCAACTCCGGGCAGCCTTCATTATCTCCTCCACTTGCCATTTCTGCAGCACTCCTTACTCCACTTTTACTGTCTATAATGTATGTTCGCGCGGAACTGTCTGAGCACGGGGCTACAATGCGCATGCGTCGAACCGTGCGACGCGCACACGAACCGAACCGACATAAGCGAACCGAACGGTTCGGGTGTTTTTTCATGTACCGTGCCACCCCTAACATGCATCACTTTTCTTTACAGCGTTGCCAAGTCAGCGATTTTCCCGCAGGATCTGGTACCTCAAACTGTACGTGGGTCAATGACGTATAAGGATTTTCGAGAAGCCAATGTTAAAAAACGATTAAAGAATAATATCTATTGCAAACGTTAAGATCGCTGCGTACTCATCAATGCGGATTCAAATGTTAAATTAAGTGATTTTAGTGTTTTTCATCTATGAATTGGCCATGGCCTTAGAAATTGTCACGTGATTATCTTTAAATGAATTAATTTACTTGCTAAATTTGTATTCAAAATTTAAAGGGTTCATATAAAATGTTTTAAAAATACTATTCACTTAAGCATACTGTACCAGAGATTCATGTTTCAGCCACGAAAATTTGATTTTAGATTAGATCATTTCTCATTTAATACAATTGTTGATACTATTGGTCGCAGCACATGTGGTCGTTGTACGTCATTGAGCCACATACGTCTGCGGTTTAAAGGTGAAAGAAATTTGTTCATCAGCTGTCAATGTTAAGGAAATATCATTTGTATTCATGGATACACACTGTGCTCTGAGTTTTGATTGCTGGTTTCGAAACAAAGATCTGGCAACCCTGTTTCTCTGAACCGGCGCACAGAGACGCTCATTGTAAGTCAATCACAGTAAATGAGTTTTTTGTTTGTTTGTTCAAACTGTGGATCAAATCAAAATGATTTTCTGTGGTAATGGACAGCAGATGTTGGTGACAGAGCTCGAGTTGTACTGAACCCAGAACTTCTGACCGGGACAAGAGAAAGTTCAGACACAGACCAGCTTACAGGTGCAGGAGGAACGTCTTCACCTGAGCCATTCACAAACCTGAGGGAAAATCCAGCAGGGTTAAATCTCTCACACAGAGAAAGAGAGAGCGGGAGACTCCATAAGACACTTCTAAGAAGCTTAATTAGCCATTGAAAAACACGAGGCACACAATAGACCCCTTCCCTTCCAGCAGCTCCCTAACGGACCTGAATGAGAACAGGGCATCGGGGGAGTGACTCTCATCTGAAAAAATGCCATTGTTTTAACTACCCCGCAAGAGCTGGTCTTCTCCGCTTCTAAAAAGGTCCATTCTGCCTCAAATCCTGCCTTTCATAGAGGAACCACCTCCATTTTGTATAGACCATTATCCAGCAAACAATTGTCTGAAAACTAACATGGTGTGCCGAGATGCCCCTGTCAGTGTTCAAGCCCCGGGTGTCTTTATCGGCTCTCTCTGCCTCCATTTACCCTCACCGTGAAAGTAACGACAGCCACGCAAGGGCCGCATTTCCCTCGATTCTTCATTCTTTACCTCGACACCTTCTCCTTTCGTGATAAAAGGAGGGAAGAATGTTCTTGTCAACGGGTATGTCTGGAATGGACTACCATAGTACTCAATTTCTAATGAACGCGTGAAATAGCCAAATGACCGAATGCACTTGCCAAAATGTCCAGGCTCTCCAGATCGTGCCAAAGCATTTTTTAGATAGTTCAGCATCTCACACTGGTGGTTATTGCCTAGCGTGATGTTAAGTACATTTGACTCTACGTACGGCACCCAAATACACACAACTGTATTCACACACACACACACACACGCACACACACACGCGCACACACACAGTCACTCACGTGATCTAAACCCAAAGTCCACATTTACCAAAATGTGTTTGTTCAGCAGGATTCTGTGCAAATTATGACAATGGAGAGAAGCCAGAGGCTGGCAGAGACCGTACCGCACGCATGCACGACGCACATACACAGAATGCGGCTGCAATGCTCTTTATTTTTTTATTTAGTTCATTTTAAGTTCCGTTTATTCTGTTCGATGTTCAAAACGTCCCCCAGTGTGGGTGTGTGTGGACTCAAATCAAAAGAACACACCCATAACTCTTAAAATGCTCCATGGGATTTGTTCACTACTTCTATTGTGTAGCAATTGAAAAAAGTCTGTTCAGATATATCTCAACTATCCTAAACAAGAGGCATGATTTAACATATCAAATATACACAAACACTTAAAGGAATAGTTTTCAAAAATGACAATTCTGTCATGAACTACTCGCTCTCTTTGTTCCAAACCGGTGTACATGTTTTTGTTTGGTTGAGCACAGAGAAAGATATTTGGAAGAATGCTTGTAACCGAACTGTTTGCTGGCCTACATTCTTCAAAATATACGCTTTCGTGTTCAACGGAACAAATATAAATTATTATTATAAGTAATTTTTCCTACGATGGTAGTCAATGGATATCTTTGTGTTCATCAGAACAAAGCAATGTATGCAGATTTGGAACAACTCGAAGGCGAGTAAATGATGACTGAATTCGTATTTTTTGGGTGAACTGCTCCTTTAAATTCCACTATGTGATGCCAAACAGAAAATCATGTACTTAAAACCGGGGACGTTTTATGCTTTCTGGTATTTTTAATCCACATCACAGCATCCGTTTTTAAACATAAATACAGTGTGATTATCTGCATCTATAGTTTTAAATATAACTACAGTCCCCCCGGTGAATCTTCCACCACTGCATAAAACTATGTTTGATTTATAAAACCCCAAAACTAGCATAACGCTCAGAAAGAACCTACAGCACAGTGAATCATCGAGAAGCTTTTTACATCCTCAAAAACATTAAGCCAACTCAAGAACCCTGTAAGGAACTGAAGGTGTTTCAAAGAAACATTGAAGTTGAACACTCTCAAAAATAAAATAAACATTTCTCATTTCACTCCAAACATGACTTTCTTCTGCACAACACAAAAAAGGTATTTTGAGAAATGCTCGAAACCAAACAGCATTGTCCCCCGTTGACTTCCATTGTACGGGCACAAAACTCTTCAAAATATCTTTGTGTTTCTATTTTCTATGAGTCATATTTATGTTTTAAACAATAAATGACGCAAGATGAAGACATATTTCTCCATCTAAGGTCTATGATCTGTGGTTTACCGTAACTAAGTTACAGCAGCTTTTCAAAGCAACCAGAGACGCTCTCACAGTAAGAGGCTCCTCAGTTTACTGTTTGCGAAGGAGTCGAATCGTAGACACTTTAATATGTGCGGTGTGACAGAAGCAGTAGGAGTTTCACTTTTCCCACAGAGAGACGCAGCAAGGCTGCGATTTCAGCGTACGCCCACAGAAAATCCAAAAATACGCCCATCCAGATCTGTCCCAGCTCACACACTGCCGAGATGATGGTTAGCAGACGTTTGTTCGTTATACACATCACATACGATTCACAACCCTGCTAAACAAACTCACTACCACAAACCCGAGGAGAATAATAACGTGAACAGTCCTTGTAATGTCACGTCAACAAATTCTGATCTCATTTCTCAGTTATTCGTAAAATTATTAAGGGTCTTAAAGTCAAATATATATTCAGTCAGTTAATTTTTCTTACTCTTGAAGTAAAGAACACATCCGTTTCATTTTGAAAGTAACATCAAAGCAAGTGAGATAAGGCGTTAAGTCTCACTAATACAAGTTCTGCTTTCACTAGCTGATTATTATTCTCTAAGAACATCTTTTGATCGGATTTAGAAATCCTCACGACACATTAGCGTGTTACATGCAGACCCTCCATAGACATAATGGTTTTCATACTGTACAAACTATATATTCTATTACCTAATTCCTTACGAGACTAATTTTAAGTTTTTGCAATTTAATACGATGTTAAATTCCTCATCGGGACCGAACACAAAATGTCTCCATAAGGTCAATATGGGTGGGTGAAAAAAATCGATTCACATATGAATCGCGATTCACTCCTCTAGCGATTCTTCTCGATTCAAAGATTGATTCAAGGATGGTACAGCAGGAGCTTGACAAGACGTATTCAATATGCAAACGAAGGTGAAGTATTTTGAGAACACTAAACGTAAAGACCCGCATCGAACGCCATCATTCTAGCAAAATGGAATCAAATCGAAACGTATATCACATCAATTTTGAGGAAGAATCGTTAAAAACTCATGCCTCTGAAAAGCGAGGTGTCTCATGATTGGCCAGTTAACCAGTGCGCAGTGATTGGTGGAATACTGCAAACGTGAGACTGAAATGTGACGCCTCTTACCATATTTGGAACATCAGGTTGCAACGCAATTGTACTGACAGGTGCGCCCACTTTTCTTGCATATACATTAGGGCGGTCTTAGTCAAATCATACCACCAACTGACGTAGATTTGTGGGGGTGTGGTTACACGAGGCGTTTCAGGCAGGTCTGGGTGAGCATTCGCTTTTACATAGAATGCATCTTTTGTGCCGACACTTCCATTTCTGCAATTTTATGCGTCTAATACATGCATGGGCAACTCATAACACACCAAAGACACAGAAAAACATGTGTTCACGCCACATTACCCCTTAAGTCTACATATATAATGTTATATCATACACGAGGATACATCAACACCCTGAACCAGTTTTGCACTATCCCTGATGGGATTCCCCTGTTGCCAGGAGGCAGGATCCGAGTCTTCTGTGCTCGTGTGTTTATCAGGGGAAACCAACATCCCCTCAGGGTGTGTGTGTGTCAGCAGTCAGGAGGAACAACCTGCCATCTTTATGCACTATTACAGTGAACGGGTAAACTAACACAGCCGAGAGGTGTCGTCTCTTTTAATCCTTTCATTTCACTGTGCAGACGGTTCATCAAAAACAGCCACGCAGAGTCCACCTCAGATAATCCGACACAAAAGATGAAACGGGAAAAAATAATTCTCAAGAAGCATGCATTAACAGACTAACACGCCTTGACTTTCTCAACACTCACGAGAAATATCAGACGCCCGGTTACTGAGAGCTGATGAATCACAGATTCTGGAAGTCACGGGTGGAAAAAGCGTCACTGGCTTTTGTCGACACTGGAGTTTGGCTAATGCGTCTCATTTCTTAGGATCATTCTTAAAAAGGACAAACAACGTGATGCTAGTAGACACAATAGTAGGCCGACCAAGTTTGTCTGGTTGGCACACGGCTGCCAGATACACAAAAGCGAGTTCACACTTGCATCTATTATTCTTAAGAACACGAAACAACAATGGTAACTACCATTTACTCATTTGCTAAACAAATTATGTGTCTATTGATGGCATTTTTACAGTCTGTCAGTCAATGTGATCAATTCGGAAAGTAATATGTCCTATCAACAAACCAAACACTTTTCATTTACGCAGCACAAGCGATGCAGGATGTGTTACGGGCCAAAGTTTAAAGCGGATGCAACACACGCAATTTCTGCCAGTATCATATTCATCTTGAGTACTTCGTATCTTCGTCTTTAGTTTGATCAAATTTATAAAAGACAGATAGAGCTGTACGATTATTTTTGAAAACAGCCTCCTGATTCCTGAATGTGTGGGGGGGCACGAGCACACATTACATCGTTGCATTATCCCTGCATAAATGTTGATTCACTATAAGTTTGCGTTGTGTACCCTATGGACGTACGCACCGATTGCCAACAAAACGCAGACATTTGACTTAGTTTTACTTACCACGTGCGGTTCAAGACAGACATCTTTTTGCGCTGGGACCGCTCTATCTATCAGTTTCAAACAATCTCCAAATCCAGCGCTATATCCACCGTTTATATAACATCCATCACCGAGATGCAGCGAACAAATGAACACAGCTGAAATTCGCAAACGAAAGAGCACATTGATGAGCATGTTCTTTTATCTCGCTGTCACGGTTGACATGTGGGTGTGCTTTCCGGGAGAATTGTCCAATAAAGGACTCAAAGAAGTTAAATAAATACTGTCCGAAACCTGGGAGGGGTGTATCGAGCACAGAAATACTGTCATACGGCCAACTCGTTTTTTGACAAGTTCACTGTGTCAAGCATGAGAATGAGATGCCAGCATGTTCAACATTGTAAACAAGTCAGAATGCATGAAACACTGTGGCACCTCCCCTTTTAATACTAAATATCAACAAAATATATAAGCAATGCTAATAGAGACTTGATTTGCTCCACCAACCCTTATAAAAACATTGTTTGCTCCATTTACATACAGAATCAATGAGATGTCTGTGTTTAAAGAACACTTTCATTCTTTCATTCCACCAGAACACCTGCTTACTTTAGCACGCTTGAAGAAATCCTCGAATCAAGACAAAACCCAAACGCTTCAGAGAATTAAAACCCAACACATGAGCAGCACAATCCATAAACCCTTCATTCACACGGAGGAGAGAAGCTCTTCAGTGGAAATTAAATTTGGAGCTGATAATGCACCTATCAATGACTGACAACAAACGCTCTCCGTGCTCAGTCACTGTAACGTCTGGGACATCAATCACAAGAGCTATCGACGCTTTTATTGCTGGAATGCTGGATTGGACAGCAAATAATGAGGACGAAGAACGCGCTCATTGGAGCATCACAGTCAAGTAGATTTTAATCAACGTCAGCTAATGCTTAAAAACTCTTCACGTTTCTGCTGGGTCGCACTTTACATTACGCAAGTCAATGGATAATATCTCCAAAATCATGCAAATATTTGCATTTGCATATTTTATTACGAAAATCATTTCAATAATGATGTCACATAATACATTTGGCAAGCCCTTGTATCCAAACCGACTTACCGTAAATGTTCTGGGTATGAAACCCATTACCTCTGCACAGCTCACACAATGCACTATCAATAGGGCTGTATAATAATAATAATGCACTTAAATATGCAAGAACCAAGTAACATCAATGAACTATATGACAAAATTGTAATTGTTTTGTATTGCTACCTGTGTAAATACATTTGGTTGCATTTATTAAAGCATTAAACAAAATGATCTAAACACGCAATATGGATACTATAATGTAAAGTGCTATCTTTTGACCCCCTTTGTTGTATCTGTGCCTGATCGATGCAAAGCAGTTTCGTACATTCCTCCTAACCCACGAACATCTGATATTATTTTCATAAATTATTATGACAGACAAAGGTCTTTTAACACGCTGACAGCAGTTTACTAGGGGAAAATGTGCTGCACGTTTCCTTTGTATCAATCATTCAAGGAATACAATGACAAAACTGACGCTTTTATAGTCTCTGTGAAATAAAACGCATTGCACTGCAAACGTCTCGCATGTGCAATGCAACAAAAAGGGAGAAAGAGAGTAACATTGGCGCGATACGTTGTTACACGATCAACAAAAGAACTCGATTGCGTCATTCTCGCGGTTACATTGTTGCACACGGACGCGTTTGATTCTTTCATCGCGCTTGATGTTTTCTCCCGACGGCGTTTAGGATCAGAGGGTTTAAAGGCCTCAAACTCCTCCAGACACCATTTTGAGTCTCTCTCTCTCTGTTGTCTCAGCTCTATGGAATGTACGAACGCATGACAAGGGAACGGAGAAAGTCCGCGTGAAAAATCTGTTTCGTTCACGCGTTCGTCCCGAAAAGCGCGTTCGTCGATCGATCTGCCCGACTCGAATCCTTAAAAAACAAACGCGTTTCTTTTCTCGTAAGTCAGCACCAAATGCCATCAGAGAGCGCTTCGCCATCCCTTGCGTTGCCGAGAGAAAGGCATTGCTGGTGTTTGGTGGTGGAGCCTCGAATGGTGTTTTTGGAGAGCGATCTGGCCTTTACATATGTAAACTCGTTCAAATCCAACTTACCAGAGCGCGATGGTTCGGATGGGTCACTCTGGTCCAGTCTATGATCCCGATTACGCGCGATCTTCCCGGGCTGGTAAGGGTTAGTCTATTCTCCTCTGTTTCCTCCGGTTGGTTTTTCAGGCTGTATGGAAGCACGTAGAGCAGTGGGGGATGGGGGATGCCAGAAGAGAAGAGAGAAGGGAGAGGGGGCAGTACATGGAAACGCAAGGGGAGGACTTCTGATTCTGACGCAGAACGAACAGAACACACCAGTTATTCAGAACATCGACCGTTCGGCATATGCATGCGCCAAATTGGTCAGAAACGCACAAAAACATAAACGCACGAGTGATGGATTATTCATATTATGGCGCATGAACATACGTGCAGTGAAACGAATGGAGCCAAAGATCGAATCATACAAACGCGCCACTTTTAGTGCCAGAGATCAGCAGTTTCTCTGGGCATTGATTTTTGTCTAAAAAACCCCGATGTTTTGACCTCTTGTGGTTATGGGTCTCTATTTACATTTGATGCACAACACACTGTCTGAATGACAGATGTGACAAACACAAAGCACAGTGTACTAAACGCAAATCATCAACAAAAACTGCGGTATATGCGGTACTACTGCGGTATGTTTTTTTTTGTGCTATATATTTTATAGCTAGATATTAAACCTATTTTAAAGCGATACAACTATTTGTTCAACCACTCATACTGTTTAATACTGCTATAATATATAGCAGACTACGTAATTTGGTTACAGTGTAACTGTATCATTGCAATAAAATGGTTTACAAAAGTATAACCATGGCTTGAGTTTGCGCGCCCTCTAGTGTCTGTAATGCGATTCTACATAAGCCGAGATAGAATATGTTTTACACACTATTCAAGTAGGCTAAATTAATCATGACATTTACATTTATGCATTTGGCAGACGCTTTTATCCAAAGCGACGTACATTGCTTTATCCTATGCATTTTACATAGGTACTGACATATGTCAACTAGCCCATATGGCGCAGTAAGAATAATACAATTATTTCATTTCTGTAGCGTTTTTTATTGCACTGGTGTACATTGACCAAAACTCACTAAAAACAATATTCTGAAAGTTTGTAATCGGACAGCTAACGTTATATTGTGGTATTGTGATGCATTTCATCCGAAGGCTACCCAACGTTACCTTAATAAGCTTATTTTCGGCGTTTTCTATGGCCATTTTCTCAGTAGACGAAATTCTGGGAAAGGCGATGTTACGTTCAACACCATGCGGCTGCGCAGACCGATTCGACATCGACGTGTGACAACAAACTACCGCGAGAGCGATCCGAAAAACCATAAAAGTTCGCTTTCGAATCGTTCTCGCGGTACTTTAATGTCACCCGCCTGTCGCATCAAGTCGAACAAGCTTAAAGGCAGCTCTCTAATCATTCTCGCGATATTTGATGTAATTCGCCAAACATTCGTCAAATCTGTGTACAAGTTTTTTCAATCAAAACATTTTAACTAGATCTAAAATAATGAACTCTAATGTAAAAAAATATTAGGCAAATAACAGATTTGTATACAACGCAGTTTATATAGATTTTTGGTATACTGCATTATTTTTGTTTATACCATGGTCATTAAGGTACCTTAACAATACCAGACAATTGCCATAGTAAAGTAGTGTTCAAGAAAGAATCAAACATGATATTATCATAGTACTTTGACTTACATTTTACATTAAGTCATTTAGCAGACGCTTTTATCTAAAGTCACTTACAAATGAGGTAATGGAAGCACATGGCACAACATAAGGACAACAAAAAGCATAAGCGCAGACAAACTGGTCTCATAGCCTACCACAGTATACAAAGCAAATTCTTTTTAAGGATAGAAAGAGTAGAAAAGAGATAGAAGTCAGAACTAATGGGTCAGGTGCTTCAAACTGTTGCTTCGTGTAGTATTTGACAAAACTCATAATCGTCATTTAACTTTGTTGAGTGGTAAGTGTAATTTCCTCATGTGACATATTCAGACTTCCTCCTAGACAACCCCTTGCTATTGTAACACCAGGGGTTCCCAAAGTAGGGGTCGGGATCCCCCGGGGGGGACAGGGGTCGCAATTAAGGCCTCAAGGGTGGGGTCGCAAGATGATTTCCAGAAATCTTTTTTATTATTATTGGGAATAGCCTATTTAGTCAATATTTAATTTTATTTAAGTTAAAAATAAAACAATGCAAATAAAAAGCCATCAGCCTTTGGAGTTTCATCCCCCTCGATCGTGACCCCTGAGGGGATTACGTCACATTAGCAACCGCATTAGGTCAGTAAATCATACAGCACCACATTAAATATTCACATGTGCAGGCAGATTATTTTTCAGGCTTTAAGTTTAGGATATTTTTATTTGTCAAAATGAAACGTTGGTTGATATCAACCAAAGACAATGCACATTGTGTGTACATTTGCTGCTGTGTAGTTATAAATTATATACTTGGTTAAAAACCTTTACAGAAATGTTTACTGTGTAAATGTGTACAGGAAAATGTCTACTGTGAAGTATTGTAATTCTTTGTTACTTGTAATCTACATATCTGTCATACTGCCATGTTGGTCGGAACTGCACCCAAGTTTTTCACCTGCTGTTGCACTTTTGTATATGGTTGAGTGACAATAAAGGGATTATTTGATTTTGATTTGAGGTTGCACACAATGTTTGTATACTTTACAAACCTCCGAGGATAGTGGGGGTCTCGAGTCTCTGGCACTGTTATTTTGTGGGTAGTTTGGGAACCCCGGCACACACCACTAGAGGGGGGTGATGCTCTATTATTTTATTCTACTATTTTATCATACTAGGCTTAGAAACTATTTCTCAAGTTTTAAAGAATCACAACTAACATTATGGAGAATTTATTATGCATTTAATGAAATCAATGAAATATTGAGTTTTATTGCAACGAAATATGATTGTCTGGATAGTTTTGATTAAATTAATTTTAAATAATGTTTTTAAGCACTTCTGATGTTCATAAAGTATGTCAACAGCACCAAGCAGGGGAGTCCCACTGATTTATATACTCACATGGATTATAAAATGTAAAAAATGTCCCTACTCTATAAAATATTCACTGTGATTATCATAAAAGCATGACCCCCAAAAAAATGATAATAGCACGAATCCTTTATTTATTTATTAAAACCAGATCGAGTTGGTAATGGGTCCTAAGTGGTTTCCAGCTGGTGGGCCCGAGGTTGACCATCTTGGTTAAATCTGGCAGACCTGTGGCAGGTGAGGAAAGCTTTTAAAGGCAGGGTAATGAAGATACGAGCTAATTAAAAGAGAATCAATTATGTTTGAATGATTTTACCGCTACCTCTTCTCTCCCTGACAGACAGAAAGAAAAGTTTCTGTGCACAGAAGTTTATAAAGTATCTAATGAGGTGTGGGAAATCAGAGACGACAAGGTGCCAAAAGTCTCCTTACTCATCACTGTTACATGCGTGATGCTCAGCAGAACTGCGGCAGGTGCGCGGGACCGGAGGAAAGTGCACCGAGGTGCAAATCAGAAGCGTTGATGCATTGGTACATTCTGCACCTCTAAAGTTACTAAGACTTATTACTCAAATGTATGCAGAAGTTTCATGGCTCTCAGAAACACAATATAAATAAAACATTTTGTGAAGACGCAAAAATATCCAGGATGTTTTTAAAGTCATATCTAGTTCTAACACAAATATCATTGTGTCATCTTCATTCAGACAGGAATTTATTTAAAGTTTTCTGGTACCAAAACCAGAAAGTTATTATTTAGTTTATCTTGACTTTGTTTAGTTGTTGTGCCTTTGAGACTTTTATAACTAAACCACTGTTGAATCGAATTCCCTTCCTACAAGCTTTTAGTTAACCTCTAAGACATCATTGTTAAGACCTTGTGCTCGCAGGGATTCCGAGCGACCGCTGCTTGACTTGGTAAGGGACAAAAGTTAAATTGAACTTCTTGATGTATAGGTGAACTTCTTAAGTTATTCTCATAAACGTTATCCAGGACATCTCATTGTTGCTCCTCTGCACGTCTGTCGGGTTCCAGCTTTAGTTATTCCAGACTGTTTGATCTTTTTTGTTTGCAATTCCGAGCGAAAAAAATCGGGGACAGACTTGCGTGTTTCTCTTTGTGTTTTTTCTTCAGGTCCCAAAGAGATACTTTCAGTGAAGATCCTGAGGGTTGAGCGTTGATGTTCGGAGGCCTCACGAGACTTCACAATTTTCTATAAAGTCTCACGGAAAGCCCAGGCCGCCTTGATTCAGCAGCCGTCGAACAGCGTCGAGTTAAAACGAGACAGACAGACGGCAAGAGAACGACAGATTGGAGACGTAAGTTTGGCAGGAACAAGGACAGCACACGACAGCCATCAAGAAGACAAGAGGAGGTTTCAGAGAGAGTCTTGTCAGAAAACAGGTGAGTCATCTGTCTGTTGTCAGAGCCGTGCTCACTGTTGGAAATTGCACCGTGGAGAGGTAACTGTGGTCAATGACTGCCTGGATAATTATTCTGCCAAGGACAAGCAAACATCTTCCATCTCAAGGGTTTACATCATTGAAAATATTCTAATGCCTAGAGGCAAGAACTTCAACTAACCAAAGAAGTCAAGTTTGATGTCTTTTTATTACTTTGCGTGCATGCATATAACTTTGTTCAGACTGAGTTCAATTTGACTTTTGAACTCTGAAATGGAAAATGTTTACAATAGAAGTTAATTGCGTCAGCGTGTGGCGCATATGCAGAGCTGCGCAGATTATTTATGAATTGTAATCCGTTACTGATTATAGATTACATGACAAAATTTGTAGTTAGTAACGTACACATTTTTGGTAACATAATCTGACTACTTTTGGATTGCATTTAGATTACTTTTGACTTAAATCTTATTTGATGTTTCATATATTGAAGCAGGATAATGTTGTACTATTTTGACAGAAAATATTTCATTATTTATCACCAACAAGAGCCTCAACATCTTTTTAAAGTACAGTACAGACAAAATACCACTCATATAACCAGTTGTTAGTGTTCACGGAATATGTTTTTCATCAGTTTCCTTAAAAATGAAAGCGTGTCAATTAAGGGTGTGACAAGATCTCGTGCAGCAAGATTAAAATGTGACAAGATTTCTTGTCTAGGTCTCGTGAAATCAGCATGAAGGAGTGTGATGGTGAAGTTTGTATTGAAGATGCCCTGCCACTTTTAAATCATATTGTAATTCATAAAAATAGACGTAAAATTACATTCAATTAAGCTAAATACTCAAAATGCACTTATTTTGCATTTTGTGATTTTCAGTTAATTTAAAAGCAATTTTTATATTTTTCATCATTGAGGATTACTTAAAATAAAAATTGTATAAAAATCTTGGCTTGTTCTCGTGAACCCAATCTTGTAGCTCGTCTCTCTATAGTGTCTATACATCCAGCCATCAAATGCTAAGTGCCGCTCCATTTAGCATCTCTTCCAAACCCCTCCCCTCTCTGCCTGAAAAAAATTCAAAGTATCACATACACATATAAGTGGTAGGTTTCTTTATTATTAAAAATTAGAAAAAAGTATAGATACCTTTTTTTCAAAATGTAGGGAAAATCACTGAACTGTAAACAACTCACTGCCATTCTGTGAAGAATATGTAATCGTGTAATCCATAACAAAGTAACTGTAGTCTATTTACGAGTATTTTAAAATGCAGTTTACTCCAATAGCAAGTACTGGATTTTTGGAATCTAATTACGTAAACCAGATTACATGTAATCCGTTACTAGCAGCTCTGCTCATATGTTGGTTAAATCACTTCTGTCATTTGTTTTATTGAGAACGTTGCTTAGGTCTTCATGGTGCTGAGATTTTGTCACCGATGTGACATCTCTATAATAAAGAATTTTAGTTTTTATTCCAATTCTGCACATTACGTTCTTTAACAGGGCCGTGTTTTTACTTATAGCATTTACTTTAACATATTAAATACATAAGTGTGATGCCCATGTGGAGAACAAGAGTTTAAGCACTGGCTTGCATCATTCCCGTTTTATCCTGTGATTTCTTGTCTCCTCTCTAACAACCTCTGTGAATAAAGGTTGTTTAAAGGCTTTCGTGTAAAAACAGCCTTTCAGTCAATCAGACATGAAAAGAAACATTAAAAGCTACTGCACTTTTATGAACCCGACACAAGTCCGTCTCGGTTTGTCTAATCGAACACAGATCAGTCCATCGAAATGAACTCCTTGACCTCCATCTGTGAGCTCTCTCATTACTGTGCCACAGTGACCTCTGGAGGCAAGAGTGTCTCCTAACAGGACCAGTCAATGAGATCTTCCAGTTTGGCTTCATTTAAGACGAAATAAAAAGCGCACTGATTGATATTACTGGATTCCTGAACAGCCTTTTATGCTCACTGCCTGTCTGCATGTTTTTAATTGCACCTCATCACCACAACTGAGCATCAAAGAGACACGAAAATAATGTAAGAGTAAAGGTTTGCACAAAATGTGTGATTACTTCATCCCGTGAAAGCAGATCGTACCAAAACGTACAAATCAGATTGTAGGAAATCATATGAATGAAACACAAATTATGATGAGATTGTGTTATAAATCAGCACTGAATAGTTGATGCCAGGTTCAGCATTTCTATGTTTTCTATGAATCTTTTAGGTGATGCCAGACAAAATCACCAAATCTTTTTTTTGATGACATGACAAAAACAGACAATTTTCACTAGAATATCATGCGTGTGAATTTAGGATTGTCATGACTTTCACATTTCCTCCACAACATGCGCGCACACACACACACACACACACACACACACACACACACACACACACACGTGCACACGCACACACACACACACTCACCTAAACCTAATAATCACACAAACCTTTCTGCATTTTATTTTTATTTTCAATAAATATAATTCTGTATGATTTATAAGCTGTTTCCCCTCATGGGGACCTACAAAATGTCCCCTTAAGGTCAAAATCTACTGGTATTACTGTCTTTGTGGGGACATTGTGATGAATACCAGTACACACACACACTCACATCTGAGCTTAGTTTGATGTGACTTTGAAGCAAAGCTCAGTGGAGATGTCGTCCCTTGAGTATTCCAGCGGTTTCCATTTGTATTCACGGCAAACACAGACCTGCTGAGAACTTTCTGCTCATTCACTTTACTTTCCCAACTCTGTCTCAATATACTTTCTGTCTCCAAATAAATCTTTTCAATAAAACACTTCATCTTTTTTAGCTTGCATTTACATTCTTTCATGAACGTTATGCTTGTTCGTCTGTCTCTTATGAATTATACTTAAATATAATTTATTAGTGGCGTAACAGTATCGCTATTACTGTTTCTCTTTTGACCCAAATCAGTGACAAAACCGTCATTGTTGGCCTAAGGGATTGCTCATTGATTACGATAATACATATTGATAGTAGAATGAGCCAATTTATTATTTTGTGTATACTGAACAAAATTAGACTAAAATTGTTGCTTACAGAGATTATTTTGATTAATTGATTTAGATATTGAAGATTTTGTTCAAAATGTGGCTAAAAGCTTGTTCAACTCAACAAACTATTTCATCTGAACAAACAGAAAGTTCCCAGCATGCATTGCGACATGTTCAATTAGTTTTTTAATCAGTTTCTTAAAAAATATGAGTGTTTTTGTAGATATTATTTATGCTGTTGTTGTTGGAAATACTAGTTGTCTGATCGATTTATTTTTTATGAATTTAGCTTTTTGTAATGGTCACCATGATCAAGGTTTGTGTGTTCAGTGTTGAGGGGTAAGTGCAGGACGCAAATTTGTTACAGCTAAAAGTGGCTTCAACAGTGTTCGAGCAGTTACTTGACCAACATTCTGGTCTGTTTTGATTTAAGTGCTTATATTATGTAATAAAATAATAACAGAAAGTAAAATGAAAACTTAATCCTCTGAGTCGGGTGGACTTAACGATGTAGTTGAGAGAACTATTTTTTTATTTTTAAAGTTACTCAGTGAATTTAGTTCTGCTTGGCCAAAAGTTGAGTAAATAAGAAAAAGCTAAGGAAAATTTGTACTAAGATTAAAATTAGGGGTTAAAATTGTGCACAATGCTTTAGCATTTCAAACACAACCTCAGTCTTGTAAGTTCCTGCAAACAACAAACTAGTCTGGACAGAAAATATCCGATTACACTTTATTTTGAGATTGGTGTGGACGAGAATAGCTGACCTTGCCATGAAATCCAATGGAAGTGTTCCTGTCAGCGCTAAGAACTGCCCATTCCTGTTACAAATGAGGAAATAAGTGAACTGTGGGTCTCAGCTTCAGGTTTGTTAAAGGTAGAACTATCAGATGGTGTTGCCAAGTCTGCACTTCTCTCAAAGAGAACGAATGGAGAGAGAGAGTGATGGTACAGAGAAGATCAGAAAACAGCAGTTTCATAAACTGGACACCTGTAAAATGATGCTACGCCAGCATATCTCTGTGTTCCTTTAGTTCAGAGTGTGTAGTCTGTATCATATCTAAAGTATGGAAATAACTCTGATCCTGACATATACAAAACCTACAGTCAGCTTTTTTCTGCACTTCTGCTAGAATCTACTGAACACTGCATACTGTACTGGGGGGAAATGAATTATGCTTTTACAGATATTATATTAATTGTAAATGTGTTATTTTGTTATAATGTGTTAAATGTGTTATATGACCTGTATTGGACCTTTATTTTTTTATGGATTGTCTGTCCTTCAGCAACTTCCACCAACTTGAAATAGAGACTACTAGGAGAGTGACTTAAGCGACTTTTACTTACAGACTTAACTTAAGACTTGATGAGTTTGAACTTTTAAAAAAGGATGTCGAGATTGCTTGTGTCACAGAGACATGTGGAAACATCCCAGATGAAACCCTGGATATTGAAGGCTATCAACTATTCAGGAAAGATAGAGTTTAAAGCACAAAAATGAAAGAGATAGCTTTTTATGTATCCAGTAATCTTTACAAAAGCAGATGTGTTGAATTAGAGAAGGAAAATATAGAATGTATGTGGATACAACCAAGACCAATGCTCCTTCCCAGAACAGTCTGGTCCCTTGTCATTAGATTATTCTATCAGCCACCTTTGGCAAATGAGAAAGAACTGCGTCAAGAAGCTATAGATTATTTTATCAGCACTATAGATGCAGTTAAGATGAAATCCCCTCAAACTGGCATAATCCTTTGTGGTGACTTTAACCAACTATTGTTATTAGCTGTCATCCAGATATTAAACAGCTTGTTAAGGAAAACACCAGAGGAAAGACCTTAGACTTGATCATAATGAATCTTGACACCAACTATAGTGCTCCAAGAGTGCTTGCTCCAGTTGGGTCAAGTGATCATTGCACAGTGTTGATGGTTCGATTGGTAAAGAAATGGGAATATAGAGTGGGTCAACGTATTACCAAAGAAGGAAGAGAAGCCCTTGCTCAGTGTATGGCCATTTGGGATTGGTCTCCTGTGAAGCTGAGGATATTGAGAAAAAAGTGGGTATTTTTAATACTCATATCCAGACAGCTCTGCAAACACGATGCCACAGCAAAGGAAAGCAGTAACAAATGACAAACGTTGGATGACGGAAGAAATCAAATGTGCTATAAAAAGTCGGTAGGAAATTAACCAAAGTAAAAAATGGGATAAGCCAAGGAATAATGCTCAATGGCGGATCAAACAAGCAAAAAATATATATTACGCAAATAAAATCCAACATTTCAAGAGTAAAAAGCCAAGACATTGGTGGGATTGCATCAACAATGATCTTGAGCGATCTAAAATTAATAGAACTGAAACAAAACTTAATAATTTGAACGGAGATACCTTGGTATAGGTCTTGGACTAGTGATAAGATGTGTGCGATTTTTCCTTTGGCCAAACCAACAAAAACACATGAACTGTGTAATATAGGACGGATAAAACAAGTCCTTCTAAGATTAGATATTCGGAAAGCAAGTGGCCCTGAAGATATACCGCCTTAGTTTCCTCAAGAATCATGGAGAAGACTTGGTACCAGTAATAGCACATCTGATCAATACCTCATATCAAGTGGGGATTCTACCAAATACATGAAAACAGCTAATAAATGCCCGGTCCCAAAGGTTGCCTGACCTAATGAAAAATCGGACTGGAGACCATTTCCTTAACTTCTCGCATTGGTAAAATACCAATAGAGATTCGTGTTGATGAAACTTAACAGTTCTGAAAGAATGTAACAATCAGGATGCTTATCTGCCTAAACACAGAACGACGAATGCTTTGGTTAAGAACATGCATACATGGCTAAGGGTGACAGCCCAACCATGGTCTGTGTGTTATTGGCAGACATGTCAAAAGCATTTGATCGAGGCGACCATGCAAGGCTTTTCCAGCATTAAGCAACACTTAACCTGTGTCCCCAGTTGTTGGCTTGGTTGTTTAGCTACACAACAGAGACGACAAAGGGTGGTTGCAAACGGTAAAAGCAGTGAATGGAAAGTTGTGACAATGGGTTTCCCAAGGTGGAGTTGTGCCACCAAATCTGCTTTTACTTCATATGTCAACCCGGAAGTCATTTTTGATGATACACTGGACACGGTTTACGAAGATGATGTTGGTATATCACGAGCTGTAAAGTTAAAAGACATGGAAAAGATGCAAATGGAGGCACTTGTTTTGGAAAATTGGGCTCAAAATAACAACATGCTCTTAAATGGGATATGTTTGACCAAAAACTCACTACATCCATCACCACTTATACTGGGAGGTCAGGAGGCTCCCGTGGTATTACAGTCAAAATACCTATGATAGGGTATCCTCTTGATAGTCAATTAAATGGAAATGATCACATTGACGAGTGTGTAAAAAAGGCATCTCAACGTCTTCACTTTTTTACAGTTTATGCAAAACACGGCGCTTATGGCGATGATTTAGTCAGCATGTATTGCTCCTTGATCCTGTCTGGAGTATGCAAATGTGCTTTTAGTTGGTTGCACAAAAAAGCAAGCAGCTTTGCTGGAAAGCATCCAAAAGAGAGCACAACGAATCATTGACAGTTTTGCCAACACATCAATACATCTACCTGACTTACAAGGTCGAACAGAGCAAGCCACCACCAAATGAATACAAGAGATGGACCAGAATGATCATCCCTTTCATGATCTTCTTCCACCAACTGGAGGTGAAAAAACTGGTCGGCTTCTAGAAAGCAAAGCAATTTGACATATTTCAAATCCCATTCCTTTTGGGATAAGACTGTTTAATGATGCTTGGGGTCCTTTTTGCAGTTGTACCTAAATGTTTAAAATACTTTTTATGTGAATGGATGTATTTTTTTGCTCATGTATGGACAGACGTATATTCTAAATGTGTGCACATGTATATTTAATTATTTCTTTCTTTATAGTTTATTTCTCATTTTATATTGTATGTTATTTTGTAATTTTATCCAATGTACTTTAATTAAATATCCGTATTGATACGCAGAAAAGTGAATAAACTTCAACTTCAACTTGGATCTTCATTATAGTCCATCTGGTAATGTTGCAGGGTGACCGATGATCTTTGAAAGATGTTTATTTAAACGAACAAACAAATGTTTTAAATGGGGATTATGGTGTGCATTAGAAAAACTAATGTCTAAATAAAAGGGTGTGTGGTGTCCTTATGATAAGAAAGAGAGTCGTGAATGGGTTCGGTCCAGGTGTCATACCACCAATGCAAATATATAAATGCTGTATATAAATATAAATGTCGCTTTTTTGTATTCTGTGCATGTAGAAAATCCCACTTTGTTTATTAAGCGATTTATGGAAACGGACCCCACAAAAGCATTATTAAGATATCATTTCTAATAACCAAACAAACTTCCTCATCCAACTGTAATTTATAACCACATCTCAAATGATTTTCTATGTCAGAGCAGAAATGGGTTCGGTGGGCAATTAAAACTTCACTCATTAAAAGGGCCACAGAATAGCAGACGTACCTCCGGAGAACTAATGAGGTATGAAAAACATTCAATAATGTTCTTTTCGACCTTTTTGATGCCATTCTTTAAAAATAGCGCTTCGCTTTGATGTTTTAGAGTTAATAAAGACCACATTCATGGTTCAGACTTAAATGGGCTTCTGTTCTCAATGTTAAAAATATTCTGTTGTTGTCGTCATCTTAATCTTTGACCAATTTGAAATTTGGACAGCCACAAAAATGAAGCAATTTTAGAAGCAAATCCACAGCAGTTGAGACTTTGTGCTTGTGTGGGAGAGAGTATGAATGTGATCTGTGACATGTCCACACTCACTTTTGTTGTCTTTTTAGGGATGACTAACTGGAGAGGGTGACCCACAGATGGGTCACGATGTAGATACAACTGTAACAATAATACAATAATGGGATAATTGGTTAAAATGTCAAGTGCTATAACACACAGACTCATTAGATCAGTGATTACTTGGAGCAGACGCCATGTCTGGCTTCATTAGCTTTAGGAAAACATGAGTCGCCAGCCATTTTTATCCTTCACCATTTATCATTGTACGGAATATGAGTTACTCCACCGAACTTAGTGTTGTAACTTTATGCAGAAGTATATCAGAGAGATGAGAATGGGCTTTGTGTGTGTTTTGCACAAATGTTGCAGAACACGTTATCGGAGCAGACATTATGCCAGTGTGAAACTGTATAAAAACAGATAATGGGGGATTAAGCATATGCAGGTTTACCAGACGCATTCACAAATCTGCCGTTATTGTGCATTTAGGTTTTTTAATAGACCTGCGAGAATCAACATCATCGCAGGTACAGAGAAAATGGCAGAAATGTAATTGGAATGTCCCTTTAATAAGCCACTCCAGCTGTCTCGCGTCGTATAAAAATGTTTGAGAAAATTAAGAGGCAGATGGCAAAGCTGAATTTAAAGAACGCTGAATTTAATTTGCATAATGGCTTTTTAGAGAAAATGCAAAGACAATTCACAAAAGTTGACCTTGATGTTTTTCTTTATTTACATCCGACATTCTTCTAAACACGAGGTAGTAAGGGAACGAAAAGCTTAACATGGTATTTCTTTTTCTTTAATTTACAAAGATGCACTAAAAAGACTGAACCTTTGGAGACTAGATATGTATATCTTGACCAGAAATAGGACTTCTCTGAAGCTCAATGTCCTGCTACGTATGTTAAAAGAGGTCATTTTTACTTTTATTAAATATACCAAAGTGGTTTGACTCTGGCTTGAACCGTATGTGTTAGAAACACAGAATGCAAATACACTGATGAGAAACACAAAAACATTCTGTAAAAAAACGGATAAAGTACCGGCAGAAAATTACCAGTACATTTTCCTTTAATTTACGGACATTTCCGTTGATGCTAATATGTAATTGAATGCAGTGCAAAATGTTAAATACAGGTAAAAAAACCGTAAAAATTCTTCCTTTTAATACAGTGTACTATGGCCTATTTTTACGGATTTTGCTTTAATCCTTTGCAGGTCTTTATTTGTGGCATGGTTTCGGTGGACTGCTCTCGTGTTCTTTGGACGCCGCGTTTGCCAAACCAGAGCAGAGATTTGTCACTTTTTTTACTTTTCCAGGACAGTGGAGATGAGCAGGGATTCACAGATACGTCACAGACTATTGACTTGGACCTGAAGACACTTGTAAAGCAGATGTTTTGACAGTTAAGACATTGCAGCTGAAGTCTAGCAGCTGTGCATGTTTCGTGATGGTGCAGATTATTTTACAGCTAATGGATGCTGATGGTTTTAATGAGCCCCTAGTCAAAAATGTACGTCTTGGGCGGGTGAAAAGTGAAGTGAACATCAGTTTGAGATGAAACTGTTGTGACTTGACATGCTATGTATTTTTTTCCAGCGTCGACTATTTGATGTTCGGTTTTGCCACAGACTTTTTCAACTTGTCCCTCGGGTTGGAGTTTAAAAAATTCGGCCCGTAAACTGCAGTTTACGGAGAGTTGCTTCATGTCTTCTCCTTGGGCAAAAGTAACTTACGACATCAGTTTACACATTACATATTATATTCTGGATATAACCTTGACAGACAGCACGACTCTGTCACACCAGTCTCCAGAGATGGAAACTTGAGTCTTGACCTTTAAGGGAGGTAAACCATTTACTGAACCATTATGGACCAAACCTTTGAAATGTCTCAACCTAGAGATGAAATTATAAAATGCTCCCAGGTTGTTTAATTGTGCCAGAGCGAACAGTTTTCACTTTATCTGTATTTTACATTGCACCTCATGTGTTCAAAGTATCCTCCGCCAAAGCAATATACTGCCAGAGAATATTATGTCTCATACACAGATAACTGTATTCAGCTTCTGAAGAAATGCATCCGTGGATGATGATTGTTTTCAAATACTGTGACACCTTTGGGAGTAACATTAATAGTGTTTGTGATTTCAGACTCCATTTCATTCCTTAATCTCATTCACAACATACAAGTGAGACCCAGACCCTGGCAGTGTATACTCAAGGCTTTTTTAAGTTAACTCAACAGTACGGCAAACCAGTTGGATCAATTGAACAATTAAAGCTGGTCTGTGCTTTCAATGAACTCACTGAAAGAAACCTGGCAATTATCTAATGCCTTTGAAAAGCTATAACCAAAAATGTTGCCTTTCCAGAAACAAAATCTGATGTTAGCATACAAATCTTTTTTTAAACAAAATCTAATCAAAGACGAAATATAAAGGAATAAAACATTGATTATTATTATTCTTAATATGATTGCTACAAGTTCACAGCAGTTCTTTAGACAAAATATACAACAAAAAATGTCAATAAACAATTGTGCATTCATCATTAATATACATTTTAAATGAAAGAAGAATTTAGGAATAAAATGATCAAGCGAATTTCATGACGTCACATGTATCAGGTGGTTACACTACAAGTAATGACGCTCAAAAATTGTACAAGTTGTACGAGCACGTGAGCGCTTTATCGAGCAGGAATATTGTTATTTTTATAGTTCACGGTGTCCAAAATTGCCCCATACTCTTTATAAAGCACAGTTTGGGGCACAGACCATAGACGACATTATCAAGCGCACTCATTTAATCCCATACCATACTATACAAAAACAATGGAGAAGCTTCAGGACGCTCAGAAATAAACTGCTTTTCTGATGGAGCTCTTTTACTGGGAATAATATTCAGCGATAAGATGACAGCAGGAATTCATTTGATGGCATTCATTCCTTATCCACAAATATTGACTGGCAGATAAATAGCGAGACGCTGTTGTCAGGGCCTTTATATGAATGATGTGATCAGAGTTTATACTTCGTTTTTTTCCAACCGATCTCCATCCCTGTTACCTGACAGACGTCACTGATATAAGTGTCCTAGAATATCTTTAAATGGTGGGCTTTTGGAAAGGTAGGGTGGGCTGACAGAAATACTGGTTCATTTGGTTTACAGCATTTTTAAGTATGAGCGGTTCAGAGATTTGATCTAAGATTGTCTCGGGCTGTCGCAGACGCTCTGATCATTTTTTTAGCATGTTTGATGCTATCGCCACATCATCTGGCCTGAAAGAAGTCGTGTGTGTCAACGAATGAGATAGCAAAAGTCAAAATGAAGTGAGGTTGAACAAATATTGTAGATCATATTTCAGATTTTTCAAAAAAATAAATGCATAAAACCAAGCCTTATTCAATATATTTTTTTATTTATTATGGTTGATGCATGAAATCTACTGATATCTCAAGAGTGTGTCTGGTGTGTAAGGCCCTGTTTTCATTCTATGCTGCATGTTCAGATGGATTGAAGAAAATCAAGATATCAAAAATTCCTCCTGTTTTTACACCGAATGTAAAGCTCTTCTCTTAAAAGATCAAGGACAATTGTATTCCTCAATATAAGACCCTTTAAACGTCTATATGCAGGAATCATTTTCTGTTCCTGGGTTTTGTGCAGTTCAGTGGGAACACTAATTTTCACACTTGAAAGAAAACTTCATTAAAGCTCTGTGGAATACAAACAAATATTCTCTCTCTCCCTTTTATATTTTCACTTGTGGCAAGAACGTGGCTGTTTGTTCGTTGGCTCAACACATACTGATCTAATGATTAAAAAGTAAAACTGCCAAATGCTTTCCCGCTTCTACAAATGATATTAATCTCTTTCTAATTAATAAATAATGAAATGAGCTGTAATGCTGTTTTTCATGCCATCAAAGCGAATAAAAAGTGCAGTAGTCATTAATTTGCAACAGTTTTAACCCTCCAGGACAACTAGAAAACATGGCGTATGTTGTGTTCAGTGGAGTTTTGGAGAATGTTTTGCAGGTTGTCACGACACCATCGTTTTCACGAATACTTGCTAAATTAAACATACTATATTTGATACCGCAGCAAAATAAGTACGGCGTTGAACACACAGCTTTTTTATAAAACTGTTATCTAATTATGTATTATTTGGTGTCATTGTCATGTAGACTGGCGTATCATCATTGTTTTGGGTAAAGTTTGATAAATGAATGTCTCATCAAAAATATTTTATTGCCGACAACCAAGATGGCTTAACTTTGTTTGGATCTGTTCAACTTTCTACCATCAAACAGACCTGTCTCGCATAGAGAAAAGCAAAGGAAACTTCTCCCCCTTATGTACTGTTTATTAAAAGATGCCTCTGATGCAACAGGTTGTAAGTTAAAGGCAATATCACGATCTCATTCTTATCGTGATACCCCCAGAAGAGATTTCGTAGTCACATTCACATTGTTTTCGTTGGGCTGTTCAGGAGAACTTTAATTATGCTAAAATCACTGTAGCGCATTGCTTTAAAGATCGGGTAACATGCCATTTCATACATTTTGACTTCTTTAAACTGTTAAACAAGATGGCTTCTATTCTAATGCTTAACATGGTCAACTTTTAAAAAACGAGTTGGACGTATGACATTATTTCTATGCTTGATACACTCCCCCAGGACTCAGAAAGTATGGATCCCTGTTTCGTTAAAGGGATCCTATTCCTTTTATTGGGCAATTCTCCCAGAAAAGCACGCCCACGGCAAGGCAAAAGACCTACGAGCGATAGTTTGACCCGCTTATTAAGATTGGCTGCGCTGCGTCAAGATTGGCTGCGCTGTGGTCCTGCAGCTGCAGCTCGTTACTCTTGCGATAGTGAGAGAAGTTGAGGTGTGTTTGTTTGTTCACGACATTTCAGTGATGGATGTTATATTAACGGTGGATATAACGCTGCGGTAACAGTGCTTAAAGATGCCGGACATGAACTGCATGCGGTAAGTCAAACTTAGTCAGACGTCTTAGTTTTGTCGGCAATCGGCGTGTACGTGCATAATGTAAAAAACACACAGCAATGTGTTATTGTTATGCGTTATGTCGTACACTCACTTAATGTTACTATAATGTACCAGTAATCATGTGTTTTCTTTTTTTAAGATGCATTTCTTTCAAATGTCATTTACATAGTTGTTTGGGTCGGTGTTGGGTGGGTTAGTTGCTTTGTAACCATTGCAGTAGTGTCAGTGGTTTTGTCACAGTAAGAACATTGATTCTGGATTTTGCATGAATGAAGTTTATTAACAGACAGTCAGATGTTTCACAAGCGGTCAGCTTCCGATTGCAACGACAGAAGCTCTCTCTACTGTAGGTCTTGGGGGCATTATCTGCTGAGGGCTGCGGCTACGACCGCTGTCGCTCGGTGTCTTACAGAATATTGTGTTGTTTATCCTGGAGCTGCGGCGTGTTGTGGTTTGTTTCATTATTCACACAGGACTGTTTGTACTTTATCACAATGTACTGATTCTGTTTGGACTTTAGGGCATCACACATACGCTGGGTCATCTCTTTACGGCTGACTGTGTGGTTATTTTGATAGTTTGTGTATAGCAGTGGTTCTTAATGCTGATCCTCGGGGATCCACAGCACTGCATATTTTGTGAGTCTCCCATATTTGAAATACTTGATTCAAATCAAAATAATAAACAGTAATTGTGCATCAAGTAGGGGAGACATGCATTACATGTGGCTAAAAATAAGCAACAAAAGGCGACCATCCCTGAGTTTTGGACTGGTAGTTGTCATGGATCTGCCTTCATGTCATGCCTGTTCCTGATCTTGAGGCGGATTCATGACGAAGCCTTATGTTTTATGTGAGAGAGAGATGTTGGCCCTATCGGCCTTCAATACTCTCTCTCCTTGCCTTGCCTTGCCTTGCCTTCTCTTGCCTTGCCTGGAAATCATCCTGTGGATTACCTTGTCTTGTTTTGGACGTTGTGTCGTGGTTTTAGTTTAGTTTTTGCCCCCTCGTGGGAAGTCTTTTGTTTGTGAGTTTTAGTTATCGTATCCTGTTTTTCCCCCCATCGTGGGTTTTTGTTTATTATAAAAGAGACTTTTTTTGTGTTACCCTGTACTGCTGCCTGCGCTTGGGTTCTTCCTTATGTAAATCATAACAGGTAGTAAGTTGGGGTTTTTGTTTTGTATAGTGTTTTATGTATGAAGTAATCAAGACATAATACTTTTAGATGGACAGTTTTAGATTGAAAACTCCTTCAATAATATTTTCAATACAGCTGGTCACAAAGTGAGTTTTCATATTATTTGTTTGTTTTATATAAACAACATTTACATTTACATTTACATTTAGGCATTTGGCAGACGCTTTTATCCAAAGCGACTTACATTGCTTTATCCTATACATTTTCCATAGGTATTTGCAATCCCCTGGGATCGAACCCACAACCTTGTGTTGTTACTCTTACCACTGAGCTACAGGAAAACAACACTGTGTTTACCTTTAAATATAGGCAGTCAAGTTTTGTGGATTTTTCATTGTAAGTTTCAATGTGGACCGGACAGTTGCGTACATGAGAAGTGAGATTAAAACGGTGATATTATTATTATCAAGTTGTGTATAGAGTCATTATATAGCATCTGGTAATCTTCTCTTGTCTTGTTTGTGAGGTGACCAGTCTCAGTAAGAGAATCCTGTGCGTCTTCTCACTGGATTTACATCATCTCTTTATTTTAGACTGTAATTTAGCCCGATTTCATTCTGTTGTGGCTAGACTTATTTAGACTTTATGGTTTTGCTTAAGTCTATGACTGTCTTTGCAAAGGTGTCATTTAACAATATGGTTTTTAACAGGTTCAAACTCACCACAGACATTTACAGTATGTCCTTAGCATGAATGAAATTAGGCATTTTCATCATGTATATTTTAATGGCTGATTTTTTTTCTTAATCATCAAATCATTTTTCAACGTCGTGTGTTCTGTCAATCCATATTTTCCCTCCTTACGTATGCATGACTTCCTCAAGGTGTTGTAAAAAAGGTCTGACCTTGTGCTGAGTGTATATCGTGAGAAGATTAGTGAGACCTTGCTAAAGCAATTACTCTGACCCAGAGTAGATAAAACGGGAGGAAATAAACAGAAACGTAGCACACAAACACCTTTAAATCCCTCAGCCAATCAGTTCTTCATCTGAGTAATCCACTTTGAGTGAGAACTGGCCACTGCTTTTTGACGGGCGCAGATCAACCCAACCGATAAACCCCTAGAATTATCCCTCTTAATGCTTCTGTGAATAGGTGTGTGTGTGCATATGTGTGTGTTGGTCATGGCAATATCTCAAGTGGTTAGAAAAACCCTCTCTGCAAGTGTATAATCCATGTTATTGGGGTTTGCTTCAGATTCTTTAAAACTTGAAGGCAGAGTTTCCCTGGTAACTCTGGTAGACCAAAGTCTCAAAATTGTGTATACATGTAGACAGCTTGGTTTGAGAACAGAGCCATTGATTTTTGTTCTTACTGAATATGAATTATCTTTGCGGTTTTAAAGCGGAATCAGAAATCAATTATTGAGTAAATACATTCTCAGATCAGTGTTCAAAACGATTGTCTTGATTCACAATGGTAAGCTAATAATAATGATCGGGTCGCCCCATGCAGGACATTTTGATTCGGGTTGTGACTCTTTGCCTTAAGAAGGAAAAGAAAACTATTTTATTGCACTTCTCTTTATTTTACTTGACTTGTTTTATTATCTTTAAGCAAAAATCAACTTGTACAAATACCTGGTGTATTGAATAAATGTTAAGATTAACACTGACAGCTCACAGCACTTCTTGGTTTAGCAACTGTTCATCAATATGCCAGTAAAATAGACTTCTTAAAGAGGTTTTGCACATCAGAGCATTTAAGCAAGCTTGCGATTGCTGTAATGGAAGTAAACAGACAAATGTGCGGTGCGTGTTTCTATAATAGCTGAACGGAGGCACTCTTGCTATGACGTAATTAGTTGTCAAAAAGGCCGCCAAGTGGCATGACTTTTGTTAGGCAGACAAACACGGACAGAGCCAGTTCACAGTGTAATTCAGCGCACGGAAATAATCTAATCGCAGAACCGGAAAACCGCAATTCACTTACACGCATTGAACCGTGGAGGTCGTACCGAACGGTTCGATATTATATTGAGAATTGTGGCATCCCTAACATTTAAACACAATTATATTTGTTGACAAATATAAACTCATTTGATACTATTCCACTGAATTCTGCAGACTTCGTATGGCCTTGCTTATGAGGAAGAACAACTTGAGAAAAAAAAAACGTTATGTGAGCAAAACCTATGAGAGGGAAGATGTACATACAACAGGATTACTAAAAGTACATTATTTATAAAAGTAAGTTCATGTTATGTGTGTTTTTCCTCTATAGGAGCCAATGTCTCCTTAATGGATTTTTTTGTCTGGAGCCCTGCTCTACTTTCAAACTGAGATGGCGACAAAGAGGCCAAAGTTAAGCTTTAAGGGTCTATGCAGTGACATGACATTTGGAGAAGTCTACTTTGCAGTTGTGGATGAGCTACTGAAGTATAAGCTATTTCTAGTTATGTTTGACAGAAGCGTGTTTGCTCAAATTATGCTTAGGCGGTGTCAATTTATGAAGACACCTTGTGTAATTGGTTCTAGGACAACAAATGATTCAAACCGAAACGCACACTGTGAATCGTGTGAGCTGTGGCCCGTAGCAATCCTGCAATTTGAATTCCTTTCTTTGCATTGTGTGTCTGAGAGGTGAATGAATGATTGATCACAAAATCTCTTTTTTATAATTCTTTGAACTTTCCACGACAGCTCGCCGATGGTCTGAAACATTCATGGAAATTCTGCATCGGTTATATTCTCTATTATCCACATGGAGTTCATCTCAAAGGACTTATCCTTCGATAATCTTTGCACTTGTTACGCAGTTTGCCTTGCCAGTGTGTTTACCTGATTCATCCACAGATTTCACAGAAACACAAACAGAAAACAAACTCGCATGATAGATGAAAGCCAAAGCTAAGACTATATAATAGAATATGAATAGAAAGCGAGGGAGAGAGAGAGAGAGAGATTCTTTAAGGCAAATAGAAATAGGCTTTCAGTCAAAGCACATAGAACATAAAGGATGGGGGGGATGAATGAAGTTCCAGAACAGACAATTATGATCATTATTCCTCACAAGCTAAAAAGGGAAAAGACGGACAGATTAACAGTAAAGAAAGAGCCAGAAGTGATAAAGGCATGATGTGACAGATTCATGAAGTTAAGGGTAATGGAAGGCTACTCGTTTCTCCTCTGGAGAGTTTAAGATGGTAAGATCTCACTGCATTATTCATTGGGTTGGAGGTAATTGGAATCAAGTCATCCCTTATTCAGATGTAGATTCATGTATGACACGAGAAACTCAGATGGGAACCATTTTTAAGTAGTTTAAGTAGGACAAGTTCCTGAATCAACATCTTCTGTTGGTCCTGGGCCGGTCTTGTCAAACAGTCAGAATGTGGTGTCGGGATGACAGGATTGTTGTTCTAGGACCTACAAAAGATTGTTGTCCAAAAACGCAATCTGCTTGAAACTGTTTTGAATTTGACTCTGATTTTTACTTGTGATCGATCGATATAGTTTTTTTAAAACAGATACAGAGACCGATTATTAGCATGTTTATGTGCCCGATTCTTGATATGCAGAACAGATGTTTATTTATTTAGAAGATGTTTATCTTCTAGTTAATCGATCACAGATACAGTCACTATCACCGATGGATCAAAAAAATTACAAAATGTGACGCCGAATAAGTAAATGCATTGAATGGGAAACACTGATGGAATAATACATTGTGATGAAAGTAACAAACAAAACGGCACATAAATCATTGCATATCTCAACTAGTATATCACGTTAATAATATTTTTGTCAGTCTTATTAAACACATGCGGACAAAGCGCTGTTTATATATGCACTTACTAACGTTACATTCAAACTGCGATCACTTGTGGAGATAATAAATAATTAATTCTCGGGCTGTTTTTATTTAAATGTGTATTAGTGAAATAATGGTTATATGGTTAATGAAAGTAAAACATAAGGGTGTTTTAAACAAGTTCATTTTAGTTAAAAAGTTAGCTACATGCGGACGCTATGCAAAGCTTCCTGAGCATCAACCCGGTGTGTGAACAGCAATATGAATGATGAGCATAGACAACAAAGGTAATTCAATTCAGCTCTTTTATTTAATTATTTCATGGCTGTTTCATTTAATTCATGTAAAGTTACGTCTTTATTGGGTTTAAGAATTGACTCTGTGAGTTTGTCTCTATTACATAAACTGCATAAACTACATATCAGGCATTAAATGTAACATCTCATTTGTGCATTAATTGCTCTCATGTTAAATATACGTGTATTAATAAAGCAAGTGAGTATACATTACCTGTGCACGCTGTCGCTTCTGCCGCGTCTCCCTTCAGAGGCTCTGCTGCAGTGATGGTCCTGCACGCAATTCTATAAACGACCACAAGATGGCGGAGTTTATCGGTGAATCCGATATCAGAAAACAGATACCCGATGAAGGGAAATTGATTAAATATCGGGAACATTTTCGGGAAAACTATGTATTATATGTTTATTTTTAACACTTAAAGACACGGATTATAGTAATTGTTTTACAGGGCTGTACATGCTACGAAAAAATCGGTCTGTGCTACAAATTATTTTAATAGTGCAGCACGCGTGCTATACAGTTTGCCAGCTGCAGATAGAGCCGCTGGTTTGTGTAGTGCTTTTTTTCGTTGCGCTTGTTCGTGTGAGAGTTAACTTATGGCGCACTACTATTTATTTATCTTATTGGGCGATATATATCGCGATTCACGCTAATTATACATGTCTAAATCCATTCTGTGTTTAATGCACAGCTCTTCTGTGAACTACGGCCCTTTTATTAGTAGGAAGTACTGATCGATCTAAAATCACTACGAGATTGAGTCGTTTATAACGTGTATTTGAAAATGCAACACTCGTCAAACATCATCACAATAAATGTACATTATTATCATGAAAATACCTGAAATGTTTGAAGAACAGCGAAAGGATATGACCATTGGCATTTCTTGGAACTAATCGTTCTTCTTCTGTTTCCCATATTCAAAGTTCATGCGCAAGAGCGCCCTCTGGCTTTCGGATGTGGATGCATTTAACAGTAATTCATTGAGAAACTGACAGCATAAGAATCGCACAATATATCGCCCAGCCCTAAATCACGATAGCGAAATTCTACTATTTAAATATGTCCTCTGCTTGTTCTTCATGTCTATGAGTGAATGAGCTGCACACTTTAACATGTTAAAAGCGTGACACTTGGATTTGTCAGGAACTTACTATATGAGGACATGAACACATGAACTTCATCCACAGAGTTGAGCACACTGAAGCTCAAGTGTCTTCGCGACGACCCCAAAAATAAAAGTCAGCTTAATTTGAACTAGATGAGAAAATCAATACCTTGGCACACAAGAATTTTACAGCAGTTTACTGTAGTAAATACTATAGTATAGCCTACAGTATTTTTATAGACAAAAACATTTACTACTGTACAGTATAGTTAAGCATTGAAAATACAGAACTCAGGAAAAAACATTACATGGCCCTAATTTATCCATTTCTATAACTTTAATGTCGTTTTTCAACTACCTGTCTATTTTTGTGATGACCTACACTTTAGTTTTTTTAAACATGATAACAGACGTATATTTGTGCTACACTGTTTGGCCTGTGCTACAAAACCTGAAAAACCTCTGTTCACCGGTACTATGTGAATAAAAACGTTAATATACAGCCCTGTTTTAGCCTGATTGTCACCACTTCAGGGCATGGGCTATAGTGAGTTTTATAGTGATTTTTACCCTGATTCTTACCTCTTATGGGAAGTATTGTGATTTTTGCTAGCCATAGTGCAAAACACAAAATGACAAAACCCCTGTGGTAAAATGCCTGTAACGTTTGCCCTTAATTTGCTTATTGCTTTTATGAAACATCGGCAGGGGCAATATGATAAAAGACACTGATAATTTAATGCAGTAATGATAAACAATTCTAGTGCAGAGTAATATAGTTAATTGGCTTGACTGTAGGCTGTTTGCGGTTGGTGCATGAATAAATCAGTAAGCCACTTGAGGCATTACGGTACATTACAGTGATCTTATCATGAGTTAGGGGTGTTGTTAGGTACGGCACGAAACATAGAACGCCATCAACTACCTTTACTGCTGTAAAATCTGTGTAGCACATAGCCTCTAGTGACAACAGCAGTATGATCGAAGACACCTGTGGTCATAAAATAAATTAAAAAATAATAATCGCAAAAAACTCACCAATTCTTCCTCCAAGGAATGCACATCACTTTAACAGCTGGCTGTTTACTGTAACCGAGCAACACAGCATCTTGGCGCAATAATATCGACTTCAATTGATGGCCTGTCACAGGTGCGAGTATATCAGGTATTTTACAGGAGCTTTGAATACGCCTCGTCCAATCAGATTCAAGGAGCAGAACTGTCCTCTTTATAATGATAACGTAATAAAAAAGCATCTCTCTAAAGTGGTGTCTGAGGCTGCCATCAGCGTTCAGAGTTTATATAGTGCGCTATTCACTCCACCAATCACGGTTCTGTAAAATGTTCATTTTCTTCTGAAGCGCAAGCTTCATATATCAGAGACAGCCTCAGTCTACATATGAGCGCATTGTTCTTTAGTTAACCGCGTGCAGTTAACATTTATAATGTGAAGTAGATCCCAGCGCTTAATGGCTTTAAAACGCATTTGGGCAGTGAAACCCTTAGAGAACTTTTCAAGGTTGTTTTCACGAGAGCACAGAAGTTAATGAAATTGCATTCCAAAGTCTTTCCTCCAAGCAAAGAACTAGCAGGTCGTCCTTGGGCGCTATCAGGTTTCATCTGTTTATTAATTTAGATGTTGTGTAGTTTTATTTCTCTCTTCTCCATGCTGCAGTTTTGGGGGATGAGATCTGTTCGGTTACTGACATTCTTCCAAATATCTTCCTTTGTGTTTAGCAGAACAAAGAAATTTGAAGGTGATTTACCGTTTTCACACAATCATCCTGCATGATGTAAAGAACATTTAGTCAAAATATAACCTTGATATTTATAATATTGACTGAGTAAAACCATGACAAATATTGAAATTATAGTGATATCAATGCTTATCAAACTTTGATGCTTGTTATCTCAAAATCTATGCTACTCTTGCTACTAAGTTCTATGGTTTAAGCTCTATATACAATTTATCAAAGTTACAAATTATCAAGATATAAATTAATCATACGTTTCATGATTTATATGGTGACTAAACTGATATTCAACACGTTGGTTCAGTGGTGGCACTGTTGTCTCACAGTAAGAGAGTTCCTGAGATGTGACCGTCTGAGCCATTGAGCCGTTCTATGCGTTGCATGTTGTCCTCGTGTTAGCGTGGGTGTCCTTCCTGTACTCCAGTGTCCTCCCACAGTCTAAAAACTGCCAGATGAGTTAAACCAGAGTTACTAAACCTCTGCCTGTGACCCAAGATGCTGGGATAGGTTCCAACCCTCTGCTGACCTTGTATAGGATAAGTGTGTTTGGAAAATGCATGAATGGATGGATGGATGTATAGAATTCAATTATTTGTTACAAGTGTTGCAGTGCTCTGACTATTATGCTGCCTAAATTATAAGTGTGTAACTTTAACTCTGTACATTGACATGTTTTTGATGTCAACTAAAATGTCAAAGTGTACAAAAGATGCTTTCATTTATCACTGTTGAATTGTAAATGAAGTATTAGGATAGTTTTGCACTATTTGGCAGTTTAGAGATCCAATTGTGTAAGATAACCATCCCGGGTCACTAAAGACCCAAGGAATGTAAAAACGATTGGTTAAACATGCATGCACAGCTTACATTTGCAATGTAATTGTTTATTTTTTACTCTGAAAATAATTAAGGAATTGTAAAGAACAGCCACAGAAGAGGATCGTCGTTTTCTGTTTAAAATGTATAAGCTTAGAAAAGCAAACAAACTTTGTGAAATGTTTTTTCTGATCTTTTTCTTCAATCAAAATGGTTTGATATTTTGCTGTCTAATGCATTGAGATTTGTATTTTTTTCGTGCGTCTTGGCCTAAGTGTCCAGACATGTGTGTGTTCACTAGCATGTTCTCAACGGCACAATTTCATGACACACAATCTACATTGGCCGAAACTATATTGCACAGATGTCCAATTTAGTTGCAAAAAAGTAAGTTGAAGGAGACAGAAAAGAGAGAGAACTAACTTTGATTGAGTGCGACACATTTCATAATTCATCACCGTGGGTTACATCATCTAAAAAGCAGATGAGATTTCCTGCAATACTGCTGGAAACCTGAGGGGGGTGATGTTGCTCCATGTGGATGCAGTGAATGAAGCGTAGGCTTTTGATTTCTTGCTTTGGTTGTACAGAAAGAACGCAGCACTGTACTGAAAAGTGTCTTTCTCTCTCTCTGTTCTCAACCCTATTGTTTGTCAACAATGCATATCAAAATTCATAAGAATCAGGATGTGTTAGGAAGGCATAAGATGGATCTAGGCAATGAGAGAGAGAGAGAGAGAGAGAGTGCAGTATAACTTTACCTTCAAACTATGCTGCTGAGAAACAGAAGCTCTATGTGTTTTGTCTGACAGATCTATATAAAATATTTCCATCATATTCTTTGCAGTCTTTTCCGGAAATAAAAACAGTCTTTTCAGTATTTCACTACAGTGGAGGGAGAATGGTTACCTTTTATTTAAGGTTTTTGTGAACAACCCTTTCCCAACTGCATTTCATTCATTTAAGAAACTAAAGCAAACTACTGTGAAATCAACATCTATAATGCTTTTTTAGTTTGTTAAAGGGATACTTCACCCAAATATGAAAATTCTGTCGTCATTTACTCACCATCGAGTTGTTCCAAATCTGTATACATTTCTTTGTTCTGATGAACACAGAGAAAAATATTTGGAGGAATGCTTATACCAGACAGATTGTGCCACCCATTGACTACCATAGTAGGAAAAAAATACAATGGTAGTCAAAAGTGCCCCAGAAGATTCAAAATGTCTTCTTTTGTGTTCAACAGAAAAAATAATTAAAGTTTTTTTCCTACTATAGTAGTCAATGGGAGTAGATCTGTTTGTTTATAAGCATTCTTCCAAATATCTTTCTCTCTGTTCATCAGAACAAAGAAATTTAAACAGATTTGGAACAACTCGAAGGAGAGTAAATGATGACTGAATTTTCCGTTTTGGGTGAAGTTTCGCTTTAATATGATTTTAGGTGCGTGAGTGATGCTGTGCCAGAATATGTGAAAGCCCTGTTGTGATGACTGCAGTTCAAAAAATAAGATTGTTAGTGCAGTAGATTTGAAGATCTTGTGCTCTGCCGGTGTTGAAATGTCTAGAAAACAAGGTGACAGCTTTTACTGTAGTGATGCATTTCTTGCATTTTCATAAACAAACACATTGATGTTTACAACAATCAGTACTTTGTTCCATCTAGCAGAAAAGACGATGTCAGGATCACCGAATGATCAAAATACAAGTTTATATCAGTTGTGTTGAGCGGCCAATGCACTGTTTATTCTTCATTTATGAACAGATGCCTTCATCACATTAGTGGTTGTGTGTGCATTATATTTTTATTGTTGCAGGCGACACATTGCTTTCCTTTAGTGTAATAGTTGCTACAGTGGATCTGGGCTGGTGGCAGAGAGGTCATGGGTTTGATTCCCGGTATGGGACGACCTGTGAACTAAAATGCACAACAGAGATCTCCTATTGCCATCAGGAGTGAAGGCCTTGACCTCCGGTTTATCCTGTGGGGCCTTCTCATCTGATCAGCACACTACACATCGCTTTAGATAAAAGCTCCTGTTACATAATAAGTAACCAAGCCTGGCTGATGCTCACCTGTTGTTGCCATGGTAATAGAATGCAAGGGATGCTGTGCCTGGTCTGTGGGGAACACTGGGGCATAGCTGGATAACTTTGTCAAGGTGTTATGGTAATCAAGGGGTTTAAGGTTTGCAGTCTTCTTTAGTATGCTCTTTCTTGTCTTAAGATACATTTCTTCCAGATAAATCATGAAGGCGTCAGTGATTTCACCTCTAATAGCAAAATTAGGGATGCACCGATTTGTACATTTTGGCCGATACCGATAACCGATAATTATTTAACATTGGAAGTCGATAATTGATATATATTACAGTTTCTACAGTATGTAAATATTAACATTATAAGAAATGATTATGAACAAAACATCTGTTGAGACTGAAAGAAAAGTAAAAAAATTGGACAACAGTTTTCATTTGAAAACATTCACTGCACATACCCTCCCGTGGACCCACCACCTGCAGGAGGGACCGTAAGGGGCCGGTGCAAAGTGGATCGGGCGGCAGTCGAAGGCAGGCACCAGGACACCCTTGGCCGGAGGTCGATGATCGACTTTGTAGTTGTTTCATCTGACCTACGGCCATATGTCTTGGACACTCGGGTGAAGAGAGTGGCGGAGCTGTCAACTGATCACCACCTGGTGGTGAGTTGGATCCGATGGCGGGGGAGGACGCTGGACAGACTCGGCAGACCCAAACGTACTGTGAGGGTCTGTTGGGAACGTTTGGCCGAATCGCCTGTCAGAGAGATCTTCAACTTCCACCTCCGGCAGAGCTTCGACCAGATCCCGAGGGAGTCTGGAGACATTGAGTCCGAGTGGACCATGTTCTCCACCTCCATTGTCAACGCGGCCACTCGGAGCTGTGGCCGTAAGGTCTCCGGTGCCTGTCGAGGCGGCAATCCTCGAACCCGGTGGTGGACACCGGAAGTAAGGGATGCCGTCAAGCTGAAGAAGGAGTCCTATCGGGCCTGGCTGGCTTGTGGGACTCCCGAGGCAGCTGACAGGTACCGACAGGCCAAGCGGACTGCAGCCCGGGTGGTTGGGGAGGCAAAAACTCGGGCCTGGGAGGAGTTCGGGGAGGCCATGGAGAAGGACTATCGGTCGGCCCTCGAAGAGATTCTGGCAAACCGTCCGGCGCCTCAGGAGGGGTAAGCAGTGCCCCTACCAACGCTGTTTACAGTGGAGGGGGGGGCGGCTGTTGACCTCGACCGGGGATATCATCGGGCGGTGGAAGGAATACTTCGAGGATCTCCTCAATCCCGCCGGCACGTCTTCCATTGAGGAAGCAGAGGCCGAGGGCTCGGAGGCGGACTCGCCCATCACCTGGGCTGAAGTCACCGAGGTAGTCAAGAAACTCCTCGGTGGCAGGGCACCGGGGGTGGACGAGATCCGCCCTGAGTACCTCAAGTCTCTGGATGTTGTGGGGCTGTCTTGGCTGACACGCCTCTGCAGCATCGCGTGGCGGTCGGGGACAGTTCCCTTGGACTGGCAGACCGGGGTGGTGGTCCCTCTTTTTAAGAAGGGGGACCGGAGAGTGTGCTCCATCTATCGGGGATCACACTTCTCAGCCTCCCCGGGAAAGTCTATGCCAGGGTACTGGAGAGGAGAATCCGGCCGATGGTAGAACCTCGGATTCAGGAGGAACAGTGTTGTTTCCGTCCCGGTCGTGGAACACTGGACCAGCTCTATACCCTCTCCAGGGTGCTGGAGGGTTCATGGGAGTTTGCCCAACCAATCCACATGTGTTTTGGGATTTGGAGAAGGCATTCGACTGTGTCCCTCGCGGCATCTTGTGGAGGGTGAGTATGGGATTCGGGACCCTTTGCTAAGGGCTATCCGGTCCCTGTACGACCGGAGCAGGAGCTTGGTTCGCATTGCCGGCAGTAAGTCAGACTTGTTTCCGGTGCATGTTGGACTCCGGCAGGGCTGCCCTTTGTCGCCGGTTCTGTTCATAATTTTTATGGACAGAATTTCTAGGCGCAGCCAGGGGCCGGAGGGCGTCGGTTTTGGGGACCACACGATATCATCTCTGCTCTTTGCGGATGATGTCGTCGGCTGGCCCCATCAGACCAGGACCTTCAGCATGCACTGGGACGGTTTGCAGCCGAGTGTGAAGCGGCTGGGATGAGAATCAGCACCTCCAAATCTGAGGCCATGGTTCTCAATCGGAAAAGGGTGGCTTGCTCACTTCAGGTAGGTGGAGAGTTCCTTCCTCAAGTGGAGGAGTTCAAGTATCTGGGGGTCTTGTTCACGAGTGAGGGAAGGATGGAACGGGAGATTGACAGACGGATCGGTGCAGCTTCTGCAGTAATGCGGTCGCTGTACCGGTCTGTCGTGGTGAAGGAGCTGAGCCGCAAGGCGAAGCTCTCGATTTACCGGTCAATCTACGTTCCTACTCTCACCTATGGTCATGAGCTGTGGGTCATGACCGAAAGGACAAGATCCCGGATACAGGCGGCCGAAATGAGCTTTCTCTCCGCAGGGTGGCTGGGCGATCCCTTAGAGATAGGGTGAGAAGCTCGGTCACTCGGGAGGAGCTCAGAGTAGATCCGCTGCTCCTCCACATCGAGAGGGGCCAGCTGAGGTGGCTCGGGCATCTTTTCCGGATGCCCCCTGGACACCTTCCCGGGAAGGTGTTCCGGGCATGTCCCACCGGGAGGAGACCCCGGGGAAGACCTAGGACACGCTGGAGGGACTATGTCTCCCGGCTGGCCTGGGAACGCCTCGGTGTCCCCCCGGAAGAGCTGGAGGAAGTGTCTAGGGAGAGGGAAGTCTGGGCGTCCCTGCTTAGACTGCTGCCCCCGCGACCCGGCCCCGGATAAGCGGAAGAAGATGGATGGATGGAACATTCACTGCAGAAAACCTTAAAATGTTTCAATTAGTTCTCTTTTTTATCTGAATTCATGTACCAAGCCCACTTTAACCTAGTTAAAAATTCTTTAACTCCCTTAAAAAGATTCACAATTTATCGGCTATAATTTTTATTGTCGGCTGATACCGATAACATTCAAAATGAACATTTATCGGCCAATACCGATATGGCCGATAATTTATAGTCCATCCCTAAGCGATACGGAAGGAAATGTACTTTGTAAGAAAACTATTGTGGCTGATTTTGTAGGAAATTATTTGAAGACTCCCAGTAAGACCCAAGTCCCTATGTGAATATGATGAAAATATTTATATAAGTCATCCAGTGTAGCCATGTGTTCTGATATTTTGAATATTTCATTGTTATAGTAGATGTTAGCATGAACTTTAATAGGGTTTTTCCTGCATAGAAAATTTGGAGGCGGCCGCCAAAGTCTGCCAGAACTATGTCCGGTGTCCTCACAATAAACCCTGCGTGTATTCTGTCTACAGACTGTCATTTGTAACTGCAGTTGAGACATTACGCCTCATGGGAGGCGCTGTTTCGTCATCAGCCCAGTGAGGTGCTGAAAAGTTGCATACTTTTAATTTCTTAAAAGTTTTCTTAAATGAACGTGGCCTACATAATAATGTTGAAGCTGTGCAGATGGCTCGTTGAATCAGCGTTATACTGCACACAGTGAGTAATGTTTTATATAACTTAATAATTGTCATTTTTGATTAAGCCTTTTAAAGGTACGGTAGGCCTACACGTGCGTGTGTGTACAAGATAAGGATGGCACCACCTCCGCCTCATTTTGAGCCAGGAAAAACCCTGTTTATAACTTTCTCTCGTCTGCTTTTAACACGATGGCTCAGGATAGTGGCTAATGAAGCACGTGCGTGTTGTCATAATGTCTTTTCTTCAGATCCTGATTGATCGGTCACAAAAGATACAATTAAGAAAAAGAGATCAGTGTTTTCTCCGAACGGCCTGCGGTGGTGAGGGTCGGCTTTTATGACAGGCAGTGAAGGTGTGAAAGCACCGGCGAATCGATGAGTCTCCTGCAGTTTTAGAGCTTCATTAAAGAGCAGCAGCTGATTTATGAAGACCGAGCAGCTAACGCAGGTTAACTCAGGTCGTCCCAGTCGCAGATATACTTGCAGACTAGACCTGAATATCGTGCACATACCTGTCTGCTGTGAAGATATGTGCAAAAGGTTGGTTGACTTTGTGCCGTGGGTTGCACACACACGCTCTGAGAATCCGATGTAAGGCCACCTTGGCTCTGTGGAGATAAATTTTCGCTCTATCAGCTTGAAGTGAAAACATAATGCCCACCTAAGCTTAGACTGTGAAACCAGACCGTTCTCTTCTCAAAAATGATCATGCCACCAGAATAATTGGAAGTGACCCATCTGAAGTCGCATAGTGACAGACGGCGCGTGGGGTCGATGCCTCAGTTCGATGGAAGTTTCAAGCAAAATCCATCTCCATTTCACAGCTGTTTAATGGCGATATCCACATTCACTGTACCCGTATGCATGAGACTTCTGTAGCTCACTTTTCACTTGGATGGATTTCAATGTCTTTTTACTCCTTGTGATACGGATAATCCCAGAATTAAGGTTTGGAAGTATAAATTCCTAAAAACGGTTCGCATGGGCTGAGTAGAAGACATCATCCATCTCCGTATAAAGCTGTCACGGAAACTCATCGTTGCATTGCTGTATACCATTGAAACAGACCGTCAGAGTGATTAGACGATACTTACAAACAAGGGATTAGTTTCCCATTTCTAAATGCTTTTAAATTATGCAAATGAAATGATTATGGTCGATGCGGTTCTTATTTTTCCCTCCACCCCATGTGTGATATTTGTAGCAGATGTTTGGAACGCCGCCATCCGAATCATTTCCAACTTTTCACATTTGGACTTTTAATGGAATTTTGTTGCGTTCCATCAAGTCATCGTGTCGTGGTTAACAGCTAAATGGCTCTGATTTACTTGTGTACAGTGTGCCAGGGTTATTGTGCTCAAGGCTGAATCAAAATCCAGAAGCTGAGGTTTCTTGAAACTTTCATAATTGATTTAGTCTTCTTGCATAACTGCTGACTGTTGGAGAGAAGCTTTGTCTTTAGACGTGATCCAGAGTCATTAAGATCATTTAAATGATGGCGTTGAAAACTAGATTTTTGGAGAAAATGTGTGTTTGTGAATAGGAGCATGTTGAGCTGTTCTGGGTGGTTGCTTGCACAGTTGCAAGGTGGTTACTTACATCCCAACGTTACAGGAGCACATCGCAAGTCTCTTTGATATTCTGGTGTGTGAATGTGGATTTTGACCTGCCTTCTGAAGAGGTTTTTTACCTGCTTTATTGCCTACCTGTCAAAAGTCCTCAGACAATATAACTTGATGGATTTGTTCAGATCCTCAGTATCAGCAAAAATGTTCTTAGCAAACACCATTATGGATGCTGCGAATACTGAATTTACACGGTTGTGTTTGCACGGTTAATTAATCCTAATCAAGGGCTCAACGCTAAGGATTTTTTCTACTGGCCCAGGCGGGCAAGTGATTCCAATTTTTACTGCCCCTTCCAAAATGTTCACTGGCCCCACCACGAAAAAGTATTCAATAATATCTACTTATTTTTATTTATTTTTTTACCTATGGAATCTTAATAAATAAGGGTATGACACCATACAACTATTAGCCTATCACTTAAAATTTAAAATATTGTTGAAGACAACTAATAATCAAAGTATGTTCAATAGCACAGATAAATGTAATAAAGCAAGCTACAAATAATCAGTGCATTTCAGGTGTTTTAGGTTGGTCTAATAATAGTAGTTTTCAGGTATAGAAATTAAAGAATGTAAATACTTTATGGTCTTCACTGTTTTAAATAAAAATTGATTTAACCTGACTAAAGTTATAATTTAATCAGCGAAGAACACAGAGTGTTTCTTGTCTTCATTCTTTGTTGTTTGATGAACAAAACTGAGACGTTTATTATGCTGCTGCCCCTTTAAGAAATGCACAGATCTTATATAATGTAACACACGCGCTTTGTTTCCACATGAGTTTTGTTCCCGTAAGACATAATTGATTACTTTTTAGAAGGATACTTGGTCATATTGGCATCATTTTGTGTCGACATGTCTGATTAAGAGCAAGAAGACGTGAAAGAGAACTCAATTCAGTATTTTGCGCGTTGTCTGATGCGGCTTTCCAGCCGCGCACGTATCTCAAACAGCACGTGAGAACCGAATCCAGTCCTCTTTTGCGTCTTCTTGGAAATATTTAAATAGGCAAGTCTTAAAAACGTACAAATGATAATTTCCCATGACGATACAGCACTGGCCTGATCGGGCAAGTGACGGTTCTCTCAACTGGCCCGAGGCCTCCCATTCTGGCCCCGGGCCATCGGACCGTCCTTCATGTCGAGCCCTGGTAAAGGCTCCGTTACAGCGTGCGTTCTGTTGCACTGTAATCATCATTCAGTGATCGTACCAACAAAATAACCGATGCATCCCTAAACACCGTAAACCCAAATGAAAAGTCTCTTCTATGCCTCAGTTATTTCTTCTCGACATCTTTGAGGTTAAAAAGTCAGCAAATGAAAACTTCAACTGCATCTCAGATGAGAAAAAGACCCAGACATCTCACAAACGTCTCCATACAGATTCAGAAGAGATCTCGACTCACAAACTGAGCTCAGATTTGTAAAATCTGCATTCAAATGTCAATATTATTAAAGATCTCAATATGAACTCAAACCCAAATCCAGATTATTTGACATTTTAACAAGTTTATGTGACTCTCAAGCAGTTTTAGAGGCAACATTTGAAACTGTCTTCTGAGCTATTTAGGTCCAACCTCTCCTTCCTCCTAGAAAGAAATGTTCACAAACACGAACGCGCCGTAGCATTGATGCTGGGTTGTTGTGAATAATAGACTCACAAAACAAAGAACATCAGCAGGATGTTTTAGGAAGAGTATGTGTTTGTTCTCTATGTGTGTTTTAAAGTCAGTGACCCGTTTGTGTTTTAATCTCCTGAATTCATTCATGCCGTGTGTGATACAGTCTTAAATCCTTCAGCTCAGTTTGAACTCGTGTTTAGATGCACACACCTGAATGAGCAGATAACACTTGATTACCATAAAGCTCTGCGTAGGTCCACATTACCATAGTGATGTCACAGAGGACGGCCAATATCAGACTTTAAAAGCATCGCGGAGGGCATGTCAACCTGAGGAGTCGCTGTCGGTTAATACAGCCCAATATTGGCACAGTTAAATGCTGTTTATGGTGCGTTGTAAAGGACTGTGTTTAATCAGAGAATGGGGACATGGAAACACACACGTGGTTATTTGAGTGCAAATGCAAGAAGTGTTGATTTACATAAAGCATATAGAAACAGAGAAAACTGTGTGTGGGATGACAAACGGTTTGGCAACATGGCATGACATTTATTCCAGAATAAAGGTGACGCTCTTTTCCGTACCGCCCAGGTGAATGTTCTCAATACAAGAAAATACTATTTGTTATTCACATTGTGAAACGACTTGGGTAATAGATGACAAGACCTAAAAAGATCATCAATTATTCCGTAATTTATCTAGGACAGGTTTATCTAGAAAGCCTGTAAAACAGCCCTCAGGTCCCAGCGCGAGACCTACGTTTGCAAATCTCTCTGGATCCCAAAAAATTAAAAAAATTGTCTATAAAAAAAGTGATAACGGACTTTCCGCAATAATACTTGGCGACTGGGATGTCAGAAATGCAGCCGTTTGTCTCTCACGACAACAGTTTGCAATATTATGTTCTCGCTCTATTTTCAGTCTGACCGGATTTGATTCTCTTTTCCGAGGCGCCCAAGTGGCTTAGCTTATTCTGCAAAACAAATCTCAAATCCTCAGATGTGGTTTACGCTTTGGTGCAGATGTGAACTGAAGGTTGGAAATGTGTCAGAATGTGCCCGGGCTCGGAGATGAATCGAGAGATGACTGTAGAAGATATGATGGAGCCGGTGCTGATGACAGCCAGGATCATGCTGCGGTATTAATTATTTTGTATTCTGCTCGATCGCTGTGTATTGATTTGTGAAATGAATTGCCGACTCGAAGCTTCTCCAGGAGCTTGACACTGGAGATTAGGGGAATGTCAAAACCCCGCGTGATCGCCGAGGCATGACGTTTGAAGATGCTAACTGCAGCTCCTCAGCAACAATATGCAGTCCGTCTTTCTCGGGGGGTCTAAATATAAAAACGATTGCGGGTTTTCGAGGCATGTTGCAGGCCTCTGGGACGAAAAACTGAGAGTTTGACGATGAGATGATGAGAAGAAATCCATCTTGTGAATCGGATCATTGGCATGTTGTATGAAGAAAGCTTTGCACTTATCAGTTTCTGCTGCGGTGATTACTCGGCTTAGTCTACTGTATAGATAAATGTGCGTACTTTGGTTTGCAATGCATACATAAACTCCACCCATACATCCACACATAAAGTTGAAGGTTTGCTTTACAGACTTCAACAGACAAGTCAAATGATGTAAAACTAACATTTCCTGTGAAATTATACATAACAGTTTATCATAAGATCACACTTTTCAACACTGATTTTTACATACCTTCTCAATAACAGTTTTAAAAAAAAGTTGACTATAAGTCGTTTATTATAGTAATTTCTTGTCTCTACAATTACTTTTTTTATGGGTGTTTGTGTTTTAATTCACTGTAAAAAATGATTTGTTGTTTTTGTTGTTTCAAACATTTTCATAAATTCTCATAAATTTGATGCAAACTCGTTGTGTTGACTAATATTTTTAAGTTGAATTAACTGAAAATTTTAAGGCAACCAGGTAACTGATTGTTTTAAGTTAAAGCAAAAACAAAAACATTTTTTACAGTGAGTTCCTCAGCCAGAACTTCTATGAAACAGAATGTTCTACTTTGCTCTTTTAACAGAGAATTTATAAGTAAGGTGTGTAACTTTTAAAGAGGCGAGCACATCAGAGCGACATTTTTAAGATCAGAAATAATGATACGATTTTACGTCTTGATCTCAGAGCTTTTATTAGGTGTCGTTACCAAGCAAGTCTATTTATTAAACAATCAGCTATATGCATTTATCAGTGAATTGTCCAGGGTTTAAAAAATAATATGAAATTCTTATTTTATATTTTTCTGACAGAATGCTACACACATTACACACTGCACACACACAGATACAGATACTGTTGCATCATTTTACCTGTACTCGTAGTTCATCTCTCTTTTGTTTGCAGTCCCGTAAGTTTGCTGTGAAGATTTGTAATTGTGTGATGGTCAAGGTTGAGTGTCAGAGGAGGCGAGAACAGAACAAGACACAACTTACTAACATCCACGTATATTGTATATACGCATATACACGCATATGCATTTTTCTTTTTTGGCTTAAAGGTTATTTCAACCCAAGATCTCAGTCCATGTCTAATGACCGGAATGTCTTACGGATGGATTCATTGGACTTGGGCCGGTAAGCAACAACCTGGGACAACCTCAGCGTTGCGCTGGGGAGTTTTTCATTCACCGTGGACCATTTTTGTAACTTCTGCGGCGTCACAATCATTTGTGCTGGCGGTCTGAAATAAGGACATTAGCATTTAAACCTGCACAACTTTGAGGACCTCCAACTATAAAACCGTTTTCCATATTTTAACGGCATGTTTCACTGCCTTCCTGCAGTTTCTCAGGCTTTCCTCTGAAGACCAGTTTGAAGTATTTAAAGAAATGAATGGTAACTGACTCTGACATCAGCAAGACTCAAAAGCACAGACTTGTGGGAAGGATTTTGCCTGCGGCGGTTTTGGCTTTGCCGCTCTAACAATGCAGCCCATTAATGGAAGTAAATTATTTTTCCATTACAGATAAGCCTCCATGTGCTCGCCCGACCCACGTCCAGCAGCGGCGCATGAGCAATTAAAACTTGCTATGACATCTGCCAACCCTGCTGTCTTGTGAAGGATGAGGGTACCGCGGTACTGCGCGCGGTGAACTTCGCTTTACCTCCTGTCGGTTATAAAGTGCCTCGATACACGTTTATAAAGTCAAACAGTCGCTGTCGGAGAACGGACTGCAACCTTTTGACATAACAGCGGTAACCTAATAACTTTGTTGTATTTTTACCTCGGGGTTATTAAGTGTGAAACATCAGGGTGAAGTGAGCAGACATGGCTTGCAGCCACAAGACCCAGATGCAGATTGCGGCGAAACATAATGTTGTTTTGCAAACTTTGTTAACTAGAAAACGTTTAATCGAATGAAGCTTTCCGAAGAGCCAAGGCTGAATGCAAATTAACCTTCTTTTTGAAAGCTGTTAAAGTTGTTGGTAAAATGCTAATTTTTCCAAACCTGTATGACTTCATCTTCTGCTGCTCACAATATAAGAAATGTATAACTACGCTGATAACCGAAAGGCCTCCATTGACGTCCGTAAGGCAAAACCGAGCGAGACGTCTTTCAAAAAGAGTGAGGGGTTTTGAATGACATTTAGTTTTTTTACTTGAACCCCTGTGAATATGAATGTTTCAGTGTTTTAATAAAAAATACACTAAATATAATATTTGATGACTCATTTTATATAAGATCATAGGTACTGTAAGGTAATGCATTAGATCACAGAGGTGTCCTAACATCATATATGTTGAACTAACATTTGCCGTGCGGAAAAACTTCAGCAAAAGTTCTAAGTATAAAATACAAGTATCTTTTCTTAATTAGAAATGAATATTTAGTTTGTTAAATGCTCACGTAATGTCCCACATGGATGTAAATACAGATGACACTGAGCAGTCGTGTCACGTGCACATGGTTTCCTGCTCCGAGTCATCCCAATGCTTGTGATTAAACGAACTAACCTCCATCATATTAATATATCTGCCTGAAGTTATTTCAGAAATAACAAAAACTGTCTTGTCTTTTTGGAGCAGTTGCGGTGGAATAGATGTATCAAAGAAGCGCTGGCAGGTTATCTGTATATCAGATACTCCGAATTTACTGTCTGACACTGTGTGTTCTTAGCACGTGAAGGCGGGATGACCCCACAATGCACACCTTCTGAATCGGACGAATGTTTGCCCTTCAGTCTTTCCTTCCTGGACAGATCCGGCTAATTGGCTGTTTCCTCATCAGTCTTCTCATTGGATGATGCTTTGGCAAGAGTCCTGGCCCGTTCTCGCTCTGCCCGAGACCGAGGTCATGCTAATGAGGCAGGGAGCAGATCGTCTTTCTGCGTCCTCTCTCAGCGCCGCTTCCTAATGTAGAGAGACGCCTGACCAGCTGGCATGCCCGCGTACAACTGCTGCTGATTAGAAAAATGCCTCTTAGACGCGAGCAGATACAGAGATGAAATAAGCGTGTTAATGAGGAAGGAGAAGGCTGAGGACGGAGAGATGAGAGGGATGAGAAGAGGCGCTTTAAAGAGCCTTTGAGTCTCGTCCATGATTGTCAGGCGGTCTTCTCCTGCAGGCATCGCCGACTGTAGTTTCCCGGCCCCCGAGTTCACAACATCAGAACGCTGGAAGCGCTCTTGACTCGAGTGCTTTGGTCTCGCCTCATAAGTTTTCTCAGCAAATCCTGCTACTTAAGTGCTTTAAGTGATTTTATCGTTTTTCGTACATGCATTTTAAAAATGAAGGATTAAAAAACGCGTCCATTGCATTTCATATGTTTTATTTACATTTAGAATTTTGCAGACGCTTTTATACAAGGAAAACAAGGTGATTCATCAAAGGGAGGCCGCGAAACAAGGAGTGCTGTAGCAAGTTCATAATATTTATTATAAAAAAAATTATTAAGACACTTACAGTTGCTCTCCTAGATAATAAGACGCCAAGTTCTATATATCAGTAGTCAAGAAAGTACATAAAAGGTCTGCGCTCTGAAAAACTTTTAAGTTTCAGGCAGGAGATAAAAAGAAAATGCTTTATCCCCTGCTTAAAACTTTAATGTTTATCCGAGTGCAGATCTTTTTGTACTTAAAAAAAGATAAAGTATAACATAAATCGATAACAGATATTTAATGTTTTATCCTATATATTTGAACATACCCTGAATTAAATGACAGATCTCTGGTCCATTTAATGTTTTTTTAAAGGGCACAATAGTCAAAGTTTATAGGGGTTCGAACCAGCAACCATTCGATTATCAGTCTTTAATAACACCCATCAAGAATTCAGATGTTTTTAATCAATCATAATTTAAAGCTGTAATCATTCATTAATAATAAGCAGCGTTCTGGAGTTTAGGTATTAATGTGGTTTCTGTTTCGAGATTAAGTGTGTGAGACGTCTGCGGCCAAAAGCATTCAAGTTCTGTTGGCTTTCCATTCAGAGATGAAACGTTTTGATGAACGCAGACATCAGAAAACAAGATATACTTTCAAGCCTGTTGAAGACTAAAGATTCGATAAACACCTAAATATTTCTGATGACTTCTTGCCATTTTTCTTAAACGCAGAGACATTTCTTCAGTCTGCATGCTGCGGACCGACCTTCATGAAATAAACTTCAGGACATAGATGCCCGAAGGCTGCTTTTACTAAAAAAATAAAGTCTGAAGGTTTTCAGAAAGCCGTAAATGTTTTAAGCTTGAGAAAGAACTGGAATAACCATTAAAGGAACGTTTACAACAACTCAAAATTAATTTGGTTGCGGTTCCTTTCTATGGCGCATGCAACTCAAGAGCTCAGTGCGTCTGTGAAGGCGAGTGAAACGTTCCTCTTGATTCTCACCTCTGTTGTCTTTTTTGACAGGTACATGAAGCTTTGAGAGACAGATACGCCTCCCATCTGGGTGTCGTGCTGTAACGAAGGATCGATGATGATGGGCCGAAGGCTTGGGACCCAGATGGCTACTGGAGGAATGGCGGATCTGAGCATCTCCTGCTGTTTACAGCTGTTCCTCATCAAAGATTCTCTTCCCTTGAAGGCATGTGAAAAGCGTTTATGAAAACGACACCACAAGCACATGTTGGATGAATCGGAGAAGGTGATAAACCATCACAACACAACCACGTTCATCAAAATGTTTCACAAGTCGTCAGTCACATGGGTTGAGCTGGCTGTGGTTTGAAGCTAGTAGCCAAAAAGTTAGTTTTTTATCCCATCTGTGAGTATTTGAGTATTTTACAGTTCAAGTATTTTAGAAATGGCAGACATGGTTGTTATATGTTAGTGTTTGTTTTAATCAGACAAAAAAATGATAATTCAGTGAATGACATTGCAGAAAGCATTTGTTGCCTGGCAACCTCCAAACTTCACCCACTTTCTCTCTGTCTCTCTTTGGCGCTGCCTTTTATCTCTCTTCTTCTCTCGTTCTATTTTTCACGGGTATCTCCATATTTACAGCGAATGACTTCACACTCTCTCTGTCGCTGGGTTCAAATCAGCAGAAATGAGATTCATACTGTACGTTAACTTGTTTTCTACCTATGATCGTTTCAGTGTGAACTGATAATAAGGGAAAAAGGCGAGAAAGCAACCGACTCGACATATCATGTCCTAATTGGTTGATGCAAGGAGATGTTACTCTCCGGTGAAGGAGTTGTGACCTTTTGTGTAAGAACGGCAACAGTTTCACAGGTTTGTAACGCAAACCGTTCATACAGGCCCGAGAGATGTGTGAACTCACTGGAGAAAAGTTTTTCAGTGATAATTGGGGGGGAAGCACCAAGTCCTTTTATTAACACAATATAAGCGAGTCAACCCTGCGTGCAAGAAAACAATGATTTTGATCAGGATAAAATACTCGAAAAACACTCGGTATAATGGCTTTTGTGAAAAGAAAGAATGGGCAAGTTGCACAAGACGGCACCAAACTTTTTCCCCAATAGGCTACAGTGTTGCATGTTTGGGTCTCCCAAAAATAACACGTCTGTCCTCATTTATTCACCTCATGTCATTCAAAACATGTTTGACTTTCTTCAAAAGTAGATATTTAGAGAAATGTCTTGGACACGATGGAAGTCAATGGGGTTTAATGTTGTTTGGTTACCAACGTTCTTCAAAATATCCTCTTTTGTGTTCTGCAGAAGAAAGAAACTCATGCAGGTTTGAAATCACATGAGGGTGAGTAAATGATAGAGTCATTCTTTAATTCTTCACGGACGTGAACACAATGAGGAACTTCTCAAACTATGATCTTGCCATATCAATAATATCAGCTTCTGTACGAATGCGTTCGGCTTTGAATGTGGCAAGGCCAATCAGATTTCAGAGCTGAATTTTACATGTGCTTTGCAGTGCACAATGCAAGTGTCTGTAAGCTATAGGTGAAGAGAAAGAATGCCTTGTGAAGTTGTCAGTATCTCAGAGAAAAGAACATTTATTTTATGCCAGGAGTGACAGATAAACCATTCTTTGGATGTATCACCCATTTCTCAGTCTGCAATAAAGTTTCGGAAGTGAAATATGGGGGTATTGTTGGATCTTGCTGAGCGTTTGTGAATGAAAAACACATATTTGCAGTCTGTTTAGAGCTGAGAATTTCATAAACCACCTCAGTGTTGTGCTCCTGCTGAATGTCTTGCAGTTGTTGTGAAGTGCAAATCTTCAAGCGATTATTGCAGGTAAGAAAAACATCTCAAAACACATTTACATTTTTGCATTTGGCAGACGCTTTTATCCAAAGCGACTTACATTGCATTTGTCTCTCAGTATGTGCAATCCCTGAGACCGAACCAATGACCTTGGCGTTGCTAGCGCCATGCTCTAACCACTGAGCCACAGGAAACACATTCACTAAATTTGGTCACACTTTCCACATTTTGTTTTAAACTGCAGATTGTCATCTGTTCATCACCGTGCCCCTAAAATGTTTGAAAATGTCAGATCTGTCCTTTTGAGTACTGGCCGTCAAGTTCAAGTGCTCAAATACAGCCGCTGAAAGAATTAAGAGACCATTTAGAATTTTTATTACATATCAGCATTTTTAATATATTGTGGCCATTCCGCTTTTGTGGCAGGAGTGACATAGTCATCAAACAGCAATGTGAAAGACTGACAGCATGACAAAACTGTGATAAAAATCCAGGTTATCACATAAAACATGTACTTGTTTTCTTTGCAGTATTTGAGGTCCGAACAAATACAGAGCATTTTTTTTATCTGTTTCTCCAGTTATAATTTTCTCCATATAAATGCCAAAAGAAACAATATTTTATTGGAAAATTAGTAGAAGTACTGTTAAACGCACACCTACAAATAGTACATTTTTAAATCAGAAAAGGTCTCTTATTTTTTTCCGTGGCTGTACATGAAGAGTTTGGTTCCAAAATTAGATAACTCCATTTTTAAAACTTTCAAAAATCACGTTTTTTATGATTTTATTATGTTTTTATTGCTTAAATCATAACAAACCAACTGCAGTTTGATTGATATTAATTGGAATGCACAATAAAAAAACATGATTTTTGAAAATGGAGCAATCTCATTTTGGAACCAAACTCTTCAAATAACCATGTTAAAAATGTACAGACACATCCAATAAGACATTTTTTGGTTATGTCTTATCTCACTTTATACACCAAGTAAGCCAGGACCACTCCCCTGAAGGCGAAGATAAATTCGGCAGAAATCCATGTTACACCAGAGAGTCGACACCGAGGGTCATTGGAGAACAGCGGGTGTTAATCTATCTATAGAGCTAAAGAGAAAGCCGGGAAAGAAACCGGCTACAAACGAAGAGACAAGCTCAGGTTTGTGTTTGGATTTTCATCCGACAAATGCATTGTGTAAGTCATTACATTCAGAGACTTGCATTACCGCAAAGAATAGTGTGTATTGTCCTGGTCAAATTCTCTCTCTGAATAACCGCAGCTCAAACATCCCCGCGCTGGCCGTCAGCTCCCTGATTGCATAATTCAAATGAAGACGTTGAATGAAGGAAGAACGTGACAGTGGGATAAAACCACATAATCAAGAGCGTTTGTCCCCGTCTGCCAGTTCCAGTTGGCGATATGTCGTCTATGTTGGATTGAACCGGGTAGAGAGAACTGCGGATATCTGTGTGTTTCTGAGGACGTTGTGTTGGTCTCTGCTTTGAATTGGCCCTCTAATAGATTCCTGATGAACTGAAAATCGAATCGACACGTGGACAGTGTCCATGAATGCATCTGCGCTGGCAGGAGCAATTGCACCTTGCAAAGGCTGGTAATTTCACGGGTTATCTTCTCCTTTGATCCTGCCTGGTTGTCTATATTTGATCTTTTCCCATTACGCCGTGCACAGAGCTGTCTGTTTAATCATGTGTCGGCCTGTTAGGGTGCTATTGAAGAACAGACTGCACTGGATTTATTGAATGTATACCAGAGGGCTATTCAACTCCGGTCCCGGAGGGCCGCTGTCCGGTAGAGTTTAGCTCCAACTTTAATCAAACACCACCTGTCTGTAATCTTTAGGTAGGCCTAATCCTGGAGACCCTGATTGGATGCTTCAGATGTGTTTGATTATGATTGGAGCTAGGGTTGTCACGGTACCATAAACACATCTTACGGTATACCTTGTGACGTATCGCGGTACCAGATAGTATTCCGATGCTGTGTCATGTTCATAATTAAAATCTACAAAATAACCAAAATTCCTTTAAATGAAACATCTTGTATTTTGTGAGCTGTATTATATGGCACACTACAATATTTGTAGTATTAACTGTTGTACTTGGATAGTAAGCAAATACGGTAGTATACTATAATATTTATTTTGGTAAGAATTAAATACACTAGTGTCTAGTAACTACTAAAGAAAAAAATGTTAACATTGGAACTCATTCAATAAATGTGCGACAAATTTCATTCATAGCAATGCTTATGATGAAGTTTACTTTACTGTAAATGTGACTAAAAAGGCCAGTAGGTGGCGGCAATTTTTTTTCGTCAAAACAGCCGATTCATTCAAGAACGAAGCAAGTGTCTTGGTGAATGACTCACTGAATCAGTATGTCGTCCGAGTCGTTCAAAACACGTATTCATTTCGAGAAACACCGCAAAAAGACATTAGTTATGGCACTACGATACTACCGTTTAAAAACAGAGCGGCAACGCTGGAATTTTGAAGCTTTATTATGGAGATGCTACAGGACATGACATCATAATATTATCCTGCACTGCTATAATTCGTCTAAAAGCACATTTTTCTAATTATGTGCAATATCTTATTTTCTGTTTTACAACAAATAGTCGTTCAGATTTGGAAGGAATATGCATGAATAAATGATGACAGAATTGACATTTTTGGGCGAACTTTCCCTTTAAGTGCTTTTGTTTTCGATTGCAGGTCTGCTCCCCAGAACATGAAAGCGGGGACATCTACGTATGCTGCCAGATGTTGTCACACAGAAGACCCGAAAAGAATTAGCAAAAGACAAAAGATGTGCCCCTCCTTTTCACATTAAAGCGACTGGGTGGCCATGTATCAGGGTCCAGGTGTTTGACACGTGGGAATAAAAGCACCACGAGCATCTGCTATTTCTTTCCTTTCTTCTTCTGTAGAGAAAATGGAAATATTTGGAGGAAACGGGGACGTGTGATAAATTTGTCTCCCAGGTAGCGAGCACCAGCTGTTCTTTTTTCTCGAGTGCCGCACTTGATAACTCGGCCGCATCTAAACTGATTAGTTCGCTATGAACACTTGTTCGGCACTGCATCGTCCTCCTTAGCGTCAGACTTATTATCGAGGAGAGAAAGATGGAGAAAGCCATCGGAGACAATGAGCTGCGGGTGCAGATGGTCTCCTGACCTGCCGGAGGCCGAGCATCCACGGATGAGACGAGTGTTTGTGCTCAGATGCTGTAATTGGTTATTAGAGTCAAACTGCACCCGGTGTGGCCCTGTGCTGTCATAAATAAGGAGAGAGAGAATGAGCGAGAAATGAAGATGCCAACTTTGTATGTCTCTCATTATGACAGGTGGATGGATGAATGGATATTGCTCGCTTTGTGGACAACAACTTGGACACAGTCGCAGTAATCTAGCGAAAGTAAGGAAGAAAAACAACAACAAAGAGATTCTCGCTGATATTAAGAGAAATAGCTACCAGTAGAAGAAAAAGGCCGGCGTATGGCAGGGGAAAACGATTGAGGTGTGGCTGTTAAAAAAAACATTTACCCGTTTAACCAGTGACTCCATTTCATAAAGGAACTAGTAGTTTAGGTTGAATATGACTGTTAGAAGTTTGATTGTACCTTTCATATCTTTGACGTTCACGAGATGTTGTACAACAATCAACATCATTTCAAAATGTCCTATCTAGTTCACCGAAAAATGAAAATTCTCTCATAACTTACTAACCCTCATACTGTCCCAGAGACAACAAACAACAACGTAAGTTGCGATTGACTTCTTTTACGTACCGTGACGTATATCTAAGTGGAACAGCTTCTGAAATGAAATTTCATCATGAGTTACGCAAGAACCAATGAGATTTGAAATAATCAGCGCGTCACCATATTTGAGTTGAATGCATTCATGACTTCCATTTTGCCAAGCGTGCTCAAAGTACGAATGTTTCAGATGAAGTTTATTAACCTTCTGAAGTTGGTTGGATTGCTTTAATAAAGATGTAATGCTTTTAAGAGCTTTTGCGTATATTAATTGGACAAATATTCGATTTATGAACCCTTTGTTCCTTTTTCAGGGAACTAATCCTTTAACTGGTGACGTGCTGCTCGTTTTTCTCTATTTGAATAGAAGCAAAACGTGCGCACAAGACAGGCTGACACTGTTTATTAGACGTGCTATCTTCCTTGTCCTCGCACAGATCGCGCTATGATCTGTTTTATTCTTAAGCGAGTTTTGGTAATGTGCAAGATCACCTCGATGGAGTTCCTCGACGCTACTGCGATTCGCACGCGTTTACATCCGCCGACAGACAGCAATAATCAACACTCGGCTAACCTCATTACACAGTTGCTACCTGCATATATTTTAATTACCTCCCGTCCTGCCAACACACCTACACGCGCTTTGGCAAGCCGGCCGCGGATGCTTGTAAAGGGGAAAAGAGCTCGAGACGATCCCAGAGCAGGTGTAAAATATTGAGCCTGACCCGGGCGACCGTCCCTCAGCCACACGCGCTTAATTCCGGCGCAAGTTTATCTCCGTAATCTTTCTCCACAAATTCTCTTTGGAATAGAAACGTGTTTAGAGGGGAGATTTGGGTTCCCGCTATCTTCCTCTCCAGCAATTAAGTTGTGGCTGGAGTCATTAGCTTTTTCACTCCCACAAACAAACTTAAAAGTGAGGGCAATTACCAGCGGCATGCTGTGATTCCGCGCGTGCGTTTGGAAACCAGCGTGTGTGTCTGACGGAGCTATAACTGCAAATACCAAAATAGCTTTTATCTCAACACAGACTGCACAACAACACGGGAGCTAAACAGACAGCAAACTCGACCGTTGTGTCCCTCTCTGGACGTCTGGCTTCGACCGAGACGGGCTGTCCTGCGAACGGGGAAGCGCGAGCTGAGAGTCAGCGGTAATGATACCGTATGGGCCCACAGATACATTAATGAGGCGGAGAGCGTCACATACACGCAAATGCAAAGACATATTGAGTGGAAGTACAAACTGAACGCGGAAATGGGTAAATATATAAATGAATACGATACAATAAATGATAGCAAATGGGGAATGAAATATTTACTCACACTTGGAGAAAACAGCAGGAGACGGGGATTAACTGGCTGCATTTTTAATGCAAACCCAAGTCTTGAAAACACACAGCCGGATCTTCTGCAAACAAAACTTAAGACAGGATGTCACTCGTGTTGGTTTAAAACTAGACCCTGTTGTGTTCACACACCATGGTTCTAGGGTGGTTGCCAGGGCGTTGCTATGTGGTCGCTCTTCTGACTGGTCCCAGTTAAAAGAGGGCACCCCTACTTTTCTATTTGTGATAATAAAGTTTGATACTTTGTGTTTTCGGGTTTATCCACCAGGTGAAGATTATAACCGGTCTTCATCGAGTCTCGCGTGAAAGATCACAACACGGCGCATCTGAACGTGTAAAGTAAAGGAAACACTATTGTAAGGCAGTGGTGGACAGTAACGAAGTAAATTTACTTGAGTACTGTACTTAAGTACACTTTTTGAGTATCTGTACTTTACTTGAGTATATTTTTTCTGAGTACTTGTACTTTAACTTCACTACATTTGAACGACAAATATCATACTTTTTACACCACTACATTTATAAAAAGGTCCAAAAGTAGAAATTGGTTTCTATGCAGCGGGTTTTCCTGTGTTATTTTATATTTATATTTTAATTTATCTGGCTTGCGATCTGCCAGGACCTTTTACTGTTGCCAAGTATTTCAGTTTTTCTAAGCTCGCGGGTTTCCGGCAAGCTTTGAATGGCCATTTGGCAGATTGTTTTACGCAAATCTGGCAAATCTGGGATCTTCCCCACTAAACTAATGTAAACGTAGGAGCTGCTACACCATTGATAGCGCTCTAAAAAGGCAAAAAGAACAATTAAAGAGGAAAACGGCACATGTTAAAGTGTGGTGTCATCATCCGTGGGTTACAATCAGTCCAATATCGTAGAAACATTGTCATGAAAATGATCGGCATAACGGCTAAACGGTAAATAAGCATCACACACACCTTGAGCTACGCGTGCGTGTTAACTCCTGGTCTGCTGCTATATCATTTAAAGCGATTTGGAAAATGAATGATGTTTTTACTGAAGTAACTATAGTTGATGTATTCCTGTTAAAATATAAACAATAGAACCCTGCCCAAAATACAACATCAAATTGTAGTATGGATACTTGTTGTCTACTTGTATGGATTCTATTGGTTGGATGATAAATCCTATTGGAACAAAACACACTACAAAGAGGAATTTAATAAAAAATTCTCAGCAGGGATGTTATTTGCAGTTAAACCACAGTATACACAAATTTTACATTTTATATATAGGAAGCATACTCTAATTAATAATCTTTAGTAAAACCACAGCAACTAAAAATACCATAGTTTCATTATACTAGCTGTAGTTTATGTTTGTAGTTAAATTATGGTAATAAATCCAGCAAACACATGGCTTCTACACTTTACTATTTACGAGAACCTTACTACTTACTGGTAAATTATTGCTAAAACTGGTAAAGGGAATATAAAAAATAAAAATCACTGCTCATAAATACATATAGGCCTAGGGGGCTAATGAGGATAATTAGGCTACATTAGTATACAGGATTATGTATAAACTAAAGATATATGTACTTAACATATAAAGCTCTTAAAGGAGTTCCTCGCTGCAAAATTTGCCCCATTGACTTTCATAGTAGGAATAAAAATGACTATGGAAAGTCAATGGGGGCAAATTTTGGAGTGAACTACTCCTTTAATACAACTGATACTGTGAGCTACTCAGTGTATTCAGTAGGTTGCTTCAGAGGCATAAGATATGGGACAATAAAACAATGCACGACTGACATAAAGGAAATTTACTTTTAATACTTGGGTACTTTTAAAGCACGTACTTCTGTACTTTTACTTAAGTAAGAATCTGACTTTACAACTTTTACTTGTAGTGGAGTAATATTTGACCAGTAGTATCTGTACTTTCACTTAGAAGTTGTGTACTTCGTCCACCACTGTTGTAAGGTAATGAAGACTTGGGTCTGTTTACCACATAAAGCTTTCATATCTCTGCAGAGTATTTTGTATAAGTCATAGGGCTGAATCTTTTTCTTTGGACTGACATGAGCGTAAACAAATGTCAACAATATTTCAATATTGGGTTGATTTTTTTCTTTCATTTTACATTTACATTTACATGTACATTTATGCATTTGGCAGACGCTTTTATCCAAAGCGACTTGCATTGCGTTATCCTATACATTTTACATAGGTATTTGCAATCCCCTGGGATCGAACCCACAACCTTGCTCTTACCACTGAGCTACAGGAAATTTTACATTGTGAATGCGCTTTTCAGACTCGCGTTCTCTCTGTGGCAGCCATCGTAAGTTAATTCACTTCATATTCCTCCTGCCTCACTTCTTCACATCCTCTTCTCTCTCATTTCCTTGTTCCTCTCTTTCTTCCGCTCGCCCCCTTTGTGCCGTGTTGTGTGCGGGGGTGAATCTCTTCGGGCCCGGCTCCAAGCGCCCGCTGATGGCTGCGGGGCTAATTCAGCTCGACAGGGCATTAATCATGTGCCTATCCAGATCCTTTAGGGTGACTAAAAAAACCATTTGTGTGTGTGACCGTATGTGTGTGTGTGTTCTTAACATAATGTGTGCACCAAATCACACCAGGCTGGAAGTACGTAAATGAAAATTGATAGCTGATGTATGAATTATGACGCATGGATTTGCATTTGAAGTGACTTTTGCTTGTACACATTGGCTTAAGAATTAAATGATTTATCCGCGAGAAGTTCATTTTCCTGAAGATTCTCTGCATTGCCCACTAGACCAAAGATTACATAAGTGTTATGTAAGAATAAGAAATTACCTGAAGTGTACTTACTGCAAGCTTGTTTCCGAGCAAAATGTCTACATAGATCAAGTTAAATAAAAAAAATTGTGCTGCGCGTCATACTTATTAACATTTTTAGCAAAAAGTAAATTTACTGCACCACCAAGACCAGCGAAAACATAGTATTCATTAACGCAAACTATAAACACACATGCATGCCGACAAAGTGTATTTAAAGCGATTTTAGCTTAAAACAGGGTATGCTTGTGTGCGCAGGCGCGTAATGTTTCTTTGCACTGCAACATTGCCATCCACTGGCCTGGCATGCGTATTACAGCATTTTTTTTTCTCCGTTTTCCCCGGTCCGTGTAAATGCAGATCGTTTTTGGTTGTGTGTACGTAAAACTTTTCAAAAACGCAAAAGAAAAACATTCCCTCTTAAGGCCATTGCACATTGAGTCCGAAGATTGCGACCGAAATTTCCGCACGAAAAAAAAAAATACGACCTCACGTCGTATCAATCACATTTACACACTGCCTCCGATATCAACGTCCGTCACGTTGTTGTTTTGCATCCGTTGCATCTTGAGAGGCGTTTTGACAATTCAGAGACACCGTACAAATGAGCGCCAAATATGAAAGACCACATACGACATTTCGGACTGTATGTGCGACCTTTAGTGTGCAAGATCAGACCATCTTAATAAAAGAAAAGGACAGATTTTTGCAAAGTTCGAAGCTTGATTGTGTTCCGAATTCAGCACGAATGCGGCGCACGGAGGTGAGAATCGCAAGAGAAATGACGGCGTGACTTCATTGCGATTCACGACGACATCTTAAAAAATGTCAAAGCCATTCCTTTAATCTGATCTCACTCAGACAGCGTTTGAAGCACAGGTCAGATTCCTCCTGTCTGTAAAGTGTAAATCCAGAGGGATGATAATTCCTCAAGCTGTTGGGATTTGTAACCCTTTTGTGGAGGTGGACAACGAGGGCTAATGCAGGCTAGCCAACAGTGGCCTGGGAGTCAATTAGTCACTGCGGTTCACAATAGAAGCTGACAGCAGCACCGGCCGGCCTGGGGATCACACATGTACTCTCCTGAACTCACTCCCAGCTATCAGAGAGAGCAGTCCCAGGACGCCACGCTCAACACCGCCTCCAGCTTGTTAGAAGATGAGCCTGACCGAGAGAGAGAGGGCAAATATTGTACAGTTATGAAATTCAAGAGGGAACGATGAATACGATGCACACAAAGTGTAGTCGCAGAGTTAGTGAGAAACGTGAATCCGGTCGGGCAGTTAAAGGGGCAGTGCACCCAAAAAAAGGGTGAGTAAATTCGATTTCGAGTGAACTGTTCCTTTAATAATGGAGGACACAAAACAATAGAGACCGAGACCTGAGTCCAGGAAAAAGAATGTGAGCTAAATCTTGAAATGAGGTGAAATTGATACTGGATTTTTGGAAGCACCCGTATTTATCAGTTTGTCCCGTTTTAAAAACATTATAGGCATGGCCCATTTCATCCATTTGTTTAAGCCAGCTTCTGTTCAACCAAACAGTAATAGAGAAGCTTGGCTGAACAAGTGGAAACAACAGTTTTACATGACGGTTAATTGTAATGCAGTAATGAACTGTAATTGCAAATGCTTGATATAACATAATTGAATTGAATGGATGGATGTATAACGTGAGTCGTGCTGATTGCAAAAGTAAATAACCAACACTTTGTTAAGTTCTGTATAATTGCTTTGCACAATAGAGGTTCTTAAAGATATTGAAGAAACATAATCCTTCTGCTGTGACCTGAGGTTAATTGTGTTTCTCAGGAATACTGTGCATTTCAGTCAAAGATCATTTCTTAAAAGAATTAAGATTTAAGCCCAGATCTTTCAACATTATTCATGCCCTACTATAATATTCATCTCCTGTTTTATTTCTCTCTATGAATCACTATTTGTGTTTTTTATAATATTCTGTTTTGTGCATCTTCCTCCCTATTCAGTTTTGTTAGTTCTGTTTCTCTTCTTTTTTGTTCCTTTCTTTCTTTCTTACATTTACATTTACATTTAGTCATTTAGCAGACGCTTTTATCCAAAGCGACTTACAAAGAGTTTAGGAGCAATAAGCGATATGTCATACAGGAGCCATAATACATTAAGTGCCAATACAAAGTTACTGGTTTCAACAAAAGCTACTTTCTTTCTTTATTTTTTCTTTCTGTTCTTTTTTTGTTAGTTTTTTCCTTCCTTCCTTCCTTCCTTCCTTCCTTCCTTCCTCCTTCCTCCTTCCTTCCTTCCTTCCTTCCTTCCTTCCTTCCTTCCTTCCTTCCTTCCTTCCTTCCTTCCTTCCTTCCTTCTTTCTTTCTTTCTTTCTTCCTCCCTTTCTCCCTCCCTCCCTTCATTTCTTTCTTTCTTTCTTCTTTACTTTCCTTTCCTTTTTCCTTCCTTCCTTCCTCTGCTCTGATCTAATCTGATGGCTGGAGGTGTTCTAGCCTCTTGTGGAGCCCGTTATTACATTTGTTTTCTATTTTCATTTCGTGTTTGCCCCTTTTTCTCTAAATAGTAAATGAGAAGTCCCTTTGGTGCAACTCTGTTACAGATTTGCCGTGTTACCGCTGTTTCTAACCTACTTTTGCATTATGTTGCCTGATTTCATTTCTGAACACAGCAATGGCATTCTTTTCCGGGAACTGCAGCGCTTTGGGAAAACCGAATCTACACAATATGCAGAAACGGCTCCAATAACCAGCAAGGCAGTTGCGGCGTGAGGAACGCGTTGAGAGGCAGTAAATCGGTTTGTTTGTGTTTTCCGCTCAAATATTGCCCGGTTCTTTTTTTAGAAATGTCAAGTGTATTCACAGATCTATGCACAAAGCTTTCTGCTTACGTTTGCTGAAGAGCTAAACGCTAGAAAAGAATCTGAGCTTCAGGAGCAAACCTCTTTAAATAGCACTCCCATATTCCACATTTCATTTCTACATGATTCTCGGTGGTGCTTTATTCTGATTGGTCAGTCGCAGCATTTCTTGGTCGAATGTTTTCTCTCTTTTGTTGACTGGTGTTGAAGGCAATTGAATTTTGACTGCTTTAAATTTGCTCATGAATGTGTCCAAACGTTTGTCTTTCACCCGGTTTCAGCCTCATGCCCCTTTTCCTTAAACTTTTTCCTGTTTTAACTTGCTTAATATGATTTGTATATAATATAATTTCTGATTTGTATATAATATAATTAGAATTTTCTTAAATTCAAAAACTGGACTGGAATGGCCACAAATGAACATTTGGAATGATCTCTTAATTATTTCCGCGGCTGTGTGTCGAGAACTCATATCAGGGGTCAATCGAAGATATTTGTTATTGTTTAAATGAACATTCAGTGTGGTATAATAGCAAATAAATCAGACATTTATACAAGTGTGAGTGAAGCAGAATACATTGGGAACAGACCTCCAGTAGCTGTGTGATGTCCTCAGGTACATGTTCTCTTGGGGTAATGCTTCACAGATTGCATCTCTGTACCCCGAAGTCATTCAGAAATGAAGAAAAGTGCACTGTGTTGAGCTGACCTCAAAGCTGTTCCCTTTGACCAGGTAGTGTGCAAGTCGTGTGAACTCAAGTTTATCTTCAGTTCCTGAAACTGCAAGCATCGCTCAAGAACCAAAACGTGTGAGACGTTGACTTTGGCCGTGCGACCTGCGGGTGGATAGATGGGTCACTGAACTTGGAGTGAAATGTTTCACAGGTCAGATGTCACATCCTACACACAACCATCTCCAAAACTGTGAATTTATTAGCATTTTCTGCCAACATTTACAACTTGCTGAGAGTTATCAGTATGTTTTGGCTGGATGTGTAATAATGCAAAGATTCCCAGAATGCACCTGCAGTATAACAGGTCTGGTCAATGCTACATTTTTTCCTGCTATGTAATCACTGGTGCCTTTTTTTTTTACTTCATCTGTTCTCAAAAATCCCTGATAAGGTATGTAACATAACAATGGTTACCCGAATCTTTCTTTTGCAATACATCAACAATCTGCATTTGTTTTAGCACTGCAAAGGTTGTGGGTTTGATTCACAGGTAACACACCAACTGATAATTGTATTGCTTTTTTTCGTGCAAAAGATATTTTTTCCAGCATGTTTTCATGGCACTGTTGGGTTTTCATTGCATTGTTGAATGGTTGGGTATGCATTTTCAGTAATCCTTTTTAGATAATTCACTGTAACAGTCATGACTTCTGACAATTGTGTGATACGTCTCATATATGATGTAAAATTCTGTAAAAATCTGCTCAACGATAGGCTTGTTAAAGAGAGATGTGCTGTTACCAACTGATCAGACTCTTTTCTGGCAGATGTTGAAATGATCCAAAAATCCCATAGACTTGAACTCGAGGGAATCCATGACAAATTCATCACTTCAATGGGTTGAATTTTCAGCCTCCCATCATTGATTATTTGATAAAGAGATAGACTTAAAGAAGCTAATCGGTCAGGGATAAGCAATGTTGTCGGTGGTAAATGAGGGTTAACACCAGGTGAATCATTAAACAGGGTGAAGATCCATTTGTTTGTACCAGACAATTCAGAGTTTGTCTTTGAATCTATGTGAATGTGCTACACAGTTGGGCTATTCAGGGTTTTCTACTCGACTTACTTCGTGTTGGCTGACATTTATATCCATCGTAAGGTCCATAAGCTGAAATGAAATCTACCGCTGCGCTGCTGCACACTCTAAAAAATACTGGCAATCCACGGCTGAGTCAAATATTTTCTTGCTTTTACCCAAGCATGGTTCAGAAAACCTTGCATTATTGGGGTGTTTTATATTTGACTTCAAAACTAACATGCGTGGATTCATTTACATTAATGCATTTGGCAGACGCTTTCATCCAAATTCAACTTACATTGCATTATACTATACATATGGATGCATGGATGAAAAGTATTCAAATTTTAAAGTGAAAGTTCACCCAAAAATGACAAACCCTCTTGTCATTTCAAACATGTATGACTGTCTGTCTTCCACAGAACACAAAATAAGATATTTTGAAGAATGTTATTACCTGGAGCTCGTTCACTTTCTTTGGTTTTGTGTCTATGCAGTAGAAGTGAATGGGGTCCTGTGCTGTTCGGTTACCGACTTAATTCAAAATATCTTCTTTTGTGTTCTGCAGAAGAAACAAAGTCATAAAGGTTTGAAATGACAAGGGGGTGATTAAATGATAACAGAATTTTCATTCTTGGGTGAACTATCACTTTTTAAAAAAAAAATTAATAAAGGCCTCAACGTACAGTATTTCAGCTTCCGAAATTTTCTATCCCAACTGGTTGCCGTTCTGTCTGACTGTCCATATATTTTTTTTATCGGCCTCATGCGTTCTAACCTTTCCTGTCTTGCATCACCCCAGCAATAGCCACTTCCATTTACGGGTCAATGAAAATCATGAAGGGGTCCAGTCCCATGCGGCTTGACTGATGAGCAGAGCGGAACTCTGACCGCTAAGTGGTCCGGGACACAGAACGCTGGACGTCTTAAGGAATGAATGATATCTTTTCTACAGAAGTGATGGCCATGCAAATGTCTGCGCTCCTCTTGGCTGGACGCCCAAACAGAGTCAGCTGTGCACATGGAGAGAAACATTTCTATCTTCTGACATCGAGGCCAAGGTGAGCATCCCTGGAAGGGGGTGAGTTATAATGCCGGACAGAGGGGATGTGACCCGGCGATCCCACCTGCGGTCAAACTCTATTCCTGCAGCTTTAGCCACTGAGATGGCCGTTGTTTGGAGCTTCTGATAGATGGGTTGAAAATATTTCTAAAGTTTGGGACCATGGCAACTGATGTTGTTCCAAACTTTCTTCTTTTGGACACAAATTATGTTTTGATGTTTGATGAGCTTCATTTGTCCATTTAGTGAATTTCAAGCATCCAACCAGACGTGTTCTACATGTAAAAAAAGACTGTTGTAATAGTTGTAAACTACTCCTTTAAGTTAGACCACATGGATAGACTTCATTTAAACCCCAATCACGTCACAGCGGTTGTGCTAATGGGCAGAGCATTTAGCTTGCTTAATCTTGTGACTCCACCTGGGATAAGAGGTCAATGACTGGCGCTTTGATTTTTTTATTCTATCGCTTCACGTCCATCCCCCAGCGGTGTCCCTTAATCATCCGCTGAGCGGCTTGGAACGACCCTGAATGAAAGTCTGCGGTGTAGATCGAAGAGATTTAAAGGGGACATCACAAATATGGACACATAATCGGAGCAAATCTCCCGTTGAGTGCCATTTTTCCCGGCAGTCGCTTCAAGGTCTGTCAGATTTCTTCGGGGATTTTGTCGCCTCTCAATGTATATCCTCCATTTTTAGCTTTACCGCAAGCTAATCCTCTTCGGAAAGGAGAAAAGCGGTCAAGCAAAACCGATCGACTCTCCTGACCTTCAGACGATATTTTATAGATGAGGCCGCTCTTCCTCAAGGCGGGTGCGGATGAAAGCTTTTAGCAGAGAAACGCAAAAAATTCAAAACCGTGTCTGATTGCGTCACGGGGGAATGAGAGGAGTTTTAACACATGACGTGTGACAAGCTTCATAGACGTATGAATCCTTGTCCTCTCAGCCGGTGGAAAATGGAAAGCTTAGCAGAGGTAGTGTTGGGTTTTAAACATGATCTACAGTATTACTTTTTAACTTTTTCGTAGGAAGTTAGTTTATTTATTTTTCTTCATTAGAAAGCACTTGGAGATGAATGTGCTGTGGGTGAATCTTATGAAATTATGTGTCTGGCTCATTATGTGTCTTCCCCAAATCAAAAGAAGGTAGAAATTACATTTTGCGTATGGAAAATAAAGCTTTGTTTTATGAGGAATAAATATTTTCTTTTTTTTAAACAGTCCCCCTGCCACTCCCTGATTTTACGCAAAAGACGAAGAAACATAAAATAAAGAAAACCATAAATTTCTGTATTGAGAACAGACAATTATCTTATTCAAGGTGTCTCTACAATATAGTACTTGTACGGTGTTTGTTTTGATTTAATTGAGAAATTATTGTTACAGTAATGAGGACCTGATAAGAGTAACCGCTGAGGAACGAGAACCACCGAAAACTACACTCATTGGAGTAATGGAGATTTAGGGAGAAATGGGAAATAATTGTAATGACAATTACCTTAAAATAGTTTTTCCTTATGCCAAATAGAATTTTATTAATGTTATTTTCCCATAAAACGTGAGCTGTTTTTCAGAAGATTCACTCATAGATAATAAAGTTGCCTCGAGTTAAACTCACTTCTAGTGGAACAGAATATGAATGTAATGCAGCATTAATGATTTTCTCCTCCTGCAGCCATTTGACACGAAGACACTGGCAAGCGGAGTTAATGGAGGGTTTAATATGTCTAGTTTTCCAAGTCTGTCTCAAGTGTTTGTAGAACAATGAAAGGGACAGCAGAAAGCATAATAAACACCAGGTTGTGCCAGAAACACAAACTGAACTGCATGGCGGCACAGACATGTACTCTCAAATGAGTGCAAATAGAAAATGAGCTAAAAAGAACTAAGGATGCCATCAATGCCTGTACCTTTTCAGAGTGAGACTAATACAAATACCTTCATAATTGCAAATAACTAATAATAAATGTAATTGTATGTGCTTGTCACAAACTTTCAAAGCAAATCAGTCCGTTGTATCGGTCTTTGGTATCGGTGCACTTTTACGAGAACAAGTACGAGTACATGAGCTTAGTATCGTGCCCGATGTGGGTATAGGTACCGGTGCATCCCTAAAAAACCCACAGATTGTCTTCATGTTCACCTTTATAAGGCCGCTGACTTTCCAAGAGTGAAAACATAGATGCCTGTTCTCATCCTCCACTGAGGACGTCCGGTGGAACCAGAATGTAGTCTCATCCCTGGACATCTAATGGTCCCAGAACCCATCAGTCATGATATCATAAGGGATTATATTAAGTTTTGCCACACTGGAACGACTTAGTTTTTCTTTTGTCAGCGTTTATCAGGAACGTCCACGGTGCCAATGTTCCTTTTTTTCTGCAATGAACCTTAGGTAATGTCTCAGCAAGCCGGAGGAGGAGGATCAGATTGCTGGCGGCGCTGTGTTGATTCTGTCCGCCGGATTGACAGCTGAAACACTCTCACAGCCCGGCAGACAGCTCCAGACAGAGTTTTAGGGTGTTAATGGCATTTTTACATTCAGCTATCAGCGCCTTCTAGAGCAAGCGAATCATGTCCATTCAGCAGAAACTCTTTGGATCTTAATGGCTTGATGGGCTGAGCAGAGCCAAAAATGGGCTTTGCTCTCGACAAACAGTCTGCTTGGCTCGGCTCCCACCCGTCTCTTCACACCTGTCTTTGAGAATGAAAGGCTTCGTTAGAAACTCATTCGCACCGGCCGTTTATCATATCACACCTCTGACGTTCAGAGCCGGACACGTTAAAAGACTTATTTATCCCGGATTCTGTAGGCTTGCTTTGTTCTTAAAGTAGCTCAAAGTATACCTCTTCTTTGCTTAAATTCTCACTTCTCTCTAAATGCATTCAGAGATCTGGAAATAAGTGCACGCTTAGGTGGTTTTAAATTTCTTGTATATGAAAGAAAGCCGGATGTTTTCCGAATGAGGAGAAGTACCTTAGTTTAATAAACAATAAACCGTGAGAGGTAAATATTGAAAGTATTGAAAATACTAAATGCAACAGTGCACCTAAAAATGAACATTCTTTCTTTATTTACTCATCCTCGTGTCATTCCAAACCTGTTTGACTTTATGTCTTATCCAGAACACTGAAGAAGATATTTTGAAGAATGTTGATAACCGAACAACACTGAACTACATTTATTTCCACTTTATGAACGCAAAACAACTGAAACATTTCTCAAAATATCTCCTTTTGGTCATATACAGGCGAACGACATGACGGTAAATAAATGATGACGGAATATTTCTGGTGAACTATCCCGAATAAACAAATCTTCCTAAAAATATTACAGATTATTAATCTAAATTTAGGTTGTATTTTTAATACAGAATTTGTTCTGTAATTTTGGTTTTGTAGACTTTTGTGTCTTTTTTGTACGCTTGTTCTGACAATGTCAAGCAGTGATAATTATAACAAAGGCACCTGCGTCTGCCCAACACACTCTAAGTGTTTCTTTGCATTTATACTCGTGTTTATCTGTGTAGTGTCTGGTGTAAATGAGAGCAATGTATGCCTCAGTGGTCTCTCTGTTAGCGGATATACTGGAAAAGCATAGAGATATATTACAATAATGAATCCCTCCTCCACCCTGGGCAGGAGGAGGAAGAGACAGTGAGTCCCTCTAAATGACTCCCATTAATTCCCATTCCAGAGACTTCATTTCTCTTGCTGTGCCGTGTGTGTGTGTGAGCAACAGTGTTTGCATGTTTGGTGCTCAGTAATGTTTCTTATACCCATCATTAAACCTCCGCTGAGCTTTAATAGAATTCTTTTTGAATTTGTGGTGGAGGTAAAACCAAACATAAATGATTAATTATTGTTCGTCTCAATAAAACAGCAGGGCTCCGGAAGTCAAAATGCTATTGAAAGTCTCCGTAGCAAAATGGAATTTTAGTAAGAATGTATAAACCTTTCAAGACCGACTTGTGATAAAAGCTGAAGCTGTTAAATAATGGTATACAGTGTACGCTTGTGTGGAAGCCATTAGACGGCGTGGTTTTCGACATTTTAATGATGAAACAATGTTTTACTTTTTACGATTGTAGATGGACCTGGTCAAGATCTACATCCACTCGACAAAAGGAGTTAAAATGTCCATAGAAGTGAGTTCTTGCAGGTTATCAAAGCACTGAAAGTTACCTACAACATTTATAAAAAAAAGATTTGTCTGGATGTAAAGTGAGGCCATTGAGAGAGAGAGAGAGAGAGATAGTCGCGTCAACTCCGTTGACTACAATGGAACAGTTTGTTCTCAGCAATGGCGTTTCATGGAGGCTCTCAATAGTTCCTGGAAGCTACTATAGTGATGCAGCCAAACAGAACGATTGTGATGAACTTTTAACCCACTTAAAGACGTAAGTCAATTAATGAATAAAAAAAAGGAAAGAAATAAAGCATTTAAAGAGAAAACATAACTTCCTGGAACTATCTCAAGGCTCTATGAACATTTTGAACTTCCATTAGCGCAACTCTCTCTCTGTCTCAATGGCTTTAAATGTCATGCAGGTGAAAACTTACCATGCTATTGTTGTCTTTTGTTTTTCTCTACGTGATTCATTGAAACATCTTTATTTTATTCTGGATCTTAAATAATAAGATGGTTTATTCCTCAATAATCCTTAAAGGCAGGGCTGCAAAACCACACGTCCTTGTATTTTTTCAATAGAGACGTTGTTATGTTGTGATTCATCTCAAAGACATTTGGTTTAGTTTAAACGTTTTATTTAGGAACTTTCTTCAATTTGGAGGAAATAAACAGAAGATTTATTTCTGAAACCCAGGCCACTGGAAAAGTGGGTGGTCACCGTTTCCACCTATTCATCACTGTTAAACTACAATTGAGTCACTGTGACACAGTTGTTCTTCTTTATAATTTTAAACGGTTTAAAGTTATTTTAGTTCAGGGACATTGAAAGAATACGTGTTTTTTCCCAGTCGCCTCTTCCTTTTTAGAATTGTTACTGTCATGACAATCTATCTTTTATGTGACAGTCATTGTTGTTAACCTTTTCTTTAATGTGTGCCGCTCCCAGGTGGCATCTCAGGTGGCATGCCCATGAATATTGCAAACAAATATGGCAATATCTTGCAAAAATCACTGGTTCCAATCAGGGGCGGACTGGCAAGCAAAATCGGCCCTGGATTATTCGGCCCACATTGGGCCTCCAACATTTCTGTCGACGGGGGTGTGTTGTATGTAACGTGTCATTTCGTTACATGCATACGTGTCCGGCTCACTAATGCCTTCGCGTTGCGTGCATTCGCGTTTTTAATACGTCCTTCTGTCCAGCCCAAGCGTCCATACCGGCCCCATACGTTAGCAGCCAACCGGGAAAGTTCCAGTAGTCCAGATGGCCAGTCCGCCCCTGGTCACGGCTGTAGGTGGGATGGGCATTATGTACTTTGACAGAATGTCCTACCGGCCCCCCCTGGTTCCAATCAGGATCCATACGATGCATGGCAGACAGTGTTGTTTTTGAAAGATTTTTGGAGGCACTAAGAAGCAATTTCATATTAATGAGCAGAACTGCATATTCTGCTTCGATTTTGTGTCAGCGGAGTAATCTATATTAATTACTTTTGGATAGAGGGAAAATTCAGATTACAAAGTGTAAACATATTTATGCTGATTTCTTCAGTGTTCTCTGTGCAGCGGCTCATTATTTGAATTGAAGTTTTTCTTATCCGTGCCAGTTTATTATTGTAATGTTTACTGTTTCAGATCAACCCATTTGACTACGTACACAAATTGAGCTGGACAGATGGACCTTTTTCTACTGATCAAACAATAAACTGGAACAGCCTTTATCCCCAAAACTTGACTTTCTGTCACAAGTCAGACTATGAGCGACTAATATTAGCTAAATCTAGTGGTGTAGGACATCAAAATATTGCAGCATGCACGATATATCACAATGGTGTGCAATAACTGAATGATTTTAACACTTGAAAAAGTTTTAGCTTGATGCAGATAGCAAAGAGACCGATGATGAGACACAGCTAACGTTCTAAGAACGTTTCGCTAACATTTGCAATGTGTTTTTCTGAGTGTTTTAAACATTCCACGTACAATATAAAAGTAACGTTTTCATACCAGCATTTTAGAATGTTTAGCAAGACATTAAATGTGGATAAAATTATCTTTAAACGTAACTTTGATAGAACGTTAGACGATGTGAAACATCAGCTGTTGGTCGTATCATTTCAATTTGAAAGTAAAGAATAATTGACCAAGGGCCGTTCAATTCTAAATATTAAAACTAATGCACACCCTGAGGTGGTAGTGCGGCCACATAAAGCTCAGTTCGTCACCCAATCAGAATGAAGCATTCAACAGCTCCGTGTATAGTTGCATTTTAATGTCATTTCATTTGATTTAACAAACTTAAAGAATTATGGTATTTGCATGTTGTATATTATGTTTAAGTGATTTCTTGAATATCATGCGGTTCTAGCTCATCTGTTTAGCATGGAAAGCATCATGTGATGATCAGCATCATAAGACTGTTTGATTAAATTCAGTCTTCTCTCCAGTGGCCGACATCCATGTGCACCGCTGGCTGAAGACCAGATGAATCAGAAGCTTTACCAGCTGTTTACTTGACTTATCATACCTGTGATATCTCAAATCGAGTGAACTCAAGCCGCACAAGTCCAGATGCAGTCAGACAAATACCTGGGATATTTATTTGCGTATCAATCAATTTAGCCTACTAGCCTATAGCCTATAATGTGCTATAGCAGAAATATGTATTAGGTTATTAATAATAATGTTGTTTTTACCTTGTGTCTTTGCCTGCTGGACTGTGCTAGCTGCTGTATAGCTCATTGATTCAACGTCTCGGCATTAGAAGAAACAGCAGGCGTAGTTTAATGATGCCCAGTAGTTTAATGGCTTCTTTTTTTCACTCCTACTATTATCGGGAAATGTGTAAGATATTCCATCTGTGTAATTAATGACTCATGTTTTGAACAACGGCAGATATTTTATAAGACAGCTGGGATTGCGATATGAGCAGAGAGCTTTTATCTGATAAATACTTCTGTAATCCTTTGTAGGCTAACTCGGACGGATAATTCGCCAAGGGTTCCAACGGGAAATTTTCGAATGGCCGTTTGGAATATCGGCTTTCGATTTATGAGCGAAAATTAGCTCTGTGGTTAACATGACTTTTACAAGTAGCTTGAAGGTTAGTTAGGTTTATTGAATTTTTATTAACTCTTCATTTGTTTCTGTTTGAAATTAGGCTTTAATACTTGATTCTGTGTTCACTTTATCGTGTCCTGAACAACTGAGGGAGTCTATGGAGCAAGATATTAACATTTGAAGTTTATAAGGCATCTTGTGATTTAAAACTCGCAGTCGATATAAAGCCGTGTGTCATTTACGTTTTTGTCAAACGAGGCAGTAAAGTCACTTCAAGTAATGTAAGCCACATGATTTTTGAAAGCTCCGTTATGAAGTGGAAGCTTCTTAAAAATGCCAATTCTCAAAGACTATAAACTGTACGCCTTTCTACCGACTCTGTTGTAAGCAGTTATTTCGCTGGATTTTATATCTCGTATATTTGGCTAAAATGGAACGTAGGTTACAGTCAGATGGGTGGTTTAGCTGAACTGTCTATGGTGAACAATCTAGGTTAAAGCTTTCAGTTGTTTGGTAAACGTCTGCGTTGGTCTGTTTCTGTCTTTACATCTGTCATGGTGACGGAAATGAACTAAATGGAAGAAAAGGACACATGGATTTTATGCCGATATGAAGATTGAAAATCACTTCGAGCATGCGCAACAGCACAAGTATTTGGATTAGGTATTATCATTTTTGCTATTGTATATGATGTTGTAATGTAATGCAAAATTAAACCTGGGATCTTATCACTCGCATGCCAACAGCTTCTTCTGTGTGTGCCAACAGTCACAACCCCTGATCTATTCTAATCTACGCTACAGATCTGTTTTTGTGATATCATGAGCAGCAAGTTTCTTTCAGATCTGATGTTCTGAGCTGAGAAAGTGTCGACTGAGTATGGGGAATTTGTCAGGGTTTTATACGTGACAGCGGGGTTCAGTTTGTGACCATAACTGCTCCGTCAGCGTCTTGCCACAGGGTACACGTGTATGTTTGAGTCACCTGTTCCTCCCTGATGGTGTGTGTTTGAAGAGCTCTGGAGGGCCGTGAGACGCCAGACACAGACTTCTGCACTCACTGCACATCTTTTTTCGGTTTAATTAGATTATTTGTGACTCTTTTGGGCTCTAAAGTTTCATAACACTGAGCGGAGGTGTGGAAAGAAGAAATAACTGAAAAGGAACATTTAGACGTTACATTTCAGCATTTAGGAGACACTTTTATCCAAACTGTGAGGAAAACAGTGAAGTGATTCATCTTACGGAGGCAATAATATGAGAAGTGCTATGCAAAGTTACAAAGACTCAAACTTTTAGAGACAGAGAAGGGACAGAGAAAAGATTTTTTGTCATCACAGTAAGAAGTCAACAGTTCCTGTCCATCTCTAGATGTTTTCGAAATATACAGTGGGATGCACTAGACTGGACAGCGTTTGGAAGAGGAAAGACAAAAGGAACGAAAGAAGGGAGAAGTAAAAAGAAAGAAAGGTAAACATGATATGAAAGATGAAATGGGGAAAGACGAAGGAAAAACAGAAGTGTGTGGAAGAAAAGAGGAGAAAGGAAAGAAGTGTTTGAAAGAAGGAAGTGGGGAACGACAAAAGAAAGAGTGTGAAAGTAAGATAGGAATGAAGGAAGGAGAAATAAAGAAAGAAAGGGAGTGAAAAAGAAAGAAATGGAGAAAGAGAACCAAAAAAAGAAAGAAAGAAGAAAGGAAGGAAGCTTGGAAAGACAAAAGAAACAAGAAAGTGTGTGAAAGTAAGATAGGAATGAAGGAAGGAGAAAGAAAGAAAGAAAGATCGAACGGGAGAAAAGAAATGGAGGAGAAGCAAAAAAGAAAGAAAGAAGAAGGAAAGAAGTTTGGAAAGACAAAAGAAACAAGAAAGTGACAGAACAGAACAGACAGAATAGGAAAGAAAGGAAACAAGGTAGGAAGGAAGGTAAAAGTGACAGATGAGAAGAGAGAGGGAAGAAAGAGATGTGGTTGTATGTAGGTGTGTTTGTGAGGAAGTGCACCTCTCCACAGGCAATGTGTGTGTGTACTGGTATTCATCACTGTGTGGGGACCTGATGTGTGTGTGTGAGCATCAGTGATGAAGCAGAACTGTTCTAGTGTTTAACCGTGTCTCAGTAATGCGGCGCTCTCTAGTGTACAGGCCGTGCCGTGAGCTGGGAACATGACGCACTGCGGGCGGCTCAGGCTGCGCTGTGGCGCCTCTGCTCGCCACCCAAGTGTGTGGCATCCCGCAGGCCTGCGACTGCCAGCTCGTCTGACTTCGGCACAGGACCGCGGGGTCTCCGCCTCTCATTAAAGTGTGAGGGGGAGACCGTGTCCTTTCATACACAGCTTTGCCCTTTGGATGTCTTTACCTTTGACCCTTCTCACCACTCCGGTAAACGGCACATCTCATGTGCTGCTGGCTCCAGAAACATCTTATCTTTGAAGTGATGTATACCTCTTTTCCACTTCATTTTTAAAAGAATATAGAAGACCGATATTGTATTTATTGTATTAGAAACGGTTTTCTCTGTGACAAACAGAAGCGTGGCTGCGCTCCTGCGGTCAGATTCTTTCTTTGGCCAATCAGAAAGCCCTTTTTTGGCCTGTCAGTCATGTCGCAGGGCAGGAAAGCATGAAGGAGGTTGTCAGTTGGTCACAGTTTTGTTATTATTGCTTTTGACAACGAATGTCATAGGATCTATACAAGGTCATTGTAAAGCTCTTCTGGTTTATTTGATTTGTTCTGTATGTCTGTAGGGGGCTTTGTGTTTGCAAAGAGAGATCTTGTGTAGGTTCCAGGAGTTATTAGACCAACATCACCCAAAAAGGGACAGTTTATTTACTTTTACTTTCAACTATGTTGTTTCATGCAGCTCAGATTTTTTATTTTTTGGTGAACTGTCGCTTTAAGTCCCCACAGCTGCTAAAAGTGCACATACTGTGCAGTTCAGGTGCAAAAGGACACGGAAATGAAGGAACAAAGAAAAACAAGGGATTCCCAAGGTTCTCTTTCATTATGAGGAGCTCTTCTCCTCCTGGGAATTGTGTTTTTCTTTTACTGTGAGAGGAGAAAAGCTGGATGAGGATATAAGGGGCTTTACACATTCTTCATTCTTCCCTGTCCTGAGGGTCAACGCTGTGCCACCCTTTGAAGATCTTGCTGTAAGTAACACAAAATGTTTTTTGCGGTAGTATACAAAGTCAATGCAAAGATGCGAATAGACATGAATTGTCTATGAATGATGTGTATCGATTGCCACATCCGGGCAATTTAAAATCGAGCGAGAAATTTGCGCGAAGAGCTCATTGACACCTCAGCTGTGTCAGAATTCGCCCCCATCGCCTGTGTAGTGCACTTTATCGGGTGTCCGCCATTTTGTAGTGTTGTCCGAATTCTGAGTAAACAACTCATTCCCTACATTAAGTCACTACTTTTAACCCACAATGCATTCTGATTTTGAGGGAATATCCGACATACACTCGCTCACTCATATTTCCCATGATACAACGGAGGAAAGTGACCTTTAATGCCACGAATGTACGTTTATACAGGTGTGTTTGTTCCTGTTGACAGCTATTTTCTACTTTTTGAGAATAAACAAGATTCAATGAATGTCATATATAGCAGCGTTTTATTTGAAAAAGATTTAGTAATTTTATTAAACGTAATAAATATAATAGTAAATAAACCTGGCAAACATTCGTTATGTTCTCTTTATTAAAAACTAATACTATAAACGTCACAAATAATGTAGAATAAAGTACAAGTGAATTCAGACGCAGCTCTACTGTCTGACACTTTCCGTCGAACAAATAACAAACCATTCCTGCGAGTTATAAAGAACGAGAGCGTTTAGTGTGAACAAAGCATTATAGGTAGGTAAAGATGTTGGCCGAGGAGTGTTTGTTGGATTTGAAACCATCTTTGATCATTGTGGATAGAAGTGTGTGCACGTTTCTATGTGTTTGTGTATTTTCGTGCTCTGTGAGATGTCAGAATTTGGCTTCGTCTCTAAATGTTAACAGTGGTTTCGCCTCAGCGGTCTTGGTGATCAAAAGAGTCCCAGGGTTCCCCGCAGGTCTTCCTGATTAACATGCATGCATGACGGCATGACATTTCAGAGATAAAGAGATGCTCTTTCCTTATTTCCTTCATCTTTCACTGAAGTTCGAACCACAAGTTTAGCTAAGAGATGCGGAGTTGATTGAATGTTCCGGGTAAATTCTTGGAGTAAGTAAAATGTCTCTTATTAAAACAACCATGAATTTATATGGAAGAATAGCTGTCACAATCCTAAACTCGGATGATTTTGTGTTAGAGAACATGACTTCATGCTGTTGCATTGAATATTGACTCACATTCCCTTTATTATATGGAATGGATTGTCCAGTGGGTCTTTAAAAATCAGTTTAGTGATGACAAGGATAGTAAGCCATTTCTTAAACAGCATCTTTCTCTGTATGCTCAACATCACTGGGTTTTAATTGCTATGTGAGCGGCACGGGTATCTTCAGCATTAGCGTAATCTCTCGTCGTGTGCTCTTTTGGAGTCTCTGTGCCGCTGAGGTGTCTCTCTGATGAGCACGCTAACAACCATTGGAGCAATTAACACTTCAAGCCAATAACAATGCTAATGCAGTGACCTCTGACCTTCCATTATTTAACTTCATAGATTCACTTCTTTTGCTGTAGGGCAGCACAAATGAAAACTCTTGATTTGTTTCCAGACTGAAGTGTCTTCCATTTAAAAGACCTTGTGTCGTCTCGTCTTGTCTCTTCTCTTTTCTTCTTGTCTCGTCTTGTCTCTTCTTTACTGCCTCTTATTCTGTCATTGTTTTGTCTCTTTTAGTCACTTCTAGTGTTGTCTTTTATCGTATTGTTTCTGCTCTTCTCATCTTTTATAGTCTCTTTTTGTCTTGTCATCTCGTCTCGTCTTGTCTCTTCTTATCTTGTCTCCCTATCATCTCGTCTCTTTATTGTCTTGTCTTATCATCTCGTAGTCTCTTCTCGTCACGTCTCGTCTCCTTATCGTCGTCTTATCATCTCGTCTCGTTTCGTCTAGTCGTCTAGTCTTATCATCTCGTCATATCGTCGTAGTTCGTCGTCTCTCGTCTCCTTATCGTCTCGTCGTCTCCGTCTCCTTATCCGTCTCCTTATCGTCGTCGTCTAGTCACCTTATCATCTCGTCTCCTTATCGTCTCGTCTCCTTATCATCTCGTCTCCTTATCGTCTAGTCTCATCTCATCTCCTTATCGTCTCCTATCATCTCGTCTCGTCTCCTTATCGTCTAGTCACCTTATCATCTCGTCTCCTTATCGTCTCGTCTCCTTATCGTCTAGTCTCCTCATCTCATCTCCTTATCGTCTAGTCACCTTATCATCTCGTCTCGTCTCCTTATCGTCTCGTCTCCTTATCATCTCGTCTCCTTATCGTCTAGTCTCCTCATCATCTCCTTATCGTCTAGTCGTCATCGTCTCGGTCTCGTCTCCTCGTCTCCTTATCGTCTGTCTCTCCTTATCGTCTCGTCTCCTCATCTCCTTACTGTCTCGTCTCCTTGTCTCGTTCTTGTCTCGTTATTGTCTCCTTATCGTCTTGTCTCCTTATCGTCTCGTCGCCTTATCGTCTCGTCTCCTTATCGTCTCATCTCCTTATCATCAAGTCACCTTATCATTTCGTCTCCTTATCATCTCGTCTCCTAATCGTCTCGTCTCCTCGTCTCATTATCGTCTCGTCTCATTATCGTCTCGTCTACTTCTCGTCCCCTCATCTCCTTCTCGTCTAATCCTCTTTCCTCTATTGTCACTCACCTTAGGCTGGTTTGAACATTTTCTCTCTCTAGTAGGTTTTTAAAAAACATTTTTCATTTTACAAAATGATTCTCCCGTCTCCTGGTAGCTCAGACAGACAAAACACTTTCCATTGCATTTTAGAAAAGCAATTTGTTGCATATCCCCATGCTAAGATGCAGCTACTTGTTTTTATTCTGATCTGTAAGATACAGTTTGTATCTTTTTAGGACTGTTTGGGGATTTACAGTTCTCATGACAAGTGACTAAAACTACATTGTTTTGTCTTTGGGGAAAATAATAGGAAATGATTGTCTGAGAATAAACACTAACGTATGTAACAGCGCTGCTGTCAATCATGAAGAGCTTGACTATCAGTGTTGTGATGATCACATATATGTAATGATGTCAGATTAGTGTGTGTGTTTACCACAGCATGCATAGAATTAATCTGTGTATAAATTCTTCGGTTGTATATAATGTTTGATTATGATTTGTATGTAGGGGGCTGTGACTATGGATATGTCTTAAAGGGGTCATATGACACGGCTAAAATGAATATTATCATTTGTTTTAGATGTAATGCGATGTGTATTCACGATTTAAGGTTCAAAAACGCTGTATTTTCCACATACTGTGCATGTTTGAATCTCCTCTTTGCTCCGCCTCTCTGAAACATGAAGACGTGTCTAATACATGCATGGGCAACTTATAAGACACCAAAGACACAGAAAAACACGTATTCGCGCCATATGACCCCTTTAAAATAGGAAGCTATAATCTTATCTGATCTGTGAAAGAGCGAGTGATGGATCATGTTTGAGGGTTTGGTGGAGGTTTCTTCATTTTGTCTTAAGATCCATCGGTGTGGTCAGTTTCCCGTGTGGATTTTCAGGGAGCTGATGGTAATTACCCTCATAATAAATGACCAACAGTTCTTCATAATTTAGCTGCAAATGGGACTATCCAAATTATAATAACATCCGTGTCTAAAGCCATTCATACTACAACATGAAGAGGAGAGTAATTTAGCTGTCACTCACTGAACCCCCCCATCTCTCTCTCTCTCTCTCTCTCTCTCTCTCTGTTAGTTTGTTCAATTAAGCATGTTCTGCTAGCGAATGGAGCAGGAGTGTTGAAAAGGAGTTTTGATGATTTAATAAGAGTTTTAATAGAGTTATCTATCTGATGGATCTTTTAATTTGGCCTTCAGACAGAGTTATTCGAGAGGAAACAGAGAGATATTTCTCATCCGTCCCTTAAGGGTCTTTAATTGACACAGTGTCTCTCTCTCTGCCCTTCTTTCTTACCCAGCTAACCTCTTGCTTTAATGGCTTATGCTTGTGTCGTCTCATTTCTTCTCGTCTCGCTTAGTCTTTTCTTCCCATTTCTCTTTTTTCTCTTCTCTCCTTCCTCCATTTCTCCTCTCACCTCTTGTCTGCTCTTTGTTTGTCTTGTGCTCTTTTGACCTTATACCTCTTCTCCTCATGTGTCATTTTGCTTTACATCTCCTTGTTTCTCTTCTTATTTCTCCTCTTATCTCACCTCACCTCACCTCATCTCATCTCATCTCATCTCCTCTCCTCATTTCTTTTCTCATCCCTTCTCCTTTTTCTCATCTCATATCGTCTTCAGCATAATTCGATGGATCGATGGTGATGCCTGGAGTGCAGTCAGACTTTTTTTAAATGTGAGAGAAACATTCTTTGTGTGTGTTTTCTCTGGACGCCGCCTTCTGACCTTTCTAATAACAAGTCTTTACTGCATACACTTGCCGTCCTGCGATTCTCACACAAGTACACTGGAAAACATTATGTATGCATGCATTCACGACATAAACAAGAACGCATTTCCAAATGCATTTAGATGCATGTCCTAATGTAGGCCGTTGTTGGCTAACTTGTTTGTTTGCGTAGTCAAGTTACAAACTGCATGAACACGAATGCATTTCTGTTACAAGAGAGAAAACCTAACATAGTTTCCTCTCTGCTTCCTGGAAGACTATGAGATCCACTTTTCCCCAGCCGTTTGTTTTAATGGGCCAGACTGACCCCGCAGCAGCGGCTGCTGTTTATGGCTATTGTTTGAAAGAGACGCTGCTCGATAAAGCAGCCTCTCTCTCTCTCTCTTTCCCTAGAGTCTCTCCAAACCTGAAGCTTCAGTCTGCTGCTCTTCCTGCCTGTCTGATCTATCACGAGATGAGAAGAGCAGCCAGAGAAAACGAAGCGAGACAACAAAGCCAAATAAATAGAGACAGAAGATGGCAGTGGCGTCTTGCCGGATTGTTTAAAGGACGGGTTGACTCACGACTGTTGTGTTTGTCAAGGTGTGAATGAACTGCGTACATACGCTAAATAGCACAACACTTGTGTGAAATTTTCTTTATGTATATGTATATATACAGTATAAGAGACCATTCAATAGATTAATTTAATCAGCATTTCTAGATCATTTCAGTTCAGTGTCTGTTGAATTTCAACAAAATCAACCCTCAGGAGTGACATAAAGTCATCAAACAGCAATGAGAAAGACTGACAGCATGACAAGACACAATTGTTTATTTGAAATGTGGGATACTTTGTCGGTAGTTCACAGAATGAAACAACACTTACATTTTTTTCCAAACACATACAAATAAATTGTAAATTCAGCAAAACTGACAATAATTGAAACGGTCTCTTAATTTTTTTCTGTGCAAAGTTTTATATGCAAGGCCCCAGGTGTTCGTTGTTTTTCTTTTCAGTATAAGAGTTTACCTTCTGGGCTAGATGAATTAATTCTAGATCAGCCCATAAAATCTGCTGTTATTTGTCTGGAAGAACTATCTTTGGGCTATAACAGGCTCTTAAAGCATGTGCTAAACAGAATAGTCTTTTAATAGATGTTTGCATAGTATTTTTAGCGATCATGGCAGCAGTAATTCATCACACGATGATCACATTATGCAGATCAGTGTTTAAATGCGTGTCGTAGCCGAGCGCTGTTTGAAGAGCTGGTTCAGGGGGCTGGGTGGCTGCAGTCGGGTGACGTTGTTAAATCTCACTAAAACAGTCCTGCAAGCTGGAGAATTGCAGCACGGAGAGATTTGGGTTTTTGATCGCTGCTTTGCGTCATTTCTTTCATGAAACGCTTGTTAAAACAGTGCAGCGCGTGCACATACAGTAAACAACGCCGTCTGTATCTTTTTAGTCAACCCCCCTTACACATTATAAATAGGATCTTCTACAAGTTAAAGTCTCATCAACGGTGTGTCCAAAAGCAGTGTCAGGTGTATAACAGTATAGGGGGCTAGAATGATTCATAGGGGTCATGAGGTTAAACTTTTGGATCATTTGGACAGTATTTGCACTGGGGAGGAAATGCTTAACCTCTCTTTCTCATTCATTATATAATATTCATATTTCTCTCTAATCCAACTGTGCAGAAAACTGCAGATCTTTGCAGAAAATGCACAAACTCTCACTCGGTTTGCACCCGTCCCGATCACTTTCTGTCTGTACATTAACCCCAGATGGCACATAACGCAACTTTACTTCCTCTTTGGTGTGTGTGTACCCACCTTAAGGAAAAGTTCACCCTAAAATGAAAATTCTGTCTTGAATTACTTCCTCTCCTGTATAAAGTTCAGGACTGACCAAAGGAAACAGTTCTTGGACCCCATTGACTACCATAGTAGGAAAAATGACAATGGTAGTCAAAAGTGCCCCAGAACTGTTTGCTGTCATACATTCTTCAAAATATCTTCTTTCGTGTACAACAGGACAAAGTAAATTTTCTACAATGGTTGTAAGCATTCTTCCAAATATCTTTCTATGTGCTAATCAGAGCAAAGACATTTATACAGGTTTGGAACAACTAGATGGCGAGTAAATGATGACAGAATTGTTATTTTTAAACCGTATTTTGGAGATAAATTTGTACCCAAAAGTGAGGAAACCTGAATATAGTAAAGAAAGTTTGCTTCTCAAATAAGTGTGTGTTGTTTTGGGATTTTAAGTAAAAAGAAAAGTGTGTGAACTTTTTTTAAAGGCCTATTCTCATTGAAGAGCTGACAGGAGTCAACAGAGTTAGTGATGAAAAATGAAATTATGAAAAATATACTCTTCAATAGTCTATGATAGCTATGATGACTATAGAAGAACCATTTTTGGCTTTATGGTTCCATAAGGAACCTTCAACATTTGAAGAACCTATATCATAAAAAAGATCCACTAATGGAACCAAACTTTTGGGAACCAAAATGGTTCTTCTATGGTGTCAATGTTCATCTGAACGGTACAAATACACCTTGTGGACTTTACATTTGTTCCTCAGTCTTTGTACTTCGAGAAAATTAATAGATATTTCACACATTTACATCATAATTCCTATTTGTGAGACCCTGGACCACAAAACTAGTCGTCTGTACCACTGGAACATTTGTAGTAATAGCCAAAAATAATTAGTATGTTTCAAAATGATTGATTTTTCTTTTATGCCAAAAATAATTGGCATATTAAATAAAGATCATGGTCCATGGAGATATTTTGTACATTTCCTACAATTTTTTATAAAAACTTTTTTTGTGAGTAATATTTTATGGTAAGGTCTTCATAAGGACAACTTTAAAGGAGATTTTCTCAATATTAAAATTTTTTCACCCTCAGATTCCACTATCCTAGCTTTCCGATGATGTAAAATTCCCAATTCAAAAATATTGACCCTTAACCGTAAGACTGGTTTTGTTGTCCAGGGTCACATTTCAGTTTAGTTTTCTCCAATCATTTGCGTGACAGTTTCCTTTCTGTTCTGATGGGCTTCACTGTCATTTACTGTCAAAATTGAGCGTTGCAAATACTGATATTGAGAGAAATGTGTCATACGTATACAATTCTCGATCGGCGTCTGTGACAGACCCCGACTAGAGGGGATTTCTATCAACAACAGATGTGACATCCCAAACTGTTATCGAGTTGTAAGTCTGCTGTAGCTTCAGTCAGTTTTGCCTTATTTTGCTCGCCAACCTTTAAAGAAATTATCTTTTTTAGGCTTTTGACATTTTGGTTAAATCCTCTGATATTACTTTCCTCATGCGAAAGGAAAAACACGTAAATAGCTTAAACCAGTCTAAACAAGCTGGTGGAGAATACCCAAAAGAATAACACATAAAGAATATTAATATGAAAACAGCACAATCTTAGTGTCCGTCAGACCTCAGGAGAACTTGTTTGACAATCCATACCTATTATTATACCTTATTTTTTGCATTCTTGCAGTAAAATAGTAATCGATTGCATACAGACACAATCACATACGGTGGAAACACAAATGTCCACTGTTGTAACAGGAAACAGAAAACACGATATGTCAAAAGTAGGCTACACACTGCTGGCACTGCATACTGTACTTTAATACCTGGAATCTTGGAGTACACATTGACTTTGTCTAGACGGACATCGATAGCGTTGTCCTTGTGCAGAGCATTTGATTTCTGCCTCATGTTTAATTTATATGTTGTACAGGAGCCGACGGAAATGACTTGCTGTTCCAGTCGAATATACAGTACAGACAGGATTAAGTGACTTTTATTTCATGAAGGTGGAGTAAGAAATAAAGCTTTATTTAGATTTTCTCTTCATGATGATTGGTGTTTAACTTTGATTATTTGGCAACAGTCTGTTTCGGTTGTTTATTTGTGAAGCTCTTTCATTATTCCTGAGTCTTTGAAGTCGTTGCAGACTCGGGATCTGATTGCTTCTCTGTCTAGAACTGCGCTAAAGCACGTGCGCACCCATTGTCAACAAAACACAGACATCATTTTCACTCACCGCATGCGTTTCATGTCCGGCGTCTTTTAGCGCTGTGACGGCTCCAAATATCCGTTTCAAACGATCGCCATATCCAGCGTTATATCCACAGTTTATATAACTCTCATCACCCAAATGTAGTGAACAAACAAACACCTGAACTTCGCGAACGTATGCTCTCTCTCTCTGCTGCTTACAAGTGAAAGTGACGTCTGCGCACGTTTAACATTGTGAAGAAGTCAGAATGCATGAAACACCGTTGCAGGGCCGCTTTAATGGGCATTTCAATTTAAGGTTAACTGTCGCATTAATTTTTGAGCATCAGACGCGGACTTATCATACTAAGATTGAACACTTTGAAGATCATCTTCAAAGTACGGGCGAATATTGAAAAATAGTTTAAAATGTAATGTAAAATAATGCATTTCATTATTTGCAAATCGTTTTTATTTAAAGAACACGTTTCTTAATGTGACAACTCAAAACCAACAATGAAAAACTGATGAAAATGTGGGACATTTTCTTAATAAGCAACGTTCGGGACAAGGGGTTAAAAAATGCTGTGCGGTACAACCCAAAGCGGGACGGGTAGTCATGCCAGCCGTCACAGCGATTTGATGCAGATTGAGTGCAGTGTTGTGGAAAACCCTAAAGTTCAAAGTTCTTCCTTCAGAGCAAAAACATTACGTCATAGTAATCGCATGAAGACAAGTGACTGTATTGCTGCAGCGGGTTCAGACATACAGCCGCACAAAAAATGAAGAGACCCTTCGCCATTTTCAATTCAGATCACCATATCTTGTAGCGTGGCCGTTCCAGTCCATCAAACCTCAGGAGTGACATCAAGTCATCCAACAGCAATGTGAATGACTGACGACAAGACACGTGAAAACTTTGTTGTATTTGAGGTCTGAAAATCTACAGAACATCTTTTCTGTTATTTTCACCTGTTTCTCCAGATTTAATTTTCTGCAAATCATTATAACTTTGGAGAAGTGTTGTTAGTAGTTCACAGAATAAAACAAAAATCATTTTTACCTAAACACACACCTATAAATAGTCAATCTTCTCTGAAATGGTCTCTGCGGCTGTATATCAGACTGAATTAGAAACCATATTAAACATCCTAGACTGGAGGAACCCGTTGTTGATCTTTAAATGTTTGCATTGATGATATATCGGTAAAGTCATTTGCAAAGAATGAATGACAAGGAACGCCCAGAGGCTACAAAAGACATCCATTAATATTTCATCTTCCTAATTAGCCTGTAAATTAGTTACAATGCAATCGTAAAAGGCATTAAAACATATCGAGTAAGCCATTAGAGCAGGAGATGTATAAGTTATGAATTTGATTGGAACTTGGTTCAGGAGTCATATCTGTATTGATAGAGTAATGAAATGTGTCTTTGCTTTTCTCATTTTCTCTCTTTTCAATTTTATTTACAAAGGGTGTCTGCTGTTCTAGAAATTTCAAAGGGTGTGCGTCGCTTCTTCGTTTGAAATGAAGGGTTTGCACGCATTTAGAATGAGTCTTGCTGCCGCGTTGACTGTGTTAAAGGGATGCTGAGATGTTCGGGCGTTGGTGATATCCAGCTAAAATAAATAAGAATAGAATGTTGATGCTATATTAACTGAAATACTTTATAGCCTTTATTAGCCTTATATTAAAATGGTAGACACCCTTTTTGGTAACACTTTACATTTACATTTAGTCATTTAACAGACTCTTTTATTCAAGCGACTTACAGAGAGTTCAGGGAGCAATAAGCGATGTGTCAAATGGGAGCAAAAATACAATAGGTTCTACTTTACTTAAAGCATATATGTATAATGCATTATAAAAGTAGATTTAATGTATTTATTTATGCCTTGTAATGCACCTTATTATGCATTGTAATGTCTTATAATAAATTGCCCGTAGACTTATAATATAAAGGGTTTATGTAAAGTGTTACTCATTTGGTTATAGTTTCAGATAGACAAATTCTAATGAGCAATTTTTTCAATCGTTCAAAGCCAATAATTCCTACAGTCTATCAATAACAAAAACAGCCTGTTTATTTCTAAGCGCCACTTATTCAACAAAGTTGAAAAGATTTTTATTTGTCAAAGTAGCAACAATAATACTATGCAACTGATGCTGACGCACATTTCTGGTGAAAGATCTCATTATTAAAAGCCGCGAAGTAACTGAATAAAGGGATCGAGCTAGATTTTGTGTTCAAATAAGAGAAGGGATCTGTTCTGATTGACACTAAAGATACGAGACAGAACACAAGAACACTTACAACAGATCAATGTTCAAAACTCAAGCGTTTTGTTGCTTTTGAGATCTCTTAATATGACAGTGAGTTAAGTCTCGTGTCTCTGTGTTCACGTCTGTTCTGTTAAAGGTCCGTCTTATTAGGTGCCTGCAGACTCGCAGTCACATCCCATTCAATGCAGGGTTTTATCTTATTGTCTTTGCGTCACAATTAAAGTTGGGATAGATGTGATGTTAAGCGAAAGACCGTGGTTCATATTGCTTTGATTTGGTGTTTAGGGGCAGGCTTACATGTTGGGAAACAAAGTACCGTATTTAAAATCTATCTAATAAAATATACCGTATATATACGCACGTTTTTTTTTTTTAGTTAAAAAGTAAAAGTTAGTTATTGATGTCAGGGTTACTACATACAATACAAAACTGTTAGTTTACAAAACAGCGTTGGAAACTTTCAGCAGGGTAAATGCATCACTTTACCCCCCCAAGATTACGATATGCTTTTGATATTGATGTCATTCTCGCAAGGTCAAGTACGTAAGGTATACTGCAATTTTAAGTGTAATTGCAGTTTTAAATAACCTTTTTGTCTTTACCTGCAGAAGTTGTGTTAGGTCAGAAGTTTAGAAGCTTCTCCAGTTTTGTGTGTGCCATGCACGTCAGATCTGAGGCTAACTTTGTTCAATAAAGCAAAAGTAAACGAAACCAAGTGTAGCTAATCATTACACGGTTTTACAACCGCCGATGTTGCTCCTCCTATGATGTTTCTTTGAATCACAGGCAACACTATATGTGCAAATGCGACGCTGTCATTGGATAAGATCCAATGTAATTGACATCTGAAGAAAAGTTCTGATCACAGAACAGGGATTGATCAAGCGGGATGAAGTTTGCTTCAAACCAAAATATCACCCTTCCGAATACCAAAGCGGCTCACCCTTCTAGTGTGCTCCGGACTGCCCCGAACCAAGTCTCTGTTTCTGAGTGTTAGATGAAAGAGGCATATTCATTTAGAGAAGCGCTCATGATGAGCTTTCATCAGTGGAAGGATGCGGAGAAGAGCCAGTGATGGTGGATATTATACATGAAGGAGAGAGAGAGAGAATCTGCTGTGTAGTCATGAACATTGTTTGTGACACTGGTGACTTTTTTTTATAATAAATTGTTCCATATGTTGTTTTAGTGATAAATGTTCATGTGGTGTTGTCTTCTGTGCCACCATGTTCGATAAGGCTTGTTTATACCAAGAAGGATAAGAAATCCAGGTTATCACATAATGTTTTTTTTACGCTTCCTAAATACATAAAAGTGAATATGAACTTGTTTTCTTTGCAATATTTGAGGTCTGAAAAGATACAGAGCTCAGAGCTATTATCACCTGTTTCTCCAGTTTTCATTTTCTGCAAATAAATGCAACATTTTTATTTGAAATTTGGAAGAAATATTGTTAATAGTTCACAGAAAAAAACAAAAATGATAATTTTACCTAAACACACCTATAAATAGTAAATTCAGAAAAACGTTTAATAATTTTGCGATGGTCTCTTAATATTTTCCCCAGCTGCATGCGTCTCTGGATCACCATCATTGTACTTGTTGTGGACTTTTCTTAGAAGGACTTTTACGACTTTATAGTTATATTGTTAGTCATCAGTCTTTCTTGGGAATTCGTGAAATTGTCACGAACTGTAATCTAATAATTCGTGTTCATCAACACGAATTTCCTCTTTTTTTCGTATCACCAGCACAACAGTTTTTCAATACACAGACCGCGTGTGTATGTACATTTATATATTTCTGACCTGATATCAAAAGAAGTCGCAAATACTTTCGGAGTTGGTTAACCAACACCTTACCTCACCTCAAACCCTAAAATCACAGCCGCAAAGGCTACAAATGCTAGTTTGACGAGGGGGCAAAGTAATGATAATTGGCTGCCCTAATCCCGCCCCTAAACCTGATGTCACAGGGGTCATATCATAACAAAACATACGAATAAGATCGTAGGAAATAGGAATTCACACGAATGAGCCACCTTGTAAAATAGGTATGAATTCCCATCAGATTGCGTTGATATACATTTATACATATGTAAGATATCGCGTATTAAAGTACTTTTGATGGAAAGTCGTGCTGACTGACACGAAAAAAGGGTGAAATTCGTGTTGATGAACACGAATTAATAGATTACGGTTCGTGACAATTTCACGAATTCCCACGAGACTGAGATGGAACGGGCCTTTGCTCTCGATCAGGAGAAAGGTCTTGCAGTTGAAATATTCCACCGGCTAATGAGCCGTTTCTTTTTCCTGCTTCTTCAGGTAATCATACGAGCTCAGGAAAGCAACGGGTAGTCGATTGACTTTTTTCCCCTCAGCTATATCTAGTCTTAAAAGCGAGAGGAGGAACTTCCCGCTCCCACGACTAATCTCCTCATGCCCTCTGCAGTGGATCACAGGCACAGCGACGGTGACGGAGCGATCTTCAGACTTCACTACATCATGTTTCACAAAGACAAGCGGAGACACGGATGCCGGTGGAATTAGTGCTGCGGGCGGATATAAATACCTTGACTTTTTTGTGCACCTTCTTCTTCGAACGAAATGAAATCCCGTTTTTTTCAGGCACTAATGCAAGGCTAATGGTGGGGAGATATTTTTATCTCTGAATTGAATCTTATTGTGAACTGAACCGCTCGCTCAAAATCTCATCTCGGCTGAAGTGCTGATTCATAGCTTTCACTAACTGCTTGGGTCAGGGCTGCGGCCCCGTCAACAAAACCAGCCAGCTTATTGGAAAAAATGAAATAAACCTGTTAACATTGAAGTGTGAGAGCGTGTCGTCAGTGCTTTAGTCTGAACTTGTGAAATAACAACACGATGAGAAAATGTGCTTCATTACCAAAGTCAAACTATTAAAATCGAGCGCTTATTGACATTTTATATTGGCTTTGAATGCAGCCCGTCCCGGTGGTATTATTCGTAATAATGTCGGGCTGTCTGTACGTTATCCATTTTTTAATGAACTCAACATCATTTCCATTACATCACGAATGGGAAGATTGTTAAAATGCTCAAGCGTGTCTTTGTTCTAACACTCGCTCAAGTCATTGTAAATCAGGACAGGAATAAAACCTTTGAAACTTTCTGTTCCTCTTGTTTTTCACTTCACGTAGCCACTGGAGTTTTTTCCCCGAACACAGAGAGTTGTATATAAATCTTATGCACACATGGACTGCCATAATTCAGAGAAAATTCATTTTGAACGTTTTTTTCCTTCTCTCCCCCAGGATAATCATACTTTCTGTCTCTACAAATTTGAATCCTCTCTGCTCTCCTTCAAGAATCCTTATCTCGCCCCGTGTCGCAGTCCAGCAGAAACTTGTCGGTGTGTGATCCGGTTTTCTATTGATCCTTGAGGGAACGAAGAGGTAAAAGTTGAAAAACGAAGCGGGGGCTCTCTTAGCTCTTTCATATTAAAGCGACTGCGTTTCACCTTCAACTAGAATCACATAAATAGAGATTTAAAGATGTTGTACGGAGGTTCTCTTTTGCTTTGATTTCATGTCTTTTATGTGGCTCTGAGGTGCATGCGTTATCCAGTCGAATCGTCCCGGGACGTGAAGCTCACTGATGTTATATCATCTTTAATGCAGAGATGTTTGCTTGGTCTTCATGTCTCGGAGCTCCAGTCGTGTCTGCAGAACAAACCCACTGGCTGGACTTCGCCAAAGTCTGTGTCCTTCACAATCTCATGTGTTATAAATCACTGAACGAAAACAAAGCAAAACAGAATAACACGGGATCGTTGAGTTTCTGAAAGGGTTAAACCTCTAATTATTCAGGCTTATGTGCTTTCATGGCTTTATTCGCTTAAACTACTTAAAAAATGAACTTGGTTGGTTTATTTAATAATGTTTGATGTATGTTTTAGATAGATATGCATTATAATCAAATGTAATCAATGTCCTTACATATAAAGAGTTTTTATTCTGTAGGTTAATTGTGTTTTTTGAGTTATTATTACTTAATCCAAACAACCCGACTGTAGTTTGATTGAAATTTGTTGGAATGCACAATAAAAAAACATGTGAGTGATTTCATGTGGATTTAAAAAATGTTAAACAGAAAGTTTATAATTTAATTTCTAGTTAATCATTTGTAATTAAACGATTTAAGGCCGTTTTTACTTTTTGTATAGGCCTAAAAAATATGTTGGATTACATGGTCCAATGAGAAGTATTTGAAGAAGTTCCACCGAATAGACTTCACGTTTCACGACTCTATGCTGTATGTCGATGCCGTACATCATCAGGGTTTATTGTTTATTAGTTTCTGTAGCTTTAAGTGTTTTATAAATGATGCAACAAGCGTCATATTTCTACACACAAATTGCTTCATTTATTTTGTAAACTGACTGTCTAAAGAGTTTTTTAGCCACTTATCCTGTCATTGACGGACCCACACATCACTTAACAGCCACTGTTGTTCTTATTGTTAAACGTTTAAAAAAATCTAAACAATCGCATTTACATTCATGAGAGTTCATCTGTCTAATTGTTGCCTCATTATGTTAAACTAAGACTGTGGAATGCTATTGAATTCTCCTATTCAGAAAGCTCCAAACTGAATAATGCTCATTTTAATGAGAGGAATAACTCATCGCACAATCGTACATGCTTTTGGGTATTGGCACAATGCCTTCTCTCTGACTAATGACACATACCGGGCTTTAACTCTTCAGGTGTTATATGTGAAGATGCCGTTTCAAACTGATAGAGCATGGTCTTAAATTCACTCCTTGTAAATGTATGATTTGCATCACATGCAACTTCTACAAACACTACATGCAGTGTGCTTTATACTTTCAATTCTGCTGTTATTTACTCATCCCAAAAGTCGTTATCTGAAGTAGTAATGATTTGTTTTACAACCAGACCAAAATATTGTGTTTTTGTAAACAGTAATTGCTGTTTGTTGTAAAACAACAGTTCACGCTATTAATGCATTTTTTCGTTTTCAGATCATTTGGAATTTAAAACACCAACGTGATCTTAAGAGAGAAAATATCGGAATGTGTTTGATTATAAAAAAGCAAGAATGAAGCTTCACTCCTAAACCCACCGGTGTGTAAGCAAATGGTTTTAAAACGTTGCCTCATAAAATAGTTATTTGTTTCCACGAGATTGTGTTGGTCATTCTATTTCCAGTTCTTCTAGAGTCATTTCTTGTCTTTTCCGAAGCATTTCATTGTATAGAAAACACCTTACATTCTTTTACATTTTTTCATTTTGTGTTCCACAGAAAATAAATAACATTACACAGATTTGGTGCAACACGAGGGTGAGTAAATCAGTTTTGATTTGTGGTGGAAACAAACCCTTTAAGCTAAGAACATAACTGGTGTTTTAAAAAAGGTCTTGGGTGAACCGAGGTTAATACATATATATTGGTCTGTGTGTTTTGTTTTCCAGTGGATGCTTCTTATGACTCTGACGCACCGCTGTCAATACCCACGACTCCAGAGAGAGAGAAAGCTTTTCAATTTTTTTATAGCAAGCATCTGCCGGTCTCTAATGAGTGACAGTCTTCATGAATAAGTCATATCGATTAAAGACGTAGACAGATAGTGCAGTGCATTCTTTAAAACAGACTTTGGGAACGAACCGTGGAGCCAAACCGCAGGTTCCGACCGAGCACGACGGAATTTATAAACTGGTTACGGCGCCAAATTAGCAAAGCAAATTGAGTGTGTTGAACACGAGCATTGTTAGGCATACATTCTGATGTTTACTGTTATTTAACATGACCAGATTCCCCCTGGCAAATTTGTTTGTGGAACATATCCAAACTGGACAGCTGAACTGTGTAAAGGTTATTGGGCCTGTTTCAGCATGTCTTATGATACTGTAAGATTGTTTGGGGTAAACACTTCTTACCATTTATTTAAATTTATTTACAGTACATTTTACAAATTCACATGCTAGGATCGAACCCTTGACCTTTGTGTCGCACAACAGGAACATTACACCGTTGTGTTGGGTCCGGTTATTATTGAGTTAGTGTGATGTCGGGCATCATAACTTTTATTGTTCACTCCAAAATGAAGTAAAAGAATGAGAAGTATGCAGGGGACAGAAACAGCGAGCTCTTGTCGTGTCATTGCGGGAACCATTTATCATAATTACTCAATCTAAATGCATGGTGAGATTGTGTAGTTTAAGATGAGTGTGTTGATATTGTCAGAGCTCTTGGTTAGTCGACTTTACTCTGTGTCATCATGGGTTGCATTGCTAATTGTATCAAACGGTATTCCGAAGGTTTGGGGAAACTAATGACACATACCATTTAAACCACAAGCTCCTGTGGGGCCGTTGACAAAAAACACTCCTGACGCTGTTTTAACGGACTGCATTTCTCCATGTTGCTTTTTACTCTTGTTCGCCGGTTACGTGATTAAATCATTCAATGATTCTTTTATACGACTCATTAGTTCAGTTGTCCTTTGTCTTAATTTAACACTCGAAGAGAAAAAAAATGCAGACCCTTAAAATGAAGTCATCAGGGAGCGAAATTAATTTATAATTTGTTTTGGCCGTATAAACTCTTTCTCGCCGAGCCGCTGAATTACGAGACAATCAGTTTTGCGGCGCTCTTCACATTTTCTCTATTACATTTGCTGTTAACACACGACTCGCGATGTTAATGAGAAGTTAATAGGACGGAGGAATAGCTAGACTCTCTTTTACTAGCACATCATTGTTGTACTGCAATTATGAAGTGTTTAGATGACAAACATATTTGTGCTGTTGTGTCGACTTCATTAATAACCGAAAGTGACGTTTTTTTTCACGCTAAAGATATAAATGAGACGATTTTGCTTATTTTTGCAACAAACACACATATGACGTTAAATCGATGAAATTACATAATTGGATCAGATGCATTTACAAAAATGAAAGTTAAGGTCCGAAATCGCATACCGTGACAGTACGTACTTAATTTGAATAAGTACCTACCTATCGGGTGTTAAAACAGTAGGCTACGTTTTATAGTATGAGTGGGATGAATATGGCTGCGTCCAAATACGGTCTCGGCCACTTGAGAGCGCGTGCACGCGACAGGAAGGAAGAGCGCAAGTGTGTCCAATGTCTTAAAAATGCCAAAGGGCAGTGCGCTTATCGCACACTAAACCCACAGCTTGAATACCGCTTAGGAGCGGTATTAGGGCTAAGCGTATCCCATCATGCATTATGTTGTGGATATGAATCATGAGACTTTTTGCTCGCTAGATGTTGTGGAAAGCTTTCCAGTGTATGTTATACTACTACTTTTTAAGGTTATATCTTAATTTAATCTATGTTTGGCTAACATGTGTTTTTCTTGAGTTTTTTTGGGTACAGCTGCTTTGATACAAAACAAATAAAGCGCTATAAAAATAAATCTGACTTGACTATATAATCAGAATTTCGTAGTAAAATGTAGTGTTACATATTTTATTGGTGACAACTCCAGAGTTATTTATTTTGTAAAACTGCTTTTTATTTCACAATCAGAAACACCAAATTAATTAACGTTATATGTTTGCAATTGCTAAGTGTGTCCCAACGGGTTAGAAATACTTTATGCTCACTTGGGATCTTCACGCCCACTAGAACACTAGGGCCAAAAACAGGAAATACGTCATGAAGTAGCCAAGTGGTCAAGTGCAAGCACCGCAAATGGGGAATTTGGACACAGCCTAAATTTCGGACATACTGCGCGCGGCACGTTTTATGGTCATGTGACCCGTATGCTCTTTGACCTTTGATGTTTTAACCACAACCTATATGTAAGCATTTATAAAAACATAATTAAGTCACAAGAAATTCATTTTTTGGTAATTACATTAAAAACGGACGTCCACCTTAAAGCTTTTCGCTATATTTATTAGATTTTCTTTGAAAATTTGACCGTTGGCATTATGGGATAGAAAAGTGTCCATCCGATCCACACTCATGAAACTCGGCGGAAGTAGTCGACCATCCGGGTATTTCTCACCTACTGTTTTTTGCTTACTGAGGTTTCGGACATACTCATTTCGCCTACTATGTAGCATGGAAGTTGGTGATTTCGGATGCAGCCTAAGACTTAACAATAAGTTTCTCTTTTTGTTTTTGCCCACAGAAGAAAGTAAAATGGCTTTAAAGCAGCATGAAGGTGAGTAATTACATTTTAATTTTTCTGTTTCTTCAGCAAATTCATCTTTGTAAATATTATGCAATGCCCAAAATGTCTACCGTGGTATAAACGGTATAGTATTTCTGTCATGTCGCTGTAAATTCTGTCATTCCGTCCTGCACGCAGTCACTCTAAAGTCCTCTAAGACGGACATCAGATGTGATTGGGCTGTCCTGGCAATAGTTATCAGTCGTTTATGGACTTTTTTGGCTAATTAGTTTTTTACTCCATTGGAAGACTGCCACTCTAAGAACACTGATATTATTTATGATGTTCCTCAAGGCTTAGTTGGAGATTTATGGCGTACAACTAAGCAAAATGACTTTCAAAGAGATTAAAGCTTCCACGACTGAGCCCTAATACTAATTAGCACATTTCAAAAGAAACGATTGATTCTTCTCTCTCTGAGCTGTACTTTCCAACCGCAATAAATTCACACGCAGGAGAGAAAAATCACAAGTTAGATGTCCAAGATATCGCGCTTGTTTCTTCTAGACACTAATGAGATAAATTGGAGAGCAAAAGGAGACTTTGGTTGGCAGAGTTTTTACTTTTTTAACTGTAATTGCTAGAGTTTTAAAAGAGATCTCAATAATGTCTTTGTGTTTATTATAGATAATTTGGTCATCGAAGAAAATATGAAATGTATTTTGGGGTCTTTTTGTCTTTATTTTGATGGGACAGTTTGTGACAGGAAAGCACAAGACAGAAGAATGTCAAGCTGAAAATCAAACGTGGGTTGACGGAGATGCTGTTGCGTCACATGTTGGTGAATTTGATTACACAATAATAATCTTTGGCGTTTGGTCTATCAGAAGTCAGGCATTTCTGTTTTAACCAAAAAACCCTCATGCATGAATTATATAAACAATAATCGCATTGCTCTGCACTCTTCATGTATATATCGATTTTATTATAGCATGAATTTCAAGAAAAACATCTCAGACATAGTTGATACTTTAAAAATGACATTTACATAGATCTTTAACATGAATGTGTTTAGCGGGTCATGTGTGCATCATCTGCAATGCAACGGTGCGTAAACGGCAATAAATACGGACTGGGGTGGAGTCCAAAATGAAGCGATCTAATGCTTAGTGATTTCCCTTAAGAACCACCAATCCTACTACAGTTCCATTCCCCGCTGCCTCAATTAAACAAATGACCCATAAAACAACAGGGCAACAGTGGATGCCAAGCGAAGAGAAGCTTGTGCCATCGGAGGGGAGAATGAGGGTAACTTCACGCCTGCCTTAATGAGAATCGTAATTTACTTCAGATTGCAAAAGCGTTTATAATGAGACAGTTATGTAATGATCAGGGGCCGTATTCCACATGTAATTCTTTGCGTTTGTGCCGCTGTATTGTGGCGTGTTGTGATCCAGATGAAATGTAATTTTGGGATGCGAGCTGGGATCCTGGGAGTTCAGTGTCTCGTGTTTTACAGCAATGGATGGAGCATCACCAGTAGCTGCTCCAATCTGATGTCCTGCGGCCGTCTGGGTTTATATGAGAGCAAAGTGGCACTTTATATCAACAGGCACGCACGCACGCACGCACACACGCACACACACATAGAAACACCTCAGACATTTGTGAAGCATAACTGCTCATTTTTTGGGAACATAGATCACATGGTCGTATGTAGAGTTGCACCACGTCCAAACCTTTGAGTGACAGCTCATGCATCTTTATGTTATCCTGATGCATGTTTACTTTTGTTATGTCATGCCCAGTTTATGTGTGGTCTTTCTGCTTAATATTTCACTTTTTGAGCTTGACAATAAATATTACTTGACATACGGTATAAGAGTAGCCGAGGGAAGAAATCGATATACTGCATGTAGCCTTACTTAAAATACATCTCATCTCTCTTTCTCTAGAAATCACATTAGATGTTTCTAAAAATGTTTGTTTTGCCTGAAGTGAGCTTAAAGAAGCAACATTTGCTTGGTGAAATACAATTCCTGTTAGAAACTTTTAAACGTCTCTGTTATTTCTCCCCGACATCAGTGAGATTAAATGGAAAGAAATGAAAACGCAGCCAAAAATGGTACAAATGTTTCTGTCATTAGATGTCAACAGCGTGTCAAACTGAGCTCAGATTTGTCAAGTCTGCATCAAAAGTCAATATTATTCAAGATCTCAATACGAACTCAAACATTTCTCATCAAATTGACCCAAATCCAGATTGTTTCACCTCTACAATCTACATTCATTTTACAGCTCCAAACTCTTCAATAGTGTTTCAATAATTACAGTCTCATTTCCTTCTGTTTTCATTTCTCCTACGCACAAGCTTTGTTTGTTGTCGTTTTGTTTCGAATCGATGGTCATTTCACATATTACATATCATGCCGGTACAGACATCCATTAGTCCCTCTGTTATGCATCCACCGAACCATCCATCTTTCCTCTCTCCTCGCATCCATCTTTTGTAACTGTCTCTTGTCCTTTAAAGCATCATCTTTCCCTGTCTGCCTCTCTCTCCATCCCTGAACGCAATTCCAGTCTCAGGGAGCCTGTTTAAGGTCACTGTCAATCTTATTATGGGGGAGGATGTGTAATTACCTCATCCATCCATGCAGTCGGTCCGGGTGTCTGTAGACTAGCCTGAAGCCACCGCACGGTCATTCAAATGAGACCCATACACACCCCGGCTCAAGATATCACGTCAGGAGTGTCACGCTGTAAATTAAAGGTGATGGTTTGGGTCTCTGTTGGTTTGAAGATCTTTTCATGATGTAGCTGTCGGTGATGCTTAAGGACCTTTCAGGGCATCTCTTTTGATTCAGAAGAGCGCCGCGCCCGGCGTTCGAGACAAGATATTAATATGGCGCTCGCCTTTCGATTGTGTTTTGTGGCCTTCCTGTGACGTCCTGGAAGACATGATAACAGCATGCAACACACAATAGAGGGGGGCGGGGGGATATCGAAGAAATCAAACTTACGAAACCAATGTTCCAATACGTCTTTGTCAAACGGCTTCATTTCCTTCAAACACTAGATGAATGTTTCATCTCTTCCTCCCTGATCTCATACTCTCCTGTAATTTGAAGCTCTCTAGAAAAAGCACATTCATTACTCGCCGCTAGTGTTTCCAGCTCTTTCAGTATGTGACGTGTTTGTGTTGATTGATAAATCAGTTTGACAGAAAGAAAGCGAGACCGGCCCGAAACCGGGTCCAGCGCCAAGCAGCTGTCGTTGCCGTCCACGCTAATATCATCTCCAGAAACTCCACGTGTCTTTGTGTCTGGAGTACATGAATACGGTTTGTGTTTTCCACAATGAAATTTCGAGCTAAATGTGTGCCAGGATATAGCTTTGTACAATGTTCCTTCTGCTTTGCGTTTAGTTGGCGCAGTGGAATCGGCCCTTCGGAAATCTCGCCGTCTTTGTTTGGATGGATTGAGAGGCGTTAATCTCGGCGCTGGTGATTAGAAGCGCCACTGTTCTTCCACAGAATACCAACACGGGAAAGGAAAGAGTGAAATGTTCCCTCGTTGTGGTTCTCATTTGAAAAATGAAAAAAAAAAAATTTTTCAAAAGAAAAGCTGGGGTCAATAATTTTTTAATTCTTCTTAATGTGGTCATAAGAGATAAAGGCAACGTGGTCTCCAGAAATCCAAATGACTCCAGTAGGTTAATGTCTTCTCAAATGAAATATGTTTGTGAGAGAATTTGATGAGTATTTTTGAGCTTATTTCGAATATTTATGTCAACATACAGTTCACATTCAAATAAGGTAAAATCTCATTGCTTCTAGCTGGTCTGATGATGAAACATGCATATGACTAATCATGACATTCAACAACCAAAGAGATTCAAAGTTAAAATGTGAGATAAAATCGACCTTTTACTGAATACATGTACAAAAATGACTGTTGAATTGCTTAAAAATAAATATGAACTTTTTTCTTTGCAGTATTTGAGGTCTGAAAAAATACAGAGCATATTTTCTGTTATTTTCACCCATTACACCATGGTGTAATTTTTTGCAAATAAATGCAAATAGAAACAATTTTTTTTTTTTTTTTTTGCGGGAAACATTTTTTGTAGTTCACAGAATAAAACAAAAATAATCTTTTACCTAAACATTCTAAATTTGAAACGGTCCCATGTTCTGAAAATTAACATTGTTACTAATAATTGATTATGTCCTGTCACACCTAAAAGACTCTCTACCATCCACACTGGACCCATACCAGTTTTCCTACCGTAGCAATAGGAGCACAGACGATGCGGTGTCTATGGCGCTGCACTCCGTGCTCACACATCTGGACAATATGGACACTTATGCACGCATGCTGTTTGTAGACTTCAGCTCTGCATTCAATACCGTCATCCCTTCCAAGCTAATCATCAAACTTGGAAACCTAGGCATTAACAACTCAACCTGCAACTGGATTATGGATTTCCTGACGAACAGGCCTCAGCTTGTTAGGTTAGGCAACATCTGCTCCACCACAACCACCCTCAACACTGGTGTACCACAGGGCTGCGTACTGAGCCCCTTTCTCTACTCCCTTTTCACACTCGACTGCAGGCCTGTGAATGGATCTAACTCCTTCATCAAGTTCGCAGACGATACAACAGTGATTGGTCTCATCAGCAACAACGATGAGACTGCTTACAGAGAGGAGGTACGGCACCTGGCCACATGGTGCTCAAACAACAACCTGCTCCTTAACACCTCCAAGACAAAGGAGATCATCGTGGACTTCAGGAAGGCGAAAGGAGGCACACACAGCCCCATCCACATTAATGGGATGGCTGTTGAACGTGTTTCCAGTTTTAAGTTCCTGGGGACCCATATTTCGGAGAACCTGTCATGGACCACCAACACCTCATGCCTGGTCAAGAAGGCTCACCAGCGTCTCTTCTTTCTGAGGACACTGAAGAAGAACCAACTGTCTTCAACTATCCTGGTGAACTTCTATCGCTGCACGATAGAGAGCATCCTGACCAACTGTGTCACAGTCTGGTACGGGAACTGTTCTGTTGCTGAGCGCAAGGCACTGCAGCGGGTGGTGAAAACAGCCCAGCGCATCACAGGGACTACACTCTCTTTCCATTGAGGACATCCAGAAGAAACGCTGTCTGCGTCGAGCTCGCAGCATTCTCAAGGACTCCTCTCACCCCGCTCATAGACTGTTTACTCTCCTGCCTTCCGGTAGACGCTTCAGGTGCCTCCGGACAAGAACCAGCAGACTAGGAAACAGCTTTTTTCCCAGAGCTGTTTCATTATTGAACTCTGCCCCCCACTGATTTCACTACCCCTCATAACTTTAACTTAATGCTGCTATTACATTGTTTACATTGCACTACAGGGCTGCCATGCATGACTGAACTGTACACACCAGTACTTCATGTATCTGCTCTACCGGACTGTTTACACACACAGCATCATTTGCACTCTATACTGCTCACTTGCACACAAGGAATATTATACTGAATGCTCATTTGCACTAATGGACTACTCTCATAACTGCATTACCTCATCTACTGCACTGTAACTTCAATAACTGCACTAACTCATCTACTGCACTCACTGCACTAACTCATCTATGTAACTCTATTAACTGCATCTAATCATCTATTGCACCATAACTTCAATAACTGTATTAGTAACTCAGTGTAACTCAGTAACTCTGCACTGTAACTTTAATAACTTCATTAACTCATCTACTGCACTGCAACTTTAATATCTAATGTCTGTAATTAATGCACACTTAAGTCACTTGCACTATTGTATAGTCTAAATTGTTATCTGTTCATAACCACCTGTACATTAATGTTCACAGTATATATCCTTCTGTATATATTGTCCATAGTACATACCGACTGTCATATTGTCATAGAACATTTGTATAGTATTTCCCTAATATTGTATTCTGTATTTATTCAAACTGTATATCCTGCACTTGCTAATTGCACTTCTGGTTAGACCTAAACTACATTTCGTTACACTGTACTTGTATATGTGTAATGACAATAAAGTTGAATCTAATCTAATCTAATCTAATCTAATCTAATCTAATCTAATCTAATCTAATCTAATCTAATCTAATCTAATCTAATCTAATCTAATCTAATCTAATCTAATCTAATCTAATCTAATTATGATCATTTTGACCTAAACACAAATAATTGCAAATGCTCTTGTAATATTTTCAGCGGCTGTATATGATATGATGACATGATGCAATTTTAGTATAAAATTGTTTGTGTCCAGCTGAAGAAATACACATTTTGAATTACATGAGAGAGAATTTTGATATTTTGGTGAAGTACACCTTTAATAAATAATGTCTTCGTGCATGTTGGATCCAAAAGAGCTTGTTTCTTTTTATGCCGGAGCATCCGTACACTGATGAAAAAGTCCTCACATCCTGAAAGATTGTTTGGCTTTTAATAAGTATTTCAAATGGAAACTGTGTGATGTAGGAAATACCCCGCTGTCATGAGAATGTTTCCCCATCAATCTTACTCGTGTGTGTGTGTGATATGTAATTGTTAGTAATATGAGGATTACAGAAGTGATGTATTTCTGATGAGGCAGCAGTTATTTTAATCTTGTTACCGCGGCTGCTGTACCTCTCAGCTCTTTGTTTGTTAAATCTTGTGATTTAGAAATCTTCTTGCTTCATTTGCACCTCTTGTTATAGGCAATCTGAGCTCCTTACATTTTGTAGACAAAAGGACACTGTGTATTGTGATATAGGTTTTGTTGTTTTCCTTTTTTTGTTTAAAGTTAAAGTTGGTTTAAAGCGGTGTCGGGTTGTTCCTATGAATAACTGATGTTGAAATGAGGCAATAAAATTGCTTTTTGGTGGCTTCCCCCTGGTGCTTAATTAGTTGCTGCCGTGAAAAAATTTTAAATTAGCAATTAGAATCGATAAACTTCACTCAAAAATTTTCGTTCAGCAGAAAAAACAAAGAAATAAAAAACAGCACATTTGAGAGCTGACACAGTTATTGACTCGGAAAATAAAAAAAAGGCAAATGGCTTTAGGTCAGTGGAAATTAACCTTTTTAACTTCAAGGCTTCCTCCATTGTCTTAGAATGATGTATATCTATTATGAAAATACCCAAACGCTTTTTTATCTATACTTAAATGCTTAGTTAGCTTATTTTTTAAATAATGTTATAAATTTGAAGCAGTGAGCCTTTTAAATGGAGTATTTCTGTACGGTGTGTTACAATGTTTTTCTCTCTCGTTTTAATAATTAATTGATGTGCAATATTTCTGTAATCTCCACTGCACAGTATCGGCATCATTTCAAATATCACATAATACAACGTTTTACGTACAGCTCATTATCAAACATATGGAGCGCATTTTAAAGATCATGTGCACAACAATCTGAACATACACAATTGACTCAGATCCCCGTCATCGTTACAGACATATATTTTGAGTTTTGGACATTGCGGTAAACTGTGAATTTAGTTTTGGGTCACTGGTGTGTAGGCATCGGGTCGTGCTCATGACACCTCAGTTGTGTTGTTTATGGAGGTGAGGAACAGTAAAGATGAGTGCATGAACCAGGGCAGAAAGAAACAGCCCATGGCCATAACTGCCTGCCGCTGTGTTTTGTAAAGTTGCCGCTGTGTGCGACACGGGTCACCGGCTGTTTCTGTGGAGAAATGCTCAGTGTTCTAATCAGACAATGTCAAAGAGCAGCGTTTCACTCTTATTTACATTATAAACACATGGTTCTTCTCGGATTGTGAATGATTCTTCAGTGCACGTTTTTGTTTGAAATCTTTCTTCACCGTGATAATTTGACACTGCAAGGTCTCATGGTGACATTTAAAACATCCATTCTTGAATGTCATACAGTTTCTTACATTTAAATGAACCCGCCCTAATTCTGTCTGATCTACCGCAGGTGGAGATGGAGGTGACCAGATGCTTTTATTCAGCTGACAAATATCTGCTAAGGAAAGGAAGAGAGAGACGCTCTCATTGAAATTCCACCAGTGCTTCTGGTAAATCAAAGGTTCGCCCAACAATGCAAGTCATTTGATCATTTACTCGCTCTTGTGTCGTCCCAAACCCACTCGACGTTTTTCAGCGTAACACAAAAAACCTACATTTTAAATATTATTATCCACAGTTCTCTATTCAATTTACTGAGAGTTCATTCTTTATTCACCGCACCTGTCTTGCTAGCAAAACAGCAGCGTTCGTGTTCGGTTTGTTGTGATTTTTTGGCCCCTAGAGGGCGACGTCAGCGGAGAGTAGAGGCGGTTTTCTTTGGGAAGTGCCAAATTCATATCTGCTTGTCATCATTCCAAATGCTTGAGTGTTTCTTAAGATATCAATTTGTTGGACCTCCCATGCGTATTGGAGAGCTTCTCTTAAACGGATCAGCACAGAAAATGGATGGAAGCAATAAAGCACCTGCTTCACATGTTGGGAAAACGTTGAAACAGCCATGTTCTCCATGAAATGGCACACATTTACTGGAAAAATGATTTGATACATCCAAAAATATATCTTAAATAAATCACAATGATCATTTTCCAGGAAGAAAAAAAGGAGAAAGGGAAGCAAGGCTTTTATTAGACCTTTGAGTCAACTGAAGAGTACGTTTTTTATCGTCAGAATATTTTTTGAAGCATTGAAAGTCTAAACATCGTTTTGATGTTTAAAAAAGGTTTTATTTTGTTTAATAAGCTTTATTTTGAGGCTCAACTGCAGTTTGACTGATACTTGCAATACACAATAAAAAACATGGTTTTTTTGCTTTTTTTTGCAAACGAACTCTTCAATTTTATGTGTTTATAAGGCAGTCTGGTGCTCCCAAATATAGCGGCGTTGTTTACATATGATTCAGGGCAATTGGTGTCACACATAAACATAATTTTGTCTTTTAAATTTTTAAGATGAATGGACCGATAAGCTTGTATAATAGATTCATTTTGATTTCATGTTGACTTTGAACCCTCCTCAAAATGCTCTTTTTCTTTTGTAGGTGAAGACAGTTTCTGCAATACAACACACACACACACACACTTGACACACACGCACACTTTTCTCACTGCAGCGCTGCGACACCCAACCATGAAGATGCATGTAACCTTGTTTGATATGGATGTGTTAGACATGCGCTGAAGCCATGAAAAATTGAACATGGCTCCCAGAGGTATGCATCTAGTTATATTTAACCGTGATTCTTTTTTCTCCCACTTCCCGCACTTGCAAGCTCATATATAAGCGTCACCTTTTTTCTCCGTATGAATCATTTCCCCGTAACTCTGAAGCATTCCTACTTGACAGATATATGCTTTATACTGATAGAAGTTTTAAAGCAATCGTGTACCGTCTTCAATACAAAACAGGAGGTGTTTTTATGTCTTTCCATTTCTCTTGTTTGGTTTTTGGGAACAGCCATGACTGGTTTCAGTTTAGTATTTATACAGGACTAACCAGGGCTGTTGATGTGTGTAAATCAGCTGGGTTTATTGGTAAGATGGGGAGCCCCGGGGACCCGGCATGTGTCAGGGGTCACAGAGGCCCTTGAATAGGGATGGAGCACCCTGCCAAGGGCCACGTGACCTCTTTCCTTATTACATGATACAATTTTACTGTTGACATGAGGTGTTGCTGTCCCATAGTTCTTATCAACTGAAACCATGCCTTAGCTGACAGTTTTACCAGTTGTGCTAACAGTACCTAGCCGATATCATTGATATTTTGTATAACTCATGGTGCATTAATATTATTATTGCATATAAAGTTCAGGTTTGTGCCGCAGACCTCAAATCACGTATGTTTTGGTGTGATGCTGCAGAAGGTCTCCCAGAACGTGGTGCATATACTGTAGACTGTTTCGAAGCAACAAACGTTACTGCGCATACACCCTTTTGTGACCCAATCTTAACTTCCGCGGCACATCCACAAAGAATAGAGTCCCTGCAGTATATTTCTGATGACAAGCAAAATAAATAACAAGTAAATGACATTAGTTAGCATGTTAAAAGTATGTCTAGCCAGTATTATTTTGGGTTAGCAGTAGAAGAACCGAAACTTTGCTAAACTTAAATGGGACAAAGTTTCACGACCCATTCAACAAATTGCTAATTTAACAATATTAACATACGATAATATTTGTATAATATTTTTGTTTAGGTAAAACGTTCCTTTTTGTTTCATTCTGTGAACCACTGACAACATTTCTGACAAAATTCAAATAGAATTTCAAATAGTATACCTGGACAAATTGTTTTAGGGACCTTGAATACAAGTTCACATTAATTTATAAACAAATGTGTATTTAAGGAAAGTCATAAAAATCACAATTGATTGAAAATGAACAAAACGTTTTTACACCTTTCATGCATCTTTGATTTTTGTTAGGTGAATTTTTGGCAGTCTTGAGGTTTGCTTTTGTTGGAATTCAACAGACCCTGTAATGAACTGGCCACAATACATGTAAGCTCCCCAAAGGCAAATCTGGAGTGCACTCTTCGTTTTTCCAATTTTATATAAATAGATACATATATACATCCTGAGAGCATTTTTTGCTCAAATTATCCCTCCAAACCTGATGTTATTTTCATATTTGCAACTCTACAGCAGCATCCCAGAGGATCTAACCGTGTGTCATTAATGTTCTGATTCATGTGGCTGAATTGGATGATTGTCTGCAATGTGTTCAATGAAACAATGGCATGGACACAGATGCTCAATTGATCAAATGCACATGAAGGCATTTTCAGGCAAATGTATATACTGTATATCTATATATACATCTGTCTTGTGCTCTCGGCTGTGAAACACTGGTGTTCACTGACAGCGAAGGACTCTCAGGCCGCGGGACTCTTGGCACGGCCGTGAGAATACACTGGTGAATTGTGAGACAAATGTGTGGTGGCTTTAAGAGTTTCAGGGACAGACAGGCATCTCATTAGAAACCCTCAGCAGAAGGGTAGACACAGGTCCAGAAATACAGTTTCCTGTCCTACAGACGACGGTTGATTTCTCATAGCTCGGGAGAAATGTTTTAGCCACTCGGTGTTGAAGTATTCACTTGGTCTCATGTGTTATTTTAAAGAACTTTTCTAGAAATAGATTTAAAATCTCTACCGTTCGATTGCGGGTTTTGGTGTCTTGGGAAATCCGAGCACAGTTTGAGATGATGTCAAGATCTCACCTGAAACTCAAGTCCTATGGATTTCTCATGAGAATAAGTAAGTCAAATCTCCTTTCGTGTCTCATAGAAACTGATGAGATACATTAAATGGGTCGTTTCCGACTTACACTTGATTTCAATTTATGTGTTGTGCGTATTTACTGACCTCCATAGACATGACCTACAGTATGGTGGACTTCCACCTGGTAAGTGGTGAAAATTAAATTCATTCATTTCTCTGGCTCGTGTAAACCATCTGGACTGTATCCGCTGTAAGCCTCAATTATCTGATGGGATTACACATACATCTAAAGCATCCAGGAGACCACATGCCTGCACTCTCTCCCTCTCTATAGATCCACATCTTCAGCTTTATTTGACTGTTTAACATTGTCGCAAGGCACAATGAAAAAATCAATGTCGGTGCTTTGGATGCCCGTCCACTTACCCTGCCAGTTTCCTTTCCATTTTTAAATGTCAAAATCATTTTTTAAGCCTCTTACCGCTGACTACAAGTGCTCACGAAGTGTTCCCCAAAGTGCTCAGTGTCAATTTTTATTTTATCTATTTATTTATTTTTAGGCATTGGATCGGGCTGTACTTTTGCAGAAGCTGTAAAGGATTAGGAATGCTGCCAACATTGACTCGCTCTAATGTCTTTCTAAACTCTTAGGAGTTTCTTTGTTCCGTGGAAAGTTAAGCAGAATCTCTATCCTGCTATTTTTAATAGAAAGAAAGCACACGGTGACCACAAGCTGTCAGTGAGCGCCGTTCACTTTGATGCGTGATTTTCCTTTTTGATGTAACTCAACCCTAAAACTTCGGCTTCTTTATCCCCATCTCCGTTTGAAATTTACATTCTTATCTTTACGTTGGTCGAGGTGAAAAGACGCCAAACTGACACATCCCACAAAATCATGCTTGATCAAGTTTACTGTTGTGAATAAGGTAAGGAGACGGTTTTGAACATTAGTTTTTATGACCTGAATTTTGTTTATAATGAGTTTTTTGTGTATAGCCATCAATAAAACCAGACTTGTGTTCCATGACCACACATGACATACGATGAAAAAGTGTGAGCAGAGGCAAAGCTAACATTTTACTTCACCTTACACGTGATGATGCAATCGTGGAGTTTGAGCGTCGCGACACCGTGGAGCTCCGGAGGTAGCGAGATAGAGACGCAGCTCAATTTAGCGCAATGTTTTTATAAGGTCACAGTGTTACACAAACACGGGAGACGGTGATGTTTGCTCACGACAGCCATCGATTCCCTTTCCACTGTGCCACTGTTGGCTCAAGAGCTAGTCATTTATTTTTCAAGTCTCAAGAAATAAAATGAACATTCAAACCAAAGTTATCTCAACGCAACCCTTGCTTAGCTCATATCAACGTTGTCATTACGAGCCCTGTTGAAATCCTGCTAATGGTCTATGGTAATCGTTACAGCTTCCTTCTCCTTCTGATGGATCATTAAGTGATCAATGCCCATGTTTTATTAACATTGGCAAGCTTTCACTTCGGTCCAGAGACATTGGCACTTTGTCCTGATACGGTTGTCTTGTTTGTCCCCTCAGTTTCTCTCTCCAGGACGTTTGAAAGCGTGAAGACGAAACGGCCGCGGTCTCGCCTCACGCGTCCCATTAACATCAGCGTCAAATGCAGCAGGTATTGGAAACTTGACAGATATTCCTCAGGTCTCAGGCACGCTCGGGCTGATTCATGGTCACTGTCAAGGCGGAACGCGGTGAAGAATTCACGTCACTCACTCTGCCAACCCTTGAAAAATGAAACACCGCGTTGGCTTTTTCAGAACGCGGAAAGTGATTCACGACGTCCCGCTTCCATCTGCTGCGACGCTGTACTTCAGAGAATCCTCAGACTTACTGCAGGCCGCTAGACTTGAAATGAGATGTGTTTTGAGCAGGTTTCGTCCCTCCGGTCACGTGTTGAGACTGATGCCGCCCGACAGGTGGAGAGCGGTGAGGTTTGGTGGCGTCCTTCGGCTGGCGCAGGTAACGGACAGGTGTAGAATCTCGTCCGGAGAGAGTCTCGTCCATTGGTGTCAAGTACTGTTGAATTCTGTTTACAAGTGGGACCTGTCACTATCCCAGATGTTTACAGGCTGATGGTCCGTCTCGGCGGCGTGCGAGAGAGTTAGATCATTTTGGTTCGCTGAATGAAGCCAGACGCCACCGTAGGGGAAATTAACAGGAGTTGCTTTCCAAGAATTGTTTCCCTGCCTCGCAACTTTGAAAGTTTGATCCGGTCGCTAATAACACAGCGAATTGGTGGCAATATTGGTCAAGGTTTTCCTGAGGGAGAGCCGCAGAAAGATTGAAAGATTGAATCCATTCAGTGATGTGAATGAGAGGTCAATGGGGTCGGTCCGGTGTGCTGCATGAGCTTTACCTTACAGATCTCCGCTCCGACGCTGTGATTTCTTTGCCGGTTTGCATGCGGCTGTCACGAGAGTTTGAAAACACATTTCGGGTCTCAAAACTGGTCAATAATGGCCACGCTAGATGAGCAGATAGAGTTGAGCAGACAGGGCAGTGCACGCTGGCTGAAACACGGCCTGTTTTCCCTGATAAAGCCCGTCTCACTATCAGCTCTGGAGATAAATCACAGCCAGCAGGGACCGGTTCATCGGCTATGTAAAAGCGCAAACGAAAAGCCTCTCGCTCGCGTTTATTAGCTATACGCTAAGTGTGCACGATAACAAATCTTGCAACGTGCCGAGCAAACGCACAGAGTTGTGCCACCTGCTTACAACACTTTTTGATTCATCTGAGTGATGGTTTCATGTAACTTAACAAAAAATGTATAAGATCATGCGAATTAAGTCGCTTTGAATAAAAGCGTCTGCCAAATGCGTAAATTCAAATGATGTTTAAACGGCATGATTTTTTTCATCAAATTTTTTTGATTCACTGTGGTTAAATTCTAACGTATAAATATATAACAGTTTAGCAAGGCAAATGAGTGCAATGACATGTTTTTTTTAAACAGAATACAAAAACATGTGTGCTCTATTATCTTTGCGTAAAATGTTTTTTCCCCAAAATAAATAATGAAATGAGACATATCTATGTATAAAGAGCTACACAATAGATGTGATTGTGTAGTACTTAAAGGGACAGTTTACGCAAAAATGACAAATTCTGTCATCTATTCATCCTCATGCAAAACCTTTAGATGACTCTTCTTCTGTGAAACACAAAAGAAGATATTTTGAGAAATGTCTTTTTTGCGTTCATGTAGTGAACGTCGGTGGTGTTCAATGTTGTTTGGTTACTAACGTTTTGAATGACACGAGGATGAGTGAATAATGACAGAATTTTCATTTTTGGGTGAACTATCCCCTGTCTCATACATTCTGTGATTTTGTTGTTTTTATTTTGATGTGCATTGAAGGTTTTGTGTGGAATAATTCTTTAAGTCTGATTGGCAGCATCCTGTCATCGTCCAATGAAGAGACAGCATTCTCCAAATCTCATCGTTTCAAGTCTCTGGGCGACAAGAAGGAAGCGAGACTGACAGTTACAACAGCATCACCAGCGATAAAGAGTCGAAGAAAACAGCTATAGGGTTTATTCATCCTTCTGTCGGCCTCACACACACTCATATATGTGTGTCAGACCTCACTAAATAACACAGAGGAGAGTGCCAGAGGCCGTGTTGAAGGTCATTCACTGTTATAAGACAGCACTTCTCAATAACGACCTTCACAAACCTCAATTTCCACAAGAATGAGATCTGGCAGCATGTAGCGAGCCAAGCAACAGGGCTGTCGCTCACCCAGACCGGACCCTCACACGCATGCGTCTTAATTCGATAGAAGCTGGCCGTGACCCAGACCTCCTCTGTCGTTCCGAAGCCATCTTGAAAGAGCGGACCGACCGGCAGAAATGTTTTATTCGGGTTTAACGCCAGCGCTGCCGTCTGGATTAGTGAAAATTGCGAGGATAAATGTTTGGATTGTTTTAGTTTGCGTTTTTTGCCTTTCTTTCCAAAATGTAGTGGGAGAAAGGACTGGAAGCGGAGTGGGAGAGAGAAGGGGGGTGGGATCGGGAAAGGTCAGGATATAAACTCGGGTCCCCAGTTTTGAACTATTCATTATTTCTATTAATCATTTGCGAATAGCTCTTTTTTTTTTTCCAATTTCTTTATGACCGAAACACAAAATTTGCCAGACTTCAGAAATGAATTAATGTATTTTTTTCTTTAGATGATTGAAATGAACATAAAGCTAAAAAAGTGTGAGGGAAAGAAAACTGAAGTCATTTTCTTTGTTATGGTAATGAGTTAACTATTTAAGCCCATAGTTACAGTTTTAACACAATTCTTTTTTTCCACATAAGTTTCCCTGCTAGTTTTTCATCTTTGTAATAACCTTGCTGTACTCTCCCTCCTCAAAATGACTAATTGCAGTATTACTATGGTATTTAAATGAGTACATTTAATGTATTTTCATTCCACAGCCGATTAATCTGCCAGTCTGTGCGAGCGGCTGCGTGCTAAGAATAGCTCATATGTTTTCATCAGAGCATGAAAAATCATCTTTTGAATACATCAGTACGTTTTTGCCAATATCTAATTCACAACTCTCTGAAAATGTGAGCCAACGTTTTCTAAAAGATATTGATAATCATTCTACAAACCGTCTTTTACAGGCTTTGGGAATTTCTGTCTTTTTTTCATTTTAGCCGTTCTGCCCTATTGACTTTGTTTCAAGACTATTCTCCTGTCCTCGCCACCTTCTTATTGAGCTCCGCAGTGAATAATTTAACGCTCGTCTTTATGAAATACATTTCAATGAAGTTCTCCTTTTATGTTGGTTGAAAAAAAAGAGAGTAAATCTCATGTCCAGGGAGCATTAGTTCTGCTGCACTGCAGATATAAAGCGCTTCAAATGAACGAATGAAGGTTTTATTAAGCAAAACAACATCCTGGTCCTAATGACCTCGACAGGGCTGATTGACTATGTGAAAAAGTAAAGTGAAAATCTTTTGATGGAAGGAAGAGAAACTGGGTCATATGTATGGATTATGATACATCATAAAAACCAGAAAGAAGAAAAATTGTTTATATGACACCATTACTTCGGTCATAAGTTCAGCTGTGGATGATGTTTATTGGTGGTTATTGGCCTGTAAATCATTGTTTGGTTCAAAGAGAAATCGTGTTAATGGCTCATCAACCTTGTCCCGTTGCTGTCCCGGCGAGTTTATTTGGAAATTTACTTAAAATGGGAACAAACTGTGCAGGTCTGGAGCCCCTTAATTTTATACACAGCATGCTGATGAGTGTTTACACTCGACATATGAATGTAAATGATCGAGCAACTGTTCGGTTTTTGCTCATCGGCGCATTAAGGTTCTGCAAATGACCAGCGTAATTTACTGAAAATGAGCACATACAGTAACTCCGCCGAGTCTATTACGAAATGACTTGGATTTGTTTTGAACTGCTGAGCAACCTCACTGACCCTAATAAAACTCGGGGCTTTCTCCTGCAGTCTTTTTAATTAAAGGGGGAACATGTCAGAAGGCACTGCTGAGGTGTAATGCCATTCCTGAGAAAATGTGATTATGCAGGAAAAAAATGTATAGTGTGATCGGCATGACAGACACGTTTCTTCAAGGTCATACTCTTGTCATAATTACAAATCTCACAATCTAGAGTAAATCTAGGGATGGAGATGTGATAAATACCATGATTAACATCTGCTTTAAATAAAACTTTATTTGTGCGAGTCAGGGTTTTACACTGTAATGTTGTAGAGGTCATTGGTAGGAGGGTGAGGGCAGTGATAAGTGTCGTGTCTGTGCTGGTCTATAACTGTGACGGGAATGACACGAGCAGTCGGCATTGTGCCATCAGTTTGCTCCGGGAGGATTGCTGCAGTTATAAGGTCATTGCGAGGTTCTCTGGTGACATTGCATGAAAGTTTCTGGAACAGATCAAATGGAGTCACTGGTGGTGGCGTTCCAGTCTCACTCTCGTCTCGTGTTGGTTATTCTTGCAGGGAGTTGCTGTCCGTGGTGCTGAAGACGCGAACGGTGCACATTGACGTGTGTGTGCTGGAGGACTCGAATGTTAGCTATGAAACCTCACCATCACTACATTGTTTCAACTCAACTCGTTCGGTTGGCTCAAATACGGACAAACCCATCCCAAACGAAATTTTCGAGATTATTCAGCCCAACGGTTGGGTTTGTCTGTGGCGAGTGTATCGTGTACATTTATTATTAAATAGTGTTTATTTAGTGTATATAATCTTCTGTGTTTGGTAATTATTTATGACACCCCAGTCAGAGCTGGTCTGTATGTGACAGTTATCCAACGTCCCCACAGCTTCCAGTTTTTGGTCCACTAATTTTGATTAATTACATTAACATCTTCTGTCGCAGAGATATGAAGCTGATTGGATGGAATTCGGGAAGAAATATATCAGGTTATATTTCACCCCAAAATGAAAAGACAACTTTGTTACACTTATTGTGCACTGTGATAGCCTTTTTCAAGATAATTGAGCAAATTTTCTCCCACCAAAATTCACGCTTGTGTAGTACAGTAATGATGAACATAATCCTGGTTATTTTTGCTTAAAAAATACTTTCATTTATACTAAGGCTGTTCAATGATTCATCACGATTAATGGCATCTAAAATAAGTTTGTGTTTATGGTAATATACAGTATGTCTGTGCCGTGTGCATATTCATTTTGTATTTATAAACCCATGCACACATGTATTATTTAAAGAAAACAAATATAATATAAAAATCAATCAATGTTTATACACTTTACTTTAAATTATATATACAGTAAATCTAAATATATACATGCAAATATTTCCTAAATATATACATGTATGTGTACAGTATGTTTATAAATACAAATAAATATGCACAGTGCACAGACATATATTATGCAAAACCTTTATTCTGGATACGATAAATCATTGAACAGCCCTACCAATACCAGAAGATTACATAATTATTTTGTTGTTGCAGTAACACAAGAATGAACATAACAATGGACTATTGACATTTTGTCATTATCTCAAAAACATGTGGTTCAAATCAGTTTAAACAGATCTCATTTTTTTTGCAAATATATATTTCTTCTAATTGCGGGGTTAGCATGCAACTGTTCATTTTTCTAATTGTGGTCAAAGTTTAACAGGTTGAATAATTGGTAATATGTATGAAGATATCTTGTAAATGTACGTGTTTTGCAGTGCTCATGAAGAGAATCCCATTATTTTGGGTCATTTCTAATGTTTTGGAACATTGCATGCCATTAAATAGGTTAACGGACTAAGCCTCTAAAGATCTTAAAATGATTCTGTATGTTTATTAAATACATCATGTGTTTGAAACGACATCTCTACACTAGCCAAAGTGTTTCTATAATTCCCAGCAGCCCACAGAAATATAACAGATTAAATGACACATCATGTGCACGGGGGCGCAATTTAATGTCACATAAACCGACCTGTTTCCTCTGCTTGCTTCTCCATTATTACAACCTGTCTGCTGTTGTTTATACGCACATGCTCAATTTGCACGTGGTCTATTACTTTCAAGTCAATTAGTCCGCTCAATAAACCGAAGGGAAAATATAGACAGCTAAGAGTTTGGGTGTGAATTATGAACTCACTCCGCCATCAACATGGCTATGTTAGGAATATAATGCTGCTTGTTGTGTCAGCCTCTTACTTGTCTATACTGTACAGTCTTTCTATAGGTTTTCCCAATAGACAGTAAGTCAGGGAGACTTGATGTTGGGCCGTTTTGAACCAGTAAGCAACAACCATAGGTACATTGCATAACAGATCCATCCACAACCCCAAATCTCGTGTTGAGTTTGCATGGGCAGATCTTGTTTACTGTCTTTCTGGAACCTGAATCTCCACATTTTGTTTTAATCTCCACAACTTGACATAGTATGACAGTGAAAATTTTGAAAGCAAACGGTTAATCATATAATATTTTGTATTATCAATCATTTTAATTACAATATAAAAAAGCATAGCAAAGATTTATCTTCATTGGTAGTTTCCTACATTTCTGCTATGTCACACTATTTGACACATGAATGAATGAGGCATTAAAATATATATACCCAAAGCGCTTTACAATCATATGAGGGGGGTCCCGCCTCAACCACCACCAGTCAAACCATTTGACACATGTACGGTTTATTTGTCAACTACCCAAATATCTAACCTATCTAACCAATAAAACACATTAAAAAGTGCTTGTCAACTTTGACACTGTATAATCGTTTAAAAAAGTTTAAAAAGAATTTGGACATCCAATGTTTTTGAATGTCAGCGACCATATCTTAGTATCTCGTCTAAATCTGCATCACACTATACGGAGAAAAGGTAACTGATGCAAACGCACAACAGCCACTATGTTGACATTTGCCTCCATACGGTTAACGACCGAGGTCTCATGTCTGTACTATATTCTGCTAATAAGGTACCCCGGACCCTCAGGGGTCCCTATGCAGGGCCTCATTATAAAGTCAAAACAGCCCATTGCCGTGTCTTTACGATATTCAGATGCCAAGATATACAGTAGCTGTTACTATAGTTGATATATGATGCTGTGGTTGCTTAAGGATGTTATTCAGCTAATTCTACGATGATATACGTTGTCGCATGTGTAGTTGAACTTGTGACATCCAGTTACCACCAATACCACTTATTGCATTTCGTTATGGTTTTGCTAAATATGTGCTTGGCATACAGTACTTCACGCAGAAGATATAGGACTAGCAACTTCCAGCATGTCCTGTATGTGAATGTCCCTTTGTCTGCCATCTCTTTGCCTCTGGGGGTCTGCTAGAATCGGCAATAATAAGGTCATCCCCGAGGGTACGGGAGTTCTTTCCTTTTAATAAGATTCCTACGCATTCTGCCGCATAACCTGCGTTCCTCGCGCGACATTGTTTATATGACCAAGTCGTATTTAAATAACGTGTCAGGCTCCGTTGTTGTTTTAGCCGAATGATGAATACCATAAAGAACAAAATTTACATTTCCCCCCCGGAAGACTAACGCAGAACTGCTGATTTATGACTGTAATGCAAAGTTTAGCAAAGCTAATTAGGGACAGTGTTCCCTGGGTCAGATTTAATCAGAGCTACATTTACATCGCCTGCCGGAGACTCGAAGGAGAAGGAAGGGCTGCGGAGCCGAGAGAATGAGATATTACAGCTGAGTTTAGGGTCTCGTGAAAACCCGACATAACTGAGAGCGCAATTACACCTTATAAAGAACAAGAGAACGCCACTGGTTCTGCTGGTTTGGTGATGAATGAGAACTGTTTTCTCAATTAGGAGGGAAAATATCTCAGTTTGGCTCCTTATGTTGCTTTCAGGTCCTCGTGGGAAGTTTGGTAATTGTAATTATGCTGCGATGTACGTCAAGTGGTTTTGGTCAGGGAGTTTTTACTTCCCGACAACGATGCAGAGTTTTTCTAAAGTTGTGTGTTATAGATGTTTGACGCTTCTATTTATGCGTATCAGTATTTTCGTTTTTCCAAATAGAATGATTGGAAATGCACCGTGGTGTGATTATACCCGGCCGTTTGTCTTATACGGCGTAGAAATGTGTGGGGATTTTAGGATTTTATCTGTATTCCATTCCCTCTTACCTCCAAAATGAACTTTTATCGAAGTCTTGACTAACTTATGATCGGTTGCTTTTGGCTTCGTTATTCAATTGACGGCTTCAGTTGAGTCTTATATGATCATTCTGACATGACTTGAATAAAAGAGAGCCAACAAGAGAAAGAGAGAGAAGGATAACGGGTATTCAAGCTAACTTTCTTTATTAATAATAGAAAGCGCAAAGCCCTTGACATCCAGCGTGGTTCAACATTTAAAGAGTTGTGATGACTCCCACAGCTTATTGAATCATTTATGAAACAAGCGAGGCGCTGGAGTCTTTCTCACTCACGGCTCTATAGCTTTATGATTCAGAGGACGGGGGACAAAGTTATTGAGCGCAATAACTACCTTCTTTTGTTAGGGGTAATATCCAAACAGTTTTGATTTTCGTGACCCCTAAAACTAAGTCCTTGCTGCTTGCTATCATATCAACTTTTACTGCAGTGAATGAATCACATTCATGAATTCGAGCGAATCGTCGAGCAGACTGCTTTTATTGCTTCTTAAAATAATTTGAAAGGTCGAGACGTGGAAGGGATGATTGCGTATACGAGACTTCATTCTGAACCCTTTCGCAGTTTGCTGCCTTCCAAGAAAGATCATTTAATATCCATCAGAGATGTGGTTCGACATCTTTGTCGAAAAAAAAAAGAGGAAAAAACCTGAGACAGATTGACAGGCTCAGCAGTCTTTTGGGAAGCCGAGCTCTAAAAGACTCAAATAACAGCTTAATCCCATTTAATTAAAATTCAATAAAATAATTCACGCTAAATAAGTTTTAATTTGTTCACACATTTAATTGAGTTTGGAGCCAAGGAACACAATGAGTTATAATAAAGCACGACTATCAGGATTTCATTTCATTATAAGAAACGGAATAAAATAATAGTAATTCAAGCGTGGATAGGTCCGACTCTTCTGCTCCTGTCGCTGTTTCGCAGAACAAGACAAAGATAGCTGAATAAAAGAAAAAGACGTTGAGATATTATTTTCATTAGTAAAAGAAAATGCGTATAAAAGAGGCGTTTCCCATTTGTCTGTCTGTCTCTGCTACCGTGTTACTATTGTAATGATTGTATTTTTCAGACGGGAGCAATGTCACATTTCCATAATTTGAAGTTTTTTTCTAAACGCCAGATTTTCAAAGGTTAGAAGAATTATGGCAATAGGTATTGATCATTATTATGTTGACAGTACTGGTTATTTTTGTCACATTTCTCATACTGCAGTACACATTTTTTCCAGCATTTTGCTTTAGAAATCATGTCACATTGAATTTTTATTTACTGTGACTCATTTTAGCATCTCCTTGGTTTGTTGTGAGTAGTTAATACTGACACTTTCCTGGGATGAACACACATGTTGTCTGTGATCATGTGACATTTGAATCTGCACAGGCACAGATGATGTCAGCCGTATATGTTGGTCCCTCTTCTGGTTATCCTCTTGAAATATCAGTTTGGTGAGGAACACAAACTTTAAAACTCGTTTCTGTTAAATTTGCTCAAAAGTTGCCTACACAAAGCAACAAACCGACTAATCCACATGTCAACCATATATCCCGTATTCTGTTCACACGCGCGGCACAACCATTGTGTACTTCTCACGGTTAAACGTGGTTGTCATTTGGAAAGCGTTTGTGCTGAGATGAGTGTCGATGCTAACAGACAGTTTTCCACAGGTCTTGCAGGCGTCCTCCTCTGTTCGGGACTGAAAGATGAGCCTTACGTCAGCCATTTAATATTCATACGCAAAGCTGATAAGTTTTACATTCTGTTCACTTTTCAGATTGATCCTGCATTTGTCTGGAACAGTGTGAAGAGAATGTCAATGTCTGTCTCTTTCTCACTCTGTTTGTCTCTTCTGACGCGCACACACACTCGACAAAAGAATAGAGTCAAATGAGAAACTCTTGTTTGGTTTTTAGTGCATTGAGTCATTTCTGTTATTGTACGAAATGAGCAGAATAACGGAATAGTGAAATTGTAAATGTAGTTTTTAGAATCAGCTTTAATTATCTTTTCAGGGAATTCATTTTAGTTGACTCAAATAATGTTGTATCATGCAGGTCTATACAAATGAGTGATGTGCTCACATGCTCCGACCTTATTTTCCACACAGTTCAGTCTCGAGTTATTAGAGAAATATTTACTGTAAATCAATCTGTTAATAAAAAAAATATATTTTCTCAAACTCAACAAAGCCTATTATTGTTGTCTGGCGCATGGCTGGTGTTATAACCCACATCTCTACTATATGAGCTGTCAGTAGCTTAATTTAGCTTCAGGTGAACTTTGACCTGCACTATAGATAATCATTGTGCTTGATCACATGAAACATTGGCTTTCGATGGTAGATAGACAGTTTCAAAGCATGTGGAAGTGACCCATTACAGCATATTAATCGCGTGTTTTAGTGATGTTAGAGGTGATTTAGATGCTTTTGTTTACTTTTTATTTTCCTTTACAAAAATAAATATGGTTAATAAATGCTTTTTTGTTCTTATAATTGAAGGCACGTTTGTTTTTACTGCTCAACGGTTTCCTTAGAATTAAAGGGATAGTTCACCCAAAAATGAAACTTCTGTCATCATTTATTCAACCTCAAGTTGTTCCAATGAATACATTTCTTTGTTCTGCTATACACAAAGAAAGATATTTGGAAGAATGTCAGTAACCGAAAGATCTCATCCCCCATTTACTGCCATAGTAGGGAAAATAAATACAATGGGAGTCAATGGGGGATGAGAACTGTTTGGTTACTGAGATTCTTCCAAATATCTTTCTTTGTGTTTATCAGAACAAATACATTTATTTAGGTTTTAAACAATCTGAGGGTGAGTAAATGATGAACTATCCCTTTAACATTCTGTAAAGTGATGGGTTTTTTAACACGGTGTGCAAGATAATTGTGTTGGACTTGCATTTATCCATCAGGAATTGGTCAAATCATGGAAATTGAGAGCAGGCGAAGCTGAAAGTGAGTTTTCTTCATCTGAAACACCATTAGCGCCCATTTCTGAAGAGACTTTTTGGCTTGGACGTGGAGACCGCAGGTCAGCTTTAGGCTTGAGGACATCTCCGCGTTTCAAATCTATTATTTATTCCATTTAAATTAACTTGTGACATTACACGACTACATGAACTGTTTTAATGGGCTGTATTACCTCAAACACTACACTGAAGTGATGACTAAATAGTTATTCGTCTGTTGGTTTACAGAAACTAATAGCTCGGCACCGTTGACGTCAGCAGAAAAGTGGTTTCAGAGGCACATTAAAATGAGGGAGCAGAACAAGAAATGGAAAGGCAAATGAGAGGTACAGTGAGGATAAAAATAGGTTAGAGATTTGCAAACAAATGTAATAACCAGAGAGCGGAAGGGGATTAGTTTTCTTGCTTTGCATTTGTGCAAGTATCTGTGAGAAAGAGAGAGAGAGAGAGAGAGAGAGAAATCAGTGCCATTGGAAAAATGAAAGGAAATTGCATCAATTTAACGCGTACACAATTTTTGAAACATATATTGAGTTTGTGAGAGTAAAATATTACAGGCTGTATTGAAATGCATAAAATGGTCAAATTAAGAAATACTACTGTGAAGTTCCTCTGGTGTTGCTGCCCTACTTTTAATACTGAAGATTATTAGTGGTCTAAAAGTATTGATACCCTTAAATGTGGTGAAAAAATATAAATAAATATGACTTGAACGTGTGTACAATATGGTATAGAAATCAAAAGGCTAACATGTAATTGAGGTTTGTGATTAAATACATGCAAATGAGACTCTGCTGCATCTAAATAAGTTTGGTAATACTTTGAATATTGCTGACAGTAACACACGAATCAATATTATTAAAATGAGTCACATCTGTTTGAGTCACAAACTCACTACGCGCGAGTTATTGGTGTTGTGATGAGTCAGCGTAGATTTTCCTACAGGCATTTCAAATCTGAAAAAGTTTTCCAGGCTTTGATTGTTGCGAGAAAACTTGCAGTAATTAGCTGACTTCATGAATATTACAGTCGGAACCCATCCGGACGATTTCAAAATGAAACAGTTTTGCATCTGTTAATACTTCATTTTCATCCATTGAAGTCTGGTGAGGCTCATTTATTCACATGGCGACGACTCTGCCGTAAAATGTAAAATCGTAATCCCATAAATTTAGCAAATTGAAGCGGCACCCTACTTTTGATATGCCCTGCTCCCCAATGATCACGCTCGGGATTATGCGGAAAGGAAAAATCGACCAGAATAAGTGCTTTGAGGAAAATTGTCAATTGTCCGTCGCTTGTCCACCTGTTGAACGAAAGTTACGTGTGTAACTGCCTCACTAGAATGAACAAAAGTCCTTGAACTCTTTGATATGAAATTACGGGATATTGAAATGAGCTGCTGTTTCTTTGATCTCGTGTCTAGCTATGAGAGACTTGGAGTATCTTGAAAGGGAGGAAAAAGTTGACCTCTTTTGCTCTCTCTCCCTCGATCCCTAAAGTGATGTGATGTCACTCAACTCAACGTCTGTCCTGAAATCAACCTCAAGTCGGAGGAGTGGCATTGCTTTGAATGCTAAATGCTTTACTGACCACACAAATCATCGGATGGTAAAACACACTATTTCTTCTTCATGTCACTCCAGTTGACTGCAGATTTCATGGCGCTTTCTGTGTAATTTCATCGATGTTAGTGTTTGGAGTGGGACTTCTGTTTGGCTGAACTGTGGTAGACAGGGAAGCACTGTGGAAACTGTGGCTTTAAGAATTGACGATTTTCTCATTGAGGACAGTTATTAATATCATGCACGGGTACACACATAGTCATTCTTTCTTTGTTTCGTGACTCATTCCAAAAGTTTTTCTTTTCCAATGAATGTTAATGAGACTCAGAATTTGGGCTGAAAATCATTTCTAATCTGTATAGCTGCTGTCAGTGAAATTGATCATATTTTTTTTAATGTTTTTTACTCTCTGATGATCTAGCCAAAACCCTGGTCCTCCGGCCTGTGTATAGATCCCATCCAAGTTAATTTTACTAAGACATATTAAAGTCCCAGTGAAATAAAAAATGACAATGCCTATTTTTTCATGAAATATTGCAGCGTTTATTGCAAATAGTTCATTAATGTGGGTCATTCTCTTTTTAAAATTCGTCTGCCCTCATGATCTTCAGTTATCTAAAAAATGCACTTCCTTCCTGTAATGACTATCCATCTTAAGTGACGTATGTTAGACGGCTCGGGCGGAGCATCCGTTAACTCCTCCCATTCAACTGTCAGTCTGCTGCCCGTTCCGTTACAAAATGCAACGGCTGTTTTAATACATCCAATCAAATCGCACAGAAAGACGAAAGCCACGCCCATCTTATTTTCTGACTAGAAATTCCATTTCACTCGAAAATGCGTCAAAATCCGGAAGCAAAAACGATCGCAACTTCCAGTTCACGGGGACTTTAATATACGTAAACCGGACCCAAACTCTAACCTTACAGCAAAAAGAAAATGCTTTGCATTTTTACGATATAAAACATAATTTATGATAACGATTTTATCTACAATTCAGAATGTTCCTGGGTGTCATCAAAGAGACTTCTGGGGGTCCCCAAACTTCAGCCGAGGAATCCCACTCATGCGCACTTGAAATGATTTTTGGGGGTTTTGCAGTATAAAGGCAGCTTGAATGTCTTGAGTTTCACGGGCGCAGAGCTTAACTAGCGTGAATAATTACACAAAGAGGCGTTTTAATTATTCACTCCAGGAAACAATTCAGTTTCCATGCAGCGCCGTTGAAAGCCAATCCAGCAGGTCAGATGACAATGTGATTATTAGAGGAAGAACATTCTTAATCTCAAAGCCAAACACCCCTGATGTAACCACACCATCTAATTGTAAATTACTTTCATCTTTACAGAGGTTTCGCTGTAGAACATCCTAATAAGCTAAACATGTCAGACAAACTTTCATTTGGAAATGTAATGAAAAAGCTTGATGCTTGAAATGATACAGCACTGGCATTTACATTAATGCATTTGTCTGATGGTAGAAGGTGTTTATAATTGTAAAGATGTAGTTATTTTTAGCGGATAGCTGGTTCTTTGGCAGAGTTTTATCAGACTTGCACCTTTAAAGGTTGTGTTGACATTTGACTCTGTTTTATGGGTCTTGTGTCATAGATGAGAGCGTTCATGTGACATTTGTTATCCTTGTAAATAGCCTCTTTTATGATTGGTTAACCGGGGATCTTCCTTTTTGTGAAAGGGAAGACTGTGTTACATAATACAAGAGAACAAGAAAAATCTTATTTTCCAATGTATGACCATTTGGAAACTGGTGTTTTTTCAGTGGATTTTGATTTTAGTGTCTGCTCTGTGTGTTTTAGGGCTTCGACACGTCAGTCAACTTCAGCCGTTCCGGTGCCGTGTGTTCGTGGAATCAGCGGAAGCTGGAAACCTGGAAACCTGTTGGGCAAACGATCATTATTTTCGCAATTCCATTCGGTTCTGCCGCCGGCGTGGGAATTGCGCGCAGCAGATTTGGAGGTAATAACCTGTGCACGTCACAAGCCATCACCATGCGAGATCTTCAACCCGCACGGACGTTCAGGTTCCGAATTGAAAATATCAGTGTGGATGTTCTCAGATTTTCTGCAGCATCACACATGCACACACGATCACATTACAAGCCATCTAGAGCGCTGCTTCCTCTGTCTTTGAGTTTGTATACACCCGTGAAATTGATTGTGACATTACGCTGCTGAATGGAATGAAAAGGTGGTCCGGATGCCGGGGGCTTGACCGTTTTCTGTGTCTTGGGCTTCTGCGGGGGCTGGCGGGGGGCACTCAATGCTGTACTGACCGCTACAGGTCATTCTCTGTGTGCCTTCATTTTATTGATCAACCCCACACCTGGTCATTGAAGCTCTGTAGGGTGGAAACCTTGTGTATAGGTCACATGTCTGAAGGAGTTTTTCAACTTTTCAGTCAATGAAAGACGACAAATTGAAAGACTTATCTCTCAAACCCCTAGAAACCAGAGGGTTCTAGAAAACCTGATCATCGATTTTGCGATTCTGTTTGATGCTGCTAACATTGCCGAACCTCATCGTGAATATTTCAATTCTTTCTCCAAGACACTAATAGGATTAAGAGTCAACGAAGGCTTTAGCTTGAATCTCCTGCTTTTCAGATGATCCGATTAAAAAAAATACCCCGGTAATCTCACGCGTTTCTCTTTTAGAGTTTCAGAGGAGATCTCATTAATGTGGCAAAACTCTGACAGTCTGCCATGGAAAGTCTGAGATTTCAGTACACGCTCGAACGTTTAGCTATTTGATTCCGCGTGCCGCCGTTCCTTTGCCTTTCACAGCCGAACACAATCCAGAGATAGCTTCCTCCGGAGAGGAAGTGTGCTCTGACAATAGTCTCAGATAATGAATTACCTCCCTCCGGCTGCTACCATGGCAAAGAGAGAGAGAACGTTAATGCTATAGCACCAGGGGTTTGGCATCCAGTTGTCATTTACCGATGCTAATGTCAACAGAAAACATGAACAAGGTTTACTCAATTATCTCTATTCCTTAGATGTTTCCTAACAAGAAGAGTCATATTGCTCGTGGCGATCTTTTTGCTTTTTTCTCTGTTTGTTGGGTAGATAAATAGAAGATGCCTCTTTAAAAGGGAAATTTCTTTAATGAAAATATCTGCAGAGTGAGAAGGAGACAGATTGTTATACTAGACAGACAGACAGACAGACAGACAGACAGATTCTAGACAAAGAGACAACATAAAAACGAGTTAAACTGCTTCATACAATTTTGAAGTTACATCAAATTAGCTTTATGAGTCAATTAAACTTACATTAGATAGTAAGACAGACAGACAGATAGACATACAAATAATATATCGATAGAAAGACAAATAGATAATTGACGGATAGGCAGACAGTCAGATAGACAGACGGTCAGATAGATACGAGATATGCGATAGAGAGACAGACAGACAGATATATGATAAACAGATAAATATTCAGATAGTAACTAGACAGAAAGACAGACAGACAGATATTCAGATAGATAATAGATAGATGGATAGACAGACAGACAGACAGACAGACGGATAGACAGACATTCAGATTGATTCGAGATACGATATAGAAAGACAGACAGACAGACAGATATTCATATAGATAATAATAGATAGACAGACGGACAGACAGACAGACAGATATTCGTATAGATAATAGATAGACAGACGGACAGACAGATAGACGGACAGATGATAAACAGATAGGGAGACAGTCGGATAGACAGACATTCAGATTGATTCGGGATAGGATATAGACAGACAGACAGACAGACAGACAGATATTTGTATAGATAATAGATAAACAGACAGACAGACAGAAGTACCAGATAGACAGATAGATAGATGATGAAAGACAGACAGACAGACAGACAGATAGATATGCCATTTTTTTCTGTCAGTTTCTTCATACTCTGACAGAAGAACGAGATAAATGGTAAAAATATACTTGCATTATAGTTTTAAAATACCCTGTTTTATATGAAGGCTCTCTTCTTCCACTTTTGATATCACGTTCTTCACAACCCACATGTTGTTGTAGTTGAATATTTAGTTAGAGATGTCTCGTCCTCTGTCTTCAGGTTCCTGTGCTCGCTGGGTCAACATGATGTGACATGGCTTGTTAAGTGGGGCAAATATCAGCAGATGCTTATTGATTTTAGGGTCCCTTGGACACAGTGTAATACAGTAACATCCCATTTCAACAGCCTGCAAGACAAACAGTGTACAGCTACACGTCCACCGCCAGATAAAAGTGAATGATGCCCCACGGGTGGGGGTCTTAAAGAGCTTTTATACACAGGAGCATGTAGCATATAAGCTAATAAGAGTATTGATTCCTGATTATCAAACAGGAGGAGGGTGTTTAGAGACCATTTGTGTGCTGGTGTTGAGAGAATGTCCGCTGTGTGTGATCTGTTATCTGGAGACGTTGAAGGTATTATCCAGTCTGAATGTTAAAATCAAATTTAGAAAAAGTCATTCTTGTACCTCATCCAAAACACTGATTATTAATTGACTCTATTATACCGAAGGTTTATAAAGACGGAGTGTGTTTATAGAGAACAAGAACACTTGGATACTTTATTTATTTCCAAAGACCCAGGACAATTCCTGCAGTAGTGTTATGAAATGTAGAAACTATATTCTGAAGAGAATAAGGGAAAATATCTTGTAAAATAAAGGACACACGCTTGACTCCCACAAACAAGGACTCTTACGGAAAACATTTTTACGCATGGTTTTGAGTTTTGTCAGAGTAATAATGTGTTGTGGGTTTGCTTCGTTCGTTTTTCATTATATAACAAACCACAAAAATTACAATTCTTCTCAAGATTGCAATAGGGCATAACACAAACAACTGTGAATGGAGGCTGGAAAAACAATAATAAACACAAACAAATTGTACATGGGAAGCCCAAACAACAACAGCGCAATAATGATCAACAGCTGGGACAGAAACAATAGATTTATGAGGGGGAAAATGATGTTTTAATTGAGATATAAGAGAGTAGGTATGGAGTTGATGTCATGGAGGCTCAGAGATTTGTGCCTTTATCATAACAATTATTCTTAAGGTTTGAAGACCAAACGTTATTTTACATTTTAACATTTGCGCTGTAAAGAAGTAAGTTATGTTATACTATCACAGGCATGATGTTTCATGATTTTAAAATTTCATTGATTTTAAAAGAGTAGTTCACTTATAAAAACTGTAAACTTATGTCATCTATATACAGTTTTTGGAAGAAAATGTACCCTATAAATCAATATTTCGCACTTTTGTAACCATGATAACACTATGGCTACTGCATTGTCCCGTCAAGAATGTTTGTATATTTTCAGATCTGTTTTATCCCAGTCTTCAAGAGTAAATGCAGATGAAGAAGGTAAATCAGCCGCGTCATCCGCACACTTTCCTGAGCCACCATTGTGTTGCTCGTGTTGTTAGCACACATCAGGAGTGATTAATACAGTGGACAGGTGACACTATTATAAATGTCTGCTCTCTCTTTCCTTGCTGTGACTTATATATCCCTTCTCCCGTTGACACGGCGACAGCAGGCGGCTTCGGTTGGCTTTGCTTTTTCTCATCTATCACGGCCAGAGGATGAATGAGAGAGAGAAGTGAGGACGCCAGCCTGATCCAAACTCTGCTAGCCTGGAATCACAACATCCCCTGTGTCCTCAAACAGCAGGATCGAGGTTTGTAGTGAAACGCTGCTGAATTTGCATTTGTCAGGGTTGTGCACCGTACTGAGTTAATATACAATTTTCTTACATTCCGATTTGTGTCATAAAATTGAGAAAACCAAACAGAGTGCAGAAATGTAATTAAACTTGAGACTATATTTACTTTTAAGCATTTGGCAAACGCTTAAATCCAAAGGGATTTACATCGCATGATATTACATTTGCACATAGAAGTAAGTGCAATCCCTGCGATCGAACCCATGACCTTGGCATTGCTCGCATCATTCAATGACCACTGAGCTACAGGAAAACGACATAGTCAGAAATATAATTATATCATTTTGTTTCTGCTTAAAACAAAACCCAAAAATAAGAATTCAGTGTGTTTTGTAAACTAATCTGAATTTAATGTAGAATTTAGGGGCCTAGACTGTTGAGAACTTTCAATTTCTGTGTATTTTCTACATGTTAGACACAGCGGAAGGGCACGGATATGTTCACTTAATATACAGTTCACTTAAATTAAATGCTTAAAAGTTTTTTAAAGCCTAATAGCCCAACAAATGTTAAAATTGATAGCTCTCAATTATACTTCAACGTTGAATGGCTATAATTAATGTTGAAATTGAGATTTATTTATAGATACATCAGTAGTACAACTGATATCAGTGATGCAGATTTAAAAATCTTTATGTTGTTTCCATATTAATTTAGAGATTAAATGTGAAATGATTAGAATCTACAAGTATATTTTAAGAAGATAATTTCATGGGAAATGTATTTGCGATTTATCTTGATTCATTTAAAAAACAAATTGTGATTAATCAGTTAGTTATTTAAATCAATTGTCAGCACTAGTTTGTTTTAATATATTTAGTATATATTAAATACATTTAAATAAACAATTGTAATTCTTATATCAGTTCAATTATATGATATCATTATATAATATATAAATCATGTTAAATGCTAAGATTTAGATTTTTTACAAAGTTATGTAATAGACTGTATGAGACAAATAAATTCTGTCTGTTGTCTTTGTTCTTAATTGTTTTGATAATAATAAAAAAAAAATATATATCAGGGAAACAAATAGTCATAAGTAATCAAAGTTATTAATGTAATTATTTGTTCTATCACAGAATTGCTTGGAAAATTCTCAATCCCACCCGTTCAAAATTCAATTCATCACCCTGAGGGGCGTGGCTAACTCAACTTTACATCCAAGTTTCGTCTTTATAGATTCTGCCCTGGCACATTTCCTGCATCAATCTGTTCATATGGTTTAATTCTGTAATCTCGTTCTCTTTGGTCCTCTTTTGTGAGAGATGCCATGTGTCCACACATTCCTCTGTGTCAATGGCTTTTAGCGGATAAACACGTAAACAGTCCGGATGTAAATCTCCACACCGGTCTACTCTTTTTTTCTAGAAACTAAACACCTCTGTTTCTTCAAGAACGGACACTCAAGGCAGCGTCTCACAGGGGCATCTCCCTGGCAGCTGTCCATCATCTCAACAGCCCAATTCCATTTCCTAAAACGCCCCTCACTGACTTATGTTTACAACGGATACTCTTTTATAGGCGCAAAGCTCTCCGTCTTGCTTTAAACACTTCATTTATAGATGTAGTAAATCACAGCCCCTGTCACCCGTAGAATGCTGTTGTCGCACTTAAAAAGAAAATCATAAGCGAGCCGAGAACAGGTCAAATGGTGCAGCCGGTCATTCCCTTCCGCCTTTAAATGTAAAATATGAGTGTAAGTCAGGTCTCTGACAGGATAATCCAGATGGAGGCTCGAGAGATTGCATGGGCTTTATAGCGTATGGTGGAATGAATACGGTTCAGCGACAGTTCAGGTCCTTTGATTGACAGCTGTTGTTAAACTTGACGACATTTACATTTGATTTGATTAATTGTATGGCCGGTTAGGTGGAGTGGATGAAACTCAGGGCATTAAGCGGAAGGAAGCTGGTTCAAGCCTCGAGCAAAACAACCCTGGGAGAATTTCCCAAAAATCTGAAACTCTGAAGTTCAGGAGATTTAAAGGGATCTTGCACGATTTACTCAAATCATTTCAAACCTGTATGACTTTTTCTTCTTCTGCAGAACACAAAGAAGATATTTTGAAGAATGTTGATAACCAAACCACACTGAACCCCATTGGCTTCCATTGAACACAAAACCACTGAGACATTTCTCAAAATATCTTCATATGTCTTTCACTCTCATCCCATCTGTGGTTTTCTTTTCGATGGGAACAGTTGAAATATAGAACATTGTTTAATATAGTATAAAGTTTTCCTTCTTTCCGAACACAAAGAAACAAATGTATCCTCTGTAATGAAATGTCAGTGTCTTTTAAAATAGTGTTATTGATTTTTGAAGAAACTCCCATCTCTCAGCACGAACTTTGGGAAACGTTGATTTAGTTCAAAACATCCAGCGCAACATAAACTCGGTAAAATGTGTCCAAACTTCTGACCGGTAGTGAATTCAATATGTGTGTGTGTTTCCAGTCGAGTATGTACTGCATGTATGTTCATAATTCATGATCTCTCTGTCCTGTCAGCACTGTGGCTGGCCGCTCGAGGTGATTCATGTCACGGGATGACTGAACAGTGGGCTGGTCAGTGGGTCGGCCTGCGGTCTCCTGCCGTGATCCACATCCACCGCTCGTTCACCCGGGGGTCAGCCGTTTGTCACACGCCTGATGTATGAGCTCTGACCGGGCAGAACTGCTGAATCCAGATCTCCGTGTAATGAAAAACCTCCTGTGTGTGTGGAGAAATAGCGACGTGTGATCTATTACATGGGCTCTGTGCAGTGTCTATACAGCACTTTTACTCTGCTTTTTTACATTAATCACAGCGGGAAATGATATCGAGCTATATTACACTCCTCTGGCAATTAGCTTACAGTCGGTCCAGCGTGCAGCAATGAGGAGGATAAACACGGCAGTTTATCTTATAATCATGTGTAAGTTTCACATGTGCATCACTGTCAAGAGGCTGATGGTCCATGTCAGAGTTGTTATTATTGTGTGTGTGCCTAATGAGCAAGTGTGAGGCGTTTAAAAGGACAATTTAATGTACGTTTAATAGCAGTTATTAAAGCGTAGCGTGTCGCATGCCCAAAGACAATATAATAATCAAATGAGTCATTATTGCTTTTAATAGAAGGAAGTAACAGAGACAATATGGCATTTGTGCGTTGGCCCAAGTATGATGAAGCGTATCCTGGAGGCTCTAAAAATGTTAAGTTATACATATAATTTGGAGGAATCAGATGTCGCACACGCATGTGCGCACACACATTCACACGTTCACACACAAATACATACAGCCATGAAAAATTAAGAGTCCATTCCACATGTATTTATTTAATCATCATTTCTAGATGTATTGTGGTCATTGAAGTTCAATGTTGAATTTTAACCAAATCAAACCCTAGAAGTGACTAAGTCATCCAACGGCAATATGAAAGACTGACAGCGTGACAAGACACATGAAAACTGATACAAATCCAGGTAATCCCACAAAAAAAATATTTTTAACTTTTCCTAAATACAAGTAGAAATATGACTGTTGTATTGCTTAAAAGTGAATCTGAACTTGTTTTCTTTGCAGTATTTGAGATCTGGAAAAATACAGAGCATCTTTTCTGTTATTTCACCTGTTTCTTCAGTTTTAAATTTCTGCAAATAAATGCAAACAGAAAAGATAGATAGATTTTTTATTAAAATTTTTTTTGAATAAATTTGGGAGAATGTTGTTAGTAGTTCACAGAATGAAACACAACGAGCATTCAACCTAAACACATATAAATAGTAAATTCGGAAAAACTGAAAATCATTTTTAAATGGTCTCTTTGCCATATTGTTCAAAGTAATTTTATCTCAAAGCAAGTTCATATCAAAATGACATATGACTTGAACAATCTACAATTTTATTTAAATAAAAAGTATGCATACATTTTTTTGTTTGTTATTTACTACCTTATTAAATAAGACAAATTTATTACAAATAGTCAGGAACACAAAATCATAACCGAATTCACCATAACATCCCAATTCAAAAGTTTACATAGACTTGATTCTTAAAATTGTGTGATGTTACCTGCATGATCAACGATTCGTTTTGTTCATGAATCTCTTGTTTGTCCACTCTTCAGAAATGTCCTCCTCTTCCCCATTTTCCAAAAATGACTGATGTTGAGATTCTTGTCTTCATTTAAAGTTTGTGTTATTAATAGTGACCAGGACTGCAGAGCTTCCTGTAAGCACAATGTATGTTATTGATTGCATAGCATATCCCATGATTCCTTGTTTTTTTTGCAAGATATGTGTTTGCTAAACAACACTATGATGTGCGGCATGAAGTATCTTCCCAGCAGAAGCAGGATGAGTTTACAGGACTGCGGTCTGAAATCTCATGAGTCTGTATTGTGTTTCAGCTTGTGTTCGATGGGAATGTGATTTTGATTTGTTCATCCGAGGATCATGTAGATACAGTTTGATCTACTGCCCCATAAAGAGGGAGAGCTTCTTTTATTTATATGTGATAGTGGGAATATGGGAATAGTTCAGGGCGGGTTTCTCTGAAAGAGATGACACCACGTTTATGGACAAAATGTATTTAAAAGATTGCACCGAAAAATAAGTGGCAGGAAAGTTTAAACTTTGTAATCAAAATTTGTTGGCGGCAGAAAGTAATATCTAGTGATTATTTCACAGGTATGACTCAGAAAACATAAGTAAGAATATGAAATCCTGCTGGTGGATATTCAGTCTGCTGATTACTAAGTGCCTCAGACTAAACTCTTGAGTCACTAAACTCCAGTTTTCTGTGCATCAGTCAGTGAATAATGTGATTTACTTAAAAAACACGTGAAAAAAAGCATTTGCAACTCCTTCATGATAGCGGGACATGAGTGTATTGTGGAGATGTTATTAGTTTCTCAGTCTCTTCTCCGGACTGGAGATAGAAAATCATCAGCTATGCTGGATCAATAATTCATTAACACTTAGCATCTTTGTGCCAAACCTCTTCAACTCCTCCAAACCCTTTCTGTTGCCGTCTGCCCCGCAGATTCACAATCAGGTCATTTAGTTGTTTGCTGAGCTCTGTGCTATCTTGTCTCCTACTGTACAAAGTCTTCAGAGTGGATATAAGGGAATATTGATCACAATGACACAGAATAAAGAGACTTGGAGAGCTTCTAGAGAGAGATTGACTTGATGAACGGGATGTCTGGGTATTAAGAGGGCACTGAGAGATACTTTAAAGATCAAGCACATCTACAGACCGAATAGAAGAGATCAACTAAGATTCAGACACTGTTGATAAATCTGCTTCCTGTTCACCAGTCCAGCCGTCCAGTTTTTCTCGACGCTAACAGCATGTCCAGATACCAGAACATCATTTATGCTTAAGGATAAACCTGCATTTGGACAATAAGAAGGCCCATAGCAACACCCTAGCAACCAATCTGAAGCTGAAAATGCCGTGCAACCCCTCAGAACACTAGCAAATATTGCTGATGCGATCGTTTATTTATCCGACGTTTTGAAGAAATTAGTATTGGGTTGTCAAAATCCAAAATTCCCAAAATTCCCAATAGTCCCAGCTCCAAATTTTCTAATCATTTGTTGCTCTAACTTTTTCAATTGGTCCAGATAACATTTAGTAAATTTCACAAATGTCTGTTGCCACAAGTGACAAATAAATGACTTTTATTTTACATTGAGTGTGAAATCTAAATCACATACATAAAGGGGTCATGCAAGTGTTTTTACTTTTTTTAATTATAAAATTGTAATTTAATCATTTTGAATTGTTTATTTGCCCCATACATTACGCTTTGAAACGTGCAGGATGTATTAATGATACAAAGATTGCTTGCATATCAATGAAAATGGGATTCCTCACGTCATCACCGCTTTATTTATGAATTTCTTTTTACTGGACGGTAACACAACGACTCTTAATGTGATGGTAGTGTAGCATTTTCCATGCTGTGACTTTCCTTTTACTTTAGTCCTTCTGCAAGCTGTTTGTTGTCTCGCACACGTTCAACTATTTGTTTGGTATTTTTTTCTAATTTTAGCTGAAGTATAACTCACTCATTCAGGAGAAACGACAGGATCGAGAGCACATGCCCGGCCGGGTCGTCCGTCCGGTGAGAGAATCAGATGTGTAAGATGAATTATAGATGCGCTTTACTCGCATCAGTTATACGAGGATCATTTAGCCTTAGATGAAGATCCTGTAAACCGTTGCCATGACACCGACGTGAAGCCTTCAGTGGAGGATTTACACATTTATTCCAAGAGTCATGCAACTTTTAGTGATCGCTTAAAGCATTAACATGTTTACGTTTATCTCAGCGTTCACATGAAACATTCTTTTAACGTTCTATTAGCTCATCGACCACAGTATCGCCGTACCTGAATAATATGAAAATAACATCAGCTCATGTTTTTGTCTCTGTAGTTTTGCTATTAAACCAGCATGCGGAGAGCAGAACTTGCGTCAGTCTGCTGCAGATGTTTTGCAAGAGATGTAAAGAATACGAGTAGCTCGCCGCGGGCGATTCTGCTGAGACAAGCAGCAGTGAGAAATGCATTAAACTATTATAGGCAAATTATACGTCATTGACTGTGCTTTACTTCCGCACATTAGGCCGATTGCTTTCATACTAATTGCACATCGGTCCGGAGTCTGCGGTATCCCAGATTCACGCTTTTAAATGGACTTGAGTGCTGGGTGGACAGATGGATATTAGTTATTCTAACCCTGCATATAGAAAACCTTTTTCGCATTTTAAGGTTTTAATATTTTAATATTTCGCTGTATCACCATTTCTGTTTGAGACATAAAATTGCAGGGGATCTTTACGTAGGTTAAAGTCAAATGGCATCAAACTGCCTCATCTGCCGTGAAATCTTACTTTATAAAATGATTTGGTTTACATTAAATCAAAATTGGTTATGGACCGGAGCTTTAAGCCAGTTTGTTGGTCTCAGTTTGGTATTAACCGGTCAGCCATCAAGTCAACTAACAAAACCCCTTTGAAAACATTCCTAACCAGTTTGTCCAAACTGTGTTTCAAGTCAACCATCTTATACTCGATTAAAATGTTTTTCACCAACTTCACGTGCAAACGTCATTATTACACACGCGACCCATGCAGCTCCAGCCTCACAGTCCTGCAGGTGTTCTCTCATAAGAGCAGACATATTTAAACTAATGTTCTGTCTTCACAGCACTTAATCTGGCCAACAGAGCGGTGACCTTCTCTGAATGGCCTTTAAATTTTAATGAAAGGTCTTCCGAGAGGTTAAGTGAGGGTTTTTTTGAGAGCGAATCGCAGTTAAACTATTGAAAAGAGCGAGAAGGAATGATATGGTAAGCACTAGAGCAAGGTTAAGACTATTTATTGACCGCTTTCTGTTTGTCTTCAGGTGCTGAGTGAAGATGAGTTTACAGGACATTGACCCAGTGATGTGTTTTAGAAAGTGTCTGTCCTCGGTTGCTCAACCTCAGGACTGCGGCGGAGAGATGCTTTCAGATAAATCGCTCCTTTTTGACCCCCATCACCTGTTTATTTAAAATTCAAGTAGTGATGCTGAGATCACTGATTCAGGATGCTGTTGTATTTGTGAGTGTTCTTTGCGGTTATAAAGTGACTAAGAGTTTAGTTTTTGGTTCAAAACAGACTACAGAAGATAAACATCTGTTGTATTCTTACAGCCAATTTTGTGTATGTTTTGGCCGAGCTGTGAGCGTCTGTACTGCACCTGGCTGTGACTGTGTGCCGCTCTCTTCTGTGCGAACAGATTTTAGGGTTCAGGGAAGGATTGATTGCGTTGGCACTCCGCTTTCTTAAATTTGATTTACATTTATGCACTTAGGAGACACTTTCATAACAAAGTGACTTTCAGAAGTGATTTGAATTAGAACAGTGTTTTAGGGAGACAGTGCGCCCTACATATCAAGGATTTAGTTTTGTCAGGTAACTTAAAAATGTGCTTTGTGTGGTAACATCTAATTAACTGGGTTTTATTCACATCAATGGACTTAATGAGTAAATCAATGGACTAATTCACTAAATCTGACTTTCAGCCTTCACTGCGTATTCATCTGCTTTAGGTGCCGTTCACATCACACCACCAGCAGCTTCAGCAGCCTTGAGAAAAGTCTATAGGAAAACAATCTGTTTGTAAAGCTATTTAGATTTTTTTTCGTTTGGTTTTATAACAATTAAACACATTTACCTCCTCATTACTGTGATGTTAACAATATTTTTAAATAAATAATTATACCACGTATACACCAGTATTTGTTGTGCTGAAGTCAATTTTGTTTTGATTATTAGAATGTTAATCAGAAAATATTAATAAGGATTAAATAATAATAATAATAAAAATACTAATACTAATTAGTATTATTAGTTGTATTATAGTTATAGATTAATTAATAGTGTTTCTTGTCATTTATTAAATGTTTTATGATTATTAATAATAATAATAATAACAACAACAACAATAATACTAATATTGGGTCCAGAAGCATACAATAATGGGAAAAAATTATGCACAATTACATTGAGAACAGTCTGGTTCTAAAATAGGTTTAATTTTAATATTAAATGTAATATTCTCTTTGCTTTATTTTCTATTATTTATAAAGGTATACCATAAAAGGAGGGAAATCATTATTGATATTGTCTTTCACACTAATGTGCTAAAAATGTAGCTTTCATCAATCAATCAAAACTGCCAAATGCTATATCTATAAGAAAATATTCTACTGTAGAGCCGTCACAGGTCCCATTTTCCAACCTTTAGTTAGTGTGTAATGTTGCTGTTAGAGCATAAACAAAGCTTGCAAAATGATAAACTCAAAGTTAAATGCCAAGCGAGATATTGTCTTTAACAGAATTCGCTTTTCAGGGACTACAGAGAACGGCTGGAATCGGACTACAGACCTCTACTTCCCGGTTACATGATGTCACTACTCCGAGTGCTTTTAATAACCTCCGCCTAAAGGAATACGCCAAAAAAGGGCGAGGTCTTCCTTAGAGAAGAGAAAGAGCCGATGGAGTAGTGTTAGGTTATCAGAGTTTGTAAACATTTGACTGAGCTGCGCGCTAAACTACTTTCACTTTCATCACAGTCCTACAGCTGGTAATGAGAATTCAGCTACACACCTTCTGAGATAACCAACAGTCAAATAACAGCTTCCAAGACTTTAACATCGGCTGTGAAAGCTGTTCTGTGTAATACACTGATATTGTGTGTGTGTGCGCATACCTCTAAAACACTTCTATAAAAGCGTCCTTTGAAGTCAGGCTTGCAAATGTCTCCTGGTCAATCTGCTTGTTTTATTATCCAACTCGGGTACAATATAAAAAGGCAAAACTAACGCTTCTGTTATTAGTATTAATTAATATAACTGGTCTGACCCATTCGGTGTGGTGTCATTTCCCTCGCCATAGTAGGAAAACATTTTGCAATCTCTAACAAAGATTGACGTTTGCACATGCACTAGAAGACCTCCACATGTTTTAACTGATAAAGTGAAGTTGACGCAATTGTTAGGTCCTACTGTTTATTGCTAAAAGCCAAAGTTTATGAATACACGTGCACCGACCAATCACAACAGCCTGAGAAGTGGAAGCTCGCTGATATGCTATGGGTGGGACATCTTCACACACACACTCTAAATGGGAAACCAATCACGACAGACCTGGTCAGCTTTACCAATCGGAGCGTTTCGGACTTATAGACCGGAATAAATCAAGTGGTTTTGTTAGAAGAGGGACAGCAGTGAAAGATAGACTTGAAGTATGTGACATATAAAGCGTTTTTTGAAACTAGAAACATGAACATCCATGTTAAACACCCAACATAATCAAAAACAGCAAAAGAATCGCTCCTTTAAAATTGTTATTATTATTATTTTTTTATAAATATTAAACACATTTACCCCAATTATGAGTAAAGAACTGATCTTCATTACTGTAATGTGAACTTTTCTTAAATAGAAAATAGTACAACTACAGTATTCCAACTACACACCAATATTTGCTGTGCTTAAACTATTTTTGAGGGATTATTTTAATCATATTTTTTTTAAATAAAATATACATTTATATTTTTCCATTTTCTCTTATTGGTTTTACCAAGGTAGAATATTAGGGTGAAAAACATTATTGATAATGTATTTGACACTATATGCTAAACATGTCTCTCTTCACCATTTTTTGCAAAACATCTAAGATCCAGAAATCCCAAGAATTATATGGAACCACCTGCAAATCAATAAACAGGGCTGAAATGTCATTAGAATGACCTCATCCTTGTTTTGAAGTGGAAACAGGGAAAGAATAAATCCAGTTAATGTCATCATCACTTATGTGTTAAGAGCGTGGAGACAGATGGATAGGCGGCTTTGAGGAGTCAGAGGTCTCCAGACTAATGGCACATTTCAGGTTCCCCGGAGGTTCACGGTGGTCCTGATGATAGGACACTTTGGAAATTAAATCGCAAATCAAGACGCAATTATTCATGCATGCTTCTGGCTTTTGACTCCGGTTTGTGTATGTGGACGCATGTTTCAGCAGGTGCGTTTTAAACAGATGCGTGCCAACGACAGATGAATCGCTCGAAGGAATCACTTTGTTGATTTCTAGAGCTTAAGAATCTCATCTCCGGGGGGGTTTGTTTTTCTTTTAAAGGTGTTAGAATATTTGGACTTGAATGTTGAAATGAAGGATCGATGTTAAACTTTCTAAAAATGTTTAGGTGAAGGAAATTCCCTCACGGTGCTTTAAAAATGATGCATGTAGAGGGGATTAGAGGGGGACAGGGTGAGCTTGAAAACCGCTGATCGATGGCACCGCATGAAGATACTTTGAGCAGTAATTACAGCTGAGAGACACAGCGGCCTTTGTTTCTCGGGAGCGAAGCGATGAGCAGTTTCTCGCCGCTCTTTCTGTGAAAGGCTACATTCAGCAGAAGGTCACTTCCGTGGTTATGGAGCCATAAAAACACTTTTTCCTCTTTTATCAGGTGTTTGTTTTGTTTTTCACAGATCCATTTTTACTTTCAAAATAAATAGCGAGCCCGTCAAATGTCAACACGAGCACATTGATTGCCACGGCTGAACCCAATCCCATCGAGTGAGGACAGGGAATCGTTGGATTGAGTTATCTGAAGCCTGGGTCGTGACCTTTGTGGTCCGGTCTCTGATAGCTGGAGCCTTTATTGATAACATTTCTCAATAAAGCTTTCGGAATAAACAGTGATCCGGAGAAGCTTTAAAACGAGTGGACGTATCAAGTGTAAATGTCTCGCTCTGTGGTGATAAAAATAGACAGGGACATTGAGAAGAGAAGCCGGTTTGGAGCAGAATTATATTGTTCAGCATTTTCGAGGCAGGCCTCTTGGGACTCGTTTTATGAATGACTTTTATAAATAGCCCCCAGTTGTCACGTGTGTAATAAAATGCAGTGCTCTTTGAAATCCATGTTTAATGCAGTTCCATTCTAATAATTTCGATATTAACTGTTGTTGTGAAATCTCAATAGTAAAACAATGTTGTGTTTTGTGAAGACAAGGATAAGGGCAGTGGATGGAGATCACATGACTGTTACAATTTAGGGATTTTTTAGGGCAACCTGAGAGATAAGCCATTGTGACAACTTGCCCCAGTTATTCCTAAATATCTCAATAAATGGAGACCAAATGGAAACCTTTGCTTAAGTTTCATCTCATCTCATCAGAAATCTCACAAATGTCTCCGTCATTGGAGTTACAGAAGAGATGTCAACAATGTGGCAATGTGTGCCAAGAAAAGCCAATATTATTAAAGATCTCAATATGAACTCAATCATTTCCCATCATATTTACCCAAATCCAGATTATTTTACCTCTACAATCTACATTCATTTTGCACCCCCATACTCTTCATGCGTTTAACAATTACACCTCAGCAATTTTGGGAGAAACATCTGAGACTCAGTTGAATAAATGAAACACGTCCTCCATCAAATCTCATCTGGCGTTGAAGGGAGATTGTAAAAAAGAGATTAAAGTTGATAAACGTATTAAAACCATGTCGATCGTGGCTGAGGAGGTTCCAACGTGTGACCTTGTCTGAGGAAGTTTTAGACATTTCTCAACTGTAAGTTTATTTTAATGAGCCGAGACGTCTGAGAATTAAGCACCTTATCGACCGTTTTTGCATAATGACCCATTCTCAGATATCAGCGCCGATACCAGCTGCTAATGTTAAAGATAAAAAGCTATTTCACAAGAAAGAGCTCGATGTGATCGTGTGGGTTCAACTGAATAAAGTCTTTCCTCTCGAGTCTTGGCTCACGTGGCTTTGCGTTTGTTTTCCTCAAGGCTGAAGAGAGAGCGACTGCTGGACATTTTCATCTGGATCGGCCTCAGGAAGAGATTTCGTGTGCGTCTGGGGACAGTCTACAAAAAACGAACCCCATAACAAACCGTCAATGATCAGAAGAGGGTCTGAACACAAAGGAGTGTAATTCTTATTTGGATTGAGATTGTTTGGGATATTGCAGTTGTTGCTGGCGGCTGTTATGTTATATTTAGTATATACAGGTAGCGGACAGGGATTTTCTATGATGGAGCGTCCTGCCAGGCCGAGCGATCCCTGTGTTTGTGTATTCCCTTACATGCGCTATAAAACTAAATTGATCTATCAATCACAAAAGCACAATTATCAGCAAAATCACGGGCTTCTCTTCTCATCATTTATGCTGAGTTTTCTTCGACAGAATAAATGGCGCTTGCATTGATTCCTCTGGAATTTTGGGGGGTTGTTTTATTGCGTGCGGTTCAGTTTAGATGCTCTTAAAGCCGCTGTGACGTTAAATGAGAGTAAATGTGATTATTCTGAAGGCTATTGCTTTAGGCCGAGCACAGTGCTGGAAACAGGTTGAGGTTTTCCTGCTGTTACAGACTTTGTGTCTGGTTGCATTCAATCTTTTACAAAGACACGCGTGTATATGGCAACCTCTGTGGCAGAGTAAATTGTAAATGAACTGCGTGTGCAACACTCTTCGGGGAATTTCTGCTAATCTTTTCACATTATTCCGGGCACGGCTCGTCCTCGCCCCTCCGGTGAAATCGATGCCAAGTCGGACGGAAATTTGGTTAGAGACGCCCGGTGCGGTTGTAATCCCATCATGCTCAGCGTCAGCGACACAGTTAAATATGGTTGTTTGACTGGCTGCCTTGATCGATTTATTCCCTCAGCGGTGTCATAACTCCGGCGCGGACGCTGGGTTGTGTTGCAGGCGTGTCGGCGGTAATGCTGCTGTAAACTGAGACCGTGAAAGCGCAAACGGCAGCAATTAGAAGATCACAGGCTGAGCTGTTAAGAATCATCTGAGGATGAAGAGGATGTGATGCGTTGTCTCCGTGTACTGCTAATCTGACCTTGTTGAAATGATGTACAACAAGCTGCTTAATAACAGTTGCTCTTATATGTGAATGTGTTTCAGATGTGTGACTGTCAATAAACTGTGACCGTGAGACAACGGAGGTGAGGATTACAATGTATATACAGTACGTAAATCATATGATCAAATAGAGAATGTTTAACTTTAAATCTATTCCTAATCTTTCTAGACTACACTTTAGCTTCTTATACAAAACAAAACAGTACAATAAGGTTATATCTGTTAACATAACGTGAGCAACTGTGATGGCATTAACCAACATTAGTTCAACCAAAAATGAATATTCTGTTGTAATTTACTCACCTTCAACTGTCCCTTTAACAAAGATTGATAAGTGACGAAAAGCTAATATTTAATTACCAAATACAAACGTGTTACCGGATCAAATGCTTTCTCATTTGGGATAAAAGTGTCTGTTAAAAGATGAAATGTAGTGTTTATATTTATGTTTTATAACATAAACAATGTTTACATATTTGTTTACCTACATTTTACAACTTACAAAGAATGACACCATGAACCATGAACATAATACTTGTTGTCAATGGAAATAAATATACATACATTTCATAAAATTAAAGTTGGTTTTACTCTCTTTTTCCTGATTTCAAGAATTTGAGGGTAAGTAATAAAACAAAATTTAAGTAAGCAGCCAGACATGAATGCGATTTAGTTGTTATTTGCGATTTTAGCTTTCTTTATTCTTTATTCTTGTTTTTAGTTTCAGTAATTATTTTCTCATTTAATGTTAGCTGGGATTAAATTGCTGTATTGACTTTTGACAAGATTTTAGAAATGCTTTGCCCATAAATAACCTACAGCAATATCAACATAACTACAGTAATTGGTAAACGTTAATGGTCGAGGTGTTTTTATTTTCCTTAGAATAACATGTACTGGTGAATCAGTAAAAGTAACAAGAAAGTAGAAGCCGCTTTAATTCCATGTTAACTTAAAATGTATGACAGCTGCAGTATCGTGTTCATGGCAGGCCCGACTGCAGGATAAGATGACTGAGAGGACATGGTAAATCCTTTGAACCAACAATACACAGATGAGACTTCCGTATTTTCGAAGCCCTTTCTAAAGACTCCATTTGCAGACAGATTAACGTTAAAAGTTAATGTAGACATTTAAAAGATAAGTCTTTTTTGAATAGCTCGGTATTGAATCTCTTCATTGATTTGTCATTTGCGGCAAAATCCCTTTCAAATGTTTACATAAAAAATGAGCAACAGCCGCATCAGGTCAGCGCTGGAAGCACACAGCAGTGTTTCTGTAACGGTCTCAAGTGCTGACTGGTCTGGGCTTAGCTAGTTGCGCGAGCTTTTCAGATGAACTTAAATATGTTCCGTCACTGTGTCATGATGAGGCTGTGATGATCTGAGCAGCAACTGTGCGTGAACACATCTGAACATCCCAACAGCTAAAATTATAGTCCACAGATAGTAAAACATATTCCATAATGCAAGGCGTATGTATGTAAGTATAATTGCTCTTTCATCCTTTCTGCGTTGAAAAATGTGAAACTTGTTTTCAAGGAGTCTTGAAAAGACTGTGAGTAATGTTAGATGATATTCAGCATATTGAACAGCCCTATTAGCACTAAACTAACCAGTTCCTTTCAAAACACTTTCTTGTAATATTGGACACACATGTTGCATAAGATATAAACAACACGTTTTTATAAAAACGAATTACAAAGGACTCGGACCAATGACAGGGGATGCATGCAGGCCGCACAGAGGGCTAAACCAGCTAAACCAGTTTACCCTGTCCAATCAGATTTTAGTGCGATTATTTATCTAAACTTTATTATTGGCAAGCAGAGGCGCATACCATATCATCTTGTTTCCTATAAAATAAGTTGACAACGACGAAAACTTTGCCTTTGCCATAAATACTTAAATGAAACCGAGGGGACACAAATCTGATCTGAGGGTGCAAGGCCCCCTTTTTCCCCCTCATGGCGCCGGGCCTGGTTCATGGCGTCATTCTTTGACGAAATTGTGTGTATCTATTCTATTCTCTACTGTATATGTTCAGTCTATGTCTACAATTTTTTAATCATTAAAGTCGATGATTGAAAACATCTATTTGCAGTTGACAGTATACAGAAGGAGATGCTATGGATCTCATGGGAAATAAAATGTTAAATGCAGATCCTAAAAGAATCCTGTAAATCATTGTATGAAGCGTTGCGTTTCTTTGAATATGCTGAGGTTCTAATACGTTTACGTTTAGTGTCAAGTGTGTATATAGTGTCTATTCAGTATTTTTTTTGAATCCCCAGGTTCCTCTCTCTCCCTTCACAGCTCTGGGACTCTCTAACCCAATTCAAATCAGAAGTCCCTCGCGCGGCACACACGAGCAAACAAATAAAGAATAAATAAAGCGACATTACAAATGTCAGCTTGTGCTCTTGGCGCCGTCACATGGGAGCAAAAAAAACCTCAAAAATAATGAGACATCATGAGCAAGAGCAGTTTATCTGAGTGCGTGCTGCTTCCCGTGATTTCCACAGGTTTATTGGAGAACATGGATCAGACTGTCAGGGCCTCACCCAGAGGACCGGGTCACTTTCCCATTAGTTCACAATTGTGTTTTCCGCCCGTCCCAAATAATTTGCCGCGTTCGGCTGTAACGCGAGGCCACCTAATCTCGTCTGGGTGGATACAAGATTACGTTAACCTCATTTTGTACAGGATGCGGTTTACAGTGTGTTGATATTGAAAAATAAAATCAATTCATAGCTCGGGGAATAAAAATGTAGATTTTCGTATTAACATTCTTGTTTTGTCTGTTGCTATTTTATTCGTCTCGGCTTTAGACGGCACGCACACGGACCACCCACGGTCCCTCACTTATTGTTTCATGCAAGTACAAAAGACTTTTCTGAATCTGGCAAGCTCTGGGCTAATTGACTGACTTTACTCAACTTTAGCGATATGCAAAATTACTGCTGGAGCAACCGCTTCCGTTTACCCCACATTTGGGTACTGTTGTGGTATAATGTATTTCACATAATCCCACCTTTTCTTATATTGCAACATAAATAATAATAATAATAATGACTAATTATACTTGGTTATTTTGCAGGTTTCTTTCAGTATACAGTGAGTGGCATTTTATAGACCACCCTTACAAAAAGTAAGTATACTTCAAGTTCATTTTATTAAGTATGCTTAAATTCACCTGTATTTATGTAGTATGTGTACTGGTAGTATGCTTGTAAGTGTACTATTTCAATACTACATTGGCCCAGTTTTTAGTTTATAAAAGTATACAGTGTAATGGTAGTTAACACAGCTACTTTACAACTGTTTATTATGTGTGTTATAAGTGAACATATAGGTATACTGATAGCCTACTAGTTTGGTATTTGTATTTTGTCTAGTTTAAAGTACACTCCATTACTATTTAAGTCGTTTTTATATTCCAAGTATACAAGTACATTTTCTTCACGTGAACTTCTTCGTCGTCACATCTTCACGTCACATTTATACTTTATTGTATATATTCTATTTTGCACTTTAAGTGTATACTATGTTCAAATTTGACCCAATCTGTAAAAAACACATTTTCTATTTACTGTTTTCTATGTACATTGAATACGCTTTGCAAAAAAGTGTCTGCTAAACGACTCAATGTAAAAAAATGACTCCATTAACATTAAATAATCCAACATAATGTAAAGAACATTCCATCAAAACATAACCTTGATATCTTTAACATTGACTGAGTAAAGATGTGTCCAAGATTGAAATGACAATGAAATTAATTAATGGCTGAAATCAAACTTTGTTGCTTATTTTCTCATAGTCAGATTTTGAGACTTCAATCTGGTTTTCACAGGTTGGGTCACATATTTAGGTGTTCATTTTAATCATTGAAATATACCATTAATGGCGCTTGAAGTAGATTTGAAGTAAATTCCTATTTACTGAAGATCTGCTTCATTTTCACACACGTGGACATTACGTTTTTAAGAAGTATGTAATCACTCAATCAAAAGAGTAAACGCAACTACAAGCCAAGTTTCCTTAAAATACTTCATTATACTATAGCTATCTATCGCCATCAAACGTTTTAACTACGAGTATAAACCAAATATACTGTACATTTTCAGTCTGTATAGTCAAAAAGTACATAAAAAGTAGACTGAAAGTACACTTTCTTATTTTTTACTTTAAAAGTATTTCACTTTTAGTGCACTGAAATAAACTCTTTTCTTTCTAAAAGCACACTATGTGCTTCATCAAAAGTCTGTTTATGAGAGTCTGCTGTGTTCTCAACTTACTGTCTCTCTTTTGTCTAGTTGGCTGGCACTTTCTCTCTCTCTCTAGCTCTCCCCTTTGTCAGCTTACACTTTTGACACGCGTGACCGCATTTGGATGCTCATCGCCATTTTGGTGCAGATTGCCAGTTGGATTGCCATATGGCAGCGTCCCTACAGGACAATGCATCGGGATGCTAAGTGGCCCTGGATGGCGAAGCAGCCGAGCTGGAGTTATCGCCTCTCTCTCCTCTCGCCGGCGTCTAATTGAGCGCCAGCACAAAGCCATCCCTCCATCACAGCCCTATTCAGATCAACTATTGTTTTAAAGCCGCCTCTCGCCGCACAATAGAGCGCTTTATTTCTCATCGGCCTTGACAGCGAGAGGGAAGAGGCTGCTATTTTTAAAAGCATGTGGGTGACCGCGTTAGCTAATAAACGATTGCATTACACCAGCCGGCAGAGAGAAGAAAGATAGAGAGAGAGAGGGAGACGGACGTTGCACGCTCGAGCGTTCGAAAATTCACAGCGGTGGGATCCAGACGTCTCATTACGTGGAAAATCCTCCCCTAGCAGCCACAATACTATGTGATATACCACCTCCTATATTTTATTTAAAGCTCTGCGCGAACATCGCCGCCGTTGAACGCAATCCGCAGTCGCCTTCTATTCTCTCACTAATGTACTTGGCGATGTAGACACGCATCACGCGCTAGACGCTAGCAGTCAATTGTTCCCGGGTTTACATTACATTACATTAACATTTGGCAGACGCTTTTATCCAAAGCGACTTACATTGCACTATCCTATACATAGGTATTTGCAATCCCCTGGGATCGAACCCACAACCTTGCGTTGTTAACGCAATGCTCTTACCACTGAGCTACAGGAAAGCTGTACGTTTTCTCACCGTTAACCACATCCGATGCGATTTACCGTTTGGAAAGACACGTTTCAGACTGCTCTCTGCTCTCTGCTCGGCGTGAAACGAGAAAAGATTCACGTTTGATGAACTGGATGTTCACTGGCAGTTGGTTAGAATTGGCGGGATGTGATGGATGGTTATGGATTTGCTGCCCCAGCAGCATTTGGCTCTAATTGGAGTCTTATCTTGACATCGGTAAATATATGACCATTGACCGGCCCGTCAAATGCATTAGCTATTGTGTTGGTGGCACCTCATCTGTTTCATGCTGCAAAAACTCGCCATGGCTTTTGCAGGTCGCTGGGTTTTAGTAAACACAAAAGCCCGTTGTCGATGTTAGACACATTTCCTTACACATATTTACATGGAATCTTGTTTAAAATATTTGCTCTGTCATTCGAACACAATGCACTTTTTCAACACAAATAATACTACATTGAATCGAATGGCCATACTGTATGGATGGTTCATTTTCACAAGTCACCCAGCATTGACAAATGTGGCACAAAGTTAATTCTTCTGCATCAAATTATGTTTTCAATTCCTTGTGTATTATCCACGAGAAGATTAATATTATAATTAAGAGGCACATAAATAGCTACCGCCATGATTTTCATGCATAGAGAGTCAATTTATATTGTTAATGTGTTTTCTACTCTATAGGGTAAATAACACAGCGATTAGTGATTGTGTTACCTCGTGTTTATTTGTATGAGTTTCCCCAGAGTGACAAAATAACTGTGAAGCGTTCTGTTGTGTGCTTGATCATCACTAGAGCTTTTTATATTTATTATGGGTGACAGCCAAAGAAACGGATAGTCCGTTAAACCGATAATGAATAGATGTAATGTACATTTTTATTTACACATTTGGCAGACACTTTTATCTAAAGCAACGTATGGTATAGTACATTTAATCTACATTTGATTTTATCAGCATGTGTGTTCACATCTGAAGCCATGATCTTTGCGTATAGGTAATTTAATGATCTAGCACTTGAGCTACAGGACATATACATGTTTAGTGTTACTTTCTGAAGAATGGAGTATCAAAAAAGCTTACTGAACTATTTGACATATTTATGTTTTGGGCAAAATTTGCGTACAACTTTTTTTGTTTGATGAGTTGGAATATAAATTGATTCCATGACTGAACGGAAAAAATACAATTTGTCGTCTTGTATTTATAACCTTCCATCTGCATTCTGAGCAGTTTTGAGAGAACGCACTTCAACGTTTTTGCATTCCATTAGACTTGGTAGATAAAACCTTTATTTGTTTTCTAAAAAAAAGTTTGAACATGTACACAACATAAGGAACAAAACATCACATCATGTAAACAAGCTGTCACAGAATAAGAATATGTGTATACCTCGGTTTTGACAAAAATATATATTTTTTTACCATAATTCCAAGGTGACAAATTGACTTTTTTGCAGTTTAGTTATGTTTGCCACAGATTGTTTTGTAGGCTTGATAAAATTTCCATCATAAGTAATTCATAATAAGGTATATAAGTGCCTTAAAAAGTGCAGCTTTGTTTGATGCATTGATATTATTTTCTCTTAAGTTAAGGCAAGACAAATATGAAGTGGCTCCACCTTTCTTAAATCAGCCTGGATGACAACCTCAAGTGCAAAATGAAAAAATCATATATCTGTGCTGGTCAAAGTGAAAGACTATGTTTTGAAATATTTGATCTCCTAAATGTGAATTTTGTTTATGTTTTCAGACTTATAGACATCCTTAATCGATCTCGGGATTCATGATGTCACAAATAACCCAGGAAAAAGTTTGTTGTAGTCCCTACGAGCCGCTCATTGTAGTCCTTAAAAAGTGATTTTTGTTAAAGAAAATACCTTACTCGTTATTTTTTTATTTACTTTTATCCTTTATAATTTGAAGAAGTGAAATTCCATCAGACCGCCTCTTTAAGGAATTCGTAACTTCGATAACTTTTACTTTGTTTTCAGAAGGACTTTAATTCAACTATCCTCGATTTCACATGCCAATTACAATTCTGCCTTTATGGCGAACCAAATTCGCTAACTTAAACTGTACACATGAATCTTAAATCACTTCTGACTGTGACTCCATCACCTGGTTTCAGATTCGAGTGGGCGGAGCCAGCGCTGTGACTCAGCATGCTCGTGTCGTGGGAGAGCACTCTTTGCTCTTGGAACGCTGCCCTGTTTCCCAAAGAGTTTCTGTGACAGTTGCCATGGAAACTGTGAGACTCCGATTCGCCCTGAGAAGTTTGTGTACGGCCGTGCATGTGAGCGCACGAGAGGTAAGATAAACATGAGGCTTATGTGTGTGTTACACTTACAATCTTCACTTATCTACGGACGACCGAGCATGTGTGCGTCGAGGAGATTGATGGCTGAAAATGGCTTATTTCATCACTGCAGAGATATATTTGTGCTGGAAAATCCTCCTTCTTTTGGCAGCCAATATGCTGATGGGCGATTTTCATTTCGTGCGCCGACTGTAAGTGCTCAAATAAGCTCCGTCCTGAAACATCTAATATGATTTTTAATAGATGACATAAATGGCAATAATACTTATCAGAAAGAAGTTATTAAATGACGAGGGAGGGTTACCTCCGGATGGGGGGTTGCTATGGCGACGGCAAAGGAGTGCCCGCGGTCATTTGCGGCGATGCACGTGGCGGTTTATTTTTATTCTGCGACGCAGACTCGACTCGTGAAGCAGTCGGGCTCATCGGACCGCCTAGTGCTCTCGCAAATAACTTCTAGCTTCTAAAAGTTTGTTAAACTTCACAGGGAAGAGAAGCCTGCTGAGATGATCATGAAAGAGTAGACAGTCGCATACAGATGTCCAGGTGCTGCCTTGTGTCCTGTAATATCTCTGCTTTATTTTCCAGACTTTGGAGGGGCTGTTTGTAGTTCGGCTTTATTCTGTCTTCTGATCTCAGCCGACGTTCGACATCAACTCGCACACAAACATACATCCGTGTTTTTTCATATATAACCTTTTCCTTCATGTTCTTTCTCATAATTTAGGCATGCGACTAAAACAAACATTACTGGCTTGAACAAACCTAACCATACGTATGATAATCTTCGACCCATGCTAAGCACCTCTCACATTGTCTTCCAATTACAGTCGACTAAAAAACAGCAAACAACGCTCATACCAAACACTGTCTTTCGTGTAATTTACATCTGTAAAGAGGTAAATGAGGTTACAAGCATGTCTGTTGTGATGCACATAAACAGCTGGCATGTTATTTTTCCCCGGAGAGCCGCTTGTTGATCGGAGGATATTCGTCTTGTTCTCTCGAGCTCAAAGTAGGCTGATAGCCGAGTTTGTGTGCAATACACAATCGTGTAACCGGTGTGATATTTTGTGGTTGAGATCCGACAAATCCAGTTAACAGTTTGCCGACGTCTGGTGGCAACAAACACATCTGCGCACAGCCTGGAGTAGATAAACAAGCATTTGCCCGGACGAGCAACAGCAACACAAAATAATCTCTTCAAGTCAATCTGCAGCGGTCTTCAGGACAGAACCGGAGACACTTCACTGAATGAGGGGGCATATCGTGATACATTTTCATTGATCTTTTTGGGATAAACGTGATGCACAGTAACTTACAGAATTTGTGACACAAATGGAAAATATAAAATAGTTGAAAAAGTTGAATTACTAAAATAAAACTATCATTTCCAAACACCTGGGATAAAAAATCTGGATACTGGCAAGGGTTTTCACCACAAGTAAAACATTTTTTTTACTGTATATACCAAGGTGTATAAGTTGTTTACAATAACCACATTGGCAAATATAATTTGGCGAAAGAGACTCTAACTCACACAAACTCTTCAGCATGATGGTGCACCATTTTCTATTTTAATTCATTCACATTATACGTATATTATTTAATCAATTATCATTATACTTTATATTATTCTTTAAAAAGTTATATATAGCCACAGAGCTATACATTAATATTAAGAGACCACTCCTAAATCATTTTAGTTTTCTGAATTCATTCTGTGAACTCGTGACAACATTTCTCCCAAATTCCACTTACAATATTTTTTCAAAAAATCGAAACGGGGCAAACCAGTCAAAATAAAAAATGATGCAACATTTGCAGATCTTGAATAATGCAAATTTCAAAGTTCATATTCATGTTTAAACAACCATACAATATATTTTTAACATGTAGTTTAGGATCAGTTCAAAAATGAATATGATGCAATAAGCCTCTTTTTCATTCTTTCAGTCTTTCATATTGCTGTTGGGTGACTGAAGTTTGTTTCTGTTGTTATCCAACAGACCCTAGACTGTTATTGCCATAATACATGCTGATCAAAGTCAAATCTTAAGTAGTCTCTAAATATTTTGTGGCTGTATAAACACATATTTACTTGTATATGTGTGTGTTTAGAAAATGTGTGTTTTCTGTTGCGATTTAGTGTTTACGGTAAAAGTATAATCTATGTATTTCGCCCCGGGGGGCTTTTGCATGGTTACCCTGTGCATCATTGCATGACCAGTGCACCAGTGAGACCTCGTCACGAGTGAATATAAACATTACCCAAATCATGGTGAAGTAATGAAGAAGTAGAATTGATACACCATTCTCACATGCGAGAGGAGATAATGATAATAGAAAATGATGTGAAAGTTTGTCTTGTGCAGTATAGAGCAGGACGGTCCATGATTACTTCAGTCTGCTCTTAACAGTTTATCTCATTTCAGCACAGATTGTTTTATGAATCTGTCACAGTGTAATGGAGCCTCGCAGGACTATTGAAGGATGGGCCTGTTAAAACTATAATGGGCCCGACAGCACGTCTGTGTGTTCTCGTTTTACAGTGACTAAGACAATGTTTAGGGTATGGATAAGGTGAAGCGTGTGTTTAATGTGTATTTTTACTCTTCATGCTATTTCTGGTTTTAGCAGGACTGCACTGGTCTAGCTGGTGTAAGTACTGTGACAGACCACTGATGCCTAAAACCAGGTGATATAAACTGGTCCAGAGGGGTTTAAGATGTATTTACTCTTTTTTTTTTCTAGAGGGAAGAGAGATTGCCTCTCCTGATTCCTACAGGATACAGATGTGTTTGTAATGACCTGCTGGGCTTCAGACCTGTATCCATCACCACACATGAATCTAACAGGTATCCACGTCCCTTCAGTCTGAGGTTGCCTAGCACTGTGTCCGCAGTAACCAAGCAACATAAGAATTCACATATTACATTGCAGTCAAGGTCTTACCTGAGTGGGCTCTGTTACAGGAGCGTCAGTCCTGTTTAGAAAAGTGCATATAAGCGTTCAACGAGTTAATCTGTGCGAGGATTGTGTCAAACCGCCATTTTTATTTTTTGACAGCAGATGGTTCTCACCAATGACCAAAAATCACAATTCCCCAGGTAAAATGAATGATTTGTGATCAAATCTGTATTAAAGATTATAGCTTTTCTCTAATGGAGTGAACCACGTGATGATTTTGGTTTGTATTACTGGTCTCTATTGACAAAAGCTGTTCTTATGAAAATGAACCTTGCTATAGGAACAATTTAAAGAAAAACCATAGTTACCACACATTTACCACTGCAAAAAATGACATGGATATTAACTTTAAAAAATCATGGTATCAATATTGCACAAAATATTTAAGTACTTTAAAGCGTATTTTTAACGCAATATTCCATGAATAAATCAAGTAAAATTACCAAAATTATGTAAGCACGTCACATGATAAATTAAAAAAAAATCAAGAAGAAATACTAATTTGAGCATTGGAGTTAACTTCTTAACCTTTTTTAACTCAGTTTAACATTTATTATTGATTACAACATATTTGTACAAATAATCTGGCATTAGCAGCATTACTGTTCACTGACTGTAAAAACAGACATGAGCTCTCCCATGACCTAAGCACAAGCACAACTCTTCTGAACGATGGTAACCTCGAACTCAAAAATACAAACAGAATATTTTCTAAATCTTATGGACAACTGAACAATAAACTCCATCAAGTCTTTCATTTTATTGTAAAGCACATAAAATAGCACTTTTTCAACAAAAATGACTCTCTTAATGCTGTCGCATGCTGGGAACTCTAAATCCACTGCTCAGTTAGTGAATTTATCAAAAATAATTCATGTAGTCCCACCACAAAGTAATTAAGTAAAGATCCTTTTTACAAGTTTAAGTGGGTTGAACATGATCAAATTAAGTTGAATTCACTCAATAATTTGTGCATTCAGAGTTCCGAGATTTTTTCTATATTTTGAAATCGAATTTTGATTAAAAAACAAGAACACGATAGAATTAAGTAAAGTTTACTCAATTCATTTCATGAAATCTACTGTGTATTGTTGCACTGTAGTAACTATACGTTAACCATTACAGTGGTTTAAAAAGGTACGACAATTTACGACAATTTACATTTCTGGAATCTGATGGTGCAAAAAAATCTACATTTTGAGAAAATCGCATTTAAAGTTGTCCAGATGATGTCCTTAGCATAGCATATTACTCACAAAAATTAAGTTTTGATAAGTCTTTACTTAATATCCTAATGAATTTTACGAATTGATTTGAAAAATCAATAAATGTCATCCATACCATGTCTATTTGGCTATTACTATAACATTTTCCTGTGCTGTCCGGTTTTGTGGTCCAGGGTCATAAGCACTTTTTTACAATATATGGAAATGTATAATTTAACATATTGCATTATATGATCCATTATGTTCCTTTTTTGTTTCATAGATTGTAGTCATGTAAAAGGGATATCTATTATCATTTATTTGTTGTTCATTTTTGGATGAACCGTCCCTTTAAACCAGCTAAAAGGTACCTAAAATATAAGCTGTATTTAAGGGAATTTCAACTGGTTCCAGTAAGCTGGTGGGCAAACAGTCTGGTCAAGGCCAGTTTTGTTCTTGTGCAGGACAGGAAAGAATAAGTTAAACAAGCTAGAGAATTGAAAGCCGGACTCACTCAGCGAGGTGTGTGCCGGTCATCGGGTCAGAACAGCAGGTGCCGTGTGAAATGTGGATTCGTGGTGGTGATGTCGAACGGCGGTTTCCATTAGAGAAGAAATGAAAAGCCGAGATTGTGATGTTGAAGTATGAGGAAGCGTAACTCTGGCGACAGCGGTTTAGCTCCACTCACTACTAATGTTGTGAGAGAAAACTGAAGCCACAAACAACCCGCTTGTACAACATAAAGAATGCCTGTATGATGTGTGTGTGGGTTTGTATGCAAGTGTATTCATTATACATCAATATAGCCTGACAAATGAAATGAATTAGATGCTAATAGTGTGTGTATTTGCTATAATCTTTCTTTATTTCATTGTTTAGCCATATTAACAACACGAATGCAGAAAAGCACAGTATCATTTGACAAGACTGACTGGATCCTGTGTAATTACGTTTTTCCTCCCTGGAGAAACGTGTGTTTATGTGTGTGTCGAGTGTGTTAGACAGGATTTTCTCACCACCCTAAAAATAACCACAGGTGACCTGGGAGAAATCCAATCCCCACATCCAATTGTGGCAGACGAAGCCGCTCTTAACTACTTCAAAAGGTAGAGTGATGAGATTTCAAGCGATCGATAGCAACGCCGGGGACCGAAACCACACCGCCTGGCCCCGGAGCGCTCTCCTGTTTGCCTCTCATCTGTAAGCTGTGTTAGCGCTCCAAAATACTCAACATGTCCAAACCTTCGCTTGTAAGTAGACTAACCTTGGGACCCCCTCTTTAGAGACATTGTCAGCCATTAGCTCTCGCAAAGTGTCTGACTGTGTTCGCCAGTCTCTCTATTTCAATCCTAAAGAGATCAGATGCACATTTATCTTCACGCATGTCACTTGCTGCCGTGTTTATTTTGCATAGTTTATTTAGATAAACACTAATTAAAAGAAAACAAACAAAATGTTTATCTAAGAGGTAAATTATGAAATGGACAGATCTTGTTGAATACTGCGATTCAGATGTGCTAAGACATACGCAGTGTAGTCATGTATCTGTGATGCATAACACCTGTTCGCCTAGCAACTGTATCGCTTCGCATCACTCGTAGAAGCAACTAGAAACTAAAGTTAAGTCAACTTCAGGTCTGTTTTTGGTTTAAATATAACAATTGATTGTATATTAATTTATGTATTATATTATATTAAAACTATTTATTACTGATTCTTTGCGGAGGTCTACTGGAAGTTAAGTTTGGGCCACATAACGTTTGTTTATGTTGTTGACGCTGAAACCGTCTAGGATATATGGTACAAAGCAAACTTATTATGTATTTTGTTGGACGAAGTAAAAAAAAATCGAACGTTGAGTACATACTTCACAAAATGCTAATCTGACCGGATCTCATGAAAAAATATTATTTATTTCACAATGTGGCAATTCGTAATAAATTACAATTCTACTATTCGTGCGAAACTAGGTTTAAAGCAGACTGTACAAATCATACAAATGAAATTGTATTTATACGAATTAGCTAAAAATCTGATTAAACATAAAATAGAAACAAATTGTCATGAGATTGTGTTGACTAATCAGGAAATGTCTTTTTTTATCATTTAACTTTATTCACTTATGTTTTTTCAACAAACAGTGTTAAATTTTACCTTTACATTCATCCAAAGCGGCTCACAAATTGTGATGCAGTTGTTTGATTTGAATTCCTTTCACACTCTTAAAAACAAAGGTGCTTCACAATGCCAGAGAACTATTTATATATGGTTCCATAAAGCACCTTCAACATTGGAATAACCTTCCTGTTTTACCAAAGTTTCTTTGTATTTGAGAAAAGGTTCTACAAGAAAGGAATGGTTCCTATACCTTTGACTTCTTTCGGGAGCCAGAAATGGTTCTGTTACGGCATCACTGCAAATAACGTTTTGTAGCACCTTTACTCCTGACATGTCCAGCCAAACGTTTTGTCGATCACTTAGTTTCTGTTTTTATAAAACTAAGTATCTCTCTCTACAGTGAAATCCCCCAAATCTCTCAGTAAAGTAGTATATTAAAAATGAAATGAATTTGAAATGAATGACTTACTGATTTGTTTTGTAGAAGTGTTAATGTGACGGGCTGCTCCCTGTGGCTGATCGTGACTGTCGTGATGTGCTTTACATCAACACCCGGCCTGTCATTCCATCCCGGTACAGAGCTTAGTTTAAAAACAACACACCAACAAAATGCTTCAGGGTGGTGGATTCCCAATAGAGAGATATTCAATAAATGTTGCCTTCAGTGAGACATTGGGCTTAAAACTCTTATGTAATTCATAAAAGGCGGGATAGCATGCTATGTCATGCATTCTGACTTCTTTACACTGTTGAACGTGCTGGCTTCTCATTCTTAACATGGTCAATTTGTTAAAAAACGAGTTGGACGTTTGACGTAGTATTTCTGTGCGTGATGTACTCCCCCAGAACTCCAAGTTGTTTCTGAATGTTTCTATAAGTCTGGATCCCTGTTTCGTAACAGGGATCCTATTTCTTTTATTGGGAAATGCTCCCGGAAAAGTACGGCAAGGCGAAAGAAAGAGCCCGCCCATACGCCAACCAACGAGCGACCCACTTGCCATCAAGATTGTCTGCGCTGCGTCGAGATTGTCTGCGCTGTGGGTCTGCGGCTCGTTACTCTTGCGATAGTGAAGTTGAGGTGTGTCTGTTTGTTCACTGCATTTCAGTGACGGATGTTATATAAACGGTGTATATTATGCTGGATTTGGAAATCATTTTAAACTGATAGATGGCATGGTACCAGTGCTAAAAGACGCCGGACATGAACTGCACCTAAGTCAAGCTAAAGTCACACATCTGTGTTTTGTAGACAATCGGCGTGTACGTGCATAATGTAAAAAACACGAAGGGATTAATGCGATATGTGTTGTGCGCTCCGGCTCGTGCTGTAGTTCAGTCCCACTGCCCGCCTCAAGCATCTTGTCTTTTTCTGGAAATATCGTGCAGCTGTATCTCTCTTTTATAAATTTGATTCAACAAAACATCTTCGAAGATACGACGTATGAAATGCTTCTGTATCGGCACTCAAGATTAATATGAGATTGGCAGAAACTGAGTATGTTAACAGATCTTTAATGTCCGTCTTAAAGTGTTGCTGGACATGCATATTTCAGCTAAAACTGCATTTAAGTCCTAGCAGATCTACAACCTGATTTGCTTAATGTGCTGTTATTTAACTATATTAAATGGATGATAATATGTGTGCCTAATTCATTACAATCTTTGTTCAGTTTTAATGAAATAGAAACATCTTTGGGATAAAAGCAAGCCATTTAAAATAACAATCAAATGTTAATGTTTGTATATGTCTTGGAGTAAAAAAAACTTTTCGCCATTTTTTGGAAAGTGCAGTAGACCTGAATTGACAATCATGTTCTTTATATCGTCATAAGTACTCAGGATCAAGATTCACAGCTTCGCTAATGATGACAAACACCAGTGCTGGGAGAAATTTGGTTTAGAGTTCAGAACTCAATAAGAAATACACAACACACTGTGAGCTTTCCGAAAGGTAGTTAGTTGTTAACAAAACACAAATACATCATGGCTGTCTTTTGGAAAGATACTTCACGTTACATAATAGTCATTATTTGTGTATTTCAGTGTGAAACAACTATTACCCATCCATAAACTAAACATTGTGTTGACATTGTGCTTTTCAGTTAATCTATTCATTGTGAGCTGAGCCTAAATTTACCTCATAAACTGCAGACATTTATGAAGCATTTGGACTTTCAAACAATATTATGATCGATATATTGAAGAAACCCAATGCACCCACACACACGTCTACAAAGAAGCCAGCAAGTAACTGAGGTTCAGTGTTGAAAGCGAGCCAGCATTCATAGTTCTAGTCAGAAAACCTGGTGCGATCAACCATGTTACATTTCATTAAACATTTTTCATTCATGTAATGTGTTTGTAAAAACCCTTACATACTGTATGTTGTTTTTTTCTAGATATTGCTGTGTCCACCTCACTACTAGACCCTCATCTGTTAAAGGGATAGTTCACCGAAAAATAAAAATTCATTATTTACTTGCCCTCACGTCATTCCGAACATGTTTGACTCTGCAGAACACAATAGAAGATATTTTGTAGAAAGTTAGTAACCAAACAACATTGAACCCAATTGAATGACATTTCTCAACTTCTACAGAAGAAATTTTTTTATTAAACTGGGGAAGCACGAAGGAGTTTGAACTGGTTGATCGTGTGACTCTGGACCTATCGTGCCGGTCTTTTCTACAGACACATTGTCTTTTCTGCTTCTAGCATTCTGGAATGTGAAACACCAAAGCTGCTCCTCAGAGAAGCCAAATTGAGAGAGAGAGAGAGAGAGAGAGAGAGAGAGAGAGCAGGAATGTGTATGTAAGAGCTCATTTGAATCTTCAGTTTCTCATTAAACATTGGTTCTGTACTCCCCAACACTCATTTAAATACACATCTGCTCCTCAGCCTCTGTTCCTCTGTCTCCTACTGTGCTTGCGGTCCAGGGCTCCTTTAGAGGAGGTGCACATGTCACTCTTTCAAAGTGTGGAAGCTGGAGGCCTTCCCATCATGCCCTGCGGTGAACGTCTCTGATTCTCAAGTGCATTAGGTGATGGATGGCAAATTGGTTTCTCGTGAGCTACTGCTGTTTGTTTAACACTATAATATTTACTTGCAAATAAGTGAAATATAACTGTTGTTTTAAGATTAGAACTCTATGATAAGGACATTTTAGTTATATTATCATTCCATGTGAAATAAGCCAAATTGTGGAAAACTCTCTTGCCAACTTTTTGGATTTTGTTCAATTTTTTCTGTAGAAATAAAAGGAATAAATAGTGGTGAAAGCGAAATTATGACATGTTTTAGATTCACATTTTATGTTTTTTACATCGTAAGACATGTTTATTAAAAAACATAATCTAAAAGTATGCTAATATATCTGGGTAAGAAGTTTAGGTGAAATAGAGTCATCACCCCGTTCAAAATGATTTGTTTGTTTAATATTTTTTGTCTGAATCAACATATTTGACACATAATGACCCTTTAGTTATATATTGGATTGCATTGTGTTGTATCTGTTACTTATCAGGGTACAGAATGCAGAGATAAATTATAAAAAAGTAAATTCCTCCGGAAAGCATAAGAATGAGTAAAAAGATGCTTCGTGCTTTACATGCAGAGCAAAGTCATCATTCACTTTTGATTTGATCTGAGCATTTGATCTCCTCAGAGAACCTTCTAAGCCTCATCCGGACGGCTTAGACTTTATGAAATAAATGTCTTCAAATAACAAACACTCACTCATTGTTATTTTTCAATGTTTGTTTGCTCCAAAGCTGTAGCGTATGATCCGTCGACTCTGAAAACACATTTCACATCCAGCAGATCACGATCAACGCTGCTGTCCGAGAACGCCTCGATCGCTTACACTTGGCCTCTCACTGCCCCGGTCTTTGATGGTGAAATATTTTCTTTGTGACTTTTTGGGGGAAAGAAGTCAGAGTGTTGGAGTGGGAGAGTACCGTAGAGCTTATACACTCGTGGTCGAGCTGTTCTCTGATCCTATTGTGCTGGGAAGCTGGAGGACTTTTATAGGCAGAAGTAATCCGAACTTCACTCCAGGGATAGCCTGTAATTTTCTTCTCTCCTGCGGAGACATGAAGGCCACAGGGTGTGTGATCTAATCTAAGTGCTTATGGAGGCGAAAGTAGGTAGAGGGAAAGTTAGCAAGGTGCAAATGATGCTTTGACCTATTTTCACTCTCATTTATGACCCCTCTGTGGGGTCCATCTTGTTCTTTTTTCATTTCTTCTCTCTGTAATTCGTTTTTCCACAGCCGTAATCGGGAGAAATGACCAACAACAGAGAATCAGAAATCCTTTAATGCAGGTAAATTCACTGTTATTCTCTGCAATATATATGGAGCTCATTTGTGAAATATTATGCTTTCTATGTGAAGACCACGTGACTTCAAATATGTTCTCGTTTGCCTTTTTCTTTCGGTGTCATTATGAAGCTATCACAATTACAAACCATAAAACAGAAAAATCCACATGTTGCACGAGGTATGAAAGGTCTTATGTGCTGTGATACCAAACCTTTTCATCCAACGCTTGTGTTTGAAGTCCTCTGTTCCTCCCACCGCTGTTCTTTGGTATAGACCTCGTGATAGTTCTGCGTGTGTCTTTTGCTTTCAGCTGGAACATTTTGAGTTCCAGATGTTGTCATGTCAAAATGTAACAATATAATCGGTGATGCTCGCAAGTATTAAAATATTTTTGCCGTTAAATTTGATGCATCTGGCATTTGAAGTTGGCTTCCATTGTTTAAAAATGTCAACCGTATTTTTTTCCTTCTCTCTCACTTTATTTATCAATGGAACTATTCTCCTATTTGACACAGAGGTAATGTCATTATTTTGTCTGTAATTCACAATTTTAACCTCTCGTATTAAGTCGGAACAGGACGTGTTTTAGCATCTGAAAAATGCGGCTCACTTCCCTTTAAACATCTCTTGTGGCACATGATTTCATTCTTTTATTTATATTAATTCATTCAAAGATGCATGCGTGGTGCATAACTGATTTGGATATAAGCGTTTGCTCTATGAAACTATCCCCACTGTTTATATGGAACTGAAGTAAATGAAACTCACCAAAAATGTATGAAAGGTGTATTGTTACAGTCATCCCAACAACTGTCCGCTGTGTCCAGCAGCTCATATTCTCATGTCTGGATGAGGAATTGTCGAGTTACAGTCGAGTAATGAAGCACACGGATGGAGGCATCATGTTCGTGCGTTTCTCTGCAGCAGGAACTGAAAATGGACGACATGATGAATGGATGGAGTGTGTATAGAAAAATACAGGAGAAAGTCCAGCTATCAGAACCGACTTGGGACTTGGAGAGATGGGTCAATGTCTAACAGACATACAGTAGAAATCACATCAGAATGTCTTTAAACTTAAATATTTTGTCTAGACATATCAGAGAACACATGTTGAACTCTATTGTATTAATACTGCTCATATTTATCATTGATTTGGTTTTGTTGGCTGCCGTCATTCAAAAAAGTTAAAGCATTCAGTCACATTCAGCTCCATCGCACAATCTTTCTCTCTTTCCAAACTTGTGCACGTAGTAATCATTTACACATCGACTATAAAGATACACTCACTCAAAAAAATGTTGTTTTGAAAATTAACCTGTGGTGGGTTGTTTAAACCCATTTTTGGGTCAAATATAAATATTATTCTGGGTAAATTTAACCCAACGCTAGAACGAAAATAACCCTACATTTTGTTGAATGCACACTCTAAAAAACTATTTCAACCAAGCGTTGGGTCAAAAATGGACAAACCCAACCATTGGGTTTTAAATAGACCTTTGCTGGGTCAACCCAAAATGCTTGGTTGTTTTACCCAATGTCAGGTCAAATATAAACCATTTACTGGGTTATTTTACCCAAAGGTTGGGTTTGTCCATTTTTGAACCAACTGTTTAAAATAGGCCAGAAAAAAATGACAGAATATTGTTTAATAAATCCCTCTTTTACAGGTGAGAAACTATCGATTCTCCTTAGCTCTGATGTCCCAACATAAAATCTTAGTATTAAATTGATCCAATATTATGTTGACATGTAGTTTAATGTCCTCTCTATCTTTATTTTGCTGTGGAGTGATTCACTTTCCCACAGGACAACAGGAACAGGCTGCAGCAGGTTATCCGCAGCAGGCCAGAGGAAGATAAATATACGGGTGAGATACTTGTACGCCGTTGATACCTGACACGAGAAGAGGAGGCTGAATCCCCCAACAATAAGAGATCTCCAGACTGGATTAGGGTTGGGCTAAGAGGCATATAAAGTCAAGCCATTACCCCGTGATCGCTGCTGGAATGGGGCTGGAGATAACATCACGGCACGCAGTGGGAAGAGAGGCTTCGCCTAGGCCTGTGTGCTTCTTTTCCACGTCTTTCAGTCGCTGATAAACCCTGTCTGATGAGATTGGGCTTCGGGCTTACACTGGCAAACACACAGCTAAACACATTTATACACACTCGTATAAACTGTTTGTGGAGTAGATTGGCTTGTGTGGGAACTTACTATTGAGCGGGTAGATGCCATCGATTGAGTCGTCTAATATGATCTAGAAGAGTGTTTAGTTGATGACAAGTTACATCCTAGAAAAGTCTCTTCTAGCAGGCCGTAAACAAGTGATTCCATTAACCTCTCCATCCATCCCAAAGTGTGTGCATGGATAAATTAGCGAGCGCATGTCCTCATCAGGGCCGTTTCAAGTTCTCACTGTCATTGATTTAATTATTGAGCTTTGAATAATGATCGTATGGCACTACTGTTTTTTGGTCGGAACACACTAGTCGCAGACGTGCAGAAGTATGTGAATCCGGATTGAGTCTAGAGTGTTAGAATGTGGCCAATGTTGGGCATGAAGTGAACACCAGGTGATGCTCTGGCGGATTGAATTGACCTTTGCCTTTAACTCTGATTGGACACAGCTGGTATTCATAGCATCCAGAGAGAGAGCCAGAGACTTCAGACAGCAGCCTGATACTGCACTTCTTTGGCAAATCCATTTATTGGCTACAATCACTATGACATCTGTACCACCCAGCAAACATGTGACGTCAAGCAGACGTTCAGATCATGTCTATATAAGGTCTGTCAGTTCAGACCCCCTTTTGTACGTCTGTTGGACGTGCAAAACCGGTTCAAGATATATACGTCTGACTAGGACTCCATATGTACGTCTGCTGGACGTGCAAAACCGGTTCAAGATATAGACGTCTGATTAGGACTCCATATGTACGTCTCCGGACGTGCAAAACTGGTTCAAGATATAGACGTCTGATTAGGACTCCATATGTACGTCTCCGGACGTGCAAAACCGGTTCAAGATATATACGTCTGACTAGGACTCCATATGGACGTTTGTGGACGTGCAAAACTGGATAACCATCTGAACGTCTGACTAGGACTCCTTATGGACGTCTGCGGACGTGCAAAACTGGTTCACCATCTAATCGTCCAATAAGAACCCTTTTGGGACGTCTGTGGACGTGCAAAACTGGATAACCATCTGAACGTCCGACTAGGACTCCATATGGATGTCTGTGGACGTGCCAAACTGGTTCACCATCTGAACGTCCGATTAGAACCCTTTTGGGACGTCTGTGGACGTGCAAAACTGGATAACCATCTGAACGTCTGACTAGGACTCCATATGGATGTCTGTGGACGTGCAAAACTGGTTCACCATCTGAACGTCTAATTAGGACACTATATAGACGTCTGTCAACGTGCAAAACTTGATCAATATCTAAACGTCTGACTAGGAGCCCTTTTGGACGTCTGTAGACGTCTGTAGACACGAAAAAATGGATCAATATCTGAATGTCTGACTGGGACTCCATATAGATGTCTGTGGACATCCAAAACTGGTTCAATATCTGAACGTCTGACTAGGACCCCATATGGAAGTCTTTGGACGTGCAAAACTGCTTCAACATCGGAACCTCTTAATAGGGACCCTCTTGGATGTCTATGGACGTACAAAATAGGCTATGAACGTACCCCATTTTAACGTTTCGGGATGTTTAAGAGATTTCAGTGTCTGAACCACTCTGAGACGTGTCATTGTAAAAAAGTTTTTTTTAAAGTCATGTGAAATTCCTCTTAAATAAATAAATAAAAATAATCACATTATTATGAAAATGGCAATATATTTGATGCAATTGCAAAATGATTCAATTATTTAATATTTATTTAATATACGTTTTGAGAGATATTTTCAGAAAATTATGGCATTTTAATTGCAAAGGAACTTGCACATTCAATGCGTGTAATTTCCAGCATTAAAAGGAATTCAGTAGAACTAAAACTGTCGATGCACTGTTTTTTATTCTCAGGATCTTGCACACAGTGTTGAGCCCACAATAGGCCTGAAATGTTACAGATTTATCTTTAAATTAAAATAAAAATTTTACATTTATTTTTTTGGAGTGGTATCATATGCTCTACTTTTTTTATGTAAACTAATGCTGATTTATTTAGCACATATCTCATACCGCTACAAAACTTGAAACCATTTAGCACACAGTTATTTGAATGTCCTCCAGTGACACAGAATCCTGCTGAGAAAAGATAGCAAAGACATGTCTATGTGTTTATGTTTATGAGACTATGTGCTAATCAGCATAGTTTTTCTGTGTGCCTTCCAAGTTTGCCTATTCGTAAACGGCAATACCCTTTCCATTTTATTCCCATTAATTGAATTCCTTTGGAAAGTGCACCATTGAATACTCACACAATTTTGCAACCATACTATTTATGTAATTATTTATTTCATTTCATTTATTACATACATGTGGCTGCAGCTCATTCGGCAATGGCAACTGCACGGCCATGTTGGTGCCTGTTTTGAATAACATTTGTCCTCAAAAATCCACCTGCTTTGTCTATTTATGTGATGAGCTCTAGAACAAAGTGATTCCGTTGAAAAAAAAAACAGCTCTGGAGAAAACAATCGTTCAGCTCCTTTCAATTATGCAGATCATGAGTTCTTTTATTTTTGCACCTCCATTATCTTTTTCTGGCAAAACGATTTTTATGTTGGAAATGTGATGAAATGACTGATGCATGACTGATGCTTTTAGTGAACTCCAAAGATAAAATAAACACCGAACCTGTTTTCTTTCTTTTTATTTTAATGGCACATAAATGTAAATTCTCAGGGGAAAGAAAATATTTATAGCACTCAAAAATGAAATGAATATGCCCTTGAATAAAAAAGCTATTCGAATTATGCATTCTTTAAAGTATAGTTTAAACCGCATTTGATTTTTATTGTTTTTTGTTATTTTTCATCAAACAACCAAAAAAATAGGCAGATCAATAATATCAATTTGTGTCAAATTCATCCACAAGTCTCACCTTTTTGCAATCACATGCCCATAAAGTGGACGTTGACGTCCCGCATGATGCAATGAATACGTACAAGACGTCAACTTATTTTGTTTTTGCTGATTACATGTTTCAAAAGTTAAAAAAAGTGCAGGAACAGGGCAACTATTTCATTTTGTCGGATCAGCGTATAATGAATCATATCCATCTAATTGCCACGTCACTGCTACGTCATCAGAAGTCTGCCGATGGATAACGCATCGATCTGCTGACACGTGGAGAGACTTAAATTTGATTAAAACTCGAAAACAGGTAAGAAAACATCAATTTAATGTATTTTTTCTTAAGTTTATATGACACCAGAAGTAAATAGTCACATGCCCTCAATACCTTGAAAAACTTTTGAAAACGGAAACATTTCTCGCGGCCAGGCCCATCACACATTCATTTGAAACTGTATTTTTATCTTAAATATGATCACATTAAAAATGGAATTCATTATTTAAACAAAGTTATATTGTGCAGACAACGTATCTGTTTTTACGGCCGTGTTTTGTACGTTAACATGTCGATTGCAATCAAAGCATATGAGCAACAATTCGACTTGTTTAGCACGTAAACGCGTGCGATGAGCCGATTCGTCCAGAACTGTTTATACAATAAAGATGATAAATGGTAAGAGTGCAAACTATTTCACTTTTGTGAATTCCGGTGTTGTGAATGAAAACAAATGGTGGTTTGTCACATAATTTAAGATTTGTAACGTGCATTCAACGTAACATGCCTAAAAACATGACCGATAGCATTTAGCATTCAATGCATAAAATAAGACTGTGCGTATGTGTTGGATTTAATTTACAATTAGATTGCAAAACTATTATCACAGGTAATGAAATTACTATTTTTATTGATACAGTTTAATAAAGGTTATTAAGCCCAAAGAGTGAATGTTTTCGCTCTAGAGTTAGAGCTTTGAGAACTGTTGGCATGCCAAAACTTTTATTCTGAAGGAAGCAAATTTCAGAAGATCACACTATGTATTACAGATGGGCTTATTTAAAAGCATGGCGTAAAAGGAAGGCAGAAATGGATCAGTTGCTGCATTCTGACAGTGATGATGACCATGAAAGTCAGCGATCAGTGACCGATACATGTGGATTAGGATTACATAACCAGGCTGACAGTGGGAGCAGTTTTGAAAGTATTAATTCTGCAATTGACAGTTTGGCAACAGATGATTCAGACTTTGACACTGATGTGGAGTATGTGTCTTCTGACTCAGAAAAGGAAGTTCTAAATGATGATGCTGAATTGGATTTTCCTGATTTAGAAGAAAATTTAAGACAATGGTCTACAAAGAACAAAATCACACAAATATCCTTAAATGAATTATTGACAATATTAAGAAAGCAAGGACACCTGCTACCGAAGGATGCAAGGACACTCCTTGCTACACCACGAGCCATAGAATCTGAGACAAAAATGTAGTGGGCAATACATCTATTATGGGTTAGAAAAGGGGATTTGCCATTTACTAAGTCAGACATCGTCTTTCAAACATGATCATGACTCAATAAACCTCAGCATAAATATTGATGGTGTCCCTCTCTTTAAAAGCAGCAAAGTCCAGTTCTGGCCAATACTGGCGAAGTTTCACAACTTTGAGCCATTTGTTGTGGCTCTCTTTTGTGGGGACAAGAAACCATATCCTCTTGAGGAATATCTAGATGACTTTTTGATGGAGTGTAAACATCTCGCAGACAATGGAATGATGCATGAAGAGAAGACCTACAATGTTCATATTGCAGCATTGATCTGTGATGCACCAGCAAGAGCTTATCTGAAGCGCATTAAGAACCACAATGCCTATCACAGTTGTGAGAGGTGCATCACCAAAGGTTCTTACGTCACAAGAAGAGTGGTATTTAATGAACAGGGATGCCCCATGCGAACAGATGAATTTTCAATGCAGTAGAGTACAAGAACCATCAACTGGTGCCAGCCCCTTCATTGCTGCAGGAATTTCATGTATTAGCTCATTTGTTTTAGACTATATGCATATGGTCAACTTGGGAGTAGTTCGACGGATGCTAATATTCTTGACTCGGGGCCCAACAATTTGCCGCTTATCTGTAAGGCAAAAGGAAAAAATATCACAAAAGCTAAACGGACTTAGAGGACGGATGCCCAGTGAATTTGCACGTCAGCCCCGGGGTCTAGAAGAGCTGGATAGGTGGAAGGCCACAGAATTTCGGCAGTTTTTGTTGTACACAGGACCAGTTGTACTGAAGAATGTGTTATCTCCTGAACGATACTACCATTTCCTGTCCTTGACAGTAGCCATGTCAATCATGTTGCAGTCAGATGAGAGTCCTCGAAATGCATACCTTCAATATGCCCATGAACTCATCTCACACTTTGTCATCCGCTGTGCTGACCTGTACGGAAAGTATTTTTCCGTGTACAATGTACATGGGCTGATTCACCTTCATGAGGATGTCTGTCACTTCAATTGCTCACTGAATGATATTTCCGCTTTTCCTTTTGAAAACCATCTCCAACAAATCAAGAAACATGTACGGAGTGGAAAAAATCCCCTAGCACAGGTGACCAGGCGATTATCAGAGATTGAATATGCAAACGCCAACAAGAGCAAAACACATCCTGAAGCACAACCTCGAATGTTTGTATCTACAAAGGTAAAGGACTGTTGTTTTCTCTTGCGAGATGACAGATTTGCTTTCATCAGAGAAAGAAAAGACGGAATTGTGGTATGCGATGTCCTGCACCAGCGTTACACATCAGTGTTGTTTGAAAAGCCATGCAGCTCCAAACTGCTAAATATTGTGTACACAAGAAATGAGCGAGGCAGGATGAAAAGACAACAACTGCTTGAAACCGATCTGTTCCGCAAGGTGGCCTGCCTCCCTCATGAAAATGGTGGTTCTGTCCTCATTCCTCTTCTCCATGGTATAGAACACAGAATTTAAAGGTTGGTTTTGTTCTATCTTTATTAACGTCTGTGTAGATGTGCCATACACGATTTTTTTCAGAACTAATGATTTCAAGAGTACGTAAAGGGATAGTTCACCCAAAAATGAAAATTCTATCAGTTTCTCTGGTTTTACTATTTATAGGCATGTGTTTGGGTAAAATTAGCTTTTGTTTTCTATTCTATAAACTACTGACAATATTTCTCCCAAATTCCAAATAAAAATACTGTCATTTAGAGCATTTATTCAAACTGGTCAAAACACGCAGTTTTGTCAGACCCCGAATAATGGAAGAAAAATAAGTTCATATTCATTTTTAAACAACACAATACTAATGTTTTAACTTGGGAAGAGTTCAGAAATCCATATTTGGTGGAATAACCCTATGAATGTGCATAATGAATGTGCTTTTACTTTCCAGATCATGGTGTATGCGAGGGCTGTGTGGGTGGAGCATGGCAAGGAAGTGGAGGGAACTGCCCCAGACAACTGGATTGATGTTGACAACAAAATTATTAGATGGCCAAAAAAAGGAGAAAAGGCAGCTTTCCTCAATCAACACACACCACAGGATGACTGGATGACATTCACTTTGGTGAAGCGTAAAATGACCTCCAGTAAGTTTTTGTTAATGTTAATGTCATTACTCTTTGTCAAAATAATTGTAATATAGTCTTTTTTTTATTTTAATTGTATTGTCTGTGACTTTAACCCTACAGTTAGCATTCGTGAATGCGATGATTATGACCTGACAAGCCATGTCGAAGAGGAAGAGGACGAAAATGAGAAATTAGATGGGAGGAAAAAGACCAAACGCAAGTTTGATGACTATGTTCTTGGTATGCTTCTATAATTGTTGAATCTGTCTTGATGAGAATCATTGTCTGTACACTGAATTCATATGGTTCACTCAAGGTCATGTTTTTAAATAAGTAATCAATATATGTTATAAAATATGTTATTTTGTACAATTACAGAATCTGACGATTTGGCGGAGGAAGAAGAGAGCATGACAGGTAAAGGTTTTCCAAGCTATTGACATCGCACACCTACTATTATAGAATTGCAAAGTTTTAAGATTGCAAAGTAAATGCTCATTATTTTTATGACTGATGCTTCCATTTATTCTATATACTCCATCTGTCTAGGTGCCATTATCACGGCGCCCTCCTTTCCCATTCCACCAACAAAGGTGACAAAGTCATTTCAGATGGAGTCTACTGGATCTAGGAAAAAGCTCCCTGGTAGTAACATCATTTGAGTCAGCTAATTTCTCAAATATGTTTTTCTTGCATAATTATAACATGAAGGCCTGTTACAAAATCATTGTTAATTTACATTGCAAATTTTTATTCTCTGGACATTCAAATTTAGTCAGCTCTCAGCAGGTGCAGGGTGCTGGGTCCAGGGACAGGTCCACAGGCAGTGAGTAATCATCACATTACACCACATCATTTTATCAACCACAAACCATTTAATCAACTACGTTGTGTGTTAACCCAGTTGAATCTCAGAGCATATTTCTTCTCTATTCAGTAGTTCCATGAACCTGCATTAAACTGTAAATTTACTTAATTTTGTTTTTCAGACCCTGCCAATTCAAATGTTAACCGAGCCAGCCAGTCGAAGGGTGCTGGGTCAAGTCATCAGTCCAGCCACAGTGATGGATCCCGGCACAGTGATGGGTCCAGGCACAGCGACCACTCTGTGCACAGCAAACGTTACCAATACAGAAAGCAGTCCAGGCATAGCGACCGGTCCAGGGACAGTGACGGGTCCCGGCACAGGAAACATTCCAGGGACAGTGATGGGTCCAGGCACAGGAAACATTCCAGAGACAGTGATGGGTCCAGGCACACCGACCGGTCTGTGCACAGCAAACCTTACCGACATAGGAAGCAGTCCAGGCATAGCGACCAGTCCAGGGACAGCGATGGATTCCGGAACAGCAAACGCTACCAACACAGAAAGCAGTCCAGGCATAGTGACCGGTCCAGGGACAGCGACGGGTCCCGGCACAGGAAACATTCCAGGGACAGTGATGGGTCCAGGCACACCGACCGGTCAGAGGACCGCAACCAGATGGGACACAACAAGCAGTCCAGGGACGGTATCCAAACCTTTATGCAATTCATAGTGGCAAGAGCATATAGTAGTGGATATGTCAGAGGTAGTGCACATTTTGAACAACTGGTTTTGTTTAACATTCTGAGCCTCATGGTGACAACTCGATTTATTGTCTATGAAGTGTCATCATGACCAAAAGTAGATGGATCTCTTTGCACTGATTGAGCTCTACTGACAGCTGGCAGGAACTGCACACTGTAGTTACACAAACTTAATTAATTATATGGTCAAACAACTTGCTACAAGAGAAGTATCCACTATTATGAATAACAAAGTAATATTTGACAAATTTTGTCTTTCAGATTATGAAAGTGTTCAAACACCTATCTCAAGATACTCTGGGAGGTCTTTCTCAGAGCAGAGCAACAGATCCTCTGCACATGAGTCCAGTCATGCAGAGCATCGTAGGGAAACCGACATAAGATTTCCTATGGCCATGGCAAGTAAGTACTTTAAAGTCCCCCTGTGGTGAAAATCAAGTTTTTAAATTTATTTATATGTCTATATGGTGTTTTTAATGTTTTAAGTCAAACCATGTGCAAGTACATAAGTCAACTCCATTATGGAGTATTTTCTCCTTAAACTACGGTGAAAAAAAGACCAGCGGTTTGAAATGATGGTAGCCTGTGACGTCACAAACGACCTTGTAACCAATCACGTCAACATATCATTAACTTAACTATAATGGCTCTAAAGGAAGGGAGTTTCAAAATAAGCCATGATATCGCTGTATATTTTAATATTAGCAACACATTATTAGCTGTTTGATAATGGAGTCAAGCAAAAGACTAATCATATTAATTACTGTGAACGTGAAGTGGCTGATGTTCAAACTGAATTGGAGACTTTTACATGTGTTTCTTTTTGGTTTCAGAATTTCAGAAAAAAGTATTGACTAAATTGGTGGATATCCACATGGAGGTCAGAAGGATGGGAAGAAGTGAGCCTCCCCTTTCATCCGCCCATATAGAGCAGCTGGAGACGATGGAGGAGTTTGAGAGAGAGGAGGAACGCCTTAAGGACAAGCAAGCCTTTGAGTCCCTGGTATGATTTGCAAGACAAACTCTGGATGTGATGTCATTTTGTGCTCTGTTTCATTTATAAATGTTATATCAGTGAAACTTGTTATAGGCTGTTGTTTTTCTAGCATGACAGGAAAATTACCCACTCTCTTTAAAGGTGTTGCAACTTGCAAGGATTGGAGGGAAAGATGTAAGGGATTGTGTCCACAAAATTCTTGACAGGTATTTTCAACGGTGTCCCAACATATAGAACTTGCCAAACACGTTACATTTCCTGTCACAGTTTGCCAGTTGACAGGGGATGTGACATATCTACCCCTGCTTATACTGTAAACTTATTCACCAGGCCACTGTCTTATATTAGAAAGCACGACGCTGTGGAAAACCAGAAAGAGCTCCAGAGAACTTCATTGACTGCTATTTTTGTATTTCATAAAAGTGCAAATTGATAAAAAATCTAAATACTAAAAATTATATTTTATTATCTGAAATGCAATCATGAAACCTAAAGAGGAGGGGGTTAGACAGTTGCAGGGAAAGTATGTCATTTAAGCCATCAAATGGTCACCTCCCAGAGGTTTGTTTAATCAATTCCAGAAACATACTGTTTCCCAAAATCACATGATCTCTTTAGTCCACTCCTGGCAATCTCACCCTGGCTACAGTTCCTGTAGATTACCACACGCATATCAATTTTAAATGGTGCACTTGTTCTCCAGGCTCTTTACCAACCGGCTGATGGCAAAATTCAATATGAAGGGGAAGGGGAAAAAGCAGAAACTGCCCCTGGAAACGACTAAAACTTTTGAAGCAATTAAAGGTACGTAGCATTTTTCCCATGTCATTTAAGTTTAACACCAACTCAGGATTCTCATTCTAATACATGGTATAAATTTGTGCAGGGACCTTTATTCAGCATTTTAAAAGGATATTTCATGGTTTTACCTCTATCTAAAGTAATCTAGTATTTGCAAAAATGGAAGTTATAGTATCCAAAGGCATTACAATTGAGCTTTGTCTTATTAGCCAGTTTATTATATGCAGGCTCTCTCAATTAATGACTGCTATCTTAAATATATGTACCCAAGCCTACTGTCTATTGCAGTCTTACACCTTCCTAACATACAATGATGCAAGTGTGCAGAAACTATCTCAGTCACGCGTATGCTGCCATATTTGAGTTTCTTCTTTACATTTATAATTTTAGTTTTTGTTCAACTCTTGCAGCAGCAGTCATGAAATGGGACAAAGAAGCTACAGAGGCTACAATCAAGCATCATGCAGCAGAACATCTTAAACATGCTCCGGGGAGAAAAGGAGGTGGAGGGCACATAGGGGTGGAATGAAACAAAGTGTTTTCTTTGCAGTTTAGGGGACTTTTTACCTCCCTCTTTTTTCAGTTAGCAGCTTAATTACTAATTTATTTGAATGTTTTATTTATCAGCTTGTTCATATTCTGCTGAAAACATTAAAATGGAACAAATATTCTCTCTTCATTTCAACTTCCCTCATTTTATATCTTTGTTTTCCACTTATAAGATTAAGTACTTTAGAATTGTTTTACCTATCAGCTTGTTCATATTCTGCTGAAAACATTAAAGATAGGAAAAAATATTCTCTTGTCATTTACATTTTTTTTTCCTTAATAGATGTCACATGTTTCCAATTGTAAATAAAGCTACTAAAATGTTTTTGCACATTTGTGTATCTAAGGGGATAGTTTACAATTTTTTAACTGTACTTCTGCACACTGCCTTTACTGTGAAAGAGTTTTTTTGAATACCACGTGCATGGTCATACAACCTTGTAACAATAGTCTACCTGATTTGATAAAAAAAAAACGTTTTTTAATAAAGCTGATACTAAGACTGGATAAATAAAAATTAATAACCATTAAAAAATTACATTTGGTTTAAATAGGAAACTGGGTGTGAGTGTCCAAGAAACACATTAATACTTGTGTCCTTTAGATGTCTGTAAGTGACATTTGAAATGTTGTAAAAACATTAATTTGCAAGGATGTCATTTGGATGTCAATACTGAACATTTAGAAGACTTTTAAAAATACATATTTTCAACGTTCACTATTTATGTCACTTGGACGTTATCAGTGAACGTTAAAAAGACGTCTAAAAAATACGTCATAAATCCTTTCATTCTGGCTCCTCATTAGACGTCTTCTTAACGTTCAGTATTTATGTCACTTGGACGTCAATATGTAATGTTAAAAAGACGTTGCAAAAACCTTTTATCTGGCTCCTCATTGGACGTCTTCTGAACGTTCCGTATTTATGTCACTTGGACGTCAACAGTGAACATTAAAAAGACGTCTAAAAAAGACGTTGTAAAAACTTTCATTCTGGCTCCTCAGTGGACGTCTTTTGAACGTTCAAGAAAGACGTTACATTGACGTCTTTTGGACGTGTCTTTGTTTGCTGGGCATATGCCACCATATAAAGATGGATGACCATTTACATTCATACACACACACACACCAAATGCCAGAAGGACAATTTGTGTTGTTTTGCCCGAAAGCTGGCTTCATTTCTTGGAACACATCATTCTCTCTCTCTCTCTCTCTCTCTCTCTATATTTTACTATCTGAAGAAATCTCTAAACTCTAAAGATATGTCTAAAGTAGATGTAGACCGATACTAAATTTCTCCATGGCCGATTATTCAGAGTGATATCTGAAGATACAGATTCTGAAGATTAAATGAAATGTCTTAACTCTCTGAATGTTATTAATACTTGTAGAGCACCTAAAATGGTGGTCCATGATACACCATATGAAAATTAAACATAGTTTTATTAAAGTAAAAGTGTAGAAACCATTTTTGGCTAATTGATTACCATTTGTACAATTATGTCACACTATGTTTACACTGTAAAAAATCTTCCTCTAGCTTTTAAGTTTATGTGAATTAAATTCACTGAGTAACTACAAAAAAAAATTGTTGATCCAACTATGCAACAAGCAGCTTTCTAAGTCCACCTAACTAAGAAGATTACTTTTCATTTTATTTCACTTTCTTCTATTATTTTATTACATTATGTAAGCACTTTAATCTAAACAGACCAGAACAATGGTGAAGTAACTGCTCAAAGACTTGTGCTGAAGCCACTTTTACCAGTAGCAGCATTGCGTCATGCACTTACCCCTCAACACTTAACACACAAATCTTCATCATGCTGACGATTAAAAAAAAGCATCATTCATAAAAAACGAATCTATCAGACGACTAGAATTTTCAACAACAACAGCATGAATAATGTCTACAAACACAAAAACAGTAACGTTTTTAAGAAACTGATTAATAAAAGAATTGAACATGTTGCAATGCATCCTGAGAACGTTTTGTTTGTTCAGATGACATAGTTTGTAAAGTTGGGCAATTTATTTTGGGCAACATTTTTTGGGCAAAATTTACAGCTACAGTTTGTTAAACCGCTGCTAGGGGGCGCACGATCAAAACAACAATGATGGCGTAGCTCGATGACACTGTGAAGGAGCGAGGAATGATGGGATCTGTTGTCTTCAACTCCACCACTGACGGCCATCAATCAGACGAAACGAGAAATCATGTAAGCGGATGAGGTAAAGTAATAAAGTTTTATAAATGTTGCGTATAATTGTGGTCCATAAATAAGTGGCTGCTCGAAACAAGCTTGTGACTTGCTAGACGCTAGACACCACTTCCATATTTGTCCACGACACTGTTGTCATGCAGTTTCTACGTCAGTAAAGGCAATAACAAAGGGTAACGCAGACATGACGTCATTGACAGGCGACTGCACAGCCCCGTGTCACTGTTCGATTCACTGGCGATTTTCTTAGGATTTAGAAGTAGTTGTAAACTTTTGAGATATTGTAATTACTCAGCTGAATGAAATGTGTAGTGGTTTTTGGATATTTTACTGCAAAATTGTTACAAACTGTACCTTTAAATGTCGTATCTAGCTATTTACTCCTTCTACCGAAAAAATCTTTGTTCAAGATACTTCATTAATTTCGTTTGGAGAAAGTTTTTAAGTTGGACTTTTTAACAGTGTACTCTACTAACATCACGGATCATGGTGAACTTTAACTATAGTAACCATGTTTTTTTTATGTTTACATGTTGCAAAACAAATAAACCGTGGTTAATTTGCTTAAGTGATGTTTGTTTTAACAGCAATCTACGAGAGTAAACAAGCCTCTGAGCTTAAAAAATAACAGCATCTCAATAATCATAATTGCTGTCAAGTAGATGAATCTGTACTTAGGAAATCCTCTTGATTTTATTCAGCGTCTTTGGCACAATGGAGTTGTTCAGATGTGTTGAGTTATGGTGGAGCCCGGCTGTCGTACTCACCTTGAATTTCAATTTTGATTATGAAGCACCTGCTCGCTCGTAATTCAAATTAAACATCGGTCATGAATTCTTTAGGGAAGCGCATCTGCCCTTCATTCTATTTTGTTTATTTCGCTGCGGTTTTTATTCTTTAATTATCGCATTTTGTTCATTCACTCTCTCCGATGACTTGAAACATAGTTTATGAAAAATGTTACGTAAGGTAAACGGTTTAAATATGTTTCATCCTAATACAGGTAATAAAACAGCTTTCCTGTAGCTCAGTGGTAAGAGCATTGCGTCAACAACGCAAGGATGTGGGTTCGATCACAGGGGGCTGCACATACCTATGTGTCATGATCAATACACAGGCGAGACCCAATTGCGGGGTGAACAAAAAGGTTTTATTGGAGAGACAAAGTCAGTAGCACAGTGAAAATCCAAAAACTCAGGGCTTTATCCCCGTGAGACGAGGCAGGCTTCCGGATACCGGTAGACCGGTAGTTGAGGCGCAACACAACTCCGTGCGAGACTGGATCCCGGTCACTGGCAGACGTGTAGAAGAGGCTCAGCTCAATCCCGTGTGGTGTTTCGTGAAACACGGAAGAGAAGTCCCGGGGCTTCGGATCGAGCTGTAGGAGTATGCCCAACAGATTAGACAAAGACGGCAGATGCCACCGGGGAGAATACTCACAGGCAGGCGTGGGAGCGTGGAGAGAAACTCTAGGAACTGTGACAAGGTAGTACACGACAGACTAGACAGGAACGATCTAATGACTTCTTTAGACGAGCCGCAGCTACGTCTAGGGCAGTCTGAACTGGCAAGATACAATGCAACGGTCAGACAACGGACAACAGATACAGAGGGATAATATAGGAGATTTAACGAGATAACATGGTTAACAGGTGCGAAGGAGTAAATTAGCTAGGAGTGAAATACTAAACAGGTGTGTGAGCATGAGTGGAAAATCACCCGTGTAGGGGAATCCTATGGGAACACGGGGCGGGGAGACAGACGTAGACACTGAGCACGCGGTTAGCGGGTAGCCAGCCTCGTGCTCAACAAACAACACCACACACCCACGTGCAGAAGAAGTCCCGAACTGACCAGGGTCGTGACAGTACCCCCCTCTCCACCAGCGCCCCTAGGCGATCAGGGAGGGGGCTTACCTTGTCTCCGGTGGAAATCCATGATCAACGACCGGTCCAACACATCCCGCGAGGGAACCCACGACCTTTCTTCTGCGCCATAACCCTCCCAGTCCACTAGGTATTGGAAACCCCTACCCCGACGGCGGACATCAAGTAACTTCTTGACGGTATAAGCGGGACGCCGTCCACCAGACGAGGCGGGGGGGGGGTGGGTTGGGAACTGGCCGGATTGATGGGAGAGGTGACAAAAGGCTTGACCCTGGAAACGTGGAATACAGGGTGAACTCGACCAAGAGTCGGAGGGAGCTTGAGTCGTAAGGCTACCGGATTAACCACCTTGGTGATCCGGAATGGCCCTATGAACCTGGGCGCCAGCTTACGAGAAGGCGTCCGGAGAGGCAGGTCCTTGGTAGAAAGCCATACCCGTTGACCACACACATAGGCAGGGGGAGAGATCCGGTGGCGGTCGGCCGCTGACTTGGTTCTCAGATTGGTTTGGGCCAAAACCTCTCTGGCCCTCGTCCAGGTCCGATGGCACCGCCGGACGAACGCCAGAGCTGAGGGGACCGCAGCATCGAGTTCCTGGGAGGGAAACAGAGGTGGTTGATAACCGAGTGCACATTCAAAAGGAGACATACCTGTGGCAGAGGCGGGGAGGGAGTTGTGAGCGTATTCCACCCAAGAGAGCTGTTGGCTCCAGGAATTAGGGTTGTTAGATGACAGACAGCGGAGTCTCCGTCCGAGATCCTGGTTGGCTCGCTCACATTGTCCATTGGTCTGAGGGTGAAAACCTGAAGACAGACTCGCTGAGGCCCCGATCTGTCGACAGAACTCCTTCCAAAACCGAGAGGTAAACTGAGGACCCCTATCGGAAACGACATCTACCGGAAGACCGTGCAGCCGGAAGATGTGATCCACCATCAGTTGAGCCATCTCTCGGGCCGAAGGAAGTTTGGGGAGGGGAATGAAATGAGCCGCTTTGGAGAAACGGTCCACCACCGTGAGAATCACAGTGCACCCTCTGGACAGGGGAAGGCCAGTGACAAAATCCAGGGCTATGTGAGACCATGGCCGGGAGGGGATAGGGAGGGGGCGGAGCAGACCTGTGGGTGGACGACGGGTGGTCTTACTTTGTGCACAGACCGGGCAAGCCAACACGAACTGTCTGACATCGTTGGTGGTTGACGGCCACCAAAACCGCTGGAATACGGAAGCCAGGGTCCCTTTGATTCCTGGATGGCCGACCAGCTTTGACGAGTGACACCACTGGAGGACTGCAGAACGTAGAGGAGCGGGTACGAACAACCGACCCGCTGGGCAGCCTTCTGGCACTTGCACCCCCCGGCCGGCCTCCTCTACTCGCCGTTCGATGTCCCAGGCAAGAGCCCCGACGACCCTCTCCCTAGGAAGGATGGGATCGACGGGATTCTCTCTACCTGGTTCCTCGAACAGGCGAGAGAGGGCGTCTGGCTTGATGTTTTTAGAGCCAGGCCGGTACGAGAGGGTGAAGTGGAACCTGCCAAAAAACAGTGCCCAGCGAGCCTGCCGTGAATTCAACCTTTTGGCTGAACGGACGTATTCCAAATTCTTATGGTCCGTCCAGACCAAAAATGGTTGTGTTGCCCCTTCCAGCCAGTGACGCCACTCCCCCAATGCTAGTCGAACCGCCAGCAGCTCTCTGTTACCGATATCATAATTCCGTTCGGCAGGGCTGAGGCGATGGGAGAAGAAGGCACAGGGGTGCACCTTCTGATCATGGCCGGAACGTTGGGACAAAACTGCGCCTACCCCGACATCGGATGCATCGACCTCGACAATAAATTGGCGATCCGGGTCTGGAAAACAGAGCACAGGTGCAGAGACAAAACGGGACTTAAGTTTATCAAAGGCTACCTGAGCGAGAGAGTTCCAACCAAACGGGATCTTAGAGGAGGTTAATGCAGTGAGCGGTGCGGCCACTTGGCCGAAACCCCGGATGAAGCGCCTATAGAAATTGGCGAACCCCAGGAACCGCTGCAACGCCTTACGAGAGTCGGGAACTGGCCATGTAGCGACAGCCTTGACCTTGGAGTCGTCCGGACCAATGCCCCGAGGAGAGATCACATGGCCGAGGAACGAAACCGTATCGGAGTGGAACTCGCACTTCTCCGCCTTGACAAATAATTGATTCTCAAGAAGGCGCCGGAGGACCTCACGAACATGCTGGGTGTGCTCCTGTAGAGAAGGGGAAAAAATCAAAATGTCGTCCAGGTAGACAAAGACGAACCGATTAATCATATCACCCAGCACGTCATTAATGAGACCCTGGAAGACGGCAGGAGCATTGGTTAGACCGAACGGAAGAACCAAGTACTCGTAGTGTCCTGATGGTGTATTAAACGCCGTCTTCCACTCATCCCCCTCGCGGATGCGAACCAGATGATACGCATTGCGGAGGTCTAGCTTGGTAAAGACCCGAGCTCCCTGTAACAGTTCGAAGGCAGACGACATTAAAGGTAAGGGGAATTTATTCTTTACCGTAATCTCGTTCAAACCCCGATAGTCAATAGGGCGCAGGGAGCCGTCCTTCTTCTCTACGAAGAAGAAACCCGCACCGGCTGGCGAGGAGGAAGGGCGAATGAGCCCGGCATTGAGCGATGTACGAATATACTTCTCCATGGCCTCTCTTTCAGGAGCAGATAGAGAAAATAGTCGACCCCTAGGCGGAGAAGTGCCTGGGAGAAGATCAATGGCACAGTCGTAAGGTCGATGAGGAGGAAGAGACATGGCACGGGACTTGCAGAACACGGTACGAAGATCATGGTATTCCTCCGGGACCCCAGTAAGATCGGCAACGTCAACCTGCAACACAGGAAACACAGAAACAGGCGAGGGAGCAGGACCAAGACAAGACACATGACAAGCAGGGCTCCACGCTAAGACAGAAGTGTTTACCCAATCAATGTGAGGATTATGCTGTGTCAACCACGGATGCCCTAATACCAGTGGGGTTGTGGGGGAATCGAGTATGAACAGCCTAATCTTCTCACAATGATTTCCCGAAAGGAAGAGACTTACGTGAGGAGTGGTGTGAGTGACGGTGAACAGTGGCATCCCCGTCAGAGTCACAGCTGAGACGGGCGGGTGAAGAGGGACGGCAGGAATACCCCACTTCCGAGCCATGGTAGCGTCCAGGAAGTTCCCCTCAGCACCAGAGTCAATCAAAGCTTTCCCGATGTGGGTAGAGTGACCGAAGGTAAGACGAAAAGGTAGCATGGTGCGTAGGGATGGAGAGGTTCGATCGATAACGCCCACCCGGACTCTCCTTTCTATGGGTGAGCGCTGGCTTTTACCGGACACTGTGTAACGATGTGGTCCGGTTTACCACAATAGAAGCAGAGGCCATCCACTAAACGCTGATGCTTCTGGGCGGGTGTCAGACGGGAACGGCCGACCTGCATAGGTTCTGCATCTGTCGACGGACGATGTGTAACACTGGTCTCCCGGATGGACTCCCGTCCGGACTCTCCATCAGTCTGCTGGTGGTGGTCTCGACGTCGCCAGGAGGAGGGGGAAGGACGTCTTCGACGACGAGCGTTGAGCCGACTTTCGATTCTCAGACATAGGCATATCAGGTCCTCCAAGTCTCTAGGTGGGTCTAGTGCGGCGATCTCGTCAGCAATAGAGTGGTTGAGACCGTCCAAGAAGCGTGCTCGTAGGGCTTCACTATTCCACTCACATGTCGCCGCTAGGGTCTTGAATTGAATCGCGTAGTCTGTGATAGACGATTTACCCTGGGAAGTGCGAGAGAGTTGAGCCGCCGCCTCATCACCGCGAACGGACCTGTCGAACAGTCTGGTCATCTCCTCACGGAATTCCTGGAAAGAACGGCAGCACGGATCCCGGGACTCCCAGACCGCAACTCCCCACTGACGGGCTTTCCCGGTGAGCAAGGTGAGTACGTAGGCGATCCGAACTTCCTCAGAGCCGTACCGGCGGGGCTGGAGAGCGAATACCAGGGCGCACTGGGAGAGAAATGCTCGGCACGAGTTGGGGTCTCCGTCGTACAATGGAGGACTGTTGGCGTGTGGCTCAGGGTGAAGCGGAGCTCCATGGGTCGACGAGTGATGAGCTCCAGCCGAATGTATGGAACCTTGCAGGATATCGGCGACCTGGCGTTTTAGTGCTGCCATCTGTCCTTGGAGTAAGTCCATCTCCTGAGCGGCTGTGGCGAGACGAGACGCTTGCTGTCCAAGCAGAATTCCTTGCTGCACTAATGCCGCTCGTAGTGGATCTTGTCCCGCTGGGTCATGAGTTTGGTCTGACCGTTCTGTCATGATCAATACACAGGCGAGACCCAATTGCGGGGTGAACAAAAGGTTTTATTGGAGAGACAAAGTCAGTAGCACAGTGAAAATCCAAAAACTCAGGGCTTTATCCCCGTGAGACGAGGCAGACTTCCGGATACCGGTAGACCGGTAGTTGAGGCGCAACAAACTCCGTGCGAGACTGGATCCCGGTCACTGGCAGACGTGTAGAAGAGGCTCAGCTCAATCCCGTGTGGTGTTTCGTGAAACACGGAAGAGAAGTCCCGGGGCTTCGGATCGAGCTGTAGGAGTATGCCCAACAGATTAGACAAAGACGGCAGATGCCACCGGGGAGAATACTCACAGGCAGGCGTGGGAGCGTGGAGAGAAACTCTAGGAACTGTGACAAGGTAGTACACGACAGACTAGACAGGAACGATCTAATGACTTCTTTAGACGAGCCGCAGCTACGTCTAGGGCAGTCTGAACTGGCAAGATACAATGCAACGGTCAGACAACGGACAACAGATACAGAGGGATAATATAGGAGATTTAACGAGATAACATGGTTAACAGGTGCGAAGGAGTAAATTAGCTAGGAGTGAAATACTAAACAGGTGTGTGAGCATGAGTGGAAAATCACCCGTGTAGGGGAATCCTATGGGAACACGGGGCGGGGAGACAGACGTAGACACTGAGCACGCGGTTAGCGGGTAGCCAGCCTCGTGCTCAACAAACAACACCACACACCCACGTGCAGAAGAAGTCCCGAACTGACCAGGGTCGTGACACCTATGTATCAATGTATAGGATAATGCAATTTAAGTGTCTGCCAAATGTGAATGTAACATGAAGGTTACATTCTTGTACAGGGCGTGAGAAAGAATTATTCACATCATTTGGTTTAAGTTGATTCACATAATTCATGGTTTTGTCAATCTATCCTAAAACTAACATGGTTTTCCACAGTGCAGGACATGCTGGCTTTGTGGTAAATTATCGCACATTTTCCCAGAGAAATTGCTCATATTGGTTGTGAATCTTGTCTTAAGATGCTCAAAAATAAAATGACTTAATAATACTTTATGTTGTTACTCGAATTTAGCAAAAATGTTAATATTGTGATAATGCTAATGCTAATGGTTTGAGTAAAGGTCATCCAGGTATTCCATACCTGCGGAATATTTGCATTCTGTATACTGCAGAAATGCGTGTATGATACTATTTATATCATAACCTGAAAGAGGAGGGAGAGGAGAACCCACGCTTTTGAATGTGTTTTCCTCAAGATGGCTGTCTCAGCCAGGACACATTTTTCTGGTGTCAGGTGAAGCGGAGCGCCGAGCAGAGAAAGCGTTTTGAGATTCTCGCTCATTCCTCTGAGAGGGCGAGAGTGAGATGGAGAGAATGCATCTTTCTGTGATGGATTAAAAGATCTTGTGATTTCACACTCATGGTTTAATATGAGTGTCGTGTCAGGGAGAGATAAATATACAATCGAGCTGCGTGCTAACATTGGGACACATCTTAAGGATCACTCAAATAACTCGAACATTAATCACAGAAAAGGACCACATCTAAAATCTCGGTTATTATTTTCAGTGGTAAACTACCGGCCAACATTCTTAAATATACAAAGGTGTAGATTGGTTCATATTTGATTTAAGCACAGTCAAAAATGTGTATTAAAGTGCTTGTATAGCAGAATCGTATTGACCTTGACAGTCTTAAAGCATCGTTACGGACATTTACATTGGTCCGCCTACATTATATTTCTATAACCAGCTCTTGTAGATCAATTGGTAAAGCCTTATGTTATACACAAGGTCATGGGTTTGATTCCCTCGTTGTACTATAACGTTTCTTAAAATGCGACCCATTAAACAAATAGTTTATTTAATGAAAATGAACAAAATTCAACAAATCGTTTATTTGACAAAGTTATTATACAATAACATAATAGTACAAATTAATATGAACATAAACTAATTTAAATATGAATAGTTATATTAATAGACACTAGCCAAACACAAACCGTAAGTTAACCGCGGGTCATGCACGCGTGTCCGATAAAACTGTCTATATCTGAACCATACTATAGTAAAAGTTAAAGTATACTGCAGCATTTACTATAGTTGATCGATTTACACAATACTATACTCTTGTACTAGAATATAAACAGTTTACTATAATAAATGTATAAATAAATATACTGTTGATACAATATATATAATAAGTCACTTAATAAAAGCATCTTTGAAATGCATTAATGCATGCATTGCAATGTTTGCATATAAAAATGCAATGACCTAACATTCAGGGTCAAGAAGATGGTGGACAGCCTAAAAACTTCAGGAAGATTTTTATTTTTTACAAAAGTATAAAAGCTTTTAATCTCTAATATATCTAGATGTTTTCAGGTTAACCTGTCAGATCTATTGGCTCTGTAACAAACAAACCACGAACATTTTCACCTCTCGTATCGAAACGCATCAGTCATAAATCTTCCTGAGGGCACGGAACAGTCGCACACCTCTCGCCACCCTGCATTTCCATCATATCGTTCAAAAACAAACACACCTTACATTCCCGAGTCTTTCCGAATGCTGACAGACGGCTGTGACCTTCTATCTGCTCGATGAGTCGCACAAAGGCTGACTGACGAATCTAAAGTGGCGTCGTGAGTCTGTGCGAGTGCGTTTGTGTGACAGAAGAGGTCAAGCTCCAGAGAAAAGGTGTGCGAGGATAAACACGAGGAACACAGGGCAGGTGTGACTGTCAGCGGTGACACAAGCGTCTCTTCCACCGCTGGGATCTGCCTCAGACGCTTTTACCCGTGTTGACTTGTTATATTTATTTGCCCTCGGGCAGAGAGCGTGCACGCTCGCGAAACAAACCGGATGGGAGATGTTGAGGGAAAGGACAGACATTTAACCAAGTGGAAAAGTACTGATGCTTGTTTTGCCCACTAATGCAGTTTAAAGACTTTGGAAAGTGGGTTTTCATAAGTTTTTGTGTTTGTCTCGTGTGTGCGCTCGTCGTTTTGTGTGCGTTTCGTGTTTTTATAGCTTTATAATGCTTTCGGTCTGATGTTCTGTTAGTTAGGAGGTAAAATGAGTTTGGAAAATGTGCATCTCTCTCTTGCATCATGTATCTGTCTGAGGAATTGTGAAAGTGAAAAAGTTTGTTTGGGAAACAAAGAGAAAATGAGAGAACTAGAGGATAGAAAGACTGGAAAGCATGGGCTAGTGTCGGCCAATTTTGTGTCGTTTTGTAGGGAAATTAAACATTTATAGACGCTCTTACTAACTCTCTCCTCTCTCTCTCTCTATTTGTTTTTGTCAGCTTGTGTGTCCTGCTGTGTTGGAAGAATGGTGGGAGCAAAAACGAAGAGAACAAAGACAACATAATAGTGATGCTTTGCCTAAACAACATATCCTCCTGTATGAAATTCACAACTGCTGAAAGCCCAGACATGTCGTGCATTATGTTTCAAATATTTTTCATATTTTATATAAATAGTAAACTTCAAATCGTGTTGTATTGAGTGATTATAGTACAAGAGTGAACATTCGATAAAAAGATGACTGTGCACCTGCAAACTACGTTATAGACGGTTTTAGCGACAACAACAAAAACAAACGTTATGTGGCCCACATTTTTCAATTAAATTCAATGTTATTTATATAGCGCTTTTCACAATGTTTCATTGTTGCAAAGCTTTACAGGAAGAGAGACAAAAATAAAGAATATTTAGTATTAGTATTAAAAGGGTCCATCTTTGCCTTGGCTGGAGCTTGGTTGGTCAGTTAAATTCACATGATCTTGTAGGAGGAAGGCACATGAAGTCCACAGGTTCTCGCACGAGGATGGCACGTGACCATCTGCTGGTGCTGGTGTGTACTGCGTAGTTTCCTCTGGATGGGTATCCCGATGCTCAGTCAGTCCACAGGCTCTCACAGGAGAATGACACCAGGTGGTCCTACTTGAGTCGACATAATCTGTGGTTACCCGGGATGGGTATCCCGAGGTAGGGCAGAGAGAGAACAACTGCTGTTCATTTACTTATAAACAAGAGATAATACTGGTATGCATCATACATATGCTTTGCTGAAAATATGTGTTTTTAATCTAGATTTCAATTGGGAGAGTGTGTCTGACCCTCGAATAGTTTCAGGAAGGCTATCCCAGAGGCTTTACCCCTTTGGTGGATTCAGTAATTCTAGGTACTATCAGAAGTCTGGAGTTTTGTGATCGTTGAGACCGTGATGGGTTGTAGTGTGATAGGAGCTTTGTATTATAAGCGTGAGCTACACCGTTTAATGCTTTATAAGTGATTAGAAGTATTTTATAGTCTATACGGTACTTAATGGGTAGCCAGTGTAGGGAGGATAAATTGGTGTTATGTGGTCAAATTTTCTAGACCTTGTAAGAACTGCATTTTTAACTATCTGTTATTTGTTGAATGATGATGCAGGACAACCACTAAGAAGTGCATTACAATAATCAAGTCTTAAATGCATGAACTAGTTTTTATGCATCAGAAATACACAGAATGTTCTGCAGTTTGGCAATGTTTCTAAGATGGAAGAAGTCACATTTGAGATGAGGTTTTCAAAAGACAGGTTGCTGTCCAAGGTAACGCCAAGTTCTTTGACTATATTTGCTGAGGTAACAGTGCATCCTTCTATTTGCAAGTTGTAATCTGTAATATTCTGTTTACAGGTATTTGGTCATATAAGTAATATCTCTGTTTTATCTGAATTTAGCCGAAGAAAATGACTAGTCAACCAATCTTTTATGTCCTGAACGTACTCATCCAGTTCTGTTTATATTGAGGTTTCGTCCGGTCTAGATATAATATGTATAACCGAGTATTATCTGCATAGCTATGGAAACTAATTGTTTCCTAATAATGTTACCTAGGGGCAGCATGTGTATAGAGAATAGCAAGGGTCCTAAAACCGATCCTTGAGGTAATCCATGGTTTACTGGCTTTTGAATTGATGTTCCATATTTAAATGAAGAAAACTGATATCGGTCAGATAAACAGGATTTGAACCATTGTAAGGCTTGTCTCTGAATACCAATATAATTCTGTAAGCGATCTAGCAGAATGGCATGATCTATGGTATCGAATGCTGCATCAAGGTCAAGAAAAACTAGTAGTGAAAAACAGCCTTGGTCTGATGCTTAGAGTAGGAAATTTGTACGTTTTACAAGTGCAGTTTCCGTTCTATGATGTGGCCTAAAGCCTGACTGAAATTCTTCGTGTAGGTTGTTTTTTGTAGGAATGAGCACAATTGCACGGATACGATTTTTTCCATGATTTTGGACAGATATGGAAGATTTGATCTCGGTCTATAGTTTCCTAGTTCATTTGGGTCTAAGTGTGGTTTCTTAATAAGAGGCTTAAAAATGGCTATTTTAAAGGGTCTTGGAACACAAACAAGAGTGAGTGAGGAGTTAATCATATTAGGAATGGGCTCTACTGCAACCGGTAATATCTCTTTAAAAGTATAGTGGGATGGGGTCTTATAAACATGTTTTCGATTTAGATGCTGTGATAAGTTTGTTTAACTCTTCTTGGCCTATGGGTGAGAAACACGGCAGCTGTTTCTGGGGGGGGGGCTGATGTTGGCTCATAGGACAGACTTGAAGGTTTAGCATTAGTAACTCTTGAGTAGTTCAATAAAATTGAGTAGATTAATTGAATACAATAGAAATACAATAAAATATTAATATAAATTAATAGTACTATAAATTAAATATAAAATAAATTGTTATATTATCACCAAACATCAGACCGGCGCATGTGACCGATGAAACCATCTATACATGTGTCTAGGGTTGGGTATCGTTTGACGTTTATTGATTCTGATTCTTAACGATTCCCGGTTTTGATTCCAATGTTGTAAAAAATTAAGTAAAATATTTATATCGACCTGTATGGTCGAGCTGAAAATCAAATGTTATGCGCTGTAATGTAGAGCCATGCTCTATTATTGCTTAACTAACACAATTCAGCAAAGTGAAGGCATTAGTTAACACAACAACAATAAGTTACTTTAATATAGTTAATACAGCTGTGAAAGATTGTCCTTTCATCAAGAATTTAAATCTCAGTGTTTTTCAAAATTTGCTACATTGTAAATATATTGTCTAACAATGTCTTGTTTTCATTACCATATGTACAATAAGAATACAGCCTTTCATACATTGAAAATACTCTTCAAAGATAATGCTTTACAAACAATACATTATATTGATGCGGTCCTTCTGGAACCTTGAATGCTCAAATTCTTTTTGTTTTTCAGGAAATTATAAAAACACTGTATACGATTTAAATGATTGAATACTGTGTCGTCAAATTTTACAAGCACATTTTAGGTTTTTTTTGGCGAGATATTTGCAAAGCCCAGTGACAAACATAAAGGGTGACTCATAATAATGAGTTATGGAAAAAAATCACAAAATATAGAGATACACAGTCTCAGAGGGACGACAGCTATATGTAAGTATGGTTACGATTATATTAAAGATATATACTGTAAGCTGTGTGTATAAAAAGTCATTATGGGTTATGCATTGTATAGACAGGCTTCAGTTTGTTCCCGAAAAACAAGCATTGACGTCACTTTTAGGAGTTTTTTAGACATTCATCTTTATTCAGTTTTGTATCATATGAACAAAGTAAGGGAGTTTTCTTTAGATTTGTAAATGGATAGACGTGTTAAAGTGGTGTGTATGTGTGTGTATGTGATGTTAGATTGTTTTGCAGCGATGATGAGAAGCTTTTTGAAGTTTATGACGTGTGTAAGCACTAGTCTTACATGATGGCTTTTGTTTTCACATTTGCTACACTCTCTGCCACAGAATATGTTTTTTTTTATGGCGCATGTTTGTTATTGATTTATTTGAGGTAGAGATTGAAAAGCAGATTGGCGGTGTCAAACAGCCTTTGGTCAGCTTCAAGGTTATGGTGTGTGTTTTGACAGAGCTGGTAATAGATAGCGGGAAAGTAACTGAGCACCAATCATATCCTCATCCTCCAGATGTGAAAACAACAATGATGGACGCATGTTTTGAATCTGTCAATCATAATCCAAGGCACCATCTGTTCATCACATTACCTGCTTCTGTGTGCGTGTCTGTGTGTACGAAGAGAAAGACAAGCTGACAAGAGAAATAGTCTGACAAATACCCCGAAGGGCCCGCAGCCTCAAACAGAACGTGCCAATTTAACTTAAGGCAAAGGATTGATATTTTGAAGACATTCTCTAAAACTTGTCCTTTTGTGCTCCATTCAAAAAGTTTGGACAGGTCAGACCAGCATGAGGTTGAGTAAATGTTGGCCGAATATACATATTTGTGAGCACAATGGCCTTAAAGGTTAATTTGCGAGGTTTGGGTTTGTTTCACGTGTCCCAGCGATATTGTTCACTTATACACTGTGTGTATGAACTTCAAGAACTCAGGAGGGGATTTTTCTAAGAAAAGACGAGAATTGAAAGTGGTGACAAAGCAGAAGCCATAAGCCATTATTCAAAGAGCCTCAGACATTTCTAATGAGGTCGTGTGTCGAGACGGTCATCTCTGAGTGTAAAGTTGAAGAACAGAAGACTCATTAGCAGAAAAAAGATGTTTGAGGGTCATTATTGTGGTGGAACCCTGACACATCATTTTGGTTTTGTATTGGTTTGGAATCGTTGGATGTTCAGATATACAGTATGTTGAGATACAGCCGCGGAAAAAATGATTTTTTTTGAAAATGAAGAGACCATTCAACATTTTCATTTAATCAGCATTTCTAGATGTATCGTGGTCTCATTCCAGTCCAGTGTCTGTTGCATTCTAACAAAATTAAACATCAGGAGTGACATAAAGCGATTCAACATCAATGTTCAAGGCTGAATGCATGACAAGACACATGAAATCTGTGATAAAATCAAGGTTATCAGATGAAAACGAATGCTTTAAAGTAAATATGAACTTGTTTTCTTTGCAGTATTTGAGGTCTGAAAAAATACAGAGCATCTTTTCTGTTATTTTCACCTGTTTCTCCATTTTTTTCTTTGAAATTTGGGAAAATGTTGTTAGTAGTTCACAGAATTAAACAAAAAATATATTTTAACCTAAACACATTTCTGGTAAAGAGTAAATTTGTAAAAACTCAAAAGAATTTTGAAACGGCCTCTTAATTTTTTCTGCGGATGTACAGTGCACAATACACGTGTGTGTTTAAGGAAAGACGCGCCTAAAATCACTTAATAGTAAATTAAGGTAAATTTGTGTTTTTTATATCGTGTAGAATTGATAAAGGAAAAAAAAGAATGTAAGTTGAACTAGGAGGTCACAAGTAATCCTGCTGCTGTTGACTTTTGGCTGTTGAGTGGAATTTTGGCTTCTGTTGTGTTTTGTTTTGGCCTGTAGAAGCTTAACATCTGTGAGCTCTTCTCCATTGAATTGCATCTCTTTGTCTCTGTGCGATTAATAATTGGGCTCAGTGTGCAATGTTTTTTGTTGTTGAATTATTTCATTTCATTTCAAATTGTCGGATAATTCGTTAGAACTTTCTTTTTTAAATATCCAAAGCTTTATTGGGGATCTTTTTAGTAATGTTTCTTTTGCATTAATCTTTTGGGTTTAAGCATCAAGATAAAACATAATCTTAGTAGCATATTGCATGCAGGCCTAGCGTTATAATGCAACTCTTAAATTATAAATAATTGTGACCCTCTTGTCATTGACCTTTTAAAAAACAGACTTAATGGTAATGTGTACAGCACATGCATGACTTTCCTAATGAGAATATTCATCATAATTTATACACTGAAAAAAATGATACTTTAAACTAACTTCATTAAATTATGGACAGTGGTTCCACACAACAGAAATATGTTATCTCTACTCATATACGAAATGTATGATAAACTAAACTCATACAACCATGTCCAATTAACATTTTATTGAAACTTTTACTCTCCCTAGTCAGCCCACGTGCAAAGCATGATGGGAAGTGGAAATCCTGTTCCTAGTTTCTGTAACGCTACTTTAACACAACAATATATGTTGTGTTAACTTGATTTATTTAAGTAAATTGAACAACAATGAAACATATTATTTTGATCTACTTGATTGAGACAAGTTCATTTAAAATGTAAACATTTAGTTAAGCCAAAGCAATACTGTTTTAGTCCGTTTAACACAATGCAATTGTGTCTGAACATAAAACCTAAAACAAAATGAATTGTTTAAATAAAGTGAACGGTATCGTAGAGTCCTTTTTTGTACATGATGAAATAACAAAGTAGTGCGCTAAATAATTGGTCAGTAACCTTGTGAAGGTTAAAGTGGCGCATGAATATAGTTTGTCGATTTTAAACGCAAACACAGTCTTGTTCGCTTACGTACATAACTTAAATAGGTTAAAACTTATGTTCTGTGAGCGTATACTATACATTCTGTTCTCGGTCAGAATTTTGGGGTGAATCTAATTATATCATCCATAATACATATGGAGGTTGCTGTCAAAAATTTGCATATGGTGTGAAAGGGTCTTAAAACTCTGATGCCTGATGTATTATTATGTCGAGTGAACTTTATGCCTCATGAATTCGTATTACATTGAAATGATTCACGCAGGAATCCACGTACAAAATCTTCATTATAATTCTTCACTTTATGGCTCTAATTAGAAGCATGAGAGCATTATTATTCGCTTTCTAGCATTTGACACTCTACAAGTGCTGGTTGCTTTGCTGGTTTTAATATTCAGCGGTACACATTATCATTTTATTCTTCGCTGCTATTTTGTTCCAGTCTGGTGTCTTAATTGTCGAAATTTATGTCCCTGATGCAAAATAGTGAAGAATGTTTCTGCATCTTTCAGACCGGCATAAGATTTGCTTTCATAACTGTACGCAGTGCAAGACGTAACTCTGGTTTATTTTCTCTGAGGAATTGCGACGCACTTGCCGATGAGTTTGTCTCTTCGACGTCCTCAGTTTCTCAAGCGAGATGGGGTCAGAAGCGGGTGAGGAGTGTATTTTCATTTTTGGAGGCCCTGCAGTCTTTGTGATGATGTTATGAGCTTTTCTGCTTTCATGTGCTTATGAAGGCCCTGTTATTTTGCCATTCTTTGATGTGAACTGAAACAATGTTCTTCTTCATCAGAGGATGAGTCATGCCGCTCTGCACCTGTATAAAGAGCAGCGTTAAACTCAATTTTTATTCATTTTCTCACAGTAGCTTCTTTGTTTCGCTATCACGATGAAGTAATTGTATTTCTCCGGGCGTGTGTGTGTGCGGCTAAGGCGTTGTGGATGTGCGTTTTAAAGTTATTCTGCACGCTTACTGCACCATTAAAAAGTTACAATGATCTTTTTCAGTTAAAATTGACCCCAGGAATTCTTTTGATTTTATACTTTTATATTGAACACATCGTTTTTAAGTCCAGTAAGAAGTTTTACTGTGAATAAAAACAGAGGGATAATTTGGTCATTTCCACACCATCGTGACATTTCCAAAATATGTGGAACATAATTATGCAGTTTTTTCTTTGTTCGTTTAAAAGAGTGGTTCACCCCAAAAATGAAGATTCTCTAAATTTTCAATTTTGCATAATTTATGAGACATCATTGTAATATGTCAGAAAAAAACTTTTTTAAGGTACAATAATAGCTGTCAGTGGGGTGGTACCCTTAGGTGTTCTTTTTTGCATTTGACTTGACCTTTAATGGTACACAAGGTGACAAATGGGTACCCAAAAAAACGCTTTATGTTTTGTCCCTGTACTACCCCAGTGATGATAGAACGGACAGTTCTGCAGAGAAAAATCCAGGATGGTGTGAGGGTATCAGATTTTGGGCAAATTGTTCCTTTAAAGTCTGCTATTAAACTCCTAAACAGAGTTTATTAAGAGTAATAGCCTCAGTAGATCTCTTCAGATGACGAAAACAACACTGGTCCTGTAGAACTTCCTATTTCAGTTACAGTACACAAACCTTTAAACAAAATATTACCGGCTGAATATATATAACCAATTTCACTAGTTGAATTTCTTTAAAAAAGATTTAATTATATATGAAGCGTCTGGTTTCAAAATGAGATAACTCTGTTTTTAAAAATGTTCAAAAATCATGTTTTTCATTATGTTATCATGTTTTTTTGTGTGTTTTATTGTGTTAGTTAGCTGTATTTTTCAGTTATTATGGCTTAAATCAAAACAAACCAATTGCGGTTTGTTTAATATTAATTGGAATGCACACTAAAAAAACATGATTATTGAACAATTTCAAAAACTGAGTTATCTCGTTTTGGAACCAAACTATACATATGTAAGATGAAAAAAAATACTAATTATAAATAGATAAAATTGAAACCTATAACTAAAATCTACAAATGCTTTTATTAAATAAAACATCGCAGCATTAACATTCTGAAACTCTTAGGTTTTCCGCAGTCATCAGGATTGAAACAACATGAGTGATGGACAGGTTATGTTTTGGTGAGCTATACCTTTAAAAGCCATTTCAAGGATGTTGAGCTAGAACAGGGTCAGATTTTGTCAGGACAGAAAAGAAGGGATACATGTACGAAATGTTCTCTTGGCAACCTGCGATTAACCTCATTAACCTTGCTCTCTAGCTCAAGTAGGTCAACGCTTCTGTGTTACCAACCCACATCTCTATTAACTCTACCACCGCCACCCTTGAACCGCTGGCACTGAGATCAATCTCAACGCCTCAAAAATGCACTTGAGAGAACGTGAGGTTTGTTCGTTGAGTTTCATCCCTTACGGCGGCGTGACTGGTTTCTCATGGCCCGAAGGCAACCGGCTCACCAGAGCTTCCATTACTTATGGGGTGACAGAATGAAAAACAAGTTCATCCCTGGAAACTTTGAGCAGTGAATAAAGATGTCAAGCGGAGCGGCACGCTCTCTGGGTCAAAGTTTCGTACCGTGGAGATACGATTTTGCCATCTGTTGTTTACTCGCCCAGGTAGCTAGTTTACAGCCCGCGGCTTTCTGCCTGTTTGCCATGTCAAGAAAGCAAAGCCGCACAGACACTTTCAAAGTTGCGTGGGTTTGGATTCTTTATGGTTTTTCCATGAGGTTGAAGGACTCCGGCTTGGCGTCTCATGTTTGAAAATCAAAACTTTAAGGCGATGTGGTCAGATCTCAATTCATTTACCCAAATTCTGATTATTTCTTCTCTTCAATCTACAATCTTTTACACCTCCATATTCATGTGTTTCAACCATTACACTCTCATTTGTTTCTCTTTTTATTTCTCTTAAGCAATTTTAGAGAAACACGTGCGACTAAGTTGAAACCGAAATGAAACACAAGAGCGAAGTGGATTTGATGAGATTAAAATTCTGGAGGTGTGGAGAAGCTGCATTGTTTTGAGGTCTCATCCTTTAACACACATCGCGTCTTTGATTTGCATTAAAGCTCAACTGATTGAACTCCTCCCAGCTCTGTTCTACAGTACAAACACGGCTCTTGCCAAACCTCTGTAATCCTTCTTTCAGCAGCAGTGCAGATAGAATTCCTGCAGTCTATTCAGCTTCAATTCAGTTTTCAATTTCAAGGTGATATATTGGCCAAAAAGCGGCACAAGCTGCCAAAACAATTATCTAAAAACAAGCTGCTTTGCAGACAACCTAAACAGTCTGTATGATGTGTTTTTATACATTTACGTTTTTAATTTTATATGTTTCTACCATTTAACATAATTGTTACTTATGGTCTTAAAAACATGAAGGGATATGCTCAAACGCTTCAAACTGGTTTGGTAGAGAAAAAATCTAAAAATGATTTTGAAATGCATGACTTTAAATAATGGAAAAAAGACAATAAGTGCTCTGAATAGATTTCAACTCCTTTGAAAAGCATCTCAGGGTGAGACTTCAAAAAGCAGCTTGATAAAATAGAAAATGTTTCAGCAAATTCTAGACAAAGAGTCACTACACTAAACATGTTTAAATATATATAAATATAAAATGTTATATTTGAATGTTCTTTACTCACAACATAATTAATGAAATAACTGTTATTTCACAAATTGCACAAAGTTTTGCATTCAAAAGGTCTCTGCTGTCCTTGCTGGCTCTCTCTTTTCAAACCTCAGTATTAACCTTAGTGTAGAAAGTTCATTATGAACATTAATGTCAAAATGAGAGTTGTAGTTTCATATTTTATTAGCTTGTATTTTTTAATGTGTATATTCTTTATTAAAGGATTTTTTTGTTCTGTGCTTTAGCCATTTGATTATGTATTTTTAATATTGCTATAAAAGTTAAATGTATTTCATTTCATGTCAGTTTTAGTTTTTAAATAAATAAAAATGTAGGCATTTATTTTAATAAACTCATTGCGTTAACTCCTTAGAAAGAAATAAACAGCTTTTTCGATTGACAATTAACAGCATTTGTGAGATTAAAGTAAATGATCACTTTGGGTAATAAAATCTGAGAATTATCACTTTGATTTGTGAGTGGTAAAAGCAGCCTGAAGCATCTAGAATGTAAAATAGTATCAATAATGTAGAATATGTAAAAAGTCAGTTAGCCGATTTACATATGAACATTACCATCTGAAGGAATCTGTGCATTAATTAGAAAAATATATTTTTTACTTCTCATGTTGTTTTACTTTTACAATACTTTTCTAAACCGAATGCACCTGAGCGGTTTGGACAAAACCAATAGATGCCTTTACCAATTCAATATCTAATGGTTATTCTTTGTGTTTTCAGTGAATGATGAAGTTCATGGCTCAGTGGAGTTTGATGGAAGTCTGAAGTCCTTCAATGGGAAGGTGAAGTTCAATCCCTTCATTTGAGATTTAAGAAAAGGTAATGTCAGACCTAAACTGATTTCAAACATTTGCTTTGTGTGTCACTTTTTTACTGTCAATTTATCTAATCTTTTTTTAGAAGTCACTTGGACATTGTTAAATATCTCTGCTATGAGAACATTCCCTACTTAATAGAGTTGTATATACTGTATGATATATATCATATTTTATAATACAATATTTTTTCCGTAAACTTGGCCTCATAGGTGCGAGGTGAAAACTGTTCCAAACAGCAGCTACAAAATTTGTAAATGCCTTTTAAGACGCCTGATTTTTGGCAAAAATAACAAAATGGATTGAGATTGATTGTACGTTTCAGTAGTAGTTAATGGACAACTTAATTTCTGAGGTGTAGAAACGTTTTACACTTTAAAAGATTAAACAAACCTTTTTTATAATGACATGTGTTGATGAAGTAAAAACATTGCCTTCTAAGCTATGAAACACATTCTAGATGTTTTTGAGAACATGGAATCAGTGTCACTACTCTGCATGAAAACAACATCACCGTTCCGTAATAGTGAGGTCTTAAAAACGGCGGTTGCTAACAAGTTGCTAAAAGCGACTACTTCCTTTGGCGGGGACATTAGACGTCATCGCGCATATGAAGGTAAAAAATAATGCAACATGGCCACAGATCTCTTAAAACGATGATGCGGATTCATTCAGGGAGTCATTACTTACCAGGAATCACATTTTGAATAAAGTTTTAAAGAGCTGTCGGAGGCTTGGTGGTGGTGACGTTGATATCGAGCGACCTTAACTGTAGTCTGTTTATAGCCTCGTGTTTGCTTTTTACTTCTGCCGATTGTATTTCGGCTTCAAAAGTAACAAATTTTGTGTTAATTTGTAAAGATTATCTTGATAGAAAAATCGTGTAAACATCATAAACCTTTGTTAATCACAGAGAGTATTTTTTGTGAAAAGTGAGCCCACTCATGAATTGCGTATAAATAACACGCGCTGTGCAATATCGTGTAGTACGTACGCCAAAGTTCGATTTTGCGTGCATATGATACGGCAATTTAGCGTGTGTGCATATTAATCAGCAATTTGTCTCATTAACCTGTCCCCTAACCCAAACCCTAAACCTAATGATAGCGTGGGTACATATTATAACCTCTACCCTAACCCAAACCCTAAACCCATTATTATTTTAATTATTTCAGTGTTTCCTCTTCATGTACGTTTCAAAATGGCTGCTCTCCCCCCAGGTGCATGCAAACATTGGCGTATCATATGCATCATGGTACGTATTACACGATAATGCAACAGCGTGTTATTTATACGCAATTCATGAGACCGGGTTGGAAATGTACAGGCTTTTGGTCGAGTGAACCAGCGCGGCGCTTACTTCCGGGTTAGCCTACAAAAATACATCATCTCTGATGGTGAGATACATCCACTGAGACGGTGCCTCTTTATGAATACCATTTATTGATATTCGTTGAAGTTGAAGGGGTTTCTAGTGCACAAGAACATGCGATGTTGAGCGCTTGTGTGTGTGTGTTGATCAGAGGCTTATGAAGTTTGACAAATTTTCATCTTTTCTGTTTTGAAAAGCCTTGACTGAAACCAATCCAATGGCCATCAAAGTCATGCAAATTCACATGACGACAGACAACCCAAAATTCATCAGCAGCCTGTCAACCAATCCCTCGTGTCATTTTCAAAGAGCGACGACAATTGTTCTGTTTGTCTGATAACCCCTTCACTATTCATGCAAATGGCAGCCATTACTCTCAATCCAACAATAATCGCAAATGAAGCAATTAAATGCTCAATTTTTGTATGTCATTTACATGGATAGCATGTGGCGTCGATTCATTACGATCAATCAGTGGTGCGGAGAGTGATGTCAGAGACACAAGACAGAGAACTGGCAGATTATCACAAATTTACATTTTTAGTTTCTCCTTTCATTAATAAAATATTATTTTTAAAGACACACTTGCAAATAAGTCTTTGAGGGGTGGATATGCACTTTTTGGTCACTTTTATATTTGGTATAGCTTGTATTAATGTGTAATATTTGATATTACCTTATATTAATTACCAACTTACTTTTTAAATAATTACGTTTATATAAAACATCTGTTCATAACAGTGTCCGTCAATGTACCATGGCATAAATCAAATAAAATATTCTTCTATTTATTTTTATTTTATAAAAGTTTATAAAAGCCATTATTAGTGCCATTAAATATTTATTTATTGAGGAATTTTATTTTTGCTCTTTTGAGAGAAATGTGATCAGAAAACACACCCACCAGAGTTAGTTATACAATAAAAAGCCTGAAAAATTGGCTCACGAATGAAAAAGAAATGCACGTCATCCTGTCCATCAGTCCTATTCGATTGAATAGAGTAATCCTCGGATCACACAGATTATTTCAGATTTTTGTAAGTGGGATGCTCATCCACTATTAAAACAGTAATCATGTCAGATACTTTATTTATTCTGGCCATCGTGTCAGATTACTGAACGTTGACAACTGTGGAAAATCTCTTTTGCAGTCAGCTGCAGAAAGCCTGTGTCCCCAACATTAAAACGCTTTAAAATGTTAAAATATTAAATATTGATGAGAGCACAGTGGCCTCCCATAAACCAGATTTTTCATCCCCTTCTATATATTTTTTAGATGAAATAACTTTGGAAAGAGTTTGAAGAACGTCATTTGCCTTATTTAAATGTATACTTTTCTTAAAAAAGCTTCCTTCTTGCCAAGATTTTCGAGCTGAATTGATTAAAAGATTGATTGGTAGAGGTTATTATAGTTGACATACATTGTTGTCTTTATATCAGTGTATTTGTCTATGGGTTTTTAAATCATTAATACATACTGTCGATGGTTTTCTAAAGAAATAGAAAGTTAGTCTAAAGAAGTTTCACGTACAAAGGTTATCCTATGTAGCATTAGATTGTAAAAGCTTTCTTGGTTCATAGTAAAAATGTTTGGCAAAAAATGCAATTGAGTCAAAGAACAGTGAAAGTATGAAGTGAAGGCTAATGTTTTCTTTCTGGTGCTCTTGAAAAACAATTGGCCGTCAGTATAATGGATACGTTGATTAAAAATGGCCTCCAGGCTTAAGCAGAATTACGCCTCTGAGCAACACGTCAATATCCTCCAGCATCTGCTGGGTTTGTTTGTTCATTTAGCCCATGAAATAAAATGAGCGTACTGTACCTGGAGCCTTTTCAATGAACAAAAATACCAAAGTTTGGAGGCTCCTTTACATTTATATCTGTCTGTAAATGTCATCTTGTCACCCAATTCTTCATCACATTATAAAGCTGAATGAGCAATGACTTTTCCAGCTCTACCTGTACTTGGCTAAAAATCACACGTTTAGTTAGTTATCTAAATAAGAATGAGCCATAGATTATTTTCACGCATATCTAATTAAGCACTTATAGAAAGTAAATAGACACACATGGTTAAATCTGAGAGCAGGTGCCGCATCTTTGGGCTCTGGGATCCAAGCATCATTTGGAAGATGAAAGCGAAACACTTTTGCCCCACAGATGAGCAATTACAGTTGTGAATGTGCATGGTGTATACGGTCAGGTTTAATGACTCTCACAGCCGGAGAGTTTTTGCTGTAGTAATATTGTTTAGACAAAGTTTGATCCTGGTAGAAAGTTTATTACTGCAATTTGTTCTCAATAAGCATTACAGATTCGTTGATGAAGAACTATGAGAAAGTTTTACACTTCGTTTAGCGTGGCTGGGATTTGGAGAGGCCAATGTCATTAAAACATATGTTCAGTGCCGTGCGTGCCACGAAATCTCACACCGCCACTAATGGCACTGCTGTTTCCAACTTTTCTAAACATCTGTTGCTAAGCGGAGGTGCGACAAAACTGTTTTTTAAACTTTATGCGTATAAGTTTTAATTGTCGGTACACTGAGAAAGACAGGGAGGAAACGAAAAGTGACAAAAATCTTTACACAAGCATCCCTGTTGCATTCCCTCACCCTGTCACGCTAGCCAACCAAGCGCAAAACGTTCCCGGATTATTACCTTCGCTGGTTAACAAAGCAGTTTATTTCCGCCTTCACGTCGCTGTCATTCCATGCGGCATGACTGCAGTTTCCACAGCAGCCATTATAGCTTGTCTGCAATTAATGCATGGAGCATTAGCCGCTAGCGTAATTGCCTTCACGTTCTTCACATCTAAACCAATAGCAGTCAGTCAGCCGAGTGTTTGCAGCGCAGATCTACAGACCTCATTGACAGGTGGATGTCAAAGATGCTCAAATTAAGTTGCTCGGCTTTTGAGCTTCTGCTTGAGAATCTCCGAGAACACACAAGGATCATTAGCATCGGATGAAAGGGGTTGAAATGGCAGACACATGTTGAGAGAAAACAGTGCACGCTTGAATACACTTGGCACCTTGGAAATGTGAATGTTAGCGCTGCCAGGAAATGAGTTTGGAATGAAAAATTAAAGACCTTTGCCAAAACTGATGGTGTAGAAATGTAACATGAAGTGCATAAGGAGTGATTTATTATTGAATTCTTATCTACTCGAGCCTTCATGCTGAGGGAAACTCTGTCACTGGAGAGGAAATCTGGACATTTAGGATATTTCTCACCGGAGTGGCAGCTTGATATTTTCACAGAGCGTTAATAGGATCCCGAGAGCGTCCGGATAACACGGGATGTAGGTGACGCTGCTGGAATTTATCTCACAGTATTTACGGTCTCGTTTAGTTGTCGTAGACGTGCATTTAAATGTAGATAAAAATGGAAGCTTGTGTATGAGATATTTCAGATGTTAGTTTTAGAAGAAATCTCAACAACTGAGCTCCGATTGATCACGTCTGCAATCAAAAGGAAATATTATTGAAGATCTCTATGAGAATTTCTCATCTAATGTACCCAAATCCAGATTATTTTTCTACTACAATCTACATTAGTTTCACACCTCCATATTCTGTATGTGTTTTAACAATCACAATTCAAAACACAATTCGCATTTTGTTTTGAATAAATGTAACAAATTGGGTTCATATTGCCGCTTTGTACTTTCAGACCATTTTCTCCAAAGTACACAATACACAACAACAATCAATAAAATACTTCAACAAATCCAAAGCTTTTATCATGAAAACATAAAAATTACAAGAAAAAGTATTTTATCATGAAAAAATATAAATCATAGGTAAAACATTATTGACAGCGAAGGATGAAAAAAGTTTTGCTGTCTGCAACCCAGCCTACATTTCACATATACTGTCGATTTAAACCTGTTCTTCCTTTCAAGGAGTGAAAGAGTCGGACACTTGAAGTCGGTCGTATCATTTTTCGAATAAAAAATTAAAATCATGTTTCACATTACTAGAGGACCTAAATTTGATCAATTCTGCTGGAAAATAAATGTCATGTTTATTAGATACGCATATGTCTATCTTTGAATGTAATAGTGTCGTAATGCTGGCTTTGACTTACGCCGACATTTTATCATCTGGCTCGCTGTGATTTTTAATTATTGACGTTTCCCTGCAATCGGTGATTAATGTTGGAGATTTTTTTTGACAAATGGATTGCGCCCCCATTGAACAATCTGTGGAAATATATGAAGGAATCGTACGGTACGTTGAACCTCTCGAGCACACACTTGTCACAACAACAGGCGTAATTAATTCAGACATGCCTTAATAACGTCTCAGGAACCGGTGAGAGGGATTGGATGGATTCAACTGTCCAATGACATTAATCATAACTTAGGAGAAAGATAGGAAGAAATCTATTGAAACATAAACAGCTTAAATTTCCTGGAAGGCAAGAGCCTTTGAAATGGAAGAAGAAAGATGAGGAGAAAGGCAGTGAGAGAACGGTGTAGGAGGTCCACAGAGCTTCATCATTTCAATATTACATCTCCATGCCATGAATATCTTCACTGAGATAAATGATCGTGAAAATATAGATTTACTACTGAGTTCACCCCCCGGGAAAACTCCCGGCAGACTTGCGATATGGCCCGGAGAAGCCATTTAGTGGATAATGACTTATTGCGTTTTCAGATGTCACATTAATATTTTTTTACATCATCAGTTTTTTTGAAAAGAAAACAAAGTACAATAAAATCATTTAAATCACAAATATGTTTGGGGCTGAATTTTGAACACATTTATGATGTAAATAAGACCAGAAGCAGCGAGTGACAGCTCAGATTGATTCTTTCATATTTTTTTTTGGTCAGGAAGGATTCGGTGAAATTAAACTTGTGTTGTGTTTTCGCAGCGAGCGAGTGATGATACTAAATTTGTGTTACTAAGTTTTAGGGTACATCTCATTGTGGAGACTTCCCTTACAAAATTAGTATCCTTTAGGTGTATTTTATTAAGTTTACTTTATCAAATTTGTAGTAGAAGTATGTGCTTGTATGTTATAATACTTGAGACTAAATTGGCCCACTTTTTAGTTTATAAAGAGGTACTTTACTTTAACAGTGTAACAGTGGCAGAGTTGTTATAATTTAGTTTTTAGTTTTTAGTTGTATTTTTTATTTTTATTAATTTATATTTATTTATAGCTTCTATTTTTTATTTAAATTTTAGTAAAATTGTTTGTAATTGTTTATGCTGTATATGCTTTCATCATTTTATCATTTATTTGTTTATGTTTTATGTTGCCATGTAATTATTATATATTTTAAGTTTTAATTTTAGGTAACTAAAATAACCTTGAACAGTAGTAAACTTTGAAAGGACTACAAATTGTATTTTTTGAGAAGTGCATAACACTTGAAAGTATAGAACACTTGAATATACTTTTTTTTCAGGACTTTTTATGAATAATAATAATAATAAAATATGAATGATGCGTAGGAATAATATTTCTTAGAAATTATAATAATATTTCGCCAGCCAGATTGATTATGTTTCGTCTTTTAAAGTCCCAGTGAAACAAAAAATGACAATGCTTATTTTTTCATGAAATATTGCAGCGTTTATTTTAATCAGTTCATCAATGTGGGTTATTCTCTTTTTAAAATCCGTGTGTCATAAGTAAAATTCCTGTAATGCCTATCCATCTTAAATGACGTGTATTTGACGGCTTGGGCGGATCATCTGTTAACTCCTCCCCTTCAACTGTTAGTCTGCAGCCAGTTCCATTTCAAAATGCAACCGCTGTTTTTATACATCCAATCAAATCGCAGAGAAAGTTGAAAGCCACACCTACTATTTATCTCATTAGAAATTCCTTTTCACTCGGTAATGCTTCAAAATTCAGAAGTTAAAATGATTGTTACTTCCTGTACAGGTGGACTTTAATTGTCAGGTATGTTTTCGACTGTTTATGATTGGTCTACTGGTGTTTGTGGGCGTGTCCTGCGACACATGCTTACACAAATTTATGCTGCACAATGCTCTCAATGAGGATGACTAACAATGATATGCTGTCAAGTCAAGGTTACACGTGAGCCGGTCTGGACAAGCTCATATATTAGCTCTGGTCACCTGGGATCTGCTGTTGCCAACGATCTCCTCACACTAAATATATGCAGAAACCTTATGAGGCCGGGCAGTCACATGCTCTGAACCGCTAGATGTGCAATTACAAGTCTGGGGCTGAATTCATATCTCAATGTTTTAAGTTTCCAATCGGCATACAGTTCTATTTAAATGGACAACTACCCTAAAAATGATATTGTCGTACACTTACCTGCATGTCCTTTTTGACATCATTGAAACCAAAGTGATGCTCTGTACACTGTTATTTCTGTATTACTTAGGTGTTTCTCGGAAGGAAGAGAGTCATATGGGATTTTAGCTCCACGAGGGTGAGTAAATTGCTTTTAACAGATCCAGCATATGGCAGAAGTTCATTCACCACACAGCTCTGCTCCAGACAGACTGCATAGAGAGTTATTTTGCAGGCTTTATGCTAATATTATTTTATTGAAGAGCACAACAGTGTAGGTTTTAATATTTATTAATATAAAGATATTGCAGAATCAGTGTAATGTGAATTGGGTCTTATTGTTGCCTTTTTTGTGTAAGGTTTGCTTTTATCTGACAGTTTTTGATATGTTTGCTTTGAAAACACGTCCGATTGTGTTTTCTATATTAATATACATCATATTTATTTATAATGGTATATAGTGTGCCATTTATCACCAAAACACTTTTAAAGGTGTCATGAATTAAGACATCAATTGTAACCCCAACTTTTGCTATATAATAGGTAATCATAGTCAAGCGAACATCTTGTAAGTGTCAGAACTGAAAACGCCCTTGTTTTTATTGACACCAGGCCCAGCGAACACCAGGTCCTGGAATGCACCTATCTATGACATCATTGATAGGTTGAACACCGCCTCCACTGAAGAATATCAACGAATACTACTCTAGCCCCGCCCACTGGTTCGCGCATGACAGTACTGAAGTAACACAAGTCTGTGCTGTGCCGTCAATATTGGATCCGACAAGAATGGCGCAGCAATCTTATGTGAGTAAAACATTTGTGTGCTATGCATCACTATTGCTTTGTTAGAGATTGCTTGATTTGCTTGATAATGTGTAACCTAACGTTACGTGTCTGACCAAATTCACAGAAGGCTCCAACTTAGTTAATTACGCAAACTGCTACCCAATAATAGAAGTGGGCGTTTACTTCCAAGTCTATATGTGGCACGTCAAATAAAATCAAGCGTTTGTCGAGCCGGCGCCAAAATGTTGATGTTTTTGAATGTAAAAACAATGCGAACATAATAAGGAGACCTCATACAACAGTATTAAACAATAAAAAAGGCCAGTTCATGACACCTTTAATATACAAACACGGTTATCAATTTTCAGTTTAATCCTCACGTTTGTTTGCTTTATTTTAGATGGGAAGACAAGCCTAGAGAATAGGAAATCAGAGCGTCAAGTTATATAACTTTAGTAAGCGTGAGTTATTCAAACAGTGATTCGACGTGACAGACAAATGGCAATAAAAGTTAAAGTGTTTCTACAGTCCAGTGGTTATCACGTTCACATTCAATGCAGATACAAAAAATAAGAAATGTCAAATGTTCTAAGTCACTTTCTGAGCATGCCAGTCATGTCAATCATGATGATTCGGTGGGGCAGACAAGATCACGCAGGTCAAGGTACCAAACAGAGAAGCTTTACTGTTCAGACACGATGATGAATGTCGGAGTATGTAAGAAATGCACAGAAAACTGTCTCACACTGAACCCGAGAAGCATGAATCATTTAAAATCTGATGTAGATGTCAATCCTGTTACCGCATTGCAGCTTTTGTTTAATCCTCATTGGAGTTCTGTGGTTTGTTAGATTAAAAGCCATCGATAAGCTCATTCTCAGCCAGGAGTTTATGTACCTGCTCCTGTTTCAATAGGAATTGTATCCGAATAAGAAATTAAAACCGTGCTCATCGGGCATCTGCATGACATCTTTGAAATGTTCTGAGGAGATAACAGAAGAGAAGGATTATGGAGGTGGGATGAGACAGCTTGCGCGGGTGGGTCCAGAAACTCTGTGAGGAATGCGAGTGATTCCAGAACCCTGCTGAGGTCTTCAGATCCCAGGGAACAGCAGGATCTTCTGCCATGCCGCCTGTGGGGATTGCAGCGGGAAATGTTGGCGTCTCATAAGACAAACTGTTGGGAGACTTGACTCCTCCGGTATGAAAACAGTTTGTCTGAGGTTCATTCACTTCAGTCCAGTGGTCGCCAACCCGTCGATCTTATGGTACTACAGACTGTCAATCTTAAAACGTTTTATTTTGTGTAAAAACTTCCCATATTAAAAACTTTGTATTTATTTATTTTTTTAATGGTTTGAAGTGCATATCATGGCAGAATTAGTTGTTTTTCATTTAATTTATGTTTAAGTGGTTTTAATAAAAAAAAGACAAGATATTTGGAATTATTGTATAACATAATGAGTTTCTGGTTTAACATTGCTGTAAAGAGAATTAGGAAGAATGAGAAAGTGTGCTTAATTGTCTGGAAAATAACACAATGTGTTTTCTGAAAATCACAATGATCTCAAAAACTATTTATATTCTTAATGGAAAATTCAATTTAAGCTTAACTTGACTAGACATACTTTCTAAACCACAAACATAACACAAAGCGTAAAGCCTAAATTCACTTTTAAGTTTTTAAAAAATTTATTTTTTGTGAGATTCTGGAAATACTAGGTTTGTGGATGTGTTCATGTTTATGCAGATTTCACAGGGAGACAGCAGACGAAATGACTGTCTTTCCTTCTCTTCTGTCCGGTTTGGAGGCGGGTGTTGCGTGGGGGTGAGTATAGGTCACCCTCTTTAATTCCCTGGACTGCAAATTAGGCTCAGCGAGTGTCTAGCTCCAGCGCTGACACAATAACACATCTCATGCTTAATTTGACACGAGGATTTGTACCCCTAAATGCACACAAAGACTTGAGTTGTGCCGCCGCTGACCCTCCGACACCTTCACTAATGAGTCTCTGTACATTTCAGCGTCGTCTTAACAACCTTGCGGCTGTCACATTCATTCTGACCCTCTCGGCCAGCGGCTCCACGGTCCTGATGTGTGTTTGAAGGGTGCAGGACCTTTTGGCTGGGTTAAGATGGATGCTGGATGCTGAGTGCTCTGTCAAACTGTTGTTTTTTTGGATATGATTGGAAGGTTGTGGAACTTTTCAACAAAGCATGAGAGTGCCAGCAGTGCTTGTTATTTTGAAAGACACTACTGGAAGTATTTTTGGAGTGGCATAGCCTACTACTACTTTAATGCACACTTATGTTAACGTTTTGTAGTATGCTAATATTTTGTGTGCATTGGGTCACTGACTCATACAGACACAGTGTTTTTCCACTTTTTGCAATATATTACATCATAAAAAAACTGAAATTTCACAAAACTTTACCATTTTATTTTACAGAAGTTTTGAAATATGGTACAATAAGTTACAGAAATAGACCCTACATTTACAAGGGTGTAAACTAACATAAAATTCATGTTTTTATAAAAAAAAAAAAAAGATTTTACATTTTTTGCTGGATTTCTTTAACAGTTTATCTGAGCCCAGATTGCAATGCACCAAATTTGATTTCCCCGAAGTGACAAAAACACACAAAAGTGATTTTTTGAATAACTGATCATTTTGTTATTGTGTAATATAAATAAATATTTAAGGATAAATAGGCTCTTAACCATGTGGTTTAAAGGTGTTTTTGGGCAGATTGATGCTGTTTGTTTTACTATATTTTTACCGCTAATAATATTTAAACTATGGTGTTGTCGTAAAACTCTTGTGGCAGGATCATGACAGATCCACGTGTTTTGTGTGAGAGAGACATGACATTGTTTGTTTTGGCTTGCCATCCGCTCTCTTGCGTCTCTTAGCCCCGCCCTCTCGTTTCCTCATTATTGATTGTTAATTATTTCATGCCCTGCACCTGTTCCCCTCTTTATTTGGTTCCTTATTTTAGGCCCTAATGTTTTTGATTCGTGTTTTGTTCCAGTTTGCTTTGTACTTTGCCCATTTGGATTTCCATTTTGTGCCCCCTTGTGGGAAGTCTTTGTTTCTAGTTTATATGTTAGTTATGTTCTTGTTTTAACCGCATCGTGGGCTTTTGTGTTGTTTATTTATTAAAGTATGTTTATTCGTTAACTGCTGCCGACAATTGGGTTCTTCCCTCCCTGTTCCTGACAGTAATTTCTTTCACGTTTATCAAATTTTTATGAATGTTTTATTAAATTTTATTTGAACTTTATTGCTAATGCAACATAGAAATGCACAAGTTTTTTAAATAAGATTTAGGTTGACATTTTATTTCTATAGTAATAACCTTGCTGAGACTACAATACATTTATGGTAATATGGTTTTAATAAAAATTATATATAAAAAAAAACATGGTTAATATTCGTAAGTGGATCCCTCTTGCTCTTCTTAGTATGTAACATAGTGAGGTTATTTGACAAAAGTGTAGCACTTTTGCATATTCATATGCAATAGATTTATCACTTGGTAAAAGTATTAGATCCTCATCGGCCTTATCAAGTAAACTGCTTTGAACTGTCAACACCGTCTGCTTAGTTATTTTACAAACAGTTGGACAACTGCTCATTTACAAACATTAAACCATTGTTAATAAACCACCCTCGGCATGTAAACAACCTTTGATCTGCTCAAGTTCAAATGAAACCCGTTCTCTATATCTCACAAAGACACACACATGCCCGATAACACAAACCTATTCATTTACATGCTCTAACGTATTTGCAAGTACACATTAATTCTTCGGTTTCCTCGCCTGAATTGCTTGCATAATTATACGTGTTTCTCAAAGCAGCGAGGTTGTCAGGGAGGTTAATTCTTATTTCCCATGGTGCACTTGTCCAGACGTGCTTGTCTCTCGCCGGTCAGTGTGCTAATGGAAAACGTACAGTGTCTGAAATGCTTGTTGACTGACAGCGACTTTGACCTTGCCGTGAATGAAGGATGCTTTTTGCTTCTCCTCATAAAAAATGTTTTTTCCATTCATTTCTATATGAATTATTTTCGTCTAATGGCCGATAATCTTTCCGTTCCAGAGGAAAGACATTTTGCTCACAGGTTGCTCTGTTCTAGTGCTGGAGATTTGGAGTTTTCTTGTGGTTGCATCTTAGCATTAATTTGGTTTTAAATGTTTCTCCTAAATATGCGCAGGAGAAATAAAAACAGAAATGAATGTAGATTGTGGAGGTAAACTAATCAGGATTGGGGTAAATTTGATGAGAAAATGTTTGAGTTCATATTAAGATCTTCAATAATATTGACTCTTGATTGCAGACTTGACAAATCTGAACTCAGTTTGAGATGTTGTTGACATCTGTTCTCAAACTCTAAGACATTTGTGAGATTTCCAAAACCATTTTGCGGGAGAAATATCTGAGACGCATACGAGACTTGAGCAAACGGTTCCATTTGCTCTCCATCTAACCTGATGATGTCTAAGAGATTTAATTGAGATATTAAAGAGATTTCTCATGCAGTTTAAAAAAAAGGCTCCAGGTGCATTGTGGGTATCACTGTGCAGCATCGTTTGTGTTATTATGTGTATCTTTTTATAATTCGTAATTAAGCTGCAAATGAGCTGGTTTAAGGAAAAAAAATGAAGATGCTTTTTGTTACTCCTCTCTGTTCATTAAGATTCATCTATTTGTCATCCGTCCCATGAAACTGGGCCAGTAAGGGCCGGCAGATAATCAGAGGCAAACAAGGGGAAAGAAAAAACGTCTCATCAAAATTGACTAATTTTCAGTTGCTGGAGTGGCAGCATGTGTTTGTCAATTACAACCGTCCCATAAATATCCCAAGATCCCAGAAACAGGGCGGGAGAACCGGGGAAACAATTATGATTAGCGATTTAATTACAGTCTAAACTCCATCAAAGCAAATTTAGACTATGATTGCTCGCAACCGACTTGAAGAGGCAACTTCTGTATCCCCATTACGTTCTGTTGTGGGCGAGATCTCCCGATAGGAACCAATCATAGGGCTTAGCGTCCTGATAATTACAAACAATTCTCCTTGTTATCTCGCAGCCGGAAGCTTTTGGCCAGAGAAATGTGCTGTCAGCCGCCCACCTTCAGATGATCGGACGCCCTCGAGAGGCGGCAGAAACCTTGTAAGTCAGGTAATGAATAAACACACAACCTGAAGTTATTGTTGTGTAATGAAATGTCTCTTTGTGTTTGTGACGTGATCTTCACAGTTCATTTCATCTGTAGACATGTCAACACGATGGACTCTAAATGGAATTGGGATTGAGATAATAACCCACCAGACACTCAGTACCTCCGATGCCCTGTTCAGACCGCCAGCGACAACGCAAGGCGATGTCATTCATTTCAATGGAGAGCCGGCGACTTCAGGCGACTCGAGCGACAGTAACTACGCGACAAGGTTGAGATTTGGTCAACTTTATGCAAATGATGATTGACTTTCGGGAGCGACTACCAATAGGAGTAACCCAGCGGAGCTCACGTCATCCATACACTTGTAAGTTACTGCAGAGTTTGTTTATAAATGTTACTTGAGTAAACAAAGCTAGGAACGCCTTCTAATAACCTGGTAGCAAGAGACAAGCGACAACACAACAAATACATTTATGAAGCAAATATTCCTACTATGGTTGTCATATGTGGCCCAGATCTGTCAGTTGCTAACATTCTTCCAAATATATTTCTCTGTGTTCATCAGAACAAAGAACATTTTATACAAATTTGGAACAACTTAAGGGGCAGTTAATGATGCCTGAATATTTAACATTTGGTCAGCTGCTCCTTTAAAGAGTTTTATATGAAAAAAATATGTTTTTATTGTGTTATCATGTTTTTATTTGTGCTAGTTAGCTGTATTTTTGAGTCATTGTTATTAAATAAATCAAAACAACCCAACTGCAGTTTCATTGATATTGCTTGAGATGCACGGTTAAAAAACATGATTTTTGAAAAATGTATAAAAGTTTTTGCAAAGAACTCTTTATTTCAACACTATATACTGGATGCTTATTCAAGAGTCATTGCATTTCAAAGTTTTGCATCCTTGTCAATTCTTGCACCTTTTTTTATCTACTGAAGGCTTTTCAGAATAGTGTCAATTGGACATCTGTTTGCCATTGGACACTCTTTCTTGATTCTTGTGTTTGCTTCATGTGAAAGGTGCTGTGTGGACCTTCTTTGATTCTTTGTAACGAATGTCACACAAAAGTTCATTCAATCTCTACGGCCATGACATCAGTTGAAAGACTCCATACGACCAATGCAAACAAGATCAATAAATAATTATCAACACACATTTAAGGTCATACTAAATGTGTATTTCATCCACCAACGTACACTACCTCCACAGCACACTTGTTTTAACAGAAGAAGGATGTAAGGTATATAAATACAATATGCAATATTATCATTCCTTTATAAATGTCTTTTGATACCTGATGAGCTTTTAAACGGATGTGTGGGTCCTTGACATGAGAATCAATTCTTTATGCAACTCTATAGCAAATACATATATATATTCACATATACGCATGCATAATTCTTCTCTACAGATCTTCTTTCAAATCTGCATCTTTCATATTTGTTTGTTTGTGTCTACGTTCGGCTCATCCGACCTCCCGTTGTGCCGACGCACGGCTCATGACAAAGCTTGTTTGTGTGGTCTCTGACGCTTCAGCTGAGAATAAACATAGTCTAACAAAGACGGCAAAAGAGAATGAGCTTTTAAATGATGCAAGATACAACCTCAACCAATGATGAACGCATCGCGAGAGTTTAGTAAGCGATGGTCAAGGAAGTTCAACGCAATGTTTTGACAACCGTGACCAATCGTAGCGGCAGCGAAACACCCAAAAAAGAGAATAAAATATGAAAAGAAGATTCAAAGCATGTGTTTCAAGGCCACAAGCAATCTATTTTGAAAATAGCTTTAACCCTGGGAGAGCGGATAGACAAATGGTATATGGATATACGGGTGATTTAACCTCGCCATACTGGAAGTGCTCGCTGTATCGGGCGCAGTTCAATCTTTATTGCATCACTGTAAACTGTTTTAAAAACCTTTATCCTCTCAACTCAAAATGCTTTTTTCACAGACGTGAGCACCACGGTGGGAGGCAGAAGATGACAAAGGAAATTACAGGCGTCATGCGGCGGTAATGACTCTAATCACTCTCCATGTGTGTGTGCCATGTGAACTGGGCCCAGTTGCATAAACTTAGCTTCATAGTTAACAACTAGTCTCACTGACTAGCAATTAGTTAGGGCTTGCTAACTAAAAGTGTAGATGTAAATGTATGGCCGCTAATCAGTCTTACCTTTTATATTCAATTTGCCCAATCTACCATTTCACATGAGTGATTTAAAGAAGTTATGACCGTGAAGAAAACAAATGTGACTCACTTCTAAGAGTAGTCTAAGCAGTTTATGCAACCGGCCCCAGGTGTGAACAGGTGAATGGCATAAAAGTTTGATTAATCGGCCTCAAATATGTCTCATTTATTCATAGACTTTACAAAACATGGACGTAGTGTCACAATGTCCCCCGTAGGTTTGTGAATTTTGAAGCCTAAAGTGGGCGGAGCCGGTCGTCGCCATCTTGATAATAAAAAAAGCGGGTGGGTGGAGCTAAGTTGCCTGGTTGGTGTAACAACCTGTCACTCAAGTGGCCAAGCCCTTAATTTTGCAGATATTAAGGCTTAATATAATCTAAACGGATGAGTTATAACTAAATTCATCCCTCTCACATTTGTCACGATGGGCAAAATTAGCTATATACACCATAATATTTTTTTTGTACCAGGCTGTAAACAAGTTCTTCTATGCGGTAAATTTGGGCATTTTAAAATGGTACTCAATGGCTCAACTCTCTTTTTTCTATAGAGGCCGTCAATGAATTGAAGCACTTTCACAAGAGAGATCGGAAGGTTGACGCTCAAATTTATTACTGAATCAAAGATATAAATAAACTGTGAAAGATGTAACATTAGACACACACATACACACGTTTTTATCCACTTGTGATCTGTGTGTCTGCATTGATATGCATGTGTTTGAATGTGAATTGTATGTTTGTCATTGTATGTGTGTTTCATGTCCTCGGGCAACCCTGCAGCGATTACGGAGGCTCAACCCGAGCTGTGGGACCACAGGGTCAGTTTTATCTACAAGGCCAGAGATGGCAGACAAATCCCCCGCTCGTGGCTTAGAGGGTTGGGACGGCCTGTCACCCTGTTGCCCTATCAGAGCTCAGTGACTCACACCCCAGTGAGGTAATTGCCCCTGTCTTCCTGTCAACAGAGAGCTTACATCATACCGCTGAACAGAGACTTTAAAACTCACCGAAAGAAACATATAAGACTAATTAAAACTCTTAAGACTTTAAAGTCATCTTCAAGTTTCTTAAAAATAATTGAAGTACTGATAATTGATGTTATTGATGACTTTCTACTATCCAAACTTAGTTCATTCCTCGATTGCTACATTTCTTGAAATTATGCCTCGTAATCTAAACCAAAAACCAAACAACCAAAGAACAATACGAACTGGATGCAACACAATACAGTACACAACTGCACAAATTACATTAACATTCATGCATTCAGGCGACTTACAGAGAAGATAAAGTAAACAATACAGTGAAGAGATTTATCAAACGGAGGCAATGTAAAAAGATATGGCATCCTCTGCATCTCTGGCCCAATTTCGTAAAAGTATTCCGTATTTTCTGCAAATTGTGTGTTAGCAATCGAGAAAAGCTGTAAAATGCACAGATTCATTCTGGTTTCCCATCATTGAGTAAACACTGGTGTTGAACATTTTTTTTACTTTCTCTCAAGTTGAAACTTTGACTCTAGAAACAGCATCAGTTTTAGGGCAAAGCTGTCTATCTGAGGGGAAAGATTAACGCCAACATGAAAAATTGTGTACTTCACATTAGGGTTTACTATAGTAAACTCTTGTAAATTGAAATACTTAATGCTTATAAGCCTATAGGTTTATCGTAGCATTTGCAACACTTTGTTAATGTATATGATACTTTTACTACAGTTAACTATAGACAATACTAAAGTTTGCACCTTATTTCATGTGGACAGATTAATTATTCTTCTGTTTTGTCATGCCAGTGCAACAGTAATTCACCTTCATGTAAAATAGATATTTCTCTGGCAGAGGTTGTCATGCACAGTTAATGTAAACTGACATCAAGCCATGTGAGTTAAATGGCCATTTATATTGTTTAAATAATGCACGCATGTCACTTTGAAATGTTGTCCTCCTCCCTTAAGATATACTCACAGAGCACTTGGCATTAGAGATTTACAGTTTAATGGAATTATTTCCATCTGTAATATGCATATGGTGACGTGTCTTGTGGTGAAGTGATGTTGCTTAGGCCCTTCATCAGTTGTGTTTTAGCGTTGCATACTGAAACTACCGACATATTTGTGAATGAAAAAAAATGAAATACTTGTGTTTGCATATCGCTGTTGTCCTTCTGAAATCTTGTATCTCTATATTTCGTTATCTTGTTTTTTTGCCATTAATTATTATTTAATCACCCTTTATGATAGTCTCTGGGTTTTGCAGATATCAAACCAATAAAATAATTAAAAAGTGCTTGTCAGTATTTGAATCATTCAAAAGTACAGTGTTTTTCCATTCCATGAAAAACAGCAAATTTGGACATCCAAAGATTCAGAAGGACAGCGACGATGTATAAATGTGTGTGTGTACATGTTTTATATCCCGGTGGGGACCTAAACCTGAATGCACACCAACACATGGGGACTCGTGTCACCGTGGGGACCCAAATTGAGGTCCTCATGGGCAAAAAAGCTTATAACTTGTACAGAACATGTTACAAAAAATGTAAAAATGCTAAAAGTTTTTTATAATTTTTAGGTTTAGGGGTTGGGTTAGGGGATAAAATATACAGTTTGTACGGTATAAAAAACATTATGCCTATGGACTGTCCCCACTGAGATAGTAAACGAGACATGTGTGTGAATACAGTAGTGGCCAAAAATCAGTGTCAAGAGTGCATGATATTTCCTTTAATGATCCCTCGGGGTTATTTAAACCATCAAAATATGAGGTTTAAAGACTAAAACTAACCCTAAGGTTTACATTATAGAATTATTTGACAAAGAAAAAAAACTGCAGACTATTAGGCAACACAGGTTTTATTCTGACATACAAAAAATGGCAGAAAATAAAGCAAACATTGAGTAGAGTTTTACTACATTCTCAAGGGTCTTGACTCAATGTGTTGAATGTCGTGTGCCATTTTTTGCCAAACCTCCTCAAATTCTTCCAAACACAACTACATGCATGCAAAATGTGTAATACATCTTCAATTCTATATTTGAGAACAGGGCAAAGATGCACACTTTCTGAGGTTGCACATCACTTTGACCACTAATAAAGTATGTATAAACTATGTACATTGTTCCACTAGAGGGCACTGTGTCGTCCACTCCCAAACAGAGAGACAGAGAGGGGCGGGCGTGTTTGTTATGTGAATTACGTTCCATACGCACACACGCGCCTATTAGCAAGCACGGGGCCTCCGCTCATTGATGTCAGAGAGACAGACAGGTCAATTATGAAGACGTGACAGCTGCCAGCAAACCCACAATGGGCCGAGGACGTCAGGTATTCAAGGACAAATCTCTCTTCTGCATCAGCACTCTCCACCTGTCTGTGTGATTACCCGGAGCCGACCAATACCTGTCACCTGTGATCAAGCACTATATGGCCTGTTTCCACTTTAATAGAGGTGCGTTCAGTGAAGTCAACATCCAGCGGTGTTGTTCTGAGCGGGGTAACTCTCGCTCCTTCATTTAGCATTGCTTGTTTAATTTGTGAGTGAGAGGAAGAGCTGTTTTGCACCTGGGAGGACATGTTGTTCCTCGGATGTTTCTCAGTCATTGAATTTAGTGCCCATGTTTTAAGTGTCTGACTTAAGTCCCTTTAAACCTAACGGTACAAGCAAATGCATTTGGAAAGCTTTTAAATATTAGCACGTTCAGATTAAAATATTTTTAATTTTTACAGTAAGTCAAGTTTATTCGTGGTTGAATATTGTATTTTTGGCAAACTTTTTCTTTATAACATGCCCTAATAACTTATACAGAAGACCAGGAAAACAAGTCCATTGTGACTTCGTATTGATTTTAAGAATCCTTTGAAAAAGTTTTCAGTTTCAGAGTTGTTTCTTTGTTTTTGGGGAGGTGCGTCTAAAATCTACTTATTTTGTTTGTGCAATGATGCCAGGAGCAACTTCGCCACAGATGATGGAATGATGACATCATTCGCTCACCACAAATGTCTTCGACCGCATCCCCCCCACCCTCCATCATCACTACCTACAAATCTGACACTCTCTGACAGACAGATTAAAACTGATATTTTCAAATTTAGCTCAATTTCATTTCAGTGTCATCTCATATTCCATAACAGTGCTGAAAAAGTAAAGATATTACGTCCACGCAGAGAAATGAAATTACTTACAGAGGCTCAGACATTTTTAATGCATCCTGTTTTATTTTCTTATTTATTACAGTGAAGCTTTACGGACACGGAGCACGACGCTTCCGTCGGTGTTGCAAATCATTTGGAAATAATGAAGCCGCTCAGACTCATAGCTGTTGATTGGGTTGTATCTTTGTGTGTGTTTGTGTGCGCGTGCGTGTGCGTATTCGATTAAACCTGAACTGATTTATTTGAGCTGTGTATCAGCTATGACTCGACTGAGGTCACGCATAGCCAAAATCTGTGCACAATTACATTCTTATTTTGTTCAAATGTTTTTTTTTCTATTCATATTTAATATGATAAGACCAGAGTTATTATAGTTTTGTTTTTTTAATAGTACTTGTTTTATAGTAGTTTTATCATTTTGCTTTCAATATTTTGTTTAAAATTGCTATTAATATCAGCTTTTCAATTTTTATATTAGTTTTAAAAACTAAATTCTTATGTGCTTTTGTCATTTTATTTTATTTTTATTTTATTTTTAATTTAGTTTTTATTATCTGTAATTAAACATTTTAGTTCCTTATTTCAGTTTTTCCTAAGGCAACATTTCAAATTTTTCTTAAAAAATGTAGGACAACATTTTATTTAATTTCAAAACAGAAATGTTTACATAGTTTAAGTGAACTAGTAAATATATATAATTATTTTTCAAAGTAAACAGGCCGTTTATTTATTAAAAAATGTTGAAAAAAAGTATGGCTCAAGCAAAACACGATAGCAATGCAATAATGACCTGGCAACAGAGTCTTTTGTTATAATCTGTTATGATGTTTGAATTGAGAGATGATAAGACTCTAACTTTTTCATCTTTGTCACTTTTATTCTTCCTCGGGACGTTTCAGGGAACCACTGCAGTCCATAGAGGCTTGTAAATGTAATTGTTGTGTTAATCGTCTAGTTCTTCTCCCTCTGTTTCTCCATGTTATTGTCTGAGTCAGCTTGTTAATAGAAACACTGAGCACCTGAAACAGACAGCAAGTCTCAAGGAAATCACGGCGTGTCCTGAGATGAGCTTTAATGGTTCTTAGCAGGAGAAGCAGATGGAGAAGAGTGGGATGGATCTGCAGCGAGGAGAGGTGCCGCCTGTGAATGAGGAACTTAACTCATGATGTTTACCGTGCTAAAAACTTTATAAGGGTTTGGTGAAACCCTCCGCATCCCACGGAGGGGGGATTTACACAAATTAGATCAATATAAAGCGCGAACTGAGACTTTTGCTGACGTGTCCTGTTTGGATTCTTGTCCTGAGGAAAAGAGGCAAGTCATCTCAGGGCATATCTCCTCTTTAGAATCTCAGCAGTGGAATCTAAGCACAGTTTGTGACATAGTCTGCATTTAAGAGTCAAAGAGATCTCAAATTAACAAAAAAATTATGAAAAAATTATCTTTAGCAACACAAAAGCAAAATAAAACATGGCTTATGGTATTTATGGTACACTCTTAAAAAAAGGTGCTTCAAAAGGTATCACAAAAGGTTGTGGCAGAAAAAGGGATGGTTCTTTAAAGAACCTTTGACAGAATGGTTCTTTGTGGAACCAAAAATGGTTCTTCTATGGCATCGCTGTGAAGAACCTTTTGAGCACCTTTATTTTTATGACAGTAAGCACAAATTACCCATGGGTTTGCTTTTATAACCATAGTTTTACCGTGGTGTTTGTAGTAAAACTGTGGTTTTACAAATTCCAAAATGTATTGTCATTTTACTATAATAAAACTATACTAAAATTTTTGTAAGGAATTCTCCCGAAGACCAAATTTTATAAAATGTAATGCTCTTTATTTTTATACCATGTCAACAATTGTCTCATTTTCTTTATTATTTTCCTATCATGAAAAAATAATACATTTTGGAGAGAATTAGAAGAGACGTTATTCATACGTAAGCCATGACTAACAACTGTGTGAATGACGTAAACACATTTGGATTATGTCTGGAAAAGCTGTTTTGCTTTCTTTGATATACGTTAAAAAGTCTTTCACGAATGCACCAGCAACATATTTGCACATTTCCAAACTGATTCACTGCAATTCATTAAAGAGGGCAAGTGATCTGGGGCCTTTCAAAACTAATAAAAACAAAACAGATCTGTAATATGTCTTTCCCCTCGCGAGAAAGTTTGAATTTAACATTCAGTCTAGATTAGTCATCAGACATTCTGTCATTGCACAACTGTTTTCAAGCACATCCTATATGCACATCATCCTAGTATAACACGAGTGGGAGATGTTTACATGTTCACATTTGTTATTGGTTACCGCCCTCCATCCCATGATTAATAATAGTTTGATCCAATAACAGTCCGTCATGTCCTTTGGTTTGTTCTATAAATGTTTCACCATCTGCTTCAGTTTTCACTAATGAGAGCATGAGACACAATGGAGCGCTCGCTCATATACGCTTCCTTTTAATTATCTCTCCGTGAGCGAGAGCTCAGACGGCAAACAAATCGTAACCTTGCAAACACCAAACGTTTTTTCTTCTGGGCGAGCTGAATTTTCTTGTTCTCCTTTTCCTCAATTCAGAAACTCATTAACCTTTCACGGGCTCAATTACAATGAGATGTAGTGCAGACAACACGGCCCACCACTCGCCTCTCCAACAAATGCACGAGCAGCCAATCACGGCGCCCCCCGCTCCACGTATCCCGGTCGAGCGGCTCATGATGTTGAGTTCCTGATTACGCAATTAACCTCTCCCTGATGAACGATATATCTGCACCCAAAGCCATACTTTATGACAATTAGCAGCCAACCTCTATTTTGGGTAAATAGAAAGACCTCCAACAGAATGCAGCAAAGGCCCGGACCACCAAACGTCCAGGAGTCTATCTGTATTTTCGACGAGTTTCCTGCTCCTTTGATGTTGGTCTGTATGTAACTTTTGACAAGCAAAGCTTCTGGCATCATTCTTTTTCTCACTATGGCAACAAACCAACATCTCTGTGGTACTGCAGAAGGCCGATCAGAGGGATGGGACGAGCCCTCGGGGAAGATCTTAGAGTCCAACGTGTTTTGAGACCTTAGAGATTTCCACCTCCTCTGTCTTTCGCCCTTCAGTATTGTTAGGAAAAAACAACCAGATGCTTTTAAAAAATAAACTTTAAATTGGTGAGGTTGTGTGAGACTGCCGAATGTGTCCAACATAGTCCGGATAGAAGCGTTAGATTAGAGTTTGCCTTGTAGGAATATCGTACAGTCGACTGGTTTTGATTTACACCTTGTTGCAGAAGTTCTCTTCTTTTGTACAGTCTGTGATAACCAGGGGAGGAAAGACACATTCTGAATGGCAGGTAGATCCGAGATCTGAACGATACCAATGAAAATGTCAAATAAATCTGAATTATACACGCACATTTTGTCACATGCACTTGTGATTTGAAGTCGAAGCAATGGTCAGTGAAACCCAGAGGTGTAAATTATTAATGTGCACGTGATATTGAATCATTTCATCCTACTCAACGGTCATTGAAACACAAAGAAAAGTTTCTAATTTCTTTGAGAGGAGGATGAATAAATAATTTTTCTGTCTTTTATTGTTAGTACTCTTTCCATAAGGATTTTTAAACCAGAGAGTCATCAGGGATTTTTGAGAAACGGTTATTGCATATCTTGCACGACTATTGTGAAATAACAAATATGGGAATAAACCACAATATTTTTTTTTTCAGAAATAAAGGTTTTAACTAAGGTATGTTAAGTTTTAAAATAAATAAGTTTTAGATCTACTGCTGGATTTAGCAACATTTAAATAATACTCTTTGCCCTAAATGCCAAAATAAAAGTCAAATATTTACTTTTAAAAAAATGATTTCTATACAAATTCACTAATATTATATTTCTGAAACAGTAGACATTTTTATGCAGTGCATTTAAACAAATATTTTAGTAAGGTCACAGGTGGATCAGAAAACCGCGAAGAACAAGTGGAGTAACATTGTAAACTTATCTATTTAATATCGCACAATCCTTTCCACTTCATTCAGACTCGAGCAAGAATGCAAACAAGAAAACAAAATGAACATTGTTTTAGTGTAAACGTAGTGTCAGTAGATATTCAGTGCAAAGATTTCTGTGTTTATTCTTTGTTACAGTAAGTGCATTACAGAGGCCTTAGGCAAATGTGTTTTTGTATTTTAATGCTCTAGAAACATCCACAATTTTAAGCAAACATTTGTTCAGGTGAGTAAAATGAACATTTCAACAAACGAAACCTTACGGCACAACGGTGAGTCCCAGAGCGAATCAAGATTTTAAAAAGTCATTTTATATACGTCACTGTATTTGCAACAGTGTTTCCTGACATATCCAGAGAGAGATAATAGCCCGCAATAACAGCAGACTCTGCACACAATAAAACTGTCCTAAAAATGCCAGAACATCCAATTGGAGGCGGAGGGGTTCGAAACATTAAGGAGGGAAATGCTGTGGTTATAATAGCTTTTTTGAGTAAATTAGTTTTCGAAAAGTTGGGCGTTCCAAGTTTTCGCTTCCTTCCATCTTTTTGTTTCCTTTTAATAATCACAGTCAGCAATTTTACCCTAATAATGTAATATCAACTTGACTGTTCAGCAAACAGTGGTTAAAGGTGGCACTACAGCGTCATGGTGGCAAGTTTTGCTCTCACATCATCTTCAGAAAGTTTAAAGTTCTAGATTCTTACCTTCTTCATATTAGAAATCTGATTTGTTATAAGTAGCTATTTTTAACTTTTAATAACGTGCCTGTATTGACAAACATGGCAGCACAACTGCTTATTGCTCCAATATTAGTTTTTGAATGGTTTTATTGCAAGATAAGTTCAAGTGTCATTTGAAATCAATTTGCAGTTTTATGCAAGTCATTTGTTTCATTTCAAATTAAACCCACCGGGAGAGGAATAATGAAATTTCCTATCAATGCATTTCTCTATAATATTTCTCTATTTACAGCAAGACTGATGAGTTTGAAGACAGCTGACCTCGCACACAGCCTGCATTTGCTTCATCTGCGGTTTGGGAGGGTTTGCATGTTTGTCTCTATGAAAGTTCCAGCAAGACTGATGTAAGGTGATGTCTGTTGAATGTAAGTTTATTATTCCATAAAACTAAATATATATTGTTTTAATATTTTCACAAAAGCACAGGTGTTATTTGGGTTCACCAGAAATAAATAGTGACCTTCAGGAGAATTTTAGCCACACTTATGTCTGAATGTCCTTGCATATCAAACCAAGCGGCATCAGCAAATTAACATATGTCAAGGTGAATTTTAATGAATGTAAGAAGTTCGGACGAATGTCCTGGCAGATTAACCACAGGTGTAGTTTAACACATCAACTATGTTTAATGTCTGACAACCAACTCAAACATTTTTGTATAGTTTAGAGTATTTAACTGTCCTTTTATAACTTCAGTCAGATTTTTTAAAATATGAATAAAACATATTTTATGTTGAAATACTTTTATGACAAATCAAGCCTGAAAATTTGCCCTTTGGTCTCGTGACGTCAGAGGTTAGATGACATAATCTTGTTGGTGAAATCATTTGGCTCATATTGTGACAGTGCAGGTGTAAACACGCTGAGTGTGTGCTTTCAGAGGAACACAGGTGGATAAGATGAAAGTGGATTCTTAGAATATAATAGCAAAATAAGTCTGATAATCAGAGCGTCGGAGATGAGTCAGCAGGTACAACAGAGCAGGACCGGTGTCATGACATCCTATATACCAATGAAAACAGAACTGAAGGCAAAGGAAACTTCTATTTTATTTTAGGACCGCTGTAAGAAAGCCATTCACTCGATGACTTTCTCAAAAATATAAACAGTGCCACACTTTTAAACCATTGATCTCATCTCAACTCAACATGTTAACAGCAATACGTTAAATACCATGCACGCACGCACGCACGCGCACGCACCGCACACACACCACACACACACACAGAGAGAGAGACATAGACAGAATCATCTCTGCAAGCTCGACATTGCTTGCACAATTAGGCTAAATAAACAAACAAAAATAATAATAGAAATAAAAGAGGTAGAAGATAGATTCTACATTATTTACGTAATATTCTAATAGCTAGATGCAGTTGCATTTTTGTTGTTTGATCTGTTTGTTCCAGACACAGTTTATGGTCTATAACACCCAGAGAGCTTTCCATCGGCTCTGGTGTTGTCGAACAATATTGTTTCAACATCTATCCTATTCACCAAATCCTGTTAATGTATGAATATCTTAACTTTGTCTCATTTCCTCCTAAATTTCCCGAGAAGAAATAAAACTAAAGCACATGTGTGATCAAAATATTGAGATTTCAGTATGAACATTCCTTATTAAATTCTTGCACCAAATAAATGTATTAACACACAAGCTGTTGAACATCTGTTGAATGTTTAAGTTGATGTTTGAATTTGTTTTATTTTATTACTGTTTACAACACTTCAAGAAGCAATTACAAATGTATACATTTTAGTCAAATGGTAGCTACTTTAAAGATACAAACAAACATTTGCTCGCATTCAAACCCTCACACATAGGTTTTCTCCATCTCACACAAAGGGCACGGAGAGTGTGTTAGTACTCATAGTTAGATGCTTGGTCTCCATTCACAACAGCACTGAACACATCTGTAGCAGAGCTTTCATCACTGACAGATCATCACGCAGTGATGCTGCTCGCCGCTGAACAGAGACATGAGTATAATACACAGCGTTCTGTGTTCAACACAATGTCTTTCAACTCTAAACTGTATAGGTCTCTGACCTCCTGCGACTTCTGCCACACGTAAAAAATCACATATTCTCTCTTTCAGCTGTTTTCTTTCTTCAGAAACTGATGGCTTTGAATTTCCCGGTTCTGATTGTCAAACCTACTGGAAATTGTAATGCTCTCTTTGATAGTCGTTTAGATATTAAACTGTTTATTTTACAGTTAAACGCTTCAAATCACACACGCTGACTAAATCATGCACTCTAGAAAAAATCTGATAAAAGATAGGGCACATTATACTTTAATATATGAAGGAATATTCTCTATTCATTTTTTACAGTTGTTTTATCTATATTTGACATTTTGGACTGCATTAAATTACATTTTAGCATTAACGGAAATGGCCGTAAAATAAAGGAAAATGTTTTTTTAGACAATTTCTTTTACAGTGTAGTGTGAATGCACAGATTGTAGAGGTCAAATATTCTTGATTTGGGTAAATTTGATAAGAAATGTTTGAGTCAATAAAATTGACCTTTGATCGCAGACTTGACAAATCTGAGCTCAGTTTGAGATGTTGTTGAGATCTCTTCTGAAATTCTTATGGAGGCGTTTGTGAGATAGGTGTTCTTCTCAATATCTTAAACACAGGGAACTATGGCAAACATTCAATTCGCTCTCTATTTAATCTCATTGTTGTCATATATTAAAGATATTAAAGAGATCTGTGATTTTTCTTCCTTAATTCGCATTTCTATGTACTTTCTATGATTTCCTTTCACTTCTCAGATGCAGAAATGACCATTTGTGTGAATGGAGAACTACTTAATATATACTTACGTCATCTAGTCGCCCTTTTGAGTTCAAAAAATACATTTATAAAATAGGTTATCAGAAGAAGTGATGCATCAAAAAAGAGATGTAAAAGAAGTTCGGAAGATGAATCAGCCTCTTTAAACATCCGCCAGATGCGTTGCTCTCCAACGTACATTTGGATCCTTTAACCTTTAACACAACTCCATCATTACATCTAATCATTGCGGCTGAACTCTCGCAAGATAACCATCATTACTATCAGTAATGACCACGACAGCACAATTTCCACATTGAGTCAAGACCTGACCCTGTTTATTCGAGCATTCTTCACCGCTCCTCTTCTTTAGCTTCTTCTCCACGTCTGTTTCCATGAGTCACAACAACAAGAAAGGTTCTCTCTCTCTCTCTCTCTCTCTCTTTTGTCTCTCGTCCTCTCATCTCATTTAGAGGCAGCTACGCTTCACTCCCCTCACAGAGTCCCACAGGCAATTTAGGAAAAGTAGGCCAAAATGAAATATGGCCTCAATAAAAATCCCACAACACTTCAAATGCACATTGGCAATAAAACTTGCACGAGTGTACACATGGCAGGCTCTAAACAGCGTGTTAGTTTGTTAAGTGTGTTATTAGGAAATAGCCAGAAGTGTTTTTTCTCTCCCACAGGTCCTGGGTCAGCACTATGAAGGTGGCGCAGCCGTAAACACTGACTTGGGGTGGAAAAAGCTGACCTGGAGTCTGTGGCTTAACATGGCACATTTCCCCACTAAATCACAGCGATTTGGGACGGTGTGTTAACAAAGGGTGATGTGTTGCAAATACAAAGGGTGTTGTCAAAAGGTCACTACTTTACCCTTGTTCTTATCATTGAACCACAGGAATGACAGTACGGCACAGGAGGATTTGCAGATGCTGGTAAGAACAGCAACAACTGTTAAGTTGCTAAATATGTTCAGCAAATGCTTGTAAAGTCGAGAGTATAACAATAATACCTGCAAATCTAGAGACAAAAATACAGATGAGATGAAATCTGCGAACGCAATTTAGGTACAAAAATGCTGCTTTTAAAATAGCCCCTCTACAAAAAATATTTATACTGTACTTCAAGTTCATTTTATTAAGTAAACTAAAACAAAGCTCAAGAATTTTTTACAGTAAATATACCTAACGAGTACTAGTAATGTACTACTAACATATTTCTTGGAACTAAGCTGGCCCGTTTTAGTTAACAAATGTGTGGGTTTAAGTATTCTTCTTTTATGTAAACTTTAGGTACACTGGAATAACTAGTGTACAACAATACTTTTTGAAGTCATATGTGAAGTATATTTCCTATAAGTAACCTAAAAAGTAATTTAGAAGAAGTAACCTACATAAAAAACTTGCAATACGCTTATTTTTGTAAGGGAAGGCCATAATATCAAACCTTGGTTTTATAATCTCAGAACATAAATAAATAATCATGAGCAAAATATGAAATTTAACTGGCATATTAATGTATTTGGAAACTATTCTAATTTTTTTCATGTTTTGCTCATGTTGATTTATTTATTTTCGCCTGCCAAACACCTACATTTAAAATAGCGAATATGCGCGCGGAAAAGATGCAAAATGTGAATCGGGTATTACACAGTTTCAACAAATGTTTCAACAAATGCTACACAGATTCAACAAACGTAATTTCCTAAATAACAACTATAAAGCTCACCCTATGATTCATAAACATTTACTCAGTAACTTTTAATCAAAGTCACTGAGTGCAGATGTGACACGTCAGAGGAGACCTGGCCCTCCTGACTGAGACTTGTTTCTCCCGAGGTTTATTTCTCCATTTATTTATGATTCGTACGGGCTTACGCTCCATGTTTTTCCCATGTTTATCAATGTCATCATAGATAGGTGCATTCCTGGGCCTGGTGTCCCAACAGATGCAATCTCAGCAACAAGGGCCATTTCAGTTCTGACACTTTCATGGATGTTCACGTGAATACGATTCCCTCTTATATAACAAAAGCTTGGGTTAAAATTGTGATTTTAATTTATGCCTCCTTTAAAAAATAAATACAAATATTTGGTTCATAATCTACAAAACAGGCCAGGCAGGTACTGGTCTTCTCAACAGGTTTTCTCACAGATTTTAACAATATGACACATATACAGTAGTTTTGACAAACATCTTTGAGGATTTGATTTCGTTAAAAGCATACTATGCAGTAATTGATTTTCTATGCTCATTGCTGGACAGAAATAAATGAGTTGTTGAATAATCAACCCCCTCAAAGTTACGTTGCCATGAACAGAACCATATTGCATCAGATATGAAGGATGAGAGAGATATGTGTGTGTGTGGGTCTGAAGTTTTATTGCGACATGTATTACACACGAATCAGAAACCTCTGGTGAAATTGAACTGGATCGTGCAGCCAAAGCACTCTTGCTTCCAAAGCTCATTGCATAGGTTGTCCAATCAATACTGCTCGGCCTGCAGAACTAGACCTTGAGCATTGATACAGTCCAATGAGTGCATGTACATGCCTGTGTAACAGAAAAACACTCTACGATCTCACTATTATATTTCTATTGACTTTTAAATGGGATTTTGCAGGCTCTCGTTCGCTTCTCTCTGAAAACTGAAAGTGCAAAAAGTTCAGAAGTCGAGCTTGACAGTGGTTAATACACTGTATATAACGCTTATTCTTCTTGGAAAAGACAATTCAATGGAGTTTCCAACTTATAAGAAGCTCAACAGCTCATAATGTAAGAAGAGCTTAAGTGGGAGTCTTTCAGGGCTGAGAAGGTATTAGTCAAGCCACAACAAAGACGGCAATGCTGGAATTATTTTTTATTATTCATGACTGTAAAGATTGTGGTAGTTAAAAAGAGGCCATGACCCACTTCAGGAGTAATACAAGCTTGTCCCCACCCCTCCGCTGTGATGTACCATTTACGCCAGAGCATTCTTGTGAAAGAAAATGCTGTGTTATTTCAACTGATCGTTGGGTCAAATGTGGACAAACACAACGGTTGGGTTAAAATAACCCAGAATATGGTCATTTTTAACCCAACAATGGGTCTGTGTTCGGTCTTGTTGGACCAGTTTCCATTTTTTTATCAAAAGAAAAATGATACAATTAATTATTTTTCAAATTCAAACTCATTGGCCTTGACTTATTTTCTGTGAAGAACATATATCTGGGCCAATTTTCAATGACTGCACACTATACACCCCCCTACACATTTATATTACATGCAGGATGTACGGGTCCACTGGACCCAGGGCTTTTTAATTTGCGGAAACGGATCTGTGTAACTTTATTGTCTGGGCCTCCTTTTAGTATGTTTGTGTGTGTTTCTGTGTGTGTTTTTAAGAGAGACTGTTTGAGAGTGTGTGTAAGTGTGAGTTGTCTGTTTCTGCCCCCGCCGTTCCCACAAAAAAGTTGAGCACTTCAATGCATAAAATGTGATCTAACAAAGGTACCTGGCAAATGAAGTGTTAATTAATAGTTGTGTTGAATTAAAACGGCTGGGTATGTTCATTCTTGACCCAACATTGGGTTGAAATAACCCAGCATTTTTTAAACTGTATATTTTTTCTTTATTTGCATTATTTTCCTCTAGACAAAATGCATTTCATTAAGGAAAAACATTCACTCTGGGCATTACAGTCCCATCAATTTTCTCAGAATGCAATAAACTGACATCTGGGATATTTTTGTTGAATCTCCAGTTTTCCCAGTTGTCTTGTTTGTTAAAGTGTCGGTTCAATGCTCTTCTGGAGTTACTCCACAAAGAAACAACCCCCTGGTGACCTTCATGGGTCCAACGTTCCAAAGAATTGTTTTCTCTCAATGCTGAATTGACGTTTTATTTGCGTTACAGGGGAACAGATTCTCCTGAGAGATTGCATGGTGTTGGGCTCTCGGTCTTAACCTAGTTCTTTGAAAATGTGGACGAATTAATTGATGCTTCTCTTTTTTATAGCAGTCCGATTGGCATTTGAGTTTTTCTTTCTCACATAATACCCGAATGCAACCATTAAAAAGAGTTTTAATCAAATTATTTTAGCATTTTAAACTCAAATGAAATAGATAGCGTAAGATAACTAGGGACAAAAGTCTCTATAATAAAACTGAATCGCTCCCATGAGTCCCAGCCGTGGTTTGAAACTATTAGAAGATGAGATGGGATGAACTGAAATGGAAGATTTAATCAAACGAACATCAGTTCACTTTAACACAGCATGATGGCCACTACAGTCAGCGAGACTAAGAACAGTGGTCTTTAAAACCCATCTGAGAACACAAATATACACACATGCCGGTGATGGAGGATCTGAATTTGTGCAATCATATGAACATGTTTTGTAATATTCAGATGCAGAAAACTGCAAGAACTCTGATAGTTTTAAATTTGAAATAACACGCAATAGTTCATGAGAAATAGACAGTGAAAAATGACAAACTGACACAATTTATTATGAAAGATCAGTAGAGGAAAAAAATAAACAGCCTAACACAACAGAAGCTACAGGAAGTCTTTAAACGGGTTTATTTTATTAGATTCTTTAAAACATTATGAGTGATGAGCTTGCATGCATGATGACAAGTTCATTGTTATTTCTGCTTTGGGACAAATTATAACAGAAAAATAAGTCAATCATTCTCATCAGGCAAATTACAAAATACATCAGCATGAAATTGGCACGTATAGTTTAATTTCACAAACGGTGTCTGAACAAACTTCCAAATTCCCACTCTGGGAATGAACAGATCCAATAAAAGGGAAATCAGAACAGAACATGTTGGAAAGAAAGGGCTATTAAAAATACAAAATTACATCAGATTTGTTCTTGTATACTACAATGTGTGTGTGTGTGCAAATGAACTGGCAGGTACAGATAAACTCAAAACAACATGAAAGAGAAGCTCTGATGATCTGGATCGGCTGTGAACTGGGAAATAAGATGTTTTTATTTCTTTATAGTAATATGCAGGGCATCGAAAACACAATAAAGCTACTTTATAACAGCATTAAAGTGCTTTAGATGAAAGGTACACTAAGAGAAACAACAAAAAGAAGGTTCTTGATGAAAGAGAGAAAAATAGAAGCTGAAGACCAAAATAACAGCGAAAAAGCATTTAAAGAAAAACAAAACAAGAGTGCAGATTATATGAAAATGACCCTTAGGTTCTGCTCGACCAGATCAACCTTGATTTTTTGTTTTCATTTTGAGCATATTGCTTTATTATTTAAAAAAAAATATTCTTTGATGTCTTGTTTTGAAAAGTGGGTTCATATTTTATCAAATAAAAAATATATACTGTATATAAAAACTATAAAAAGAGAAATGTTAAATCTGAAATGTATTTTTGTAAACATGCAAAATTGTAAAAAGTTTCATAGAAATTAATTTTTACAGGCAAAACATCTATGCAATGGGACACTCGGGACAAAACACTTTTAATGCGTTAAAATAAAGATTACACGTCAATCAACAAACTAAATCCAAGTACACTTATCACGAGACCTCAACCAACACTCGCGAGATTTGATGAAGTTAAAGCGGTCAAATCCGCTCCTCGTGAGATATTAAGCACATCTGTCAGCGATCCAAACCGGTTCGGTGTGTATGAAGGCGAGGAAATACCATTTGAAAGAGGTAAGTACTGCACTTTTGTGTTTTGTGCACAGTGTTTTCCATAACCATCACTTTACCGCCTGTTCGTTAACCAGCACGTGCAGAATTAATGAATGTTTTCGTTCTGTCACATGTTTCGGCGGGTTTCAGTGTATAAGTATAAATAATCAGTTACGCTTTCTGTAGATTGTGTAACAGTTTAGATTCGTTCTGGGGTCTTTCAGTAAGTTTAGTGTTGAATGAATCAAAGACTATATTTGTTAACAAGACATCCCAGTTGTATTGCTATGGGAGAACGTGCACTTCTAAGTACGCTGGTTAAGCCCCGCCTTCCATTAAAAAGAGCAAATCGTCATCTGAGGTAACGTTACTTGCTAAGATGTGCGCATGTGCGAAAGCTGCAGCTACCTGCAACAGGTATGAGGGACAGGCTTTATGCTACAGTTGTTGTCAGATGTAATCGTTGCGCTGTTATTTGTTATTTTATTGTACGTCTTGTATGTTTATTGAGCTTTAAAGTATACTTTGCATATCATGGTTAAATAATGGTTACTGTACCGCTACAATGGTCATTTTGTGGTTAGCCTACGATGGTTTAGTAGATGGCAACTACACTAAGGCTAATCTGTTTAAGGGTTTCTCTGTATGTTTAGGTTTTGTGGTGATGTGATGTGATGTGATATCATCAGTGCTTTTATGTAATTATAACATTCTTACAGTTTAGTAATACAGGATTATTTCCTTAAGGGTTTATACAAAATAAGTACTTTATGTCGTGACTGCTTATGTTGTTGTTGATTTGGTTTGTTAATTAATTAAGCTCAGAAATGGGAAATTGCAGCACATTGTGGCTGGCTTCACTACAGAACTTTGTGTCGGCTGCTTGGCATCTGCCACTGTCGTCCTTATGGATTTGTGAATCACATTTGGATTTTTCTCATGTCTCTCAAGAGCTGTGATTACATGGTCCAGCTCCTCATTACTGGCCCTTCACTGTAAAATCATTGAGTTTGAAGAACGCCTGCAACCCAAACCAGAGATTAGGTCAGATCACACGCTGTGGCTGAAAATCTCTTGTATCTGGGGTTTAATTGGCGTCCCGCCCACTCTCCCCGCGCTGAATAGATAATAGGATGCTAATAGTCTTGCCCAGGTTTGGCCCAGTCAGACCCAGGAGGCTTTTCAGTCACACTTCTGCTGCTGTGTGTCAGCGGTCAGAGCGGTCAGAGACCACGAGTCATGACTTCCCAGGTAATGGGGGAAGGTTGAGGATACCAGCAGTTGGTTGAGCCTTTAGAATGCCTCTGCCACGTTCCACATAGGGTACAAATTGGCACCCTTGAAAATCTTTTTTCTTTAAAATAAATATTTGAGTTGTTGTTCTATTGCCTGTCACGAATGTTGGTTGAATGATATGTCTAAGTACAGTTTACTGCCTTGTTGTTTTTTGCCATTAACATTAAAAAAGAAATGAAAAAATATGTGCTTGAACATGTGCCTGGCTTGCGTAAATGAAGCTATCACTCAGTAGGGATTAGCTAGTTTGTGATCACATCTTTGATGAACACGCATGGCAAAGAAGTGTCATTTTAAACAGAGATATATCCTTTATGAACAGTCGACGCAACAATATTTGTAAACATTCAGAAAAATAATGAGACGACTTACTCCAAATTATGTTTCCTCTTGTGTGTCAACACTTTGAAGAATATTACATTTTTTGTAAACGGGAGGAAATCGTGCAGTAACAAGGTTCCATGCAGCTGGGCAATTGTAATTTTACAAAGAAATCTTCCTCAATACCTTCCAGCATGCAAACAGATAATACAACTCTCTCAATACGTAAGTACTTTATTAAAGCCCTGGTCCTGGACAGGATTCAATACTCTTTCCCAGAAAACAATGAGTTATCATCTTTAAATCGCTTATTTAGAAGCCATGATTGGCAATTTTACCGAGATTGCTTTTATTTGTGTACTGCCTGGGAGTATTTGAGTTATATACGTTGCATCATTGTTTTTTACAGTAATGTTCGCTGGCTAACTGGCAGAAGCACTGGTTTCCAACACTTTCTAATGGACATGTAATCTGCTGGTTTCCGGATGTATGGGGTATTTGGTTAATCTGTTGGGATCACCTAATTTTTCTGTAGGAAGGAGTAAGGCTGTACCAAATACCTTTTTTTTTGTTTTTTTTTTTTGTGATTCGTTGGTAATCAACACCGAATATTCAAAGGGATAGGGCTGAACATAGTGTCTCTCTAATAAAGGTAGCAATCTCTGTGTGTCTGTTTGCATTTTTATTATGTTGAGAACCGTTCATCCAATCAACTTCATGCGTGGCGGAGCCAAGGGAGTGCAGTGTCGCATGTTGGTGCAATATGGACACGCTTGTCACGACACATGAGAATTAATACACTTTAAGAAACAAATCACTCCCAAATCAGAAATTAGCAGCACCGTAATTAGGCAACTGGCACGTAATGGGTAGGGTATTTCAATAAAAGAACGAAAAAATGTTCAACAAACTGTAAGAAATAAAGAACACTGTATACTTTTAATACCAGCATTACACATTTAAATTAACAAACAGTTAAAATAAAATAAAATTAATTCCCTTGTATAGAATAAAACAAACTGTTATAGGCTAAATAGAACAAGGTAATGTTAGGCTGGCTAGACGTCTCACATTTCAATAAACAAACTACTTCTTTACAAAGTCTAACTTTAATATGAATCACAATCGGTGATCACTCTCTTTTCACATTGTGTGCGAGGAAGATGAGTTTCTCCACATTTTAAGTTAAAAGGGAACTTTGGGTCTTATTTACGACGTAGCCAGCTTTTGAGAAAACGCGCTTTGACGGAGTTGAAGTGGCCGGAACGCAAAGGAGATGTTTGGCTGCAAATGCCAGTTTGGGGTAGAGGTTGCTAATGTTGTCACAATACCAAACTTCGGTACCAGTCGGTACACAGATACGTGCTGAAGCGTTTGAAAGTCTATCAAAATCAAATATTCCGTGTGTGTCTGTGTAAGCGCTCGGTAGAAAGTGCGATGCAATGATCATTTCAAGCGCTTCCGGTTTGGTTGCGCGAGTGCTGGGTAAGGAGCCATTCAAAGACATATCCGATGAGCTTGGAAACACAATGGCCAATCAGAGGTCTTTCATAATCTGTACAATGATAAAAAAAATGATAGCGGGAAATGCAAGTATCATCACATTTAGTACCGAAGTTTGGTATCGTGACAACACTAGCGGTTACTGTTTTGCTTTCACAATGCAAGTGGGCCCGACTTTGAGCAATATTTGGGAGGCACTACTATAGCGATCTCTTTCTTTGCCATGTCTCCGTGTTCTTCTCCCTCTTCCTCATCGGACTCTGACTGCATCAGCATTGAAATCTCCTGCTGAGTATCCTCTTCTCCATGGCTTGCTGACAGCTCTTCCACCTCCAAAATGGTCTGTTGCTGATGCAGATGTTCAGCCAGGCGAACAACCTAAAATCAAAAGGCATTTTCTTTTTCAACATCTATTTGTTTTGCACAAGATAAAGTAGCCTGCATGGCATAATCATTTTAAGTTATTTACTAATTTAATATAAAATATCAGTCTATTCTCAATGTAGTCCAGGTCCTTCTTCTCTTTTTCAAGGAATTGCAGGTGCTTGAATAGCTGGTCTAGTGCTGAAGAAAGGAGGTAGAAGCTGCTGGGTTCCAAACTTAACAGTTGCCATATGCTGTCGATCTCCGTGACGAGGGTTTTCTTAATTTCTCTGATGGCAGGGCTGTCATACTCCTCCGGTGACAGGTGGCATTTCTTCAGGTTGAAGAGCATTGGCACTGTTGCACACAACGACAAGTTTGCCTCCTGTGATAGTAGTTCTGTAGGGGCCACAGTACTTCTGCTGCCTCCTGTGCCAGTTTCCACTGGTCTGCTGTCAAGTCAATGGCGCCATCACCTTTCTGACAAAACCGTTGTCACTGGCCAACGTTGCTCCACCAGTCGGTTAAGCATTTCATACGTAGAGTTCCAACGAGCCGTAACATCTTGAATGAGTTTGTGTTGTTCAACGTTCTGCTGCGTTTGTTTCTCTTTCAAAGCAGCTGCAGCCTTTGCACTTTTTTTTTAAGTGTCCCACTAGATTCCGAGGCAGCCGAAACTATGCAATGTAGTCGCTCCTGATTTAGAGCTGTATAGCTGTAGTGTGTGTGTCTTGAGCAGCAAACCCCTTGACCGTTGCCCCATTTCTCCGGTTCTTTCTTAAGCGTCTCGGTGCACAGCTTTATAATTCTGGCATTATTGTGAACAACGGCTACTCGCTTATAAGTTGGAATGGCGAATGGGTCCGTCGCGTCTCCAAGCTGTTGTGCAATGTTGACTCCCATATGGCTCAACTCAAATGCTTTGGTCCAAAACGAAGGCAGAGAGTTCCCACTCCTGAGTTATAAAGTGACAGGTTAACGCCATATACGCCTACATATTCACTACGGTCCAAATGTAGGTTGTGAAACTTAAGGCAGTTGAGTTTCCAAGGAGAGCAGACATTTGGCCTTGCAGATCGCTGTACTTCAGAGACAGGGCGTTTACAATACTGGAGCTGTTTGGGACACTGTAGTCGCTCTCCATCTTCTTTATTCAATTTCCGAAGCCTTCAACTAAATGAACGGGTCTCATATCCATAGCGATGAACTCCACAATGGCATCTGTTTTATCTCTCTTTCTTTTCTCCGTAATCGGTTTTCGAAATCGTACAACTTGCTGTGAAGTTTTTGGTTTAGCATGTGAAGTTGATGGCTGCGATTCCTGGGAATACACCAATAGACAAATTATTAATAGGCTGGGCTAAAGTAAGTGTTTTCTTTCTTTGCAAGGTATGGGCTTTCATTCTCAAGTATTTTCCAAGCAAATTAAGGTTTTATCAATTTACTGATTAACATGGCGGATGAAAGCAGCTCGGTTTTTCACACCAACATCATGGTATAGGCGAGGCGTAGCTACTACTTACAGAACACAGGTGATTTCTTCAAACTTGTTGTGCTGTTGTGGTATGCCAGTTTAAAATATTTAAATATTTTGCACACTGCCTTTGTCTTGTCTGACTCCTCACTCAATTTAAAGTGCTCACACAGCTGAGGTCTTTGCCCTTTTGTCTTCTGTTCCTGAAGAACTGAATGATGTTATTGACGTTCGCTCATTGGCGATTTAATATTAAAGCGCGAATGAGAACGAGGAAAAAGAATATCGACTGCCAACCCACCGAACACATATTTGAATATTCTAGTACAGCCCTAGAAAGGAGGTCACGAAATCGTAAGCATTAAAAAGTCATAGAGTATTGATAATGTACATCAGCATAGACCGACCCCTCCTATGAATATCTGGCCGAAATGTCCAGCGACCAACCCTCGTTAGTTTGTTCATTTACATTATTTGATTGGTTGAAATGACCTGCAGCGGTTTTCCTTACTTTTTAATAGACTCTTGGAATGCCTTTATTATTTTGGGTCACATAGGTCTACATATTATTTGAACAGACAAGTGATGAAAGGCATGTTGTTATGTTTGTCAAAGTGTTGGAATGTGAAAACTCGGAGCTTAACCTTCATCCAGCGTGAGATCTGTGTGTGCTCAATGCACATGGTGCCATGAGTGGAGTCGTCTTGATAGGCAGCTTTTCCTCTCACCAGATCCATTTCATTCTCTCACACAATTAAATCTGAGCTTTTGGGCCTAGGAATCATCCGTGTGAACTTCTGAACTGGCTCTTAAAGCCACCTGAATCTTCTTAATACGTTTTCCACTTAATACAAACACCATCATTTGATGTGTGTGAATGAATGTTTAACTTTGATTTCTAGGGCTTTGTACAGTCACCGCCACTTAAATCACCACCCTTTTCCAAAGGAAGTGAACTTTCTTCAAAACCAGATGGAAACACAAATCACTAGATGTTTTATTTTCAATAGTTGATGAATAAAAGATTTTTCGCAAAGGATTTGTCTGGATATATTGTGAAGAGTGAAATATACTTTCCTTTAGCTCAGTGGTTAGAGCATGGCGCTAGCAACGGCAAGGTCATGGGTACGATCCCAAGGATTGCACATTCTTAGAAATAATGTGCTTGTTTAACAAGCGTCTGCCAAATGCATTAATGTAAATGTATGTATAATATATCTAGATTGTTTAAATATGTGGTCCATTTGAAAGGAATGAAAATGAAGCTTCATAAGCACCACATATGTTCACTATTCTGTGTTAATTTTTACCTTTTAGGATAAATTAATTATTCTAAAAAGGTTTCAATGCCCAATGTCTTGCTTTTCTGATTCACTTGAAAGTTTGTGCTTGTTTGTATCGTGCGTGATGTAGATGGTGTGAGTCAGAACGTAGATGTGTGCTGGATCTTAATCCAGACGTCCGTTCTGTCCAGCACAAATCCGAGGGCTTGTTTGGCATGCGTTTGAGAGTCGGTGGGGTGTTTGTGGTGAGGGATTATTATGGGAGAGTCACACAGACAGACGCAGGTATGACGTGATGAACTATTATTACTGAAGGCAGACGTCAGCGCTCGGCTCCGGCCAGTGGTATAAGAGTTTTCTTTATTAAAACCATTGAATATGCATTCTCTGTGGATGATGTGTACGTGTGGGTGGATCTTTTGAGTTTTCCGTGGCCCATGAACTGATATTGACTTGGGAGAAAAACTGTTTGTCTTGTACAGTATAGTCAATATGAACCCTGTTTACTTTTTACTTATTTCTGTTTTTCAATTTTTTATGCAAATGAAACACAGTGCATGTTAGGGATGCCACAATACTCAATATAATATTGAACCTTTCGGTACGACCTCCTCTGTTCAATACGTGTGTAAGTGAATTGCATTTTTCCAGTTTTGCGTTTAAACTGCGCTCAATTACACTCTGAACTGGCTCTGTCGAGAGCGAGGCTGCCTGCAACACGAGCAGCAATGTGCTGTTGAGAGACGTGGGCTGGCTTTATTGTATGCCCGTTGTACTAAAGTGATAATCTCCAAATTTGGCACATCAAGAATGTATTTTTACTAGGGATGCACCGAATATTCGGCCACCGAAAATTTTCGGCCGAAAATGGCCCAAAAGGGCATTTTCGGTTTTGGCCCGAAAGACTTTTATCACCGAAACAATACGGCCGAAATGTTGTGATGACGCAAACAGAAACCGCGACCTGCACGTACTTGTCTGAAGCGACAAGTCTACGGTGTGGACGTATTTCAGTAAATTTCGTAAATACTCTTATAGAGTGTTCACACCAAACGCTGTAAATCGCGCTATTCGCGTGTAGTTGGACGCTTGAACATTTTGAGTTTACTCGCATCATTCGCGCGTCAAATTCGCTTCATTACAGACGCGAATTTGCGTCATGGAAGGGGCTTCTGCCGCGCGCTTAAGGCCCTACTAGAGCAAGCTCCTGATTGGTTAATGCGGCGTGAATTTTCGCCAAAGTTCAGATTTCAATTCGCGCGATTCGCGTCAATCGCATCGCAAGAAGGTCATCGCGATCCGGGCCGCGATGTATGCGGAGAACCCGCGTGCAGACGGAGAAGCGCAAAGCGCAGAAGGAGATCAGAGCGCAGAAAAAAGACTTGTCTCTCTGCACCAGATGAGGGACATGCACCCTCGTTGTCTGATATGTTCAGTGAAATCCTGCAAGAAAGTGCCTCAAATAATAGGTAGTCTATTCTGTTCTTAGGCTTCCATATGACTATAAGATTGTAGCCATATTCTGCTAGATATTTTTATTTGATAAAAATGTTAATTATGCACTGGCCCTATTTAAATACACTAGCTCAAATCTTTCTAAAATGTCAGGCAGATGACAAGCTCAACCGCTCAACAGCTAGATGTTTATCTGTCTGAAGTCCCCATCCCCAGAAGTGCTGTACATTATTATTTAATGAGTAGGGTCAAGTTAAACATTTAAGTTTGAATTTTATTTTATACTGTGCATTGTAGCAATGTGTTAAATAAATATTTGCATAATTTGTAATTGATTTATTCTTTGAAACTTTAATATTAATTTATGCAATTGCAATGCCTTGATTTTAGTAAAGTTAGTACAAGGTCAAAGCCATAAATGCAATGGTTCTAATAATTGGCATAATTTATTTCGGTGTTTCGGTTTTCGGCCTTGATTTCCTCTTTTTCGGTTTTTGGTTTCGGCCAAGAATTTTCATTTCGGTGCATCCCTAATTTTTACACTCATAGAGTATTCTTAAACATTTTGAGTTTACTCGCTTCATTCACTTTCGAGACGTGAATTCTCGTCATGGGAGGGGCTTCTGCCAGGAGGCTCCAGTCTTATTTGGAAATGGCTGACATGTTACCACATTGTCCGACCTCCTCCCTCACTTTCTTCCAAACAAGATTATTTTTATTCCTGTTTCGATAAAAGTAAGAAGATGTATCGTACAGCTTCGGGTATCCACATACAGGGACGATGATTTTGTCCTCCATTGTTGTTTTTGATTTCTGCGTCCTCTCGCTACGTTGTAATTTTTGTTTAAAAAAAAATGTTTTCACCAAAGGTCAGATTTTTCGACTCATGCCAGGGCTCTAGAGTGCGACCAATTTGGTCGCATATGCGACTTATTTTTCATTGGTGCGACTAAAAATAATCAGAGGTCGCACCGGTGCGACCAGCCGTTCGAGGGAGAAAAAAAAGTCTCCACAACACTTAAAGTATCCCTGTGATTCAACAACAGACAAGGCCCATATCGTGGTCTAAACCAATCAGAGATGGTGAAGGGCGGACCCCCCTCTGATTGGCCGTGGTCCAGATAATCCTGTACATTGGCGTACCAGAGGTCGCGTTAACCGAAAATTCTCTGTCATTGACGGATTTTCTTACCAATGACGGAAAAATCTGAAGGCCGTTCGTCATTTTGGCGGAATATAATGAGGGCAATTTGTAAATCCCCGTTATCCCCGCTCCGCTGCTCACGCGAGCCGGAACGCGATCGCAAAACATACAAGGGATGATCATAAATCCAGACAATATGCACATGATAAACAACGTAAAACTTGCTTCACTGCTTATTAGTTGTTGTCCGTAATGTTTGTAAGTTTCCTTGTGTAGTGATAATGACAGAGCTCTCGTTCTTTAAATGTGCGCTGCACCATTTTCCTTACTTTCGTTTTATTCAAACGGTTTAGTACTGTATTTTTATAGACTTCAACACTAGGAAATGTTTTTTTATTAAATTGTTATTAGAGTAAGTCTCTTACCACTGTAAAGAGACTTTTTCTTGTGATACTGGACTGTTGTGCTTTTATTTTCATCACTTTAAACACGTTTTTCTCTAAATTCCGTTCCTGAAAATCATCGCGCTTCAGTCGACCTCAGCCATAACTTTAGTTACATACACAAGATATGAGCAAAATAAAAACTGATTTGGAAAGGGCTTGAATATGGTATTAAAAACTGTATATAAATTTGCTCCATGCGTTGGGTTTTCCCAGATCTAATCACACATGAACAAAAACATTAAAATATTTAATATATAATGAATATAAATAACAACGGCTTTATTGGGCATTCGGTTGTATTAAAATACAACAAGTTCCGAGACGCAAGTACAGCGTGATGACGTCATTAGCATACGAATTACCACCTAACGCCACCTTGAACCATAGTGACGGGTAATAAGATAATGACGGATTTTTACGAGCCTGTCAGTCAAAATGACGCACAATAAAAAAGTAGCGCAACCTCTGGTGTGTACGTTTGAAAATGCGTGTGCTGCAGTCAGACAGAGAGGTTGGCAGCCTAATGCCGTCAGTTAAACAGAGATGATGAGAGAAGATGAAAAGAACAATTGATAGCTTTTTCGTGAATAATGTTAATTTAAGGCCTGATCCGTCTGAAAATCACAAGCAATGCTCTGACACGGAGCCATCAACCTCCCAGGTTATGTCAAGCCCTGGTCCATTTATCTTGAGATCTTTTAAGTTTAAATTTCAGTTCAGTGAAGCACTTAAGCACCAACACTCAGTAAGTTACCTTTCTTGTAGATTTGTGCTTCAAATAAAGAACTTTGTTTTGACCAGATTGTTAGTTAGTCATTTACAAGTCAATTTTGCCTATATGGACATTAAAAAATGAACTGGTAATACCAGTTAAATATTAAATGCGATGCGGTGGAAAATTTGGGTGCACCTGAGTTTTGTGCTGGTGCACCTAAGAAAAAAAGTTAGGCGCACCAGTGCAACCAGTGCAAAAAGTTAGTCTAGAGCCCTGCATACGAAATGATCAATTCGTGCCGCAGGATGTCCTATAGCGTCTTTGCATTGACTTAACATGTAAATCACTCGCGCTTAACGCTTCAGTCGCGTTTGGTGGGAACACACAGTTACCCAGCACATGCGTTAAGAGTGTCTACGGCATGACTAGGTTTAATGTAAGTCATGCCATTCGGCGGCCTTTCCGACAGCTATTAACGTCATAGCAAGAGCGCCTCCAGGCAGCTATTTAGCATTGCATTTCTTCCAATTTATTGCAATCGCATTGGCGCACCTTGTTAATATATTATCTTTGTCCTTTCTCGTTGAGCGCTAGTGTTTGCAGTCTTACGCACACCGCATGTTTACTTCCATAACAGCAATCGCAACCTCTTCAAGAAGCTCTATCGTAAGAGACAGCAAGGCGCCTGGACTAGGTGGGAGAAGGCCGAGCAGCGCAAGATCACCTGGGCAGAGTTGTGGAGCTCTGAACCACTGCGCAACAAGTTCCTCATCAGTTCGGTGTACGACCTTCTACCCAGTCCATCTAACTTACATCGTTGGGGCTTGGTAGAGTCGCCAGCATGCCAACTGTGCCAAAGGAGTGGCACACTGGAGCATATCCTCAGCTGCTGTCCAAAGGCTTTGGGGGATGGGCTGTATCGCTGGCGCCATGATCGGGTCCTCAGGGCTTTGGCAGATACAATCACCACAGCGATCCAGAGCAGTAAGAGTCAGCATCCCTCCAAGCATACCATCTCCTTTGTCAGAGCTGGGGAGAAGGCACAACAGCAGCCACGCTCCCCAGGTGTGCTCCTCGCCAGTGCAAGAGACTGGCACCTTCAAGTGGACCTGGGGAGGCAGCTCAAGTTCCCGAATCACATCACGGCCACTTCACTCCGCCCAGACGTGGTGATAACATCGGTGTCGACCAGGCAGGTGGTCATAGTGGAGCTTACTGTCCCCTGGGACGACAGATTGGAGGCGGCAAATGAGCGCAAGAGAGCCAAGAATGCGGAGCTGGTGGAGGAGTGCAGGAGCGGCTGCTGGAACGCACGCAGTGAGCCAGAGGAGGTCAGTTGCCGGGGCTTTGCTGGACAGTCGTTGCTCCGAACACTCGAACTCCTTTTGAGTTTAGGCCAACTGTGCAGACGAGCCATAAAGAACATATCTAAGGCTGCCGAAAAGCCTCACGATGGCTGTGGATCCGTAGGGGGATCTGTGGAGTAGCACGCCACTTGGACACAGGCCGGGGACTGTGATCATCATATATGTCGCACATGCTACGAAGAAATCTATCTGTTCAAAGAATAAGTTTATGTGAGGAGTGTTTGTCGCGGTGCTTGTTTTTTGTATTGTTTTTTTATTTTTGTATGCAAACCCCGTAAGCGAGTTAGAAATTTAAATGGGGATGCACAATATTATCGACACGTGGATATTATTGTCCGATATTGGCTTATAAATTAAACATTGTCATCTGCTGATATGAAAAATTATGCAGATATGATTTGCCGCTTAAAAAAGACGTGTTGATTTATGTGTAGGCGTTCTGACATGAGCGTGCACTCGCAAAGACACCAGCTGTCACATTGCACATGACATGAGTACTAAAGTTCATTTTCGTGTCTTATTGCATCTGAACTGTCATATAAACACAGGGTTGTGTTAAAAACACAAGGTTTTAGGTTGAGTCAGTGTTCTGACATTTTGTGCTACCATTAAATATTAATTAAACCTAAAAAAAAAATTTCAATGACTGTAATAAACATCACATACTGTTTCGCATGGATATCCGAACACATTTTTATAAAATACATGCTCTAGCAGCAGTAATTTAATAATTGGCGCGAGGATTGCAAATCAGATCATACATTCATAATGGCACTATACCTTTATTATGATACTGCATGTCACTCAGAAATCCAGACCAGCTCACACAGCTAAATCCTGCATGCCAAGCATTCACAATATAACATCCATTTGTACTTGAAGTCCACAAACGAAATAAATCGGAGAAACGTGAATATATTTCCCATTGTGTACATTGGATTTTATGTGAAAGAACCATCTGTCATATAACAAAGTATGCAAACAGTGAGGTCTTCCTCTGGTAAAACAGCGTAAAGTCTGGGGCCTGTTGCATAAACAACTTGGACTAGTCTTACAAGTTAGTCATCCAATATCTTTCTTCAAGACTGGTCATAACTTCTTAAATTCAGTTACAATAAAAGGGTAGATTGGTCTGATTGATATCTGAAAAGTAAGACTGATTGGTAGGGATGGGTACCGAGAACCGGTACTTTTTTGGACAGGTACATAATTGGGTCGATGCAGAGTATCGATAAGCTTCATGACAAACGATACTTTTATCAATACTTGCGTTGTTTTATCTCTGTGTGTTCAGGTGTTAAATGGCGGATTAGCGGCTGCTGTTGCTCCCTGTCATTTTCCATCCCTGAATGATGGCCGAAGTTTGCTCGATGTATTTACGATATCTAGGGCCTTATGATTGCCACGATGTATTTGTAAACTGGTTGTTTTGCGTATTAAAGTGGAAGAGTAAAAAGCTTGTAAAGCTTTCAGCATCTGCGTTTCACAAAGAGGAAGCATCCTTCAAAACACCCGTTTTCGGCAACCCGTCAAAACATTAATACTGACAAATACTAACTTTGATTTTAAATAGTAAATGTTTTAGTGAAATTTACATTAGACAATGAGGTATATATTTACATCATTTACTAATTGCTAATCTAGTCTTGTTCAATTTAACTTCAAATGCAAGTTAAAAATGTAGGGCCTTATTGTTATGGCAGTTTTTTTTCCCCGTGGTATCGAAAATGGTATCAAATATCGATATTTTTTAAAGTATCGAATCGAAGTTCGAAATTCCAGTATCTTGACAACACTGTGATGTGCTCCTATGCACATGCTAAGTGCTGTAAGTGGTTGCTATGCTAAGGAACACACACACACAGGTTTTGTTCAGTGGCATTTTCTGTTTGCCCAGAAGCATTTGTAAACTGCAGTTCTAAAGCTCAGCCGTAATAAAGAAACTTAAAATCTTTTCACATCATGTGTTTTTGCATCAAATTATAGAGCGTAGTATCGATAACAGTATTGATAAGTACCGGTATTTATATCGATAAAATCGTAATGATACCCATCCCTACTGATAGGTCTTAACAAGTAGTCTTATTGACTAGGAATTATTTAAGACGCACGTTATGCAAATGGCCCCTGATCTGTCATACTTATGTATATAACGAGCCCACGCACACATGATTCATATTTCACAAGCACATGATAAGTTTGTTATAAGTTTATTTTATAAGCATTTCACTGTTACACAAAAGCTATTGTCAACCAAACACTCTTTGCAACGACCCGTCAAAATAAAAGTCTGGTTAACTAGAACATCTAGATTAAAAACACTGAATTGTTGTATTATAACATTTATTAAATGACTATAATACTAGTAAATTGTAGTGTTCTAGTAGTAAATTGATAAACTATATAAACACTTTAAGTATAAGTAAACTTATATTTACTAAACTAATATTTACTATAGTAAGGTTCAAAAACACTATTGTATCCTCATAAACTACACATACATATTTTTCTCTAATATAACAGATGTTTTATACTTGTGCTACAACTGTTTGGCCTGTGCTACAAAACTTAAAACCTCTGTAGCATCAGTGCTACGTGCAAAAAAGTTAATGTACTTTCCTGCCTCTAAAACATCTATTCTACATCTGTTGGTTTACGTTGCCAAATACATATTTAGACTTTGTTTTAGGCAAGTGTTTTGGGTAATGCAGCTTTGTCCAAATCTCATATTGAAATAAGAAATTTCATGCTGGCCAAGGTTGCAGTAATACTTGATTTAAAAGGTGTGTTAGGTTTGGGAGAAGTCGAGATATTCTCAAGGGTGAACTTAAAAGTCCTGTTTAATTTAAAAACACACTGTGTTACAAGAGTAAAATAGCTTGTGAATGACATTTCATGATGAATTAAAGCTACATTTTTAGAACAGTCTTTGCAAAGAAACTAGAACCTAAGGACTGCATCAGAAATCCCACAACTCTCTCAGTCCTCAACAAGATTTGCTTCAGAAGGTTTTGTGTCAGGCTCGACTTTACCTAAATGTTTGATTTCTCTCACACACAGTTTTTTTAAAAACCTTTGTCTAAGATGAGACAAAGATATGAGTGAAAGGGAAACAAACTTGTCTGGAGGCTTTGTCCAAAGGGACAAAATGAAAAAGGCAAGAATGAGTCCTATCGCCATTTCAACCTGCACACACAGGATTTTGTCTTTATTGTTGGTTGGATAAAGTACCCTGGGTCTTCGGGGATCTCCTGACATTAAACGTGCCATAGACATGAACCGTACGCTGATGTTATGATGCTGCTGTGTGAATGAAGCTGGCGTTAGTTCCTTCACTAAGATATCTACCAGAAGTCATATATTCTTGTTTGGTTTGACCTCTGTTTGCTCCTTATCGCTCTTTCTTGCTCTTTTTTTTTACTTTATTTATTTATATATATATATCTGAAATCGATCTGAAATCGCAAAAGATCTAGAAGGCGTTCCCTTTCACAATATGTGTATGTGTGTGCGTGTGCGTGTACATATATTGTGAAAGGGAACGCTATTTTTACATATATATAAAAAATATACAGTAAGACTATGTTTTTTTGACTGTTCGGTACGAATACACGTACCGCTATACCCCTAATATACAGTATATACATGCTATAATGATAATATTTTGCAAATATTACTTGCTAAATCTTTCTCTATGCCAACTAAATATGTTCTTCTTTATTCGATTTTCAATTCAATTCAAGTTTATTTATATAGCGCTTTTCACAATGTGCATTGTTCCAAAGCAGCTTTACAGAAGCAAAATAAGAAAACACAGAGATAGAACACGGCACAGTGCATAGTGTTTATAGAACAAGCAAGATCATTCTAATAGATAATATCTAATAAATTAATAAATAGATAAATAGATGCAGTCTCCCGGTGAGCAAGCCAACACTGCCCTGCTGTGGCGAGGAACCAAAACTCCCTTATTGATTGATGGAGAAAAAAACCTCGGGAGAAACCAGGCTCAGCCGGGAGGGCCAGATCCCCTCTGACGTGTCATAGCTGCTCTCAGTGACCCCGACCAAGTCACCGAGCAACATCCCCGAGGAAGGGGGGAGAGCCCACCGCCCGCGACCCAGGCAATCCCACTCGCCGAAACCATGCACGTCCAGCTCGGTCCCACTCCGCGATCGACACCAGAAAAACAGAGGAACAACCAGAGAAAATAGTAATGGCATATTGGAACATTGTTCCTCTGCTGTCTGACATCGACCACAAAGCAAGACCATCCAGACCCACACAGCCCCAACAAATAGAATCCCCCCAACCACAACCAACGAGCCCCCCCCCCCCCCCACGAACATCAGCCCAGCAACCCCAATCAGGGCCACTGAACTCAGCTATAACTTCAAACTGCTGACATGTGATGTAGTTTAGCATTTAATACCAAGCATTGTAACTTTTAGCATTAATGTGACAAGTATCCATCTTTGCTCTCGGTTGGGATAGAATGGTCTGAGCTGGGATGGTCGCCTTTCTCTTGGGTGGAAATGGAGTTGCCTTAGATGGAGCTGGGATGGTCAGTCAGTCCGCAGCTGGCGTAGTCTCTAAGTCGGGATGGGCATATGATGTCCATCTGGGCCTGGCAGAGCTTTCCCTACCTCGAGATGGGCATCCCGAGGCGAAGGCAGAGAAAGAAAATAATTAGCGTAGCTGCTGTTCATTTACTATGCATTAGTGAAAGCTTGGGTGAAAAGATGTGTCTTTAATCTAGATTTAAATTGGGAGAGTGTGTCTGACCCTCGAATAGTATCGGGAAGGCTATTCCAGAGTTTAGGTGCTACGTATGAGAAAGCTCGACCCCCTTTTGTAGATTTAGTTATTCTAGGTGTTATCAAAAGTCCTGAGTTTTGCGATCTTAGAGAGCGTGATGGGTTGTAATGTGATAGAAGCTCAGTTAAGTAAGTAGGGGCTAAACCCTTTAAGGCTTTATAAGTAATTAAAAGAATTTTAAAATCAATACGATACCTAATGGGCAACCAGTGAAGAGATGATAAAATTGGGGTAATATGATCGTATTTTCTTGACCTGGTTAGGACTCTAGCGGCTGCATTTTGGACTAACTGTAGTTTGTTTATTGAAGATGCAGGACAACCACTAAGAAGAGCATTACAGTAGTCAAGTCTTGAGGTCACAAATGCATGAATAAGAGTTTCTGCGTCAGCAGCACATAAAACATTTCGTAATTTGGCAACATTTCGAAGGTGGAAGAAGGCTGTTTTTGTGACATTTGAGATATGATTTTTAAATGACAGGTTGCTGTCTAATATAACGCCTAGGTCTTTAACTGTATTTGTCGGAGTAACAGTGCAGCCTTCGATTTGTAGGTTATAATCTGATATATTCTGTTTACGAGTCTTTGGTGCTATAAGTAATATTTCTGTTTTGTTAGAGTTTAAAAGAAGGAAATTTCTAGTCATCCAATGTTTCATATCTTTGATGCACTCTGCCAGTTTGGATAGCTTGAAGGAATCATCTGGTCTTGAAGATATATAGCTGAGTATCATCTGCATAACAGTGGAAGCTAATTCCATGTTTTCTAATAATGTTGCCCAGGGGCAGCATGTATATGGAGAAAAGCAAGGGTCCTAAAACCGATCCCTGAGGTAATCCATAGTTTACTTGCGTTAGATTAGACGATTCCCCATTTAAATGGACATATTGATATCTGTCAGATAAGTAAGATCGGAACCATTTTAGTGCCTGTCCCTGAATACCGGTATAATCTTGTAAACGATCTAAAAGTATTTTATGGTCTACAGTATCGAACGCAGCACTAAGGTCAAGCAGGACTAGGAGTGAGATGTTACCTTTATCAGATGCCATAAGTAGATCGTTTGTAATTTTAACGAGCGCAGTTTCGGTGCTATGATGCGGTCTAAAGCCAGACTGAAATTTTTCGTGCATGTCATTATTTTGTAGGAAAGAGCACAACTAAGTGGACACTACTTTTTCTAGTATTTTAGACAAGTACGGGAGATTTGAAATCGGTCTATAGCTTCCAAATTCACTGGGGTCTAAGTTTGTTTTTTTGATAAGAGGCTTAATCACAGCCAGCTTAAAGGGTCCTGGGACATGGCCTAGATTAATTGACGAGTTGATAATGTTATAAATGGGCTCAATTGCAACAGGTAGTAACTCTTTTAGTAATTTAGTTGGAATGGGATCTAATAAGCATGTTGTCGGTTTGGATGTTGCAATAAGTTTAATTAAATCTTCCTGTTTTATAGGTGAAAAACACTGTAGCTTTTCTTTTTGGGTGGTGGTTGGTACTAATTCATCAGACACACTTGGAGGTTGGATTTTAACTACGTCGTCTCGTATTTTTTCGATTTTTTTCTGTAAAAAATGTCATGAATTCATTGCTACCAAGGTGTGGCGGAATAGCCAGGTCAGGAGAAGTCTGATTGTTTGTTAGTTTAGCAATTGTACTAAATAAAAACCTTGGATTGTTTTTATTAGTTTCTATGAGGTTACGGAGGTGCTCGGCTTTTGAGGCTTTTAGTGCCTTTTTATAACAGTTTGCACTCTCTATCCACGCAATTTTAAAGACCTCTAAATGGGTTTGTTTCCATTTGTTCGTGGAAACAAATGGAATTTGTGCATTAATTCACTCAACTAACATTTTACTTGCCGCTATAATGTTTGAGTCCTTTTGCCCTTTTCATGTAGTTCGGCTCTTTGGTAGTGAAAGACCTCCCACTGCATAACCCTACGGCTCGCATAATTTTGAAATTAAAGTCATCTTCTACTTGCCATTTAATATAAGGACACAAATCAAATTATAATCAAATAATTAGGAGCTCTTTTGACTTGGCCCACCCTGAGCACACATTCTTTCAAGAAATATATTCACAGTATTCTGTGCAGTTTCCCAATATGTAATAATTACAGGTGTTGTCTGAAATGATATAGTCTAGTTATAGTTTGCTTTCTTTGAGATTGAAAGTTCTTATATTTAAGCTTAGGAGAGAAGTTCTGTGCTTTTAATTTTTTACTGTACAATAGTGGTATATTTTTCCACATAAATTAATGTGTATACTAAAATATTTATTATAGTAAACTGCAGTAAAATTCTTAGACACTACAGTATAGCGTTTTGAACTTTACTATAATATAGTGTGTATCAATTTACTACAATTTTCAATAGCAAATAATATAGTACACTACGGTATTTTTTGTCCGAGTGTTCAATTTAACGAGACTTTTATTTTGACGGGTCTTCGCGAAGACGCTTGAGTTTTTGTGTGTTTGCCGATAAAATGAACTAGCAACTCTGGAGATGACGTTCATATCCTCATACAGTGCAGACGCAGCTACATCCTCGATCATCACTCTTATACCATGGACTGTTTAAATACTTGATTCTGATTGGATGGAAGGTGTGCATTAAAAGCCTTTAACGCACGGGAAGCTCCAGTCAGTTTGATAACATTTCAAATTAAATGACAAAAGAACCGTTATTTTCACCTGTTTGATCTGAAATGACACTGTAAACAACAATAAAAGCTTTAACTTGGCAAATAACCGTGCCTATAAACTAGTTTGCATTTACAAACTATGCATTCATAGTCATTTTTTGATCAGTATGTGTGTTCCTTGAGGTTTAAACCCATGACCTTTCTGCTGGTAATGCAATGCTTTACCAATTGAGCTACACGAACACGGCTTGCAATGACGTCATTATCACTTACAAACTGTTCTGCATGCTTTATTTTCTGCTAAAGGTATCTTAGTTTGGAGGAATAGTGTTCTGGGTCAGTCTGTCTGGTGCAGGCTGCCGTATTAATCAGACGGGATTTACCCACTGTCACCACATCCAATCAAGGTGTATAATTTTACAGATTGAGTCGCAGTGTGTTTTGATTGTGCTTTTCTCTCCATCTGGAATAAACGTAACTTTCATTAATAGCCATCTGGTGGTCTCCGTTTGCTCATGCATCCTTTGTATAGTAGTGTAATGTTAACATATGTTGATTTGATGCAGTTGTGACATCATATAGACATGTCTTAATAGATTCTGTTTATGAATCGAGCCTTTGAAATAGACCTCTTTTTGCTTTTGTTTTCCAGTTTGGCAGGCATCACGGTGGGCATTGATGTCACATGGACGTTGCCAAGTCTCTATTGGACCTGCCGCTCTCAAACGACCTGAGCCTGCTGAGGTGTGGAGCGGATACGAGATGCCGTTCAATACTCCAATTCTTGCTACCAGTTTGTCAATAAGCTGTATCCAGGGGTTCCTGAGATCCCACTACCAGAATGAGGGACGGCTTCCTGTAACACAATGTTTGGACTCAACCTCCAGAACTAATCCAACTTAGCCTTTGACCCCACTTACAGTGTGAAGGTACTGCCTCTCTGGAAGTGTAAGAATGGGGATTGTCATTCACAACAGGTTGTGGCTGTGCCTATGGACTATAGGGTTTGGGCTTTTTTGTCTATCTGAATGTAAGCCCTTAGAGGAACATGCTGGTCTGTTCGGCAGCTTCTCAGCCGGGTGCAAACAACATGGCTGTATTTGGAGGTTATCCATGCTACTTGACCTTGTTTGAGGGGAGTGTTGGCACTGCCGGTGCGGCACCATTTGTTTTTACAGGGTGGTCGTGGCCCGTGCGATTCTCGAGTGGCAGTTCTGATGCATTGTGGGCGGCTGTGGAGCCAGATCAGGCCTGAAACCGATACTTGACTCTCACTCCGCTTCTGAACTGCCCACTTGGTCCATCTGATGACGTAGACACCCGCTGAAGGGGAATTGAACATCAATACAGTGTAATTTCTGACCTTTTGCACCATAAACATTACTTTTTGTGAAGAGGTTGAAAGTGAGTTTGCAGCGTGTTTACAAGCATCAAAGAATCACGAAAAGCTTATTTACTCTTAACATATAGTAAATTAATCTATGACCAGACCAGCTAGTCATTGGTTATCAACTATGAAAAACTGGATCCCTTAAAGGATAAGGGATAATTTTGACCTGGTTTTCATACAGCGTGAAATACCTTTGGCAAAACCAAGTAATACAGAATTTCATCACACTTGATGTTACACAACAAAAGCATTGTGACATTGAAAGTAGTTTTTCTAAGAAATGCACCCTCTGTTGTGTCTTCAAACGCATGTAATCTGTCCACATATTCCATTTAAGCCTAAAGTCATATAGTAGTTTTTTGTAAATATATCTCTCAATTTCTAAATAAAAATGTTTTTTATTTGCAGGAAAATTGAAATTGGACATTGGTCAGAATAACAAATAGATGCAATGTTTTCTTTCCAGTATACAAGATCAACAAACAAGTTCACAGTCATGTTTAAACAACACAATTCTGTTTATAAATGTATTTAGGATCAGTTCAAAATTTTATATATGAGGGTAAAAGCCTGATTTACTTTTATTTTTTTTTTTTTTTGTCAATCTACACTGGATGTGTCAATACAACCATTTCAAATCGCGCCTAAATAGTTTAAAGGCCTTTTTGTGAATACAAGCTTGATTATATAATGTAACGCTAGACCATGATGACAGAAAGAAGGGATGTTGTGTTAATGGCGTTAAATAATTTTAACGTGTGAATCTGCGCATCGCATGCGTTAACGTTGACAGCCCTAATATATACATATATACAGGTACATCTCAAAAATTTGAATATCGTGAAAACTTCCTTTTCTGGAGTCCAGTCAACGCAGCCCTCCACCAGGAAATTTTAGAGCACTTCATGCTTTCTTCTGCTGACAAGCTTTATGGAGATGCTGATTTCATTTTCCAGCAGGACTTGGCACCTGCCCACACTGCCAAAGGTACCAAAAGCTGGTTCAATGACCATGGTGGTACTGTGCTTGATTGGCCATCAAACCCGCCTGACCTGAACCCCATCGAGTATCTATGGGGTATTGTCAAGAGGAAGATGAGAGACACCAGACCCAACAAAGCAGATGACCTGAAGGCCGCTATCAAAGCAACCTGGGCTTCCGTTACACCTGAGCAGTGCCACAGACTGATTGCCTCCATGCCACGCCGCATTGATGCAGTAATTCATGCGAAAGGAGGCCCAACCAAATATTGAGTGCAGAGAAATGAACATGCTTTTCAGAAGCCTGACATTTCTGTTTAAAATATCCTTTTTTTTTATTGGTTTTATTTAATATTCAATTTCTGAGACACGAATTGGGGGTTTTCATTATCTGTAAGCCATAATCATAAACATTTCAATAAAAAAATGCTTAAAATATTTCCCTCTGTGTAATGAATCAATATAATATACGAGTTTCACTTTCTGAAATGAGTGACAAAATATATTGAACTTTTTCACGATATTCAAATTTGTTTAGATGTACATGTGTGTGTGTGTATATGTATATATGTATATGTATATTTAAAATGTAATATATGAATGTAATTGTTTGTTTTTATATCCAAGTAGAGAATGAATCATTTTGGGTTCTTCCAATCCATCATTGAACCATAAATTCAATCCATAATATCTTGATGAGACTGTCTATCATCAGCTCGCACTATTTCAGTGGAAGTGATAAAACAAACCATGGTGTTGCTGGCAAGCCAGCGTTGATTAGCATCCTCATTTGTTTGGCATAAATTACAGGAAAGCATAGTCAGTCTTCTTTGTGGCTGTGAGCGAGCTTGGCTTCTTTCAATTAACACTTCATAGACTCTTTACACTGCAGGGGAACGCGACGTGCTATGTTCATACATCACTCTGCTCCATTGTGATCTTGTTTACTGAAGTTAATCTTTTGCTGAATTAGCTTATGAAAGTATTGAGCGAAATGACTTAAATAGTGTGTTGTCGTGACTTTATTTACTAGCGCTGTGCATTTTTGTTTTGGAAGACGGCAATGCGTCCTTTATAAGAACCCATAGCTATTGAGTCATTTCATTGATTTTTTTTTCTGGGGGATGTAATGTATTGATGTGCTTTGGCTCCATACACAAACTGACCTTTTGGTTGACTTTATGTCTTAATGTTTTTAGGGAGCAGAGCGCGGAGGGCGAGACTGACCACAGGTGACAGAAACGTCGGTGGCATGTCCCGCCAAAAGCCGGCACGTCACGAACACTCCGAATGCTTCTGGGACAGCATTCTTCCAAAACTGCGCTGTCACAGGTGGGAGAACAGAATGAGAACAAGCATCGACACACAAACAAAAACAATCAGGACACGTTTACTTGAGCTCTATCTGGCCAGCGCAGGTTTTTGCTTCTGCTCTCTGGAGGACGGATGAGGTGCAGACCTGTCCAGCTAATGGACCTGACGGCAGATCTGAAGGTGGTTGACCAGTCCCATGTGTGACATTTATTAAACTATGAACTAGATTCACGCTTTCTTTAGAAAAGGTGGTTGTTGCTGTGCAGTTTTGTGGTTGCTATGATGCATGGGTAAAAAAAGCTTAATATTTATGTATGGGGGCGTAGTGATGCCTGACTTGGTGCCATTTATAGAATGCAAACAGTCGTTTAGTTAGAATCCGTTTGAACAGTTAAATTTAGTTGGATTTTTACAGATAACTTTAATACTCTGGAATTGACTATTTCTGTGGTATTTTTATTATTATTACATTTTGTTATTTAGCAGACTCTTTTATCCAAAGCGACTTACAGAGAGTGCCGTTGTTTACGTCTTACGAAATGGTCTGTAAGGTGAAGAAATGATCAAATATGGGAATGCAGAAATAATATGAATGTTTTGTGGGAAATTCAGTGGCTGTTAGGGGTGTAAAACATAATATACTGAGAGAGATAGGAAAAGTGTTTGTGTTTGGAGTGTTAGACTAGAAATACTGGATGTGACTTTTCATTAATAAAATAATGTCTGGAAAAAAAAAGTAAGCTTTGATTGATATTATCGTTGATTTGATAATGTAAACAAAGTCGGTTGTGTCTTAAGTGAATGTAAATTGACAGGACAAACAGTAGATCATTAGGCCTGATAGACACACAGCTGTCTGTTATGTCAATCATTTTTAATCAAAGTTATTGACAAGAAAAACAGAGAAGCACTCGCTGATGTTGGCTGGTTCGCTTTAGTTAGTGACTGTAATTACATTTCATTACATTTGTTTATATTAATCATTAGAGGAGCAATATGGAGATTTTAGCGACACCTAATGGTGAGGTTGAGAATCGCAACCAACGGCTCTCTCCCTTTCGAAGCACTACAATGGCTGCAGATAAAAAGATGTTATCACGTTTTCGCTTCTTTAAAACATATTTACGACACACGCTCTGTAGAGCAGTTGCAGTTTAGGGCTACCGTAGAAACAAAATGGCGAATTCCATGCAAGGGGACCGGCGGTGAATGTAGATAGAAATAGCTCATTCTAAGGTAATAAAAACATAACGCTTCATTATGTAAGGTCTGTAAAGACATAGTTATGTATATTATTTTGCCTTTCCCTTAATAGATCCTCCAAAAATTACACACTGGACCTTTACATAGTATATAAGAAGCATTCATTTTTGCTAATTTATATCAAGACTCAAACCTGATGTTGATATTGTGACCCTAGATGGTCCTGGTGTCCTATCCGGTTAACTTAAGTTACCTCACCAACTACTCAAAAAAGTATGATTTTGTTATTCGACAGATTTAGGTATTCATAGATGGTTTGAGAAATAAAATGAATAGATTTATAGGGAATCAAGAAACATCAGATGGAGATTTGGGCTTTTCACAAAGGCTGTTGTGCACCTTTCACGAATGGCAAGTACTTATGCATTCTAAAGGTGTTCATAAGAATATGTTTGATAGGAAAGAGCTGTAATGTTGCCAAGTAAAATCACTGTAAATTCAAACTCGGTATGAACGAGTTTAATGCTTTAGCCTTGACATATAGCACAATGCATTTTCAGCATTTCGGGGGGAAATTATGCAAAGTTCTGCAAATCTGGTTAAAATAGGTAAAATGGAGCCGACAACACTACACTCCAAACACGTAAGAATAATGCAGGGTAGAAATCTGCTGCGTTTCCATCTTGGCTCGATACTCTTGACTATTTAGTCAAGAGATTAGCAGTAGAAACTATTATCAGCTTTTATAGTACAGTTCTCCGGGCTGTCATAGACATTCATTCAAAAACGATAATGAAGAAGAGAATTTTATGCCGAACACTCTAAAAGTCACCAGTAGATTAAGCCGTGTTACACCTGACAGCCAATAGGTGGAGCTGTTTCCAGAACCGTGCATGCACCCTCGGGTCACTAATTGAATCAATTTTTTTGCTCCTCTGAAGAGCATTTTGCTGTAGTTGCTCGCTCATTTAAATCCATTGAGCGAGACATGTCGCTTGTGGTCTGTTTCAAGCCCCGCGGTGGAGCGCTGTGTGCTTTTAAGTGCGTTACTAAACAGAATGTGGGAGAGCAAGTCGCAGCGTTCTGTACTGGAAGCGTTTGCTTGTACATTTGTATATTTTAAAGGCCTTGGCACACATTAAAATCATCTTGTAAACCTTGGGCTGTCTTCACAGTTGTCATTACTGATTAAAACGTTGAATATAGACGGGCGCTTTAATCAGCTCTGGAGGTCTTTGCAAGGTGATGCTCAAGAGTGCAGCGTTTCAAACTCCCAAAATTCTGGCTCTTTGTATTATGGGTAGAAGACGGAAGAGAATTGGAGATCCAGGTTGTGACGCCGTGGGGAAAAGAATTGAATTGACACTGAAATAGAATGAATCGATTCTGATTTACGCCTAGGTGAAGAAATACAAAGAGCGGTGCGGCAGAAAGACTCGTCTTGTTTATGTACTGGAGGTCCTTGGGCGATGACTGCGCATACAAATGCACACATGCGCAAATTGAATTATTTTCGCCGTGGCCGGTGTGCAGTCCCTCTGGGTTTCGTGACGGCAAAGCAATTCCTTGTGGAATCGCAGACACGTCTTCTCTTGAAGGTACTGCGCTTACCGCCAACACACGGGTGTTTGAGCGAAATGAAAAGTTATTATAAACGCTGTCGGCTTGGCTCATGATTTTTAATTAGATGATGCTTATTAGTTCTTGCAGATTTGATAAAAGGCATTTAAATGAGGTTGTGTTTAAACCCTGATAGTAAACAGAGACTTCTGCTTGGTTTTAATGACCAAGAACTTGATGTCTTTTTGAAAACAGAACTAGGTTGGTACATCTTTTTGAAATGTAAATCTGCACGTTACTTTTATTTTTTACCGTTTTCAGTGAAATTTGACCCAAGCTTAAATTATAAATCATTTTTCTTAGCTTGCAAATCAGGGGAAGGAGGCAGATTCGAACACAAAACCAACTGCGTATGATCTACTTGCTCAATTACTTTTTTTGTTTCATGTTAGCCAATGCACTGAAGCATTAGACTTCTGCAAACTTTTAAGAAGTCTTGAGAGAAGTTTACAAAGCACCCCCGCCCCCACTATTTAATTGTACGGAGGTACAATAGCGTTTAGGCTTTATTATCTGCTGAATTTCATTTTGTCTATCCATTTTCTGTTTTGCGTAATAAAAAAATCAAGACAAGCTCATATTTCTTAATAGCAGCGTAATTCTTAACAGCTGCATTGAAAATGCACGGCACTTTGTCATACAGCGAAGTTGTTGATAAATACCAGCTACCTTTATAAGCACAACCTTGTTGTCATGCCGCAGGTAATTGAGTTATTGGTGTCCCGGTGTTTAGTGGATTAAGGCTCTCTATAGCGCCTGCATTTGTGTTTGCAATATGCTGGTTGTAAATCACAGGGAAGTAAAGAGTAAAATGACCCAGCACAAAACTCTTAAGCTTTTGAGTCGAATCTAGAGAAGCTTTATTGCCACGACATCAATGCTGGTTAGATTTATTTTGGCAACTTTCAACCTGTGTTGCCATTAAACAGCACTAGCAACATGTTACACATTCAATTCCCCAGTGCATCATGGGATTAAATGCCTTTTTCAGGAGAGTTTATGGTTTACTGGTACCTTCAATTTTTATTGTTAGTTAACTGGGCCATTTCTTTTATGCAGGACATTTTCATGTCTCCACCATATATGTTTCTAAATAAATTATATGAAATATGTATCGCATCATAAAAATGGAAATTGATGTTTTCTTATTTTTCTGCCTTCAGAGTCGCAACTCCACATACAGAATATCATACAGACTGTCTACACTAGTGCGTTTTCATTTAAAAACAAAGTTTTTTTTCGTCCACACTGTTTTCAATTGTTTTCCAAACGCTGCCCATCCACACTGAAACATCCGAAAAAGCTTACATCCAGGCACTGCTCATCTAGAAAAGGTAAGACACCTCAGCCTGTGTCATTTCTGTTAAAGTTGCGCAAGTGAAACTTGACTCGCGCTCCGCTGCCAAACAATGAATGCGAGTAATTAAATATTCCCTCTAAAGGATGCACAAACTTACATTGACGTCATCAAAATGGAAAGCAAACAAACATAACAACTGAGTCACATGACGAAAAACGTGTATTTGTTTGTAAACCCCTGCGTTTTCCTCATCCACACTACAAAACGAAAACGGCGTTTTCAAATTTATCCACTTTCGAGTGCATTTCAAAAAGCTCAGATTTCGTTGACAAAAACGCCATCTCGGTGTGGAAGATAAAACTAAACAAACAAAAACATATTAGTGTGGACATGACAACAGCATCACCATTAAGTTTTATAAATGTTTTGTGTTTACAGGATTTCAAATGTATTGCATAACAAGTACGACACATATAATGGCCTTTTTTGCGAATTTCTATTTCCAGTCTAAGAAATGTAATCATTGTGGGAAATCTGAAAGATGGCTCACTTGATTTATTGCTTAATGAAGAACACGATTATTCGACTCTGTTATGCTCTGTGACACAAGTGTGTCACTCTCTGTTGCCATGCTGTGAGTCTCTATTTAACAACAGTTTCGCTTCACTTCTTTCAGAAAAAGGCAAACATAGTAGCTTTTTAATGGCATATTCAGCAGCACTGAATGGCCTGTGAAAACAAGATTAGAAAAATATGCAAGAAGAATTTCAGCGTAGAATTTTGCTGAATAGCCGGACAGCAATTAACTGTCTATTTACTTACATTCCTGGCATTTATTTTAATAAATTATCAATACTGTGCAATATAAAGTGCCATTGTGCTGGGTTTGATTCATGATTATGCTAGAGGAAGTATTCTGCTATGCTGCTCAGATAGCTGTTTATAGAAGTTTCTTTTGAGATCCATACATTTTATTGAATATAAAATAAAATAAAACGCTTTGGAATGTCGTGCAGCTGAGTAAATAATGACAAATGTCATTTTTGCAATTGCTTTACCATTAAGAACTGTAACCCCCCCCCAAAAATGTTATAATTATGCAAAATCAAAGAGATAAAACTATATCTTATTTTCTGTATATGAATATATAATATAAATAAATACAATCAGGAAATATTTACAACATGGTTCTAGTTTTGCTAAATAAAAAGTTATATTAAATATATGTATATTGTTGGAGTGAATCTTGTATACAGGTTTGAACATTTGATGGAGTTCAGGGTTCTAGTCCATGGACATTGAATATATGGCTTCATGGTTCGAGAGTGTGAAGCGATTTATCACTTTTTCCATTAGGTCTGTTTCCATGGTAATGCATGCATGCACCACTGCACTAATCTAAATGGTCATGTGGGCTCTGTTGACTTTGCATTCTGAAAGTTGTTCTGCTCTAAATGTTTTTCCTGGGCCTGTTTCACACCACATGTAAAATCAGCGTGTAGTTTTTTAACGCCCGTGTTAACAGGTTCCAGGCAGTAGCGCTTTCTATTCACTGCGTCTGACTGTCGCTGTAAGTGGTTTTGGCTTTGAGTTCAGTGGTGTGCACGTGGCCATTTGGATGTAAATGTAAATTAGATTTCACAACATTTATAAAAAAACGGACTCTCTCCTGTTTTATATCTATTAAATTATGTCAGAAATCACTTGATTTTTGGAAGCTGAACAATGTGAACCTGCTGCTGTGGCTTCTCTGCTGCTTCATTTAAACTGCTTGTGTGCTCTGTGTGAAACAGGCTTTAGACTTCTCATTTACCCCATGATAAATTCAATATCTCTCTTTCTCAAACCTGACTTCAGTCTCTCTCTCTCTCTCTCTCTCTCTCTCTCTCTCTCTGCTGTAGCGAGTATTGATGAAGTGGAGTTCCAGTGGAAAATTCGGACCCCGGTGGGTTTTTCACATGCTGGACTGGAAGATTCAATTTAATGACCTCTATGGCTCTGTCAAAAACCCAAAGTGTGAAAACCTTTAATGTCTGGCCACATTTCCTCAAAAACACTGTCCAGTGCCCTTTAATAGTCTTCACACCTCCGTACCTTTTTCCTACAATCAAAAAGGATCTTACAAGCGAGAGAATTGCTGCAAGATATGGCCAAACGCAGTCGTTTTTCTTCATTTTTGTGCCGGGTACCCGCAGCACCGCACACTGTGGATGTCTCCTCATTTAACACAACTGATTTAAGCCATTAAAATCATTCAGTTAGTGCAAATCATTTTGGATTGCATATTGCATTTTCAGCCTTTCTCTGCACAGCAAATAAATTAAAGACTTTTTTTTTAATGCCAGCCAGCCAAGAAAATGAAATGTACAGTGATCTATATTTTGGTCGACTATACGTTACGTTATAAATATTTGTGGAATATGATTTTGTTCAGTGTGGGATGTTTCTCAACTAGCGTGATTTGCCAGAAGCGTGTTTCTTGTTTTCTTACCCCAACAGTGAATTTTAATATGTTTTATTTTAATTTAGTTGAGTGAATAAAGATGATTAAATATAAATGAATGCAGGGATTCTGTTTTCTATGATGAAATACAGAATTAATAGGCTATTTTGAACTCAAAGGTCCTCTCAACTAGAAGTAAATTTACTGTATTTACATGGCACATTTGTGGTGTTTAAATACTTCTTAAATAAATATCAAGAATAATTTGTTGCCCTTGGGGTTACGTAATGTGCAACTTGTTGCTAACATGATTAGCTTATATAATAATTCTATTTGTGGCTGATTTAATAGGATGTATTTCTTTATAATGACATGCAATTCTTTTTGATGCTTTAACAATATTAACTTCTTTGTAGAGCCAAATAAGTGAACTTTTTTTTATGTTGCTAGCCGGTTTCATCGGATGTACATGCCTGGCCCGAAGTTAACACCACGTGTTTGGTTATAATATAGCAATTTTTATTTATATAAATATTTGATTGTATATTAATTGTATTAAATTAAATTAAAACTACTCAACAATTTGATTCTTTGCGGAGGTCTACTGGCCACATAACATTTGTTTATCTTGTTGCCGCTGAAAGGGTCTATACTAGTGATACTATACTAGTACCTAATGTTATTCTTTGTATCCCTAGATCACCTGTCCTGCTTGCCCTCTATCAAACAGTCTTGCTACAGAAGTAAAATTTGCCCAGTGTTAAATGCAAATTGGCTTAAATTAACTTTCCAGTTGCCCAGTGATTTTATAAGGAACATATGTGTTCACATTTAATATTTGACACAAGCGTTCAAAGACCTATAAACCATCTTCTATAGAAAACATGTTATGCTCAATTGTGACAGAATATTCTTTGTGTTAAACCATAAAAAAAATATGGAACAAAATTATTCAGTTTCATAATGCTTTTTGACAACTGGATATTACAGAATGACTCTTCAACTATATATAAAGTAGCGATTAAAGCAACGACTTGTGTGACCATCTGAAGAAAATCTAATTGAACTTTAAGGTCCTTATAGATTGCCATAGACTTTTATAGTGTAATTGATTTAGCGCATTCCAGGATTTAGCGCTTAATCTCATTTTATCTACCTTTTAGTGGCCTAGAACCATCAAATCTTCAGTGAAGCTTCATCCTGAAAAGTTCTTCTTGATGATTAAAGTGATGTTTGGCCAAATCTTTCTTTGCGAAGAAACCTGTATGTTAGTGCCGCTGGGATATTGTGATGTCAGCACTCTCATCTGTTGAGATTTAACTGTATGGTTACTTAAAGATCACTGTTGTCATGATTGTGTTCATTTGTAACACCAGTACCCTTATACCGTTCTGTGCTTTGCGGCTGATGTTGGGTTATATTTGTTGCGGCGACAGTTCTTGGACTTTCTGCAGATAATACTATGATGCCATGAGGATTTGGCGTGTAGCTCTGAGGGTTTATTACTGGAACAGATGGAGTTTGGGGCCTTAAATGCCATGGCCGTTCATTTGTGCGCTAATCATTTAGGGACGTTACTAGTTTGACCTTTTCCAAGAGCATTTAGTGGAAGGTGGAATCTTGCGTTCTCTCTCTCTCCCCCTATGAGAGGGCAAAAAAAGTTCAAATCAAGAAAAATCTAATCGCTGTGTAATAGGTGCTCTCAATTATGAAAATATTTGGCATTTCTATAATGGCTATGAGAGCCGAGTTTTATAACGCTTCACGCTTTGGAGATTGAGTTATGATATGAATATGAAAAAAGATGAAAAGCTGGAGTGTGATTATGAAGATTAAGGAAAGCAGGAGTGATATTTAGCAGCACTGTAGAGTTTATATCATCTTGCCAGTTGTCTAGATTTGTTAGGGAAGATGAGCTGTGTTGTAAAGCTCGATGAGCTGTCTGAGTTTACTGCACTGACCCTGCAACTGCTTTCAAAAGCTTCATGATGCTTGAGAGAAACCCAAATCACACTTCTGATAAGTTTATACTTGAATAAACATTATCTCTCTAAAATGACATTTGTTACAAACACATGATTGTTTTTTTATATTTTCATTTAAGGCTTGTGTGAGGTGTTGCCACATGACGTCTTCGAGAAGATGAAAATAAACTTCAGAGATGAATGTAAGATTCTCTGCTGAGGCAAAACTCATAATAGTCATTGGTCTTAGTTAGAGATGCACTGATGCACCGGCCAATAATCGGTAAGCTGATAGTTTTAAAACGGCCAATGATCAGGGCCGATATATCATGTCAATCAAAAGAGGACCGGATAATTCACTGAATTCACTGAAAATGTTGAGAAACATCATCAAATTTGATGTTCAATATTAAAAATCATTATACTGTATGAATGAAACATTAATTATTGAATTAATTCAGAAAGTTAAGAAATGTTAGGTATCGGGAGAAATTAAGTAGCATTTCTATCTTTAGTAGATGGCCTGCGCTATATTTAGGATGAATTGCCATTATCCCTTTGTTTTTACATTGCTATTTACAGTTTCAGTTATTAAAGTCCCAGTGAAATGAAAAATTGCAATGCCTATTTTTCATGAAATACTACAGCGTTTATAATAAATAGTTTATCAATGTGGGTAATTTTCTTTTTAAAATTCATGTACCCTCGTAATCTTAAATCAAAATCCAAAAATGCACTTCCGCCCTGAAATGACGTAAATTCGCCGCCTTGGGCGGAGCATCCGTTAACTCCTCCCCTTTAACTCTAAATCTGCTGCCAGCTTCATTTCAATATCAATGCAACAGCTGTTTTACACATCCAATCAATTTGCAGTGAAAAACACAAGCCACGCCCACTAATGTTCTCCTTTCAAATTCCTTTTCACATGGAAATGTGTCAGAATATGGAAGTAAAAACGATCGCAACTTCTGCTTCACGGGGACTTTAAGTTACTGGCTGACTCGTGAGTGATTTGGTTTAACGTTCTCGCCAAATAAATTGTTTTTTGTCCAGTGCTCACTTCTGAATCCTGATTATAATTTGATAAAGTAACATGTTTTTAGCTGGAGGTCAGTGTGTTCAGAGCTGATACAGGATTTTCCTCTCTGCATTTCCTCGTACCTGCAGTCAGATGAGTGTGTACAGAAACACACACCGCCCACCCCGGAGCACAAATACGTTCCGTTTGCAGATTTCCACAGAGACCCGGCACTGTGCAACATGGACGAAACCGCTGCTGTGTTTCTAATTACAACATTAATTGCAATCCAGAGTGAAGATGGATTTAGGTTGAGTTCTCCCCAGTTCTCCGCAATCATTCCCAGTTTAGACCACCTCACCTCCAAACACCGGTGGAGTTCTGCATGCCGGTGAGAGAGCTCATTTAGAAAATGACTCCCAGCAAGGTGTTTATGTTTCAGGTAATATTGTTTGTATGTGTAATATCGCATGGATCCAGTCATTTTATACCTGAGCTGACAAAAAACAAACTGTATAGTGGAGTTTGTTCCAAAATATTTGTTTCGTTTTTTATTGTTTGTCAATATTTGGGCCGAAATTCTTTTTAAAGCCAGCCCGTATACCCTGCAGCCTTCTGGGTAATCCCCGCCAGCTGTTTCTAATCATGTAAGTCAACACTAAAATCCCTAAAACTGTTTGCCAAACATTTCAATTACATATCAAGATCAAACCACGATACAATACATTTAATCTCTGTACTTCAAAATATGCGTTTCTTTTCCAGGTTGTTCTGGCTGATATGTGTACACATTAGTATAAAAGCAGTGCAATACAGACCATGCGATGTTTGCAAGTTACAAATCAGAAGCTTAAGCCCTGCGTGTATCTGAAAGCAGCACAGTTTGCTTTGATTTGTTTGCTTTGATTCTGTCATGTTAACGTTATACAGGACACTTTTCACAACCAAACGCAGGCTATGTCAATTACAAGCTCATTCTTCTCTCTGTTAGTAGATACAATCCTGACAACGTTCTCACGCAACGTGTTGATTGAAGACAGCATGTCAACAGAATCATGTAGGAAGAGCTTGCAGTCATTTGTGCACAGAACAGAAAAAACAACCTGTACCACTCCAGACTCGTACATTTTGACGCTTGGTCAGCGCCCCTTGGCGTCACTGTTGGTTTTCGACCAGCAGGGAACAGTGTTGCTGAGACGCGTGCAATTCTAGGCATTTCATTATTATTTGTGGTTTTAATATGTTGGAGCACCTAACCCCACCCTCACCCTAAACCTAACCACTTCTCAACCAAATAAAACACAACACGCCAACAAGTACAGTCGCAGGTATTTATTCCACAAACTGACCAGAAGCACTGTCACAGACCTTTTTGCAACGAAGTCGTACGATAACTTTATTTGAAGATGCCGTGTCCGTGAATACACTCAGTTGGCTCCCACTCAAAAAGAAACCAGAACATAAGCTAGATGTTCAAAGCCAATAAATTGACTCATCATTCACGGGACACGCGAGAGCCAATGGCATCGAAGCTGACGTAACTCTTCTTCTGGCGGTAATTTTTGAATGTCTGTTGTTCTTCACCGGATCTGAGATTTACGGCGGACGGTGATCGCTTTCGCATCTGTTCCTCATGCAAATCGATCGTTTCACATTGGTACCATTGGAATATCTGTATTTTTGAACGACATTATGTTTTATATTACAATAATTCAACTGTTACGTTACTTGCTCAAACTGCCTGAATAGCATCATGAAAACGCAATTATCCTGGCCTTAAATCAAACCCCCAAACATCATTGCAAATTATATCCAATATACTATTTCATAACTACGGTAAAATGTGCGTGCCCTACACGTCGAAAGAAAAACAACGCCAAAGTGGGACCACCAAATGGTGGCCAATAACTGTTTGGTTACAAGCATTCTTCCAAATATATTTCTCTGTGTTCATCAGAACATAGACATGTATAATGATTTGGAACAACATGAGGGTGATTAAATGAAGACATCATTTTTGTTTTTGGGTGAACTGTTCCTTTAAATCATCCTGCATTGAAAATGCACAACCTCCGGTCATACTGTAACTTCAAAGTGTTGTCAATGTAAAGAATGCTTTATGGGTTGTGAGTTGAAGCTGCAGTTTGTGAAAACTCCTTTATACGTTCTCTAAATGACTGAAGCCTGTCCCAGCTGACGGATCATTGAAAGCTTTCTTCACCTATCAACTCAACAATCCACGGCACAGGCAAGGTGATGGATTGGGAAAAAGGGGGAAAAGAAAATACTGCAGAAATGCCACGGCAACACACGGTTAAAGCTGACCTCTGCTGTCACGGGCCATTCAATGTCACAAGACCGATACATATCAGCAGTGAGACTACAAAACAAATATAGAGTTGGATTTATCTGCACGTTCGGCTAAGCTGGGATGGGGAAACGAGGTGAGATAGAAGACGTGAGAACCTGTTTAAGGTAAAGTGAACAACTAGTGACAATCCTCTGAGCTCATGATTCCATGTCACGTCCACTCGCTGATAATTGTTTGATTTGGTGCAGAAAACGTTCTTGTATACATCTGGAATATATTGGATAAGGAAGTAGTCATTTTATAGCAGAATAAAGTCGGAGCTGAATGCGAGTTGGAGATGATTGTTATTGAATTTAGTAAATTTAAATAAGTTAGTAAATATTTAATTAAAATTTAAAATTACAAACATATTTTTAGTTTAATAATTATTATTATGAATTTGCTTTTATATTTGTGTTAATATTAGCCTATAATATTTCATTAATACATTTGTATTGTAAAAATATTGATGTGTATTTTTTATTTTTTGCAATTAAGTTCATCAGTCATTTTATTATTTTTTATATTGCTACATAAGTTTAATTTATTTTTATTTCCATTTCAGTTTTAGTTCATTTTTGCACCTCGACTTAAACTTATTTCAACATTTCTGAACATTTTTTTAAATAATATTTAGACCTATTTATTTATAACTATTTTATTTATAACACATAATCCTCATGGAAACTTTTACATTTTACTCATATTTTTTTCTAGGTGACCTAAACTCTCAGTGTTGTTGTATTGTTCATAGCACAAGAAAAATTGGCTCTGCACTCATTGATCATTGAACTTTGATCCCTCCCCATCAGCAACACACAATTGTTGATACAGTAACGTGCAGGATGACAGTGACAGTCACACATCATTATTTGATCCCCTGCTGATTTTGTAAGTTTGCGTGCTTACAAAGAAATGAAAGGTCTATAATTTGTATGGTAGTAGAGACAGAATAAATAAAAAAATCAGGGTAAAAAATGTATATAAAGGTTATAAATTGATTTGCATTTCAGTCAGTGAAATAAGTATTTGATCCCCTACCAACTAGCAAGAATTCTGGCTCCACAGATTGGTTATGTGCCTATATGGACCGCAGATTAGTCCTGCCACTTTAAGAAAGTACTCCTAAATCATCTTGTTATGTATATTAAAGATGCCTGCCAACAGAATCTGTGTCTTCCATTTCAACCTCTCCACCACCACGGTCAAGACCAAATATGTTTAAAAGGATGTTAGGGACAAGATTGTAGACCTGCACCAACCTTGAATAGGCTACAAACAGAAGACAACTGTTGGTGCGATTATTTGGAAATAGAAGAAATACAAGATAACTATCAATTGCCCTTGGTCTGGTGCTCCCTGCAAGATTTCCCCAATGGAGTAAAGATGATCATGAGAAAGGTTAAAGATCAGCCCAGAACTACACGGAAGAAGCTTGTTAATGATTTCAAGACAGTTGGGACCATTGGTTACACTCTATGCCACAATAGATTGAAATCCTGAAGCACCCGCAGGGTTCTCCTGCCCAAGAACGCCTGGCTCGTCTGAAGTTTGACAATGAACATCAAAACGATTCAGAAAAGGCTTTGGCGAAAGTGCTGGCACTGCTGTGAGACCAAAATTGACTACTGTTTTTGGAGGGAGAGAAATGCTGACTATGACCCCAAGAACACCATCCCTACAGAGAAGCACAGTGTTGGAACCATTATGTTTTGGGCTTTTTCGCTGCTCGGGTACGGGATGACTTTCCCGCATTGAGGGGCTGGGGGACAGGCCCATGTTCCGTAAAATCTTGGACAAGAACCTTCTCCCCTTAACTAGACCACTGAAGATGGGTCGCAGCGCCTTTAACATGACAAAAACCCAAAACACACATTGTCAAGACAACCAAAGAGTGGCTTAAGGAGAAGCACATTACATGTCCTATAGAACGTCTGTGAGGGAGGCTAACACTCCAATTTGATGAGTGACAGCCAAGAAACCTTAAAGATTGACAGAGGAGTGGACTAAATGTATCCTGACACATGTGCAAACCTGCTGACCAACTCTCAGAAATGTCTTACCTCTGTGCTTGCCAACAAGGGTTTCTCCACCAAGTACAAAGTTATGTATTGCTCGGGGATCAAATACTTATTTCACTGACTGAAATGCAAATCAATTTGTAACCTTTATTCACAAAAATAGATTTTTGTTATATTTTGTCTCTATCGTTAAAATAAACCTAGCATAAAAATGATTGAGCCTTCATTTCTCTGTAAGCAGGCAAACTTACAAAATCAGCAGGGGATCAAATCATTATTTCCCTCACTGTATATGTGGGATAACGGATGGATTATGTGGAGAATTCCACTAGCCTCTCCTCCTAATCCTGGGATGGGGATGGGGCGGTAATCAGAAAGGAGGAGTGTGGGCGGTGATTGTGAAAAGAGAGACGATAGAGTCGTTCTCGGTGGGCCGTGCACCTCATCATTTGGAGGGCAGCGTTGAGTGTTCGGGGGTCTCGCTGGAGGACCCACATGATTAGGTTGATGAGAGGGTTTTGAAGCGCTGGAGAGGTTGCATGCTACTGCCTGCTGTAAGAAAGATTATTAGCCATAACTGCAGCTCCCACACACCAGCGCATGACGGGTTTATCAGAGTATGAAGGGATGGTGAGGGATTAGAACGCTTCGAGGTGAAGAGTACTAGGGCTTTATATTGAAGGAACTTTCAGAGTCAACTAAAGTCCCAGTGAAATAAAAAATGACACTGCCTATTTTTTCATGAAATATAAAGCGTATTTTTTTAATCGTTTATCAATGTGGGTCATTCTCTCTTTAAAATGTGTGTGCCCTCATAATCTTCAATTAAAATCTGAAATTTCACTTCCTTCCTGTAATGACTATCCATCTTAAATGACGTATATAAGATGCTTGGGAGGAGCTTCTGTTAACTCCTCCCCTTCAACTGTCAGTCTGCGGCCCGTTCCATTTCAACATCAATATAACAGCTGTTTTTACACATCCAATCAATTCACAGAGAAAAACGAAAGCCACGCCCACTCATTTTCTCATTAGAAATTCGATTAAACTCGGAAATGCATCAAAATACCGAAGTAAAACCGATCTTAACTTCCCGTTCACAGGGACTTTACAGAAGTGTTTTTTTTTTACATTGAAATGCTTTTTTCTTATCCAAGTTCAAAGCAGAGACAACAGTTCAATCATTTGAAGGTTTCGGCGTCCTTTGTAACAAAAAGTTTCTTTACGAAATAAAAATGTAGTCCTGATTCTAAAAGAGAATGCACTATACTTCACATTTTTTCTTACATTTTCAGTAATTGTCAGTTTATTATTGTAAACGCATCTATAGCCAAGAACTTATGGAATACGTACTTAAACTTGTCATATTTGGCTGACACGTGTCATTGTGTTTGCTCGCAATTTACACCATATAACAGCCGTTCCTCCTCATTACCTTATCATATGCAAAGAGAACATTTACATTTAGTCATTTGGCAGACGCTTTTATCCAAAGCGACTTACATTGCACTTATTACAGGGACAATCCCCCTGGAGCAACGTGGAGTAAAGTGTCTTGCTCAAGGATACACTGGTGGTGGCTGCTGGGATCGAACCAGCAACCTTTTGATTTACCAGTTCAGTGGTTTAACCCACTAGACCACCATCTCCACAAAGAGAAGGTCTGCATATTTACGCTCAGGTCAAGGCTCTGGTCATCTTCAGTTGTCATTTCACCACTTCAATTCATGCAAAGCTGTCAGTGTCCTTGGGTAGACTTGATGAACACATGTACCTTAGATAACAGAAACAGAAGAAGTGTGTAAGGGAGTGTAAGGGAGTAATATTTTTCTAGATATCTGTCCCAGTTTCATGTTCTTTCATTGTTGTTGAATGTCAGTGTGATGGTTTGCTCGTTCTTATTCGCTGTGCATTTAAATGGCCACAACATTTATTTTTTTGAGGAATTTCCTAATATTTGTCTCTATATCTTATTATATTTTACATTATGTAGTATACCTAACCATTTCTTCAAGTGTTGCATGGTTATGTCAAGGTGTGGAATCATTAAGTATCTGATAGTTATTACAGAGAGTTGTGGAAAGATGAAAGAAAGCGAGTTGTGAAGAATTACAATTGGGTCTATTTGTACGATTCTTACAATCAGTTTTGATGTTGTCTTCTACCCTTATTTATTTTGCAGCTTTTCCCTGTGACCTGCTTAATAATTTAAAAGAACTCGGCAATCAAAGGAACATGCAATTTACTACCTTGTACTGTGGCTCATACATATTCAACAACTGAGGCCTATTTAGTTGCCGAGTGGGGCTGTGTCACGCTACAAGACTCGACAAGAAATATAATCAAAATTCTTCCTCCCTCAATCTTTCCGACACTCCAAAGCTCAATTTGCATCTCTCTCTCTTTCTCTCTCTCTCTCTCCCTCTCTCTGTAATTTGTTTGTAAGTTTTGCCTGACCACTTTTCTGGTCAGTTTTTCTTAAATCCATTGAATTCCGGAAATTTCCAATCATGCCTTTTTATCAGACAACCTAATGTTATCACTTGTAATCGCTATAAAACACTTCATGACACTCTTTCACCATTTCACGAACAGATTTCATTTACATGCATCCGTGTTTCATTCTTACGCAGACGTCCTTGAAAACTCGCCCATGTTGTTTAACTGTAATGATGAGGGGCGGGGCTTAGCAAATGGTCATTTTCCAAACCTCTTCTTTCTTTTTATCTAATCCATCAATCTTCATATATCTTCATTACTCTGTCACAGTTTTGCAGCAGGTGAGAGGCAGTAATTGGATGTCTTAAAAGGACGTGTTGCGTAGCAGACCTTGAATTCATGGCTTGGTTGTTATGTGTTTGGAACAAAAGCTTATCAAGCAGCCTACTGCAAATCTCAAGACAAAGAAGAGAGAGAGATTCAATCTATCTGGTTTATCTTTCAGCACTTGCCTTGGTCTTCTGACCTTATTGGCTTCCAGTCTATCTTTCTCCATTTATCAAACCACAGCATTCTGAAGTCTATTATACTCAAGGTTCATAATTAAACACAGTGTTACGATTGTAATATCACAGTATTCTTCAAAGTACAAAGTGGATGTCATAGTATGTGAATCTACCCTAACATAGTGTAATCCATACATTTTTGTCATATGTTGTGCAGTTTATCGACTATGAGAATGAATTTTATCATTGTACTGTCCGGTATTTAAAATCTTTATGAAAAACCACATGAACAAGTTGAATGCTGGTAATATATGTTGGTTTGTCTAGATCACAAAACCTTTTTTGTTGCAAGGTTGGGTTAACATTAGTTAAATTAAATGACATAGATTTAAAATAAAGCTATTCCAACGATTAATTGCGATTAATCGCCTACAGAATGAAAGTGTTTTTTTTTATAATAATAAAGTATGTCACTCCATTGTGCACATTAATTTGATTTATAAACACATACATGTATATTGAAGAAAAATATCAAAATTAGTAAATGTTTATATAAGTTAAATTATATAAATATATACATGCAAATACATTTACATTTATTCATTATACCGAAGCTTTTATCCAACTGTTGTAAACATTTCCTAAATATTTGCGTGTACGTGTGTGTGTTTATAAATGCAAAATAAATATTCAAAGTGCACAAAAGCTTTTATTTTAGATGTGATTAATCGCGATTAATCGTTGAAAAGTAGGAGTAAGTTTGCTTACTATGTTTTCTATGTCGTTTTTGTTCTGTTTTCTTCCTGTAGTTATATATGTATGTCTGAAACGACCACAGGTAACACGGTGTGATGGCAGCAGGAGCTTGGAGGGATTGAAATGAAGAGATTTGATTGGAGACATTTAATTAGACGGTGAAACTATTTTTATCCCTTACCATCCACCAGTTGTCTCGCGGTCTTTCTTACAAATGATCCTATGCCCACCCTACACATCCACACGTGGCCATCAACACAGTAATTGACCCGGAGCCTCCTTAATACATAACCCCCTCGGACGCCGGAGCCAAAGTGCCTGTAAGAGGCACAGGCTGATTGGGGAATCAAGACGAGCGTCTCAGCCGACAATTCCCCCGTGCCGGGCTTAGAAGTGAGCCCACATGAGTCCCGCTGAGGGGTCCGGACAGCTCTCCTAAGAAGGATGGAGTGGAGAGTGGCCTTCCTAATCACAAACGGCCATCGGCTTCAATTCCCAGGGGCCAATGCAATCGGCCTATCCCGACAGCGCGGGCCAAATGGATGTTTATAAGATGCGTTATGTAGACGCAGCCCCATTTATTCTCCCCTGATTAGAGCTGTCAGGCCTGATTCTTTACAGGCTTTTTTATTTATTTCTCCTCCTCGGAGAGAGAGAGCTGAAAACTGTTGAGCACAGCGGAGGAATGTGCAGAGTAAAAACTGGAATGAGGATTTTTTTGTGAAGGGAAAGAGAGAGAGAATCTGGCGAGTTTATATCCGTTCCACATGTTGGAAGTCGAGATTGTGGTCATTAATCAACATATTGAAGGGATTGTGGGGAATTAAACACTTGCGTGGCACTCTTGAAACCCTGTCACTTCTGTCAGCTCATAACCCAGATAACAACTGCCTGAAATTAGATCTGCTTATAGCAGTTTGAGCCTAGATTGTTGTATAGAGAAACTTCAGTTTATGTAAATCCGGGAGAGCTGAATTTAGATTCTGCCTTCAATGTTGGTTTTAACATCATATCACCCCGAAAAAGTCCTGCTTGGAACAAAAAGAATTTCATTAACCAAAACTATGAAAATCGAATGTCTGCACATGGAAGACTAGCTACAGCGAGCAAAACATAAAAACATGGAAGCTGGTTGTCCATAATGTTCCTCCAAGTAAAAGTTGATTGAAACTGTGACTGTTTACACCTCACTGTTGGAGAATATAATTGGGGTCATGCAAATGACACTTGAACCCTTAAGGAAAGGTCGTACGGTGTGCCGATTTGAAATAAATCCAGAAACATCCATTGACACAATCTCTGTCGGAATCCTGACAGACATGACAACATGCAATTACCCAGAACAATGCACACGGGAAGGAAAAATGGGAGAATTGTGCATAAAGGTGAGAGTCAAGAGGTGAGACAGAATGTGCTTTTTATTTAAAAGATGGAGAGATGCTGAATCTGATACACTCTGATGGAGCCTGTAGATGACATCATCGTGACCTCATTGGCTGCAGCTGTTAATCAAGGTTGTGTTGTAGGTGAGATCGGACACAAGTGCCGAACAATCTTCCAACTGCTCCCAAGAGGAAAGCACGAGACAAATAACAAAAGCGCCGCAGTGGGATCTCAAGGCTGGAGCAGGATCTGAGGGGAGGAAGAGATGAATGAAGCCAACGTTTGGCATCAAACGGGCCGATGAGAGATTGGCGCGTCAGCACAGCTGCACGAGGATTTGTGCTCCTCAGCCACCAGCTTCTACTGGTGGTGTGTGTGGGGTTTCCTAAGCTGGGTCATGTTTTAGAGGCTATCGAGGCATAAATATCACATGCCGAAATAATAATGTATCCTTTAATATCACAAGCATTTCAGGTAACTTAAGATGCTTACCAGAAGAAGAAAGTAAACAGAAGAAAAAGGTAAATATGTACGGTGCACAAATAACTTATTTTTCTTTTTAATCATCTTGTTCTCCATTTTGCATTCCAAGTAATATCAATCAAACTGCAGTCGGGTTGTTTTGATCAGAGCCATTAAGAGAGAGCGTTGCGTCAACTCCGTTGACTCCAATAGAAGTCACAGCAGTGGCGGTTCATGGATGCTCTCAATAGTTCCCGGAAGGTAGTAGTAACGCATGGAGCTGAAGCAAAACAGAACGCTTGTGATGAACTTTTAACCCATTTAAAGACGTAAGTCGATTCATGAATAAAAAAGGAAAGAAATAAAGCATTATTTATATAGAGAGAAAACAGCTTCCTGGAACTATCTGAAGGCTCCGTGATTTGGTTTTGATTAAGTAATAATAACTGAAATAAATATCTGCCTCAAGTGGAGGAGTGCAAGTATCTTGGGGTCTTCACGAGTGAGGGAAGGATGGAACGGGAGATTGCCTTCCCGGGAAGGTGTTCCGGGCATGTCCCACCGGGAGGAGACCCCGGGGAAGACCTAGGACACGCTGGAGGGACTATGTCTCCCGGCTGGCCTGGGAACGCCTCCGTGTCCCCCCGGAAGAGCAGGAGGAAGTGTCTAGGGAGAGGGAAGTCTGGGCATCCCTGCTTAGACTGCTGCCCCTGCGACCCGGCCCCGGATGAAGCGGAAGAAAATGGATGGATGGATGGATGGATAATAACTGCTCTAACACAATAAAAAACATGATTTTTATCTGGTTTCGCAAATAATCTCTTAATTTTTTTTATGAGTTTTTGGGCACAAGAAAGACAGTTGTGGTTTCTCAAGATACCTTTACTGATTATATAATATATTTATTTCTATTTTTGTTTATTTTTCATGCACATTTTGTAGTCAGTCTCCTTTTCTATCTCTCTTCCGGTCTGATGTGGGTTGGCCCTTCATGCGTTTTCCTCTTTATATTTTCTCTGGTGTGTTTGAAACAAATCTGTGCGTGTGATGTACTGAGCAGCCCCTCTGGGGCCTGAATCACGGGTGATGACTGTTTCTGAGCATGTGTACGTGTGTTTTCCACAGGACCGCTGTTATAAATAAACATGCTAGTCTGGAGAGCCAGTGGGAGTGTGTTAGTGGAAACGTTATACAGCAGTTTTATGATTTCACTTTGCTGGTCCAAAATCACCCACTCGTTCAGACCGAGGTCAGCTGAAGAGGTACGTCACATCCATCACGATTCCCAGAATTCCTCACACCCACGGCTCATTCGGTAGAGTTCCCCCTCGTTTCGCCTGTAGGCCTACAGTGGAAAACTCTCTAAAACTTGATACAGTTCTAATTATACTTATGTAGAATTACACGTGTTATAGTGTATGTATGAAATTCAAAATTGATTTATCCTGTGCCCACACGCTAGTGGTGCATATAGACACAGTGTTAACAAAAGAGAAAGCAATGCAATACAGCTTATATATTGCATTGCAAATAATATCTCAAGCAATTTGTATTTAATTTATTACGCGGCTTGTTTGTTTTATTTGTACAATGTCATTTGTACAAAACAATCTGCTTTCTCCCCAAGTGAATTTAATGATCATATGTTTTGTACAATTTAACAAATGCAATTTCGTATGCGTATTTCATACAAAATTGCCACTCCATAAAATATGTAAATGCAAGATCAGATTGATAAAGCCTTTTCACTTTAGTATTTCATGCACTAAAATGTAGTAAAATGTCTAGATGTGGGTGTGTTGGAACCTTCACTATTAATCGTCAGTTCACTATACAGTTTATACTACAGGGTAGTGTTGCACCATTCATAAGTTCTTTCTTAAATGTGAACGTAAAGTCCACACTAGAGGCTTAGAAACTACTAGCTAGTATGTAACTAACTCTGGGTGTTATTCGGTTGCACCATTTGGTCTTAAGGCAGAACGTAGGAAGTAGTTTGTGACATTTGTGACATATGACATTTACCTTCAATAGTCCAATAGCAGCCTTTAAATTGGTGAGAAAAAGTTGTGTTGAAATGTTGTGAATTTCAAAACGTTCTTGACACATAATAGCAGAAAAAACAAGTTTTTATTAAATAGAATACTACCTAGTCATGAATAACGTTTTAGGTATTTTATTGAATATTTCAAATCGAACAAGATTACTAAAGAAATGCTGAATAAAAACAATACATGTTATACGGGTGATTTCATTTTACTACCAACCGCCATCGAAATAAAACGATTATTTTCATTTGACATGCACAACACGGGCAGATACACACACGGATGGGTTCTTGTTAGAGCCGCTAATAATGTAGGCTAATATCATCACACAATGTTCTCTGTTTGAAAAGGTAAGTGACTTTAAATGTCAGCATTATCATATGTGTAAGGTTTTTTTATCGAGTGAAACAAGAACTTATTCAGTTAGTTCAGTGAGTCTGCTATTTTATTCCTGACGGGAGGATTGTGTAAATATTTAGGTTTTACGTAAGGTTACGCCTCAACTAAGTTGAAATGTGCAAATTAAAAATACTTAGTGGTGCGTAAGTTGTAACTTAGAGCCCATTTAAGTCAAAACTAGGCTTAGTTGAAATTTATAGCCCCAGAACTTTATAGTGCACATTAAAAAACAAAGTGTACTACAATTGACTACTGCCTACTATAGTACATAGTGCCACAATACTTTGACTTTTTTACATGAAGTTTGTGTTTGATTGCTCGGATTATAAATGTGAAGCATTTACTATTAACAACTGCAGTATACTTCAAATGACGACTGCATACTATAGTAAATACTCAAGTATGCCACATTATGAACTATATTTTATCATTATAGTTAATATTATAGAAGACTATAGTATTCATTAACAAAGCATAGTAATTCCAAAAACATGCTACAGGATACTACAATTCACTACAGTTTACTATGGTAAATACTAAAGTATGTGTTTTCCGTGAAGAAATGCTGTTAAATCTAAATGCTCTGATATTATTAATAACAATAAATGAGAGAGAAAGAGAGAATATTATGTTTTTCTGTGTGTCCAGGAACCTTATTTGATTGTGTTGAGCGTGATTTAGTTATGTCATCTGTGTAGAAACGCTCTTCTGCGTCACGCACACAGTATAGCCGATGCGTTGTGAGTCTGATGAGCTGATTATTAACTCTGTTGTTTTTTTATAAGAAGTTTGTTTTTGATTGCTCGGTCCAGAGAGCTTGATTCCACCCTCGTTCCTCTGCCTCCGCGCACACCATCAACACGAGCGCTGTAAGTACCAGCTGCTGTTCAACACTAGAGCTTCATAATGACTCTCCATTCACATTCATTGTTTTATTCATGCCGTTGTCCCTTTGCTTCTACTACCAAAACTTCATGCCCACAGAACGGCACTTACTTCTGTCTGCCGTAGATGTATCACGAGAGATGCGAAGAAAGCTGGCTGCTCCCAGAAAGCGATTTCAGCTGAGACAAGCAGCTGTGAGAAATGCAATATTACTGTAATGGGCAAATGATACATTATCAATAGCGTTTGCATTGTGCAACTTCGGACGAATTGCATTTGTGAAGTGCACAGAAGTCGAGATGAAGCATGACCCAAATGGTTTTAAGTGGAGCCACCTGAGTTCAGGAAACAGATCTCACACCGGCCGAGTGATGAGAGGTTTGACGTCAGCTGGTGCGCACCAAAACCTGTAGTGTGAAAACACATTCAATCCTGACACTTTTTGGGGGAGCTTAGGCACATGCCGTGTTAAAAATAGGTACGGTAGGAATGCATGTTCTCGTAAAGGTTAATGCTAAAAGTTGAGTTAAACCCCAGCGAGGAGAAACTGACTCTCTGAGGTGACGATCAATATTAAAGGTAAGAATGGATGGGTCAGGGGCAAAGCTTTAGGGGACGCCCTCTGTTCCAGAGACGCTTCTGGATTTTACGATGAATGGCCGATATGATCTGTGTGTTGGACGCGTTGCTCGTGACTTTCCTCCACTTCCACCTAACTCAACGGGATCATCAGGAAAAGTTCGATTTTGTAGAGTAAAGTATTTACTAACCTTTAAAGTCTCTGATTTAATATCTTATGAGAGACACACAAACCAACAAAAGTGTGTTTACAAATCTTATTTGGTGGATGAATTTCGGGTCATGGACCACCACGCTTTGGGTTCAGATGTGTTTGTATAGACGTCTTCAAAGCAACAAAGAGCTCAAACGTAACTTCCGGTACATACGCAAAGAATTGAAATAACAAGCAAAATCATTAACAAGTAAAGGACATTATGTGTGTCTAGACAGTATTATTTTGGGTTACCAGTAGAAGAACCGTTCCTTGGCTATACTTAAATGTGACAAAGTTACGAACCATTCAACCAATTGTTATTTATGAAGTTAATATACAAGAAAATTCGACAAATTGTTTATTTAATACATTTATTATACGTAGAATTACATAAGTTAATATAAATGAAAAAATACATAAATAGTTTTATTATTAGCCACCAGCCCGACTGAACAACAAATACGGACCTGAAGTTAACTTCGTCTCAGGCGCGTGCGTCCGATGAAACCGTCTGTATAATGTCGTGCACATCCTTGAATGCATCATCCTTTGGCTACGAAACTGAACGTGAATGTATTTTCATGTCATTAATGGATGTTACGGCATAAACCGCTTTGCATTCATTTGCTTAAAATGTATTAACGTTGCTCTTGGTCAAAGTACGCACATGTTAAACCTTTGGCCCGTGGTGCAATGTGAAGAAGGGATAAGGAAAGGCGTGTTGCGTTTGTTTCTTTGTCGATGTAAACAAGATCTTATCTGATGTTGAGACCATGTATCTGTGTTGCTTTGTGCATCAAGCTCCCAGCATTATTCATTGAATTGGACATGCCAGAGATGCTCCGTGCTGGAGAATTATGCAAAAGCAGGTGCGATAAGATCACATCCCCGAGGTCTGGATTTAGAGAGCACTTTAGTTTGTTTTCGTACGAGATGGGTGCATGTACAAGCGTGTTTATTGTGTATAACTGGCACAGATTTAGATTCTGACGGCTGGCCCAAAGACCGCTTGCAGTCTCCTCGCTGACCATCTGACGCAAACACCGGAGGTCAAGGAGGTCTTTGTAAGTTGGTTTGAGACACTTGGTAGAAAGTGAACTAGAACACATGTGTACACTTTGCTTTCTGATTTGACAGAAATATGAATGTCCAATTCTACACGCACATCATTTCTTAATTCCTGTTCTGCACAGCTGGTCCCTCGCAGACGTTGATGCGTAATTACTTGAGTTTGTTTCCTTCAGCGGTCTGTTATTGTGTTATCAGCTATTTCAGATAAACCGGTTCCTAAACAGAGCTTAAATAACAAACGTCTGTTTATCCCTATACAACTCCGTAAGATGAAATAAGTTTAAATGGAACATGAGCGATTCTGCAAAAGTGGACCAAACTATTATATATGTTAAATGTGTGCATTTCCCAAATGAAGGCATTGTTTGCGGATTGGGAATTGAAAGTAAAAACTGGGCCAGCGAATAAGTGTTGTCCTATCAGCATTTTAGAATCTCAGCCCCCAGGTGTCGAAGACCCCAAATGCTGTGTCCCATATGCAAAATGACTCCATTTGAAAACGTCAGAGCGACTTCTAAAAGTTGTTTAATCGTCTTCTAAGAAACTTGGATCCCATAATTACACACTTATCAATATGGTGCCGAGTATTCTGCTGGCTACCAGCTTGCTTTTGTTGTATGCAAACAACGAAATGATGTTTCTAATCAGAAATGTTCCGACACTGTCCAAAACCAAGATCCGATTTACATTTTGTTGGACTCCGTTTTTTTATTTTACTGATCTGTTTAAGATGTTTCTTTGTTGAAAACTAATGTACCTGTACTTTTGACATCTCTACACGGGATTGTGTGATATCACGGGCAACCAAAAAGACATCTATCATCCAATTCCTCGCAGAGGAAATCCAGGCCTCTCTCACGCAGCAAACGTAATTGATGGTTCGTTCCTACATTCTCCTCCTCCTGTAATTCCTCTCTCACTCTTTCATTTCTTTCCGTGCACACAGAATATCCGCGAGCGTGACTCACGCGGTCCTGATGGAGAGTGTGCTGTCAGCAGTTCTGTTCATGTGGGAGATATAATGACAGGAGGAACAACAGAACTTCACCTGGAAACAAACCCGGTGCACACGGTCACGCATGCCGAGGTGCGGCGTGACGCACAGAACATCCTCACATCCGCCCCAACTGTTAATGTTCAATCCACTCATAACACAGGACTGCAGGGTGTTAAGATATCTTCTGAAACGTTCGTAGTATATCTACAACAGTTTAAAACGTACTCTTGTGCTTTGTTTTATATCTCAAGCCAACTGTTTGTTCTAGTCACGATCTGCGATGCCAGTTTGTCACAATGTAAACGATGACACACACGAATCCACCACCTTCGACACAGAAGGGACAATGTTGTGACTCAAGCTACATTTATTAGTTTAGTTTTGTTCAGTTGTCACTTGTAACACGACAACAGTTTGTGTCACTGGTGGAAATCCAGAGCCCGAGGCTGAAGCTGCCAATCAGGCATGAGTTTTCATCATGTCACACGTTGTTCATCACGGTGTACACGGGCCAGCATTACATCAGCTGATTTTACATCCTCCCGGTGGCCAACAGGAACTTGGCAGCACTTGCGAGGAGGAGAGAACGGGTGAAAGGACACCAGAACCGCAAGACTGCACTTTCACTGCAAGGCCCGATGCACAGACCTGATGTTCTGACACACGGGGCAGAGCGGGGTAAGCGTTTTAAAGTCGTCCTCTATAAGCGAGAAGAGTTGAGAGAGAGGTAAAGTTTGCTTGGTTACATTTCTGAAAAATATAACGTGAAATATAACTTGGTTTTACTTCAGAATTTCTTCATCTACTCGTTTTTAGGCATTGATTCTTCTCAACGTCATTACAGTGGTAAGCACATAGAGAGCGTTAAACCAAACCTCTTTCTTCTCGGCAACGGCCTGCTACAGCGCCTCTGGTGTACAACTTTAAAGGCAATTTTCTCAACATTTAGAGTTTTTTTCAACCTCAGATTCGCTATTTTCAAATAGTTGCAAATATTGTCATATCCTAACAAACCATACATCAGCTTTCAGGCGATGTATACATTAAAAAAGACCCTTCCATCCATTTTCTATCCAGTTGATCTAGTTGATTATGTGAAATATCTTCCTCATTCTTTCCTTATGTAATATTTATGCTATTTATTAAATCGTCTATTCCCTCTAGTTTTTAGTTTGATTTTTATTTATCTGTCATTGTTTGGCCATTGTTGTTGTTCAAAAACAATATTGCAAAAATTCAAACCCAGTTCTAGGAACATTTTGTTTTTATAAAGTGTTGCTATTTATTTTCATGACAATTAAATGGATTTTATTCTGTGACTCTAAATACTGTAATGCTAAAAATGTGTTTTTTTTTCTAAAAAAAAAAGAAAAATATTACTTAATATAATTAATTAAATCAATTTTAATGTTTAATATTAAACGACTAAATGGGAACATTCTCATACTGCTTTAAATACTGCTAAGAAGGAAATCAAGTAGCTTAGCTATTTACTTATAGCAAAAAAGGCAGTTCACTAGAAGAAGAGCCGATGCTAACAGAGCGAGTTTTATGAAATAAATATGTTGCCTTTGCAGAAGTTTGCTGAATGTTTCTCCATCGCTCTAATCCGTGCAAAGTCAGCATCTTCTCTCTAATAAGAGCCGTGTGTTTACGTGATGGGAATCCAGCAGTTTTGCACGCCTGCATCACTTTTTTGAATTAATTGCTAATATTACTCATTATAACTGAAAATACTTTGGTTAAAGTACAAACTTTATACAGCTTTTTTTAAGCGTCATGTGGCTTGTTAAATAAGGCCGCTTTATTTGATGTCTCCAGCTTTGTATCCAGGGCGACGATAAATATGTGCATGGTGCATTGGCACTTTAGCTGTAATGGCCTGTGGAAAATGTATGAAATTCATTAGTGAAGGGTTCAAATCGCTTTCGCAATCAACTCGACAACAGGCCTCCAAGGGCTTTGAAAGTATGACCGGTTACATGTTTTTTTTGGAGTAAAAAAAATACTTGACTTATCTTGTTTTAACTTAAAACTGTTGTTTTGAGTTAGGTGTTATGTTAGTTTGTAATTTTTGCATGTGAGTAATAATACCGAAATGTATGAATGTGTGAAACATTTTTGTTTGTGACTATCGTCGATGGTAAAAACATTTTTAAGTGACTTACGTATTCAGCATGTTAAACTTCATAAAGAAACAGCAAAAATGAAAGCGAAACACAACTTTAAAAAAAAAAGTCTTTTTTATAAACTACTTTATATACTGCAAGTTTGAGTTCCTGAATCTGATTGGATGTGATCTAAGAGTGGTGATAATATACATGTTTGGTAACGATATTAAAAATGGAACAAGTTACACTATAAAATTAAGACATAGTGTTACAATGTTTGTTCATAAGAGATGACATTGCTGTCCATAAACCTGCATGTGACACAACAGATTCAGTACAGCTGGATTTAATTGAGCTGTGACAGAATTAAACGAAATAAAACAGTACCGGCGCTACTCATCTGAAGGTTCTTGAATGCACTGTATTCATTCCTTGGCAAAGTGAGTGTGCTGCTTCTTTCTCCGCCCTTATCTTTCCCTTCCTGTTTTCTGCAGACATCCACAGACCGGAGCGTCCCACAAACAGTGAGGGATTTGGAACGATGGGGGTCATACTGTCCACGTTCCCCCAACTCCTAATTAAACGCACCCGACGGTGCGAGGGGCAGGAACCAGAACCGAGCCTGGGGTTAGATGGTCACCGGCTGGGACAGAAAGCCGTGGACGTGGTGAGATGGAGAAAGTAGGCCATAAATCCCCCCACTCATCTCTGCTGGAACTCCGAGCGCGATTTTTCTGGGGTTTGCAAGCAGAACCGGTTTCCAGTTGATGGTTCATTTAGTGAAGATGTGCCCAACCAGAGAGCAAACTCTCTCATACATACCAAGCGTTTACTGGGAACCAGTTTGATGGGGCAGTGGGCACCAAACCGGTGTGACTTGCTTTCTTCTGCAGAACACAAAAGAAGACACTTCGATGAATGTTTGTAACCAAACAACATAAGACCACATGTATGGACACAGAACCACAGAGACCTTTCTCAAAATATCTTCTTTTGTAATAATAATACAGGTTTTGAACCACATGAGAGTGAATTAATCCTCATAAATAACTAAATGAATCATTCCTTTAACAAACAAAATCTAGTTGTCATTCAAAGTAGTTTTTCCAACTCCGTCCCAACACTTCTCTGCATTTATTGACGTTTTAATCCCTGCTGAAGTTTCTCTTCTATAGTCTGAAAAAGATATTAAAAATTGTGCTGAAGAACAATATTGATTGTTATCTGACATTAAAGTAGACCGAATCCCGAGACTGTCGTCCTGAAAGGAATAGTTTACCTCGAAATGAAATTTCTTCGTTTTTGTGTGTGTGTTTTTACTCGCCTTCATGTTCTAAACCCTTCTGTCGTTACACAAAAGGAGAATCTTTGGCATTTTAATAGTAATGTTGCTGTCAAGCTCCAAAAAATGAAGAAAAAATTGTGTGCGTTATTGTGCGCTTCCATAATGATTTCTTCGCAAGCTTTCTCTTTTGTGTACGACAAAAAAACATTCACAATGTTTTGAACATTTACATTTTGGAGTAAAATTTTTTTGTCATGCCGTCTTTCTCTCACAGCAAAATTATCGGGGAGAGACGTCCTGGATGGAAAGGAAGCAGAGCATTTGGCTTTTGCTAGGATTGGGGATTCATGATGGATGATATTTTAGATATTTATCGAACAAAACCATTTAACAAATCAGCAAAGGAAACAAAAATAATAATAATACTGAAGATAAAAAAACATCAAACGGAAGATTGAACATCACCGTTGGCAAGTGCTGTAGTTTAAGTCCCTCTCGGTTACGGTTGAATCTTGTGTCCTCGGCAGTGACCAATCAGCTTGAGAACCGACAAGCCTTTTTCTTTCTTACTCATGATTCAAACTTTCCTCTCATCCATCACAAGGCCGCATACTGCAGACGCCGATTGTTTTCTATGGTGATTGTGCAACACAGCTTTTGTTCTGCGGTTCTCCCGCACTTAAATGAGTAATGAAATAAGACTCCAACTTCGTTTATTGCATGTTAAGCTTTTTCTCACTGAACCTGCACAAATGCATTTTTTTTCAAAAACACGTTGAAACTGCGGTATGAAGTGCATCCTGAGTCAGCGTATCACAGTTCTTTGTCTTCTCACGGTTCTGTGTGTCTTTCAGCGAGGTGGGATTGGAGCGAAGAGGCAGATGTGTCGTTTGACATCAATCTTCCGGTCTGTCGGTGAGTATGACAGGCGTCTGACAGATGAGGGTGATATTTAAGAGAAAGCAGTTGGTCGATTCCACACCCCCGACCCAAATCCAGTCGGTCAGTCAGCCTGACTCTGAATGCAAACTCCTATAGAATTTTAGTGGATACATGATATGCGATAGATGTCTGAGTTGAAGGATAAGAAGCGTCCTTTCAGACACATGAATGGCTTTACATAATGTAAGATTGTGCTCTCCTGTGCTTTCTACTGAGTAGATTTTGATTAGAAATATTTCTATACCTAATGATGATGTGGTGACACCCCAGACAGCTTCCCTTCAGCCGACACTCATTCACTGGATGTGAAAGAAATACTTTCCACCTTATACGTATATAATAAATGTCCCCACATGTTTTCATTCAGAAATGGGTCCTTTAAATATCCGTTGAGTTTTGGACCTTGAAAAACATTGTGCAACTTCAAAAAAAATCGAGACACAAAGACAATGACATGTATTTCATATGTAGGATTTGACACGAGCAGCACATTTGGGCATTTAAGTTGAAGAGAAACTTTGTTTTTCCATCTCTCCAAGTTTCGAAACTTCATCCAAAAACGAAATTTCTGTCATCATTTACTCACCTTTATGTGATGTATAAAATAACGTTGTTCCGATGAACACAAAGAAAGATATTTGGAAGAATGTTAGTAATTTTCAGTTCCGGGACATTATTGACATCCATAGTAAGATGACAGACTGAAAACTCTTTGTGTTCAACAGAACAAAAAAATACAATATTTTTTCTTCCTACTATGGTAGTGGATGATTTCCCAGAACTAAAAATTGCTAACATTCTTCCAAATATCTTTCTTTGTGTTCATTGGAACAAAGACATGTTTAAAGGTTTAAAACAACCTGTGAGTGAGTAAATGATGACAGAGTTTTCATTTTGGATGAACTGTCCCTTTAATGACCCTTTTTGTCTAATGTCTAGATCAACAAACCATGTCGGCAAAAGTGAAGTAATGTTATCTACTTAGAAAGAAGTGAACTGACATCACTCCTGAGCTCCATGCCGTTCTGTTTCTGACAAACGCAGGGATTTATGAACATGTCCTTGGCAAACTGTGCAACAACAGAGAAATTGGGAGGTAGACGGAAATAAACTCCTAATTTGTGTAATATCTCTCCCCTGCCCTTCTCCAAACATCACCTCCTGTTTCTTCCGAGATCTGCGCTCTGCCCAAAAAAAGCCACATGAGGGGTTGATCCTTCCTGGAAGACCTTTCTGGAGGCCCAGAGGACGTTCAGAGGAGCACTTCTGAGGCTGCTGCCTGGGGTTTCCATAGAGATATGTTCTCCTACACACTTCTTGCTCATTCCCAGCAAGAGATCGATAACTTTAGAATGCAAACGCAGATTTATTTTTTGAGATGGGGATGTGCGAAAACGAAAATTGACTCATTTATGGGTGGTTTATATCGGTCGTCAACTAGTTGGTTTTAAAAAAAATCTCACTCTTTCTCTCTCACTATCTCTTTATCTCCTCTTTTTTACAAATGGAAATAGTTATTAAGTATAATCATAATTAATGTAGCCTAGAGTGACCATATGTGCCATTTTCCCAGACATGACCTGGCCAGGATTTCAGGTGCGTCCTATGGAGGTTAGATTTTAAAGTAAGAATGAAACTGCAATGATTACACGTCGTTTTTACTTGACAAATGTGACCACCGGAGGACGAACCTGAAATCCTGGCCAGGACGTGTCCGCATACAATGGGGCGTATGGTCGACTCGCCCTAATGTAGCTTAGTTGGTGGATTGTTGGCAGCACAAATGTCATGGGTTTGAACCCCAGAAAAACTATTTAAACTTCCAAATATGTTAATGTAAATATTGCATTAAGAGTATCGTAATCATCATGATAGATTACATGATATAATAAATTGTGATATATATTGGGATGCTGAAATGAATTATTTTATTGGCTTTCAATAAAATTGTTTAACTGTATTGTTGTCTTGCAAAAAAACAACACCAGGGGGGTGATTTTATGTAGTAAAAAAGTAAATCGCACGCACAATTGCTGCGTCCGAAATCGCCTAATTCCATTCTATATAGTAGGCGAAAATCTCATGAGTATGTGTCCGAAGGTGGGAAAAAACAGTAGGCGAGAAATACGCATTGGTGAGTGTGGATCGGATGGACACTTTTCTATCTCATGATGCCACGGGAGCTGAGCAACGGTCACATTTCGAAAGTAAATATAGCGGAAAACTTTAAGGCGGATGTCCGTTTTTAATGTAAGTGCCAATAAATGAATTTCTCGTGACTAAATTATGTTTTTATAAACGCTCACGTTTAGGTCGTGGTTAAAACGTCACAGGTCAAAGAGCATACGGGTCACATGACCATCAAACATGGCGGACGCAGCATGTCCAAAATGTATTCGTACTACACCCACTCATGCTATATAGAACGCACTGTTTTAACGGCCGATACTGTACTTATTCTAATTCAGTACGTACTGTCACAGTTTGCGATTTCGGACGCAGCGAATTACTTTAGCTGGGTTTTTCACAGACTGGGTCACATTCTGTATATATTAAATAAAGTTGGCCACATTTTATTCATAGCTTCAAAGAATGTCTGTTGTGTAACTATATAAAGTTATGAGTAGCTTGTCGTGTGGGATGCTGGAGAGTAGCGCTGCTCCTCCGTCCCTTTATGTTCCGATGCTCTTTTGGCGTGTTCATTGCCGTCAGGCTGTTGTCATGACATTTGAAGTATTTTCTCAATAATATTCTTTTGGATTTCACAGAGCCGATCCTCAAACAGCATGAAACGAAACTGCAAACACACACACGCAAAGAAGTCGTGCGTTCGGCCGTTGGCTTTGGAGAGCCTGAAGGTTTCCTGCCTACATTACATTAGCAGCCAATCTGCTTCGCAATCTGTGCTTGGACTTCAGGCATTGCTGAAATGTGTATGGTAACCAAGCCTCCTTTGAAAGGCACAACCGACAAATGAACCGAAGTCTTGTAATGCCATTTTGACTGTACGCCTCCACAGCTGTTGGAAAGTCCCCGCTGTGGAGCGAGAGGTGGTTGGAGAGTGTTAGCTTTCTTTATATCTGCTGTGTTACCTGTGTCGGAAAGAGCTCATGATCATAGTCCTGCAAGTGTTATGAGGCGTTACGTAACTAATGATGTGTTTACAGATGGTCGGAGAGGTAAAAGGAAACATAGTGGGGGTGTAAGAATGTCTGTTTGACTGTAATCACCTTTCTCTTTTAGATCCGAGGTTTGCTCTGACACCGTTGGAGAAATCACAGCCCGAATGTCTTCAGAGAGCAGCTCTGTTCCAGACGTTAGTGAAATCGCTGTTGGCTACATGGTAAGTGAGCTCTAAGGTTGCAATTTATCCGAAACATTTTCCAGATTGCAAATTCACTGAGCTTTATAAGCCGGCCGATATAAAAGCTGCTTGAATTTTGTGCGAAACATTGAGACTGATGAACTCACACTTTGAGTTTTCAACGCATCTGAAAAATATCGCCCACCCTAGCTTTAACACATTTACAGGTTTTAAACAAGATTTCCCCTCAAAATCGTCAGACGACGCGATTTGTAGATGTATGGTTACTCACAAACAGCGCTTCTTACTGGAACAGTAAAAGAAACTTGCAGTCGAAACCGTTTTCATATTGAAAGGCATCCTGGGATTGTCAATTCAAACACATTTAGCACATTTTATCATCTATATAATTGGTGTATATTGTGCTTGTTAACTGAGATTTATAATGTCCAGCTAGTTTGGCAACACATCAGCATCTCATGGCAATTCGTAACTGTTTTACAAGCTGTTTGAATGTGCACAATCTCATTTGCACATTATACAACCTGATTTTCCACCACTGTATTTGGGGCTTCATTCTTGCTTTTTCCTAACAATCGTACTAATTCATACATTGTGGGCTCGATATTGTTGATTAAACTTTTGATGTTCCTTTCTTAAAAGAAGGTTGAGAATTGTTTTATACAGAAATCATCATTACACGACACATTGGAATACTTGATTCTGATTGGCCATTCGCAGCATTCGAAGGTCTGATATTCCCAGATAACAACCGCTCAAAAACGAATAACACATGGTAACCCAGGTAGTTTAATATTAAAGAAAAAATATACACAAATAAGCCTTTTAATCACACATATGACATTATATTTATAATCGATTAAATCAAATTGTGTGTTTGTGACATTTGAATGTCGTATCTTATCTCAAAACCTAAAGTGAACAGGTTTTCCTTGCGGAAACATCTGCATTTGTTGAAAATTAGCTAATAAAATAATTCAAATCAATATTTAATGTTAAATTACTTACTTATGCGATAAGTAGCTGTGTAATAAGTAGGATAATGTACAGACAGCCGGTTGTTATTGCAAAAATAAACCGTTTACTTAAAGCCACTCTCACGCTCATCCTAACATCAAATCTATTGGATCTTTCAACGGTCATCATCGTAAATCCTCAAAAGGCTTTTATATTTTCATTCTTAAAAAGATGTATGTATGTTTATAACAGTATACTTTGTATTATTGCACCAAATGACCAAAAAATCCTTAGCGCTAATGCAAGGTGTAATGAAAGTAGTGAAAACACTATCGTTGACTTTTTCCTTTGCTTTTTGAACAAATGAGAATGCAAAAAATACCACCATAGAATACCTCCCATTCACCACCATAGAAGTTTATCCAACTATGTCGAATTCTGCTGCTCAGAAACCGGAAACGGGAAAAGGGTCCATTGGTGAATAGGAGGTTTCTTATCAATGGTTGCGGTGCACATATTGCACTTGCTAATTTTGGACTCTACTGTAAATGAAAGTGTTCGACATTCATTCTCCTATTAAATTGAATTAAGATGCTGTCTTAAAAGACAGCTGTTTATGCAAGCAGTAGACAGTAATTCTGCTTACTAGGTTTTGGCACAAAGTCTTTGGAATGAACTTACTGGACTGAATATAACACATCCTAAAGCTGTCAATTAAACACCATGAGCTGTCACAGAGAGACAGAGAGAGAAATACCGTTCCATTCTCATGCTTCTGCCTAAAATGGTACATTTGTTTATTAACATTATTTTCTATTTCACTCTATTCTTTTTAATTATTAAAATATTATTTGATTTCATTATTCTATTATTTTAATTCTTTGGCTACATTATAAGAACTTGCCATAATGCCAAAACCTTTAAATTGAAATTGATAGAGAGAGAGACTTTAATAAGCCCTCTTCGGTTTTTATTCATCAAAAATTACATATCAGTTTGCATTGCTCCTGTTTTCCCAGCCTCTTCGTGTGTGTGTGTCAACATTAATTGACTGTATGCTAAATAACTGCACAGTTCCAGGTGTGTTTGCTGAAGCGAGGTCTGATCTGACACTGGAAATTATCCAGACCGGTTATGACACACTCCACTGAGCCAGGGTCATCTGGAAGCCCGTCGATGATCCTCCACCAGCACCAAGACTCTCGGCATATGGCTTCTTTGACCCCGAAGGGCACCGGTTGCCCAGAAAGCCTCAGTGTGTTGTTGAAACAGGTCTGATTTGTGAATTGTATCTAACTTGTTTGTAAAGCTTGTCACTAGGCTTGAGCTCACAGAGGCACATCAACTACGGGAGGATTTTTTTTTAAATCAATAAATTAAATTAAATTATTTTATAATTATTTAATTTAAATTATACATTTATATATACATTTTTGTAGGGATTGACATCGTTCACACTGTACCTGAACATCCTTCCAAAGCTCTTTTTTTGTACTTCCCATAAGGATAAAATACACGTGATGCGATGTGAGCAAATGTCCTTTTTATGTAGTTTTTTTTTGGGGTGGCGGGTTGAGGTTACTATCCTTTTAAACACTGAATGGTCACACATTTACTGAGTGTTATTTCTGAGCATTTGAGTTAAATAAACAGACGGTTTTGCAACGTGTAGGGCAAGCAGGAGATTCAAAATGTTCCGATGCTAGCGTTTGACATTTGTGTTCACAGGAGGAAGCTGGCGAGAGCAAATTGCTGCGAATATGAGGTGCTACTTTCCACCGATAAAAATATGCGCTTTATTTTCATACCAAGCACATAATTATGAACTCCTCTTTCTATGCCCTTAATGAAGATGGGTGAAACGCTCGGAGAGAAACATCAAACGCTTTCTCGCAGCGCTCTTTGGCCCAGAGCTGCCCACACACTCATACACGGGCATTTCCAGCTCAGACTTTTGCACCCAGACTACTCATCCACCCGGATTCAACTGCCTCGGCCAATCACGGAGCAGTGCCGTGACCCCATCGTGACTCTCCTCCTGCCCACAGCCAATGATCTCATCCCCTCGGTGGATCCCGCCCACTGCTGAATTGAGCCTCTGTTGCGCTTTCCTGGGAATTCTGACAATAACATCTCTTTTGTTGTTCTGCATTATTTTGGGATGGGGGTGAAAGGGTGTCCTGAAAGTGCACGATTTGTGAGAATGCATGAAGCCTTTTATGGCAAGCCGATTCACTCTGTCAACATAAGACCTCGGTCATAAAAGTTCCCTGAATAGGGAAAGATAGAAATCTTCAAATTTTTGTTCTTAATAACATGTCGTGTTAGCTGTACAATATGCCATGAATTTATCAGCTTTAGCACAATTTTTCATCAGGTCCAGCTAATCCTCAAGGACACCTCAGAGGTATCAGTAGCTCAAAGACATATGAAACAGAAATGAGACCAGAGGCTGTTGTGTTGAATGTAAGATGGAGGAGATGCCTGGATAAACTGCTTTTGTGCAGATACAGCTCATTACATTAACTGCCTGACTGCTAATCTTTAATGTGTCTGGCATGATGCATTCATTTTAGAGAGAGCTATATTTGGAGTTTGCTACAAAATAATAGCAGTGCTTTACAAAGTCATGGAAATTTTGTGACGGATAAGATTTCTTAAGGCTAACATCGGCACTGGTGACAACGGTTAGAAAACGGTTCATTTCATCAGTCATGCCAATGGCAATACCCCTGATAATAAAAATAACTTGAACCAGGATTGCTTGTCTTCAAGTCTGACTGAGCCGGTTTTCAGCTTTTTCAATGATGTCCCTTCCAAATAAGAAGTTTATTCAAGTATACTAAGAAAAGTATAGTTTTTAGTCGTACTTCCTAGAAATATACTTAACATTACACTTAGAAGTAAGTATACGCAAATATATTAATACTAACAAGAGGCGCCACTGCCGTTACAATGAACGGCGAGAAATGCAGCGCTCAATATGGACGCTCTTGCTAAGAAAGCCCAAGGAACGAGCCAATCAAAAAAGACTGACGATTCTCTGGGGTACATTATTGTTTATAGGAAAACAGTAGTAGCCTAAAATTGGCCAAAGTCTTCAGGCGCAGTAGATAAGGCGACCTCGACAAAGGTGGGTTTTTTTACGTAATTTAAGTTTAGCAAACCAAACTTATTAAACTAATTATTGATCGAAAATATGCTGTTTAATTGTGATTTTTGCCATGGATTTTAGAGATGTCTGCCTTCCCCTATTCAAGTAGATAGGACTGTGACCCTGCTATGATGTAAATTGCTGCCCATTCAGAGGCAATGCACTTGCAACATGGCCGCCGAGTAGCACGACTCCTGTTAACGGGCTTTGGTATACTTAAGTTGTACTGACAGAAAAGCCAAAGTACAGTATATTTGGCATTTATTATTGCATTTTATATATTTAATACCTAAATAAGAACACATAAGTAGACCTAAAAATCTAAAATAACAATAATAAACAATATTGTGTAAATGGCAATCTATATGCATATTGGTTAATTTACTTGTATAATTGAGTACATAACATGAGATCATGGACATGACGGTTCATGCAGTGTTTAATGTTGCCATGTTTGAAAGTAACCAGTCTGCTAAATTGTTAATCCGAAGGTGAATGAATAACAAAGTTATTGGCTTGGAAAAAAGGGAGTTTTTAGAAGTCCGATTCACGAACCGCCGCAGGTTTACGTCACTACATTTAGTCCCCGCCTATGTTTTGCTATAGGACTGCCTGCGAAAACTTCACTCTTCTCCCCCAAACACTCATTCACAGTAGACCAATCACAGCAGACTAGACCATCTGACCAATCACATCAGACTAGGCTAGCGGAAAGGAGGGGGTTAGACAGATTAATCGCAGAACAAATCATTTGAGAGTCAGTCAAGAAGTAAGGTAAGAATAACAACCTATTATTACTAAATAATCGTGTTTTTACACCTTCTATGTACATGGACTTGTTGTTGGACACTCCATAAACCAAAGTAGGACCTTAAAAATCCCTAGTTATGTACTCTTTAAAGAAAACATCAAACTACTAAATTAGTAGTTCACCGAGGGTATAACTGCATACATCAACTAATACTGGTATTGAACTAGTAAACTATCAATGTATCTATTACTTTTACTTTAGTGCAGTTCTTGTACTCAAAGTTAACTACTGTTACACGTAAAGTATACTTAAGTAAACTTTTACAAACTTAAAGGGATAATCAATATAAAAATTCTGTCATCATTTACTCACCTTCGAGTTATTCCAAAGCTGAATGAATTCCTTTGTTCTGATGAACACAAAGAAAGATCTTTGAAAGAGCATGTAACCAAATAGTATTATTATATATACTTAATACTTAAAAGTATTCTTTAAACAGTACATTTGAAGAGTTTGGTTCCAAAATGAGATCACTCCGTTTTTAAAAATGTTCAAAAAATCATGTTTTTTTATTGTGTTTTATTGCGTTAACAGAGTTTTCTCATTTTGGAACCAAACCCTTCATTTATATTAGCATATGTACTGCATAAAGTATACTTAAAACATACTTGATAATTATGTAAACTTTCTTTGTAGGAACATATCTGGCCTTTTTGGAAGAAAAAAAATCAGTCAACATCTGATTTGTCTCTTTCAATCTAAAAGCAGGACCTCTGTTTCACTACAGCCACAATAGTGAGTGTTGCTATCTGCTCCGGTCATTTTCTTGTCTCTAAACAGGCCCGTGTTGTCCTCACAACCTTCTTGTTCTGCAGTATGTTTTCCTTCATCGTGTGAAGCTTTACAAGGATACAGGGAGGCGGTTTAGTGTCTTATTGAGGGTACTGAGCATGCCGACGCTGTACCTTTTCCTGCCGGATGGAGCCCTACTGGGAAATCAGGCAGAAATCATTCTAATCCAATGAGCCCGCTGCACCTCACAACACTTTGTGCCAACAAAGAAAGTGAGCGCACACACGTTATATACTGTATATATCAATCCCTCTGTGTCTCTCAGCAGCTATTGGTTTCTCACACCATATACCTGTTCATCCTCCAATCATTTTCAAAGCCTCTGCCTTCTTTTCTCAGAGAAAGCTCAAACGCCGTAGCAGGAGAGAACGACAAACAAGCCTTGACTATAATTCCCGTGAGCCTTTCTTTTAGTGGTAAGTAATAAATGAGACTTGCATTTCTAAATTTATTTGGCATTGATGTTGCTAGTAACAAAATAAATTCTTAAACAGATGCCGTGTTCAAACCTATTCAAACTCCTGTTAGTTTGAGCTTCCGAGGAGGGGGATAACACGGTAAGTTCATTCATGTCAATCACAGATGGCTAAGCACCCATTGGCACGAATCCCCCCGAGCTTTGTACATAATCCCCTCCTGGCAACTGGAGTCATGTGTAATGGATGACAGCTGGGTGATAACTTGTCACTCCACTACTATACAGAGAAAATATTGGGAAGGGTGGGAAGAACCTGTTCTGTGTTGTGCAGGACCTTTATACCTGCATTGATTATTGCTGGTTGTTTACTTTGAAGACTCTTAAAGGGATAGTTCACCCAAACAATTCAATGTCATGTGGTTCAAAACCTGTATGTGACTTTCTTGTGTGGAACGCAAAAGAACATTACCTAAGACATATCCATACAATAAAAGTCATTGTTGTTTGATTACCAATGTAAAACGAAAGTCATACAGGTTTGAAGGTGAATAAACGATGTACTGTCCCTTTAAGCCTATTCATCTTCCCGTCCTGTTTACATTCCACATTAAGCACGCACAGTGGCTCGTGAAGGCCACGTCATGTGAATTTGGACCGCCGTTGTCATGCATCAGTTTGGAAAACTATCGCCTGTAGAGATGCCTAGTTGATATCCCAAGGTTTTCTTTTTTTGTGGATGCAGAACGACGAATGAAATACAGACACATGAAGAAGCACCTGCGAGTACAGGTGCCTATCTTCTGAGATGCACTCGAAACGAGCCGTCGCCGCTTCTTTCAAAGCCATTTATTGTGCCGGGTCTCTAACACCTTATTGTGTCACTCAGGTCTCGCATGCCAGGTATTAAGAGCTGGAGAAGAACGGCAAGGCGGTATTTTTTGGGTCAGGATGATACGAAGACCAAAATAGAAGTCCTCAGTTCTCCAGCCGACTGAGCTTGATGTCAGCAAATCCTGTCATTTCATGACACTCAGAATGGAAGGCGTGATACTCTTCCATTCATGAGACAATTTTTTTTAGATAAGCAAATGTTCCTTATTGTACTACTAATATTGCTTTAAAGGGCTGCGCCATAATACGGTTCTTTTTATAGCTTATAGTGTTTTAATGTTACATTCATCTTGAAATAAAGTGGAAGGCCTCATCTGACAGAAAAAATTGACTTGATTTTCAGACGAACGCCGGTACTTCAGTAAACAATCATATTCTCTGTCATTGCCATTATTGTCGTCATTACCATAATTGCTGTCATTTTGAACTCATTTGCACTAATACCAAGCATTTCGCGCTCTTCCCATAAGGTTGCAATTCTCGCCAGATTATTATGCTAATTCCGCTCGAATTTCCTCTCAGAAAAAGTTTCTCAATCAGAGCGTCGCGCGCTGCGCTTTTGTTGCCGTCCGCAATTTGACAAAGACAATTTGCTGGATTAGTTCACAAAAAGAAGGGTTGATATGAATAATTCAGCTCAGCTTCACCTCGCTGCATTAAGGGTTGAGAAGTCTTTGAATACACTTGTCTGAGCCGTCCTGTTTAGCGCTTCACCTCTGACGTCTGGTACGTCATTAACTCTTCACTTCATATCAGGTTTTAATTGGAGCAATCATTATCATGAATTATTGTAATTACTATTGCAGGGTTGTTTTTCTTCTTGTTGATATTTCTTCACCTAAAAGTCAGTGTTTTGAATGAGAGTTCTGTGCTTGGTCTGGGCAGTGTAAACAATTTTCCATCCTGATGTTTGGCCGTTGGGCAGCCCGGTGTACTGTGAGACTATGAGGATCATTGCAATAATTACCATGAGGTTGGAGTTTGCGGTAGAGGATGGGTTAAACTGTCTCTAGTTTACAGGCGTTCAAATAATCATAACTAAATGTGTACAAAGCCTTTAACATCATTTAACATACAATTGACATCATTTTGATCGGGTAACCTTTTTTGACGGTTAAGTGTAACAAGGATAGAAATATATACTCATCACATTGTTTAAAAGGTTTTGGAACCAGGTGGAAAGTATCCTAACAATTGAATTTTGGTAAAGGTCATTATGCCCGTTTCTAGGTTAATCGAGTCCACAAATCAATTAAAATATTTTAAGTTTGGCACTCTTTGTCCTACAGTAAAATGTAATAGTGACCCATATCTTATCTAAGGAACTGAGTGAACTGGTGTCAACTAAAAAATACACTGTTCAACTTTTTTTTGTTACTTAAATCATATTTTTTTTACATTTTGACAAGAGGTTGAGTTATAAAGTAAAATAAATAGAATATAAATACAGCCGCAGACAAATTAAGAGACCATTTCAAAATTCAAAAAACCTTTTCTAAATTCACTATTTCTAGGTGTTTGGGTACAATTATAATTTTTGATTCATTCTGTGAACTATTAACAATATTTCTACAAAATTTAAAATAAAAATGTTGTTTCTGCGTTTATTTGCAGAAAATTAAAACTGGAGAAACAGGTGAAAATATCAAAGGCTGCTCATTATTTTTCAGTCCTCAAATACCGCGAACAAAACAAAGTTAAAATATATTCACATTGGTTTTCTGTGGCTATTAAAATATTTTTTTTATTTTGATGAGTTGAAGTTATGCAAGACGTTTAAAAATGTTAAATAGGACTTTGAAATGACTTGTGAAGTCAAATAGATTGTTCTAAAAGATGGTTTCTGCCAATCTCATATTAATCTTGAGTTCCTATACAGTAGTATTGCATACGTCGTATCTTCAAAGAGTGTTTAGTTTGATCAAATTTTTAAAAGAGAGATACAGCTGTACCATTATTTCTGGAAAAAGACGAGCGGCTGGAGGCGTGCAGGGGGACGGAACTACAGCATGAGTACACAACACATCATCGTATTATCCCTTCGTGTTGTTTACATGATGCACGTACGCACCGAATGCGAACAAAACACAGACACATGACTTAGTTTGACTTATCTCTTGCGGTTCATGTCCCTGGTGGAGTGAATCGAGCACAGAAAAACAACATCATACGTTCGACTCGTTTGTTGACAAGTTGACCTTGTGCATAAAATAGCTTAGGGTTAGGGTTTAAAAAAGTGTTTCAGTTTTGATCTGTCAGTCATTGATATCTCATTTCAAATCTATCTGTCTTATTCAGCGCTTCACAACACATGTTGGTCATTTACTGTACATGGTCACCGCCGCGTCACGGCACCATGGCCTAATTCCTCATCTGTGGCTCAAAGACAAAGTTGTGATGTGCAAGCCAAAGAGAGGAGAACAAAGTAGGCCAGTCCTATATCTGTTTCAGAGAGCTGCTGGGTACACGGCAGTTAAAACTCATACTGCTTAGAAAAGCATGCGCACAAAATGTATTTTTAGTGGCTTTGTTAAACTCATCTCGATTACAGTTAAATCGAGCCCCAAAACTGAAGTATTACATTTTGTCATATTACTCATCCAGTGTGGTTTGTGCTACAGACATGTTTTCTAAACTTATGCAGCCTGATGTGGGAATGGAATGCATTTAAATTTCAATGCAATTTTATATTATACCATAGACTAACATTAAATGTTGTCCAGATATATCCCAAAGACTTGAGGATGGCATAATCATGCATGTGGCAACACTTAAACGGCATCTTAACACTTAAAGTCCCTGTGAACTGGAAGTTGCGATCGTTTTTACTTCCGTATTCTGACACACTTCCAAGTGAAAAGGAATTTCAAATAAGAAAATTAGTGGGCGAATTAACTGGATGCATAAAAACATCTGCTGCATTTTGAAATGAAACTGGCAGCAGACTGACAGTTGAAGGGGAGGAGTTAACGGATGCTCCGCCCAAGTCGTCTAATTTACATCATTTGAGATGGAGGAGCCCGGTCTCATGAGTTGCCTATAAATAACACGCGCTGTGCAATATCGTGTAGTACGTACGCCAAAGTTCGATTTTGCCTGCATACAATACGCCTATTTTTGCGTGCATATATACGCCAATTTAGCGTGTGTGCATATTAATCAGCAATTTGTCTCATTAACCTGTCCCCTAACCCAAACCCTAAACCTAATGATAGCGTGGGTACATATTATAACCTCTACCCTATTCCAAGCCCTAAACCTAACAGTATTATTTTCATTATTTCAGTGTTTCCACTTCATGTACGTTTCAAAATGGCTGCTCTCCCCCCGGGTGCATGCAAACATTGGCGTATCATATGCACGCAAAATCAAACTTTAGCGTACGTATTACACGATAATGCAACAGCCTGTTATTTATACGCGATTCATGAGACCGGGTTGGATGGATAGTCATTTCAGGGCGGAAGTGCATTTTTAGATTTTAACTGAAGATTATGAGGGTACATGAATTTGCAAAAGATAATGACCTACGTTGCTAAGCTTTTTACTATAAACGCTGCAATATTTCTTGAAAAAAATAATCGTCATTTTTTAATTCACTGGGACTTTAAAACTTGTATTAAATCAATGCCCTTGCATTAACCAGTATTAAACATCATATTGCAAAGTTTTGGACAGCACAACTTACATAAGAATCCAATTTGTTCTTTGCTGTTAAAATGTCTCTTTGGGATCTCCAAAATGGCCGGAGCCTTTGGACCATCAAGAGGCAGAAAATGAGTCGTGTGTGCAATAATGTGATATAAATACATTCATGCCATCTAATTCTTTCTACTTCATATAATCTCTGATTAATTGTGTCCTACTTCTCTCCCACTATCACATTGTCAGATAGGAAGAGGTGTTTATACAGGTGCGGGCACAAAGGGTGATGGGCCTGTTAACATTTCAGCTTACTGTGCTAAATTTCAGCCTATTAGTACTTCCTTTGCATGATTAAACCCCCTATCTCCTTCTCTCCGGCTCTGCATCTTCCGAAACGGTAAATGAGTATACCTCTGAGATACAACCCTGGCAGAACGGGACAGATTTAGGCCAGAAAAAGTGCGTAAAGAATAAAGATGCAAAGCTAATGAAATTTGTCTTTTTTCCCTTCTTCCGTTATGACATTGATACTCATCTCGCGCTAACCACCGTTTTGGTGACAAGAATGAAACCTCATTGTACTCTGAAATCAAAATACTTGTTTCCTGAAATAGAAGAAGCATCATTTAGTTGAGTGTTTATGAAGGCAGTGTGAATCATTGTGTTAAAACACAGGGTGGTCAGAATAGTGTTTCATAGCCTGAGAAACCCTGCTTCTCATTTTCAAGATTCTTTATTGTTTCTATTAGCAGCTCCCCTTGAGGAAGGAGAAAGCAGGTGTTTTGTGACGGCCTCTTCTGTTTTGCTAGCTTTGGGGAGAATCCTCCTGACCCCATTGAGGATGAAAAGCCGGTTTGTTTGACCCAGAAGACAGGGAAGAAAGCAGGTTCCACGCTAAAACACCAAATCAAAGAGAATTTGAAAAAAGCCCCGTCATTCTCAATATTTTTGGAGCGCTTTTGATGTTCTGGGTCAGAAACCTCAGCTAAACACTAGAGCCAGCCGAGCATTTTTTTCCAGCTTCTGGCTAAGTTTATTCGGGCTTTCACAGGGATACCTCGACGACTAAACGACGGAAGAGCTGCTAATTTCAGATGCAGAGAAACAAATCGATGAATAATGCAAATTTGAGGTTTTCAGAGACGTAAATATGTATTCCCAGAGGAAAAACAGTATTGCTCCGAATCTTTTTCATAGCTCAGGAGATTTACTTGTGTTTCATTGAAATATCGCCTTAATCTTGGATGTTTCTCCAAAAATGTATTTTAGATGTAAAATAATCTAGATTTGGCTCAATTTGATGAGAAATGTTTGAGGTCATTTTGAGATCTTCAATAATATTGACTTTTGATTGCGTGAGATCTCCTCTGAAGCGTTGAGATCCCTTTTAAAACTCAAATGGAAACATGTCTCTTTTTTTTCAGGAGAAATATCTGAGAGACAAAGTTTCTATTTGCTTTTCTTTTAATCTCCTTGACATCTAAGAGAAAAAAGTGCTAATCTAAAGAGATCTTCTCATCTGTCATCTTTCTTTCTTCTGAGTTGAGTCCCTCCATAAGTTAAGTCTACAAATTGTTTTGTCTGATTGCTTAGATATAATATCACAGCATGATCACCGCCTGTTTTATCAATTATTCCAAAACTGGTTGGAGACAAGGTACGTGTAAAAGTTTGATACGTAGTAATGTATTTGAAGGTTCAAATCCACAAGTCTGTCTGTTTTCTAGTTCAAATCGGAGCACGATAAAGCCTCAATTCTGTTTTGTATGTTTCAACATTCTGTTGGGAGATTTACAGCAGGTTAAGAATAAGAGGTTTAAAGAGTCCGGGTAGTTTCGTGGTGAAATTGAACAGACTAGACGCAATCGTTGATAAAATTGAGATGTATCTGGATGTTTGTTGTGGATAGGAGCATGTTCTCCACGTTCTAGTAATCCTTGCGGTATTTATTGTCTTTGGCACAAGGGTGGCATGTCCACGGGGATGGCACAGACAGTACCCTGGCTTTCTGACCATGGTGAAACACGGCCAACTGTCTCGCTCTCACATTGTTATTTTTAGGTGCCATTCGTCCAAAGATTCATGTGCGTCCGTGACCTGATACATCAAGAGGATTGAAACCAGCGTGACGCCTGCCTCAATTCAGCAGATCTGTTGACTCTGTTGACCATGACTACATGGCCGGGTGTAAAGTGATGAAATATTCCAACGCGTCAGCATTCATTTAAAATAAAGAATATTCTGACACGGTCTGACACAAACATGGTCTCGCAGAGAACCGGCACATGTAGAGGAATAAGCATTCCGCTTTCATCAAAGCGAAATATCTGTAAATAGCCTTTCCAATGTCGAGTCGCTCCGCTGTCATTGTGAGTAATGGTCTCTGCGTGAAGGGCTGGACATGTCAAGTACTTTAGTGATGGAAGACAAGTTTGTGTATGATGGACGTTGCCATATTTCTGTCTTTTATGGCGGATAGATTCAAGCGTACCCGATGAACCGTGACAGAGTGACGCAACGGGGAAGATAAAAAAACCTTGTGTATTATTGATACGTTCTGTGATTTACATATAATTTGTTTATTGTTCTGTTTCCAGCTGGGAGACAATCTGTCTTTTTTCGTCCTTAATGAACCAGACGTGCTTTCAGAAATGATTAGATAACCACACATGGACAGAACAAGAATCAAAAATAACAAATCAAATGGCAACATGTTATTCCCAGGCTTGAGTATACAGGGATTTATAGACGGTGAAAAAAAGAGGCAGAAGACCGAAAAGGGGGATTTAAGAGTGAATGACAGGGCTAGAAATGAAAGAGCTTCAACACAACATGATTGAGTGACAGTTTTACACACCGCTGCACACTATCCAGGGTGCGCCTACTCTTGTAACACCTCTTTCTGAGCTTTCTCCTTCTTACCCCCTCTCTCTCTCTCCTTCTCTCAAAGATTTTAATCCTTGTGATGGTTCTCTGATGACGAACACTGATCAGCCAATCAGAAGAGGCCTGTAGGTGGAGCTTGTTTACGTCGGGTCTATGTGAACCATGTGAATGGTGAGTATGGTCACATACGTTTCCAGTTCACTCTGGAATGCTGATGGATATTTACAGCCTGGGAGATTCAATAGTTTAAGTGCTTGATGCTGATTGGTCAATAGCTGCGGTTCATTTATAAAAATGCTGCTACTGTATGACCTATTCGCAGAATTGTTTTTATTTTGCTGTTATAGCTTATCTTTATGTTGACTGTGTTCATGTCAAAGACCATAACTTCTCACGAACAGATGGTGTGTAATTTTGCATCACCCTAACTTTCCAACCTTGACTTTCTTCACAATATAGCACGACCTCTCGAAGCTTATTGCCTTTCTCCACCATGAAAAAATAATAATGGTAAACAGAGAATGAAAATAGAATGAGAAGACAAAGTTCAAACACATAAGAAAATGACGACATATTAGGCTTGGAACAAAAGCACTCCAGGTTTTCGGTAGTAAATGTTAAATTTAGTCATTAAGCACATGCTTTCATACAAAGAAACTTGCAAATGAGCAACATCACAGCAGTTTAATTGGCTCATCATACAAGAGCCAACTACAATTGCAGAACAGTTTTAGGAGTTATCTAGAGCAGTACTGAGCTGAAAAAGATGTTAAAGTGCTTAAAGTATATTTCAATAGCAGCATAGTATAATACACAAATAGGTAATATACGTTTGTGTTCATGTTAAGTATTTTGTCTGGTTACATTAACTTAAAAAATTAAAAAAATCTGTGCCAGTAATATGACAAATTTGGGATGAGTGAATGCATATGTTGACTATCCATAATAACCGAACATAACAGCCATGATAGTATGCTGTGAGCATCATCTTATTTTTGTGGTCCTTGATTAAATTTAATTAAACATGACTCATGAAATTTACAGCAACATATCATTATGAAATCTTGTGCCGTTTCATGCTTTATAATAAACTCATGTGCCTACGAAATCAACAAACATTAGCTATATAAATGATTAAGAGTTATGTACACTTAAAGATTATACCTATCTAAATCATGTGAATAAAGCTTGATGGCATTTCCATGACATTTTAACCATCATTACTATTATATAGGGTAATAATGTTTCTTGATGTCATAAATGAAAGCGTGTGAGAAGGGTTGCCCCAACACTCCCACACACACTGTGATATGATGCAGAATAAGGGGAGCCTGTCCTCTCCGGTGCCCACGCGCAGAGCTCGGGTGCCCGCTGCAGGCAGGGCGCGGAAAGACAGGACGCGGAATTTTACCTCTGCAGAGAAAACCAAAATGTATAGAATAAGTGGTGGAGGGAATACTGTATGTTAGATTAGTTTTATACGGTTTTTAACAAGCATAGGACCCGGACACTTTGAGAAAGTTCAAAAGTAGCCTATATTGCGCAAAATTCAACAGACAGCCTAAACCGAATGACAGGAATGGGAAGAGTTTAGTTACTTATGGTGAATAACATATGACTGTAAATAGGAGTCGGGGAAGAGATGGTCCCAAAACAAAACGTTACATCACAGATGAGAGAGAGAGACAGAGAGAGCGCGCACGGACGCGCGCGCTCCCGGTGCGGCACTCAGCGCGCTCAGCAGCTCGTGCCTCCTCCATCCCAACCCTCTCCGCCAACACCACCGACGCCAACGCCGTCTCTCCAATCTCTGCCCTCTCCCTCCCCGCTCGCGTCTCTTAAAGCTCATTTCCGTGACGATCTGAAGCTTTTTTTTCTCCGGCACGATGAGAGACGCCAGTAGCGCAGCAGCGGGACGAACCGAACCGAGCCGCTCCTATCGGACCTGAGCTCTCTCCTGCTTCGGCACGGAAACAAACCTATATAACAATAGGGATTTAATTCATATAAATTCTTCTTCATCTCTCTCTTCTTGATCTTTTTGAGAGCGAGAGAGGGAGCGAGAGAAAGAGAGAGAGAGAGAGAGAGAGAGAGAGAGAGAGGGAGCACACAGGAGACGGAGGTGGAGAGGGAAAGATCCAACAGTCTTTAAACTGGTCTTATTTCGGATGCTCTGGTGAAGGAAGGTGAGTTTTATGGTTGTGCGTTGTTTAAGATGTTTGGAGACTTTGAAGGTTATAATGACCTGCATAATGTTCATATTTAATCAAATGATGCATTGATGTATTTCCGATGTAACGGCGCAGAGATGATCTCGCCAGCTTCGTGGCATTTTAGAAAACGCATTATAATTAAAATGTTTAACGTGTAAGTTTTATATTTTGGTCTCAATTAGAAACATTATTTTATCGGAGAAAGCAGTGTATTTTTTACTTCTGAGGTATGAAATATTAAAATTTGGTTTCATTCCAATGCATATTTTTTATTTCAGCCAGCTATCGGAGGCAGCCAGGACCACCCGTCTCCAAACCCGCTGGAGATGTAAAGTTGGACATCACTTAAACCGAGTAGGTATCAGCCGCCTTGGTTGTTCGGAATAGATGGACATTGGGATTGATTGCCAAAGCCGAGACTGGAGATAAGGGTGGGAGGAAAGCAATACAAAGTGAGCTATTCATGGAAAATTGCGAGGACTTTTACCCGTCTCATCGGGGGGAAACAGGATTTTTTTCGAGGGTTTTTTCTTTCTGTAATTCGTTTCCAGGGTCCAGATGCCAAGGTATTCGAATACATTTGCTAATAAGCAGAGTGTGGCATACTCAGCAGCATTTGGCTTTGAGTTTGTCCACTGATCTGCTGATATCACGCAACTGCGATCTGCGCTGATTAAGTGCGTTCAGACTGTGGAAAGCGAATAACCTGCTTTACGCATTAAATGTCAAATTGGTGTTTCTGCGACAATATTTTGATGCACCTGTCATCGTTATTTTTTCATGTTAGACGGACGCCGCTGTCACTGTCCTATTTGTATTTATTTATTTCTTATGATTATTTATTGATATAATGCTGTTTTCAGGAGCATTGCATGGGGCGGTTATTCAAAAATAACAGATGTGTTCTTTTGCCAAATGCACTCCGTCCTGCACTCTGTTTGTGTGTAATGATGTAGTGAGATTTTAGTAGACGTTTTGTATATCCTAACGAATTTGTATATTCAATTAAACAATTGAAATGTTTAAGTGCTTTTTCGTGCAGTCCTTGAAAGCATTACTGGGTATTTTTCAAGCTTTTAAGCTACGTTTCTTTACCATCGATTGACAGATGTCAAAGCCAAGTTTATATATGGTCTCTATAGTGAACATGTCAGTGATGTCATGATGTGTGGAGAGCTTGCGTATGTTGTGTGGTTCATGGCGCAAAACATTGCAACAGATGTGCGCTCTCCGTCACCTGCTATCTCTTACGCATCTCTTTGTCGTGTGTTTTTGCAGTGCTGTGAAGTGGCTCAACTTCATCAGGACTCGTCGGAAGGATGCTGTGGTTTACCCTGCTAAGCACAATAGCTTTAGGATGGACTACGCCGATCCCTCTGTTGGACGAGTCGGAAGAAATAGACGAGCCTTGTTTTGACCCTTGCTACTGTGAAGTCAAGGAGGGGTTTTTCCACGTCCACTGCGACAGCAAAGGATTTACAAACGTCAGCCAGATCTCTCAGACGTGGACGAGGCCCTTCAAACTCAATCTACAGAGGAACTCTATGCGCAAGTTGTATTTTAACAGCTTTTTGCACCTCAACAATGCCGTGGCTCTCAATCTGGGGAACAACGCGCTGCAGGACATACATGTGGGCGCGTTCAACGGGCTGAGCAGTTTGAAAAAGCTCTTTCTGCATGAAAACAAACTAGAGGTGTTCCGAAATGACACCTTTATGGGGCTGGAAAGCCTCGAGTATCTTCAGGCGGATTACAATGTCATCAAGAGGATAGAGAGCGGGGCGTTTCGGAACCTGCACAAACTCAGAGTGCTTATTTTGAACGACAATTTGATACCCGTGCTACCCAATTTATTATTCAGGTCCGTGTCGCTGACGCATCTTGACTTACGCGGCAACCGCTTAAAAATCCTGCCCTATAAAGGGACCTTGGAATACATCGGGCGCAGCTTGATGGAAATTCAGCTGGAGGAGAATCCGTGGAACTGTGTGTGCGATATAGTCCAGCTTAAAACGTGGCTGGAGCGCATTCCTTACACTGCGCTGGTTGGCGACATCACGTGCGAATACCCCTTTCATTTGCACGGCAAGGGCCTTCGGGAGATCAAGAGGAGTGAACTTTGTCCGTTGCTTTCCGAAGCCGAGCTGGAGGCCAAGCATGGCATTCCCAGAATACCGTTTAATAACGATAACGTCTGGCCCACCAAGCCTTCGTCGATGCTGTCATCTTTTCACAACACAGCCTCCTCGGTGGAGTACAGAGAGAGGCACGTAAAACCAACCAAACGGCCCAGACCCACAAAAACGCCCCCCACACCTCGTAGCATCTACCCAGGGCTGAATCAGCCCCCAGTCGCAGCCTATCAAACCCGACCCCCTATACCAATTATTTGCCCGACGGGATGCACGTGCAATTTACATATCAATGACTTGGGCCTCACCGTCATTTGTAAAGAGAAAGGCTTTCACAACATTTCCGAGCTGCTGCCACGGCCACTCAACGCCAAGAAGCTCTATTTAAGTGGGAATTTGATTCAGAAAATTTACAGGACGGATTTTTGGAACTTCTCGAGTTTGGATTTATTGCACTTGGGTAACAATCGCATATCCTACGTTCAAGAGGGCGCCTTCATGAATCTGCCCAACTTGAAAAGTTTATACTTGAATGGCAACGACATCGAGAGGCTCACCCCAGGCATGTTTCGCGGTCTGCAATCGCTCAGTTACCTGTACTTCGAGTACAACGTCATTCGAGAGATCCACCCGGCCGCGTTCAGCCTCATGCCAAACCTGCAGCTGGTTTTCCTCAATGACAACCTGCTGCGCACGCTGCCCGTGGACGCGTTCGCCGGCACCTCCCTCGCCAGGCTCAACCTGCGCAACAACTACTTCCTGTACCTGCCCATTAACGGTGTGCTAGAGCACCTCCACTCCATCGTTCAGATCGACCTGCACCAGAACCCTTGGGACTGCTCCTGCGACATCATCCCGCTCAAGCAGTGGATCGAGAAACTCAGCTCCGTCATCGTCTTGGGGGAGGTCATCTGCAAGACCCCCGATTTCACGGTCGGCAAGGATCTGCGCACGCTCGAGGCCGAGGTTATCTGTCCCGAGTTGAAGTTCACGGCGTCTTCTCCCGTGCTGCCCAACGACATAACGGCGACCAGCGGCTCTGAGTTGGGATACGCGCCGGCGACGGGAGCTGTCCCTCTCTCGGTGCTGATTCTAAGCCTGCTGGTCCTCTTCATCTCAGCCGTGTTCGTGGCCGCCGGTCTCTTCGCGTTCGTGCTGCAAAGGAGAAAGAAACTTCCCTTTAGGAAGCGACAGGAGGTGGACCTTACGGGCATCCAGATGCAGTGCAAGATATTCGAGGAGCGGCAGAGCACCTCACCCGAGAAAGCGCCCGGTCACGTCTACGACTACATCCCCCATCCCGTCACGCAGATGTGCAACAACCCCATTTACAAACCGCGAGAGGGCGAGGTCGAGGGCGAGCAGTTCGCCGAAACCAAGGAAAATAGCAGCAACTATCGAACTCTTCTGGAGAAAGAGAAGGAATGGACGATGGCCGTGTCCAACTCCCAGCTCAACACCATCGTCACCGTCAATCAGGCCGGTGACATGGCGAGCTTTCACGAGAACGGAGTGCTCTGCCCCACAGTGATTGACAGCCAGAGACCGACCCCGACGGTTGGTTTCGTAGACTGCCTTTACGGCACCGTTCCCAAATTAAAGGACATGCACGTTGCGCACGCACATCCCCCCGGAATGCAATACCCCGATTTACAGCAAGACGCCAGATTAAAAGAAACGTTACTTTTCACCACAGGGAAAGGATTCCCCGAGCAAACCCAAAGCGAGTACCTTGAGTTAAGGGCCAAACTCCAAACCAAGCCGGATTACCTCGAAGTCTTGGAGAAATCATATAGATTTTAATTGAATCGGAAGTCACTTTCACCCCCCCCAACATGCCCAAAAATAATGCGTATCAAAAAAGAAGCATGGCAAAATATATGTATCACACACACACACACATTGATACAAACACGCACACACACATTTCCCCCAATTCGCTTTGGAGGAAAGGCCATAACTCAGATTTTTCAACGAAGTGCCTTTTTCAGAGTAGCCAGCAATGTTACCACCCATTATTTTTGTACGGATTTGTTGTGGAGCGTAACTATCAAAAGATTATTCAAAGAAGCCTTCGTGCGCCGGGGTTCGAGCCTGGCACCGTTTGTAGATTATTTGCAGTCTGCTGCATGCACCCAAACTGCGAGGAGGGTATTGATCAAGAACTCCACCTGCTATAGAGATACGGCGTCCTATTTACCCCCCTCAGTGGTCTATTTAATTTTATAACGAAGACAACAGAGTTATATCTCAAGGACGCACACGAGGATCAATATTTGTGAATATATAGTGACACTTGAAGATTTTATGGAGTTCGACGCACTTTCTTAAGAAAAATGCTTCTGGATATACGATCACTAACGGCTTTTTAAGAAGCACTTTTAATGTTTTCTCTCTCACACACGAAGATTTGACAAAGTTAAAAATGTGCATATATTTATTCTGTAATTTCAGTGAAAGAATTAATTGTAAAGGTAATGTTAAATCAATGTATAGTGATTATGCGTCTGGTATAGACTTCTTAATAAAAATACAAAGTCTTAAATCCAATAAAAAGGGTACCAATGCATATACTGTTTGTGAGAAGTACACTTCACGTGTTGGCATGGCGCTTTGGTGAACGATTTTACTCATCATAACGAATGCTAAAATGCACATTAACCTGTCGAGGTGTAACTGCTGCTATCAGAAGGAGACAGTCTGATGTCCCTGCCTAAATAAGAGATTGAACAAGAAAAGGAGATCTTGGATTAGATATGGGTCATTCTGGAAGGTATGTTTTTCTACCTGCCAATATCTGTCGACTGCATTACACAACCTTTGAGATGATTTCATGCAGTGTCACTTTTACAAGTGTCCACAAGAGGGAGAAAGAGAGACACCCAGTGATTATATAAGACTAAAGCATCCAAAAACTCGTTTTGCCAGGTATGTTATACAACTTTGTGACAGTTATGGCTTTTTTATAAAAGTTCTGCTTGTGTGTGTGTGTGGCGGGAATGGATTTTATTTTTGGTTGGTGCATTACTCTACAGAAGAAAATCGATCTATCTATTCAACAAAAAGAAGGGTTTCTATTCCCCATTACCAACAAATATGCCTGTTTTTAAAACCAAAAATTTGATGTGTGTTTAGGTTTACTTGCATACTACTAAACGTGGTAAACAGTTACTATGAAATATCATCCCAGAGAGTGTTTGTTAACTGTTAGGTTGTAATTCTTTTGTTCAATATGATTATTCTGCTTGGTCCATTTTTCGTGCAAATAATTGATTTATTTGAGCAGAAGGTCTTTATGGATTTTCTGACCAAAATATTCACAAATCTTTGTCTGTTTGAAGCAGTTGTCGTGTATCTCAAGTTGGTTTGGTTTCTTCTGTGTGCTGTCAATGTTTTAGGAGAAGGTATCATTTCTGGATTGTGTGGTGCTCTTTAACATTGTCTGGATTCTTCTATATAAGAACAGGTCAGGGGACGCAACAGTCATAGTGACAATGTCACCTTGCTGTGGATTACACCCGTGTCGTCCTTTTCTCTATCTTTCAGAGTCTTGTTCTCTCTTTCCTTCTTTTGCTAAAAGGTAGAGAAGCTAATGATGTATGATGTCACTCTCAACAGAGAAAGTGGATATCACAAAATGAATGATGGTCCAAGAGATGACCTGGGTGGAATATGTAATTAGAAATGACATGTCCTGATATTTTAATGGAATTATTATTAAACTGTTGAAATTACTGTTGACGTTCTTGTTAGGGTGAAAAACAATTCAAGATCAAATTGCAATGTCAAACTTTTTTAGCACACTCTTTCAATCAGAAGGAATATTTTAGTGACTTCAGTACTGTAAAGAACACGTGATGATTCTAATTGTATTTCAGAATCAGATCATATTTGCCTACATTGTCCTTGACTTGAATACTGCTGTATAGTTTACTGCTATGTTTTTTTTCTCAATGCCATGTTACTGACCGCTATTGTGTGTAATTGATTTTTTATTGGTATTGTAGTTTTTTTCTGGCATATCTCTCACAGTACTTTTCTCCAAGGTTAATCTTGACAAGTTGGGGTTATGCTTTCTAAATGATCAGTTGTCTGGTCTGGGGTAATCGATACGAATATCAACTAACTCATTTGTAGTATTGAGTGATTTCATACATCTGTATTTTTTTGTGGCCCGGTCCCATTGACCTGCACTTTCTGTAAATCTTAGTTAATTGTTGTGATTTTTATAATAACTTTAATAATAACTTTATTTTATATAGCGCTTTTAAAAGTAGCATCTCAAAGCGCTTTACATAAGGAAGAGAAAATAAAATAAAAGTCATAGAAATTCACAATTGTAATAAAATTCATGGAAAATAACGACAATATAGACAACAAACAAAGAAAAGATAAGAATAAAAACAGACTATAAATTATTATATAAAAATGTTACTAAACAAATAATACAAAGCAAAACTAAATAAAAAACGATATAATCACATAAAAGCTAACCTAAAAGGTATGTCTTAAGAGAAGATTAAAAAATAGTAAGAGATGCTGCATTTCCAATCTCAAGGGGTAGGGAATTCCATAATTTAGAGCCAGAGAAGAAAAGCCCTATCGTCTCGTGGATTTTAAGCGAATTGCCGGAACACTTAATAGACCAGCTTCGCTAGAACGGAAGTTTCGTGCTGGAGTGTATAGGGCACTAAGAGCTCTGTCAGATATTGTGGCGCCAAATCATTTAAGGCCTTGTTTTTGTTGTGATGTAGTCTGGGAGATGGAGCACTCAATCTACATTTTACTGTTTCCCATCTCATTCTGCTTATGGGCATTAACAATTGCCATCATTAAATAAAAAAATGCACAAGTTTTATTGAATAAGTTAGCCAAGTATCAAACCAAATGGCATTTCCTTTTTTAACCACTCAGAATTATAATTTCTAAGCTGTTTTTGCCATTAGCCTACTTTTAGCTGTCCGCAAGGTGACTTTTAATGGAAGTTTGTTCCCCTCAAGTCCTAGCAGAGAAACCACAGGTGCAGTTCATCACATAACCATGGCGATGTTCTGTCAACATTTAAAATCCAAAAGATGTCCATTTTTCTTAAATGTATTATTTAAAAATAATTTAAATACTACTTCAAAAATAAGGGCTCTTTTTTTTGTTTGTTTGTTACCTAATGCAATGACATGTAAGTGTGGCTTCTGTTTCCAATCATTTGTGAGGTCGTTGTTTGCGTTTGTGTTTGCCTGTTTGAGTTGCATGTGTACTTTTCATTATTGTGGTCAGTGTATGAAGAGGACTGGAGAATAGAGAATGTCCAACGACTTGTGGTGGTGCTGAATGTCGCTGTCCATGGTGCTGAAATCACAATGTGTGCATATAGATTAGAGATGGAATCCATATCTGTGCTTATCTTTAGCACTATACTGTTAACATTTGAAGACTGCAGGGCTTAAATTTGTGAATCTGCAAAATTGCTGTCCACAATGTAAGACTTGCATTTCTTATGAATTGTATTCATCTTTTTTAGTGCATGTTTCAGGTTGGATTTTATGCAGCGTATGCCGATATAAAGGCTTTTGTTTGTTTATTAATAATTTATGTATTCAACATTGTATTGTTTCTGTGTAGTGCTGCAATAAGTCAGAACAGATACACATCCAAGCCCACATGCTGCTGGGCACATGTCATGTTTCTATCTCTGTGTATGTGTGTTTGGTAGAGAGAGAGATGTATGAAAGCTTTAGAGATTGATAGAAAATAATTTGAAAGAGCAGGCAGAGAACTCAACTGAATGTGTTTGCGAAAAAAATAAACTTTTATTGAATTTTGTTTGCAATAGCAAGTATTGTGTGTTAGACAGCATTGCGCTCTAGCAGATGTTTAGGTGTGAGCACACAGCCTGTCTCTGTCTCATCCTTTGTCTCTTGGTCTTCTTTTCTATGCATTTGTGTAGAACATAGAATGAAAGCAGATAGATAAATGGAGAGAAATGAGGGGTGGGGGAAAGTCATTTGCTGTACAGCAATTTAAAAGCATCCACTCATGCTTTACTGGAATTTTTTTTTAAAGCAATCACAGCATTGAGACAAAGTGTCTGAGATCAGAAACATGGATGGGTGGATACACAGTCTATAAATAGAGAGTGAAAGCCAAGACAGAGATGATCATCAACAAACTCAATATGCACATTGTACCACCAGCACCGAACGATTGAAGAGAGGAATCAAGATTCAGAGAGAGAGAGAGAGAGAGAGAGCGCAGATAGAAAGCAAACCCTGGTGATGTACGTGCTGACCCCGCACCCGAGCGCTGTGCTCATTTGTGGTGAATATTCCTGGAAATGTTCTGATGGCATTAGCAGGTGCTGTAATGTTTTCAGTAAGGTTTGTGTGAATGCTGAAAGGATGTTGCTGCGTGTACTGTATTATAGAAGGCAGTTAACTTCCCGTGGCTCTTCGAGCTATTAGAATGCACATCGGAACGGTAGAGACACAGCTGAGTGTATCGATCGAAGCCGGCAGTGCCTGCCACCGCTCGATAGAAATATCTATGCAAGTTCTTGATTGTGACTCTACTGGTGTGTGTGTGTGCACGAAGTAAGTGCTTGTGGGGGCTGGGGAATACTTGAGCATGGGCATTTCAAGGCATAGAAGCATCGGTGATGTTGTGTTTGCTGTCATTTGCTGGTGTGGTACTGTCTTCATGTATAAAGTTACCATGCCCTTAATGCACAAAAAATGGAAATGTAAATAGAAGGTCAGTTTTATGTAGTTTGAAGTTATAAACATATAAACTTCATTTGGACTTCCAATTTTTGAGATTTCTAAAATAAGAATTAGGGAGAAATACATGTATTGTCGTGAAACAATGTCACAGTGCAAACAGTTTCAATGTGCTTCTTTGGTAAATGTAATATTTTTATCTTGATTTTGACGTACCTTTGGGTTTTGGTCAAAACTAACATTGAATATGTACTGTATCATGAGAACCAACCTGTTTGGAAATGTCACTGGACCTCACTGGATGTAAAGGCTCATTACATGATCAAATTACATTGTTTCTGTACATCTAATTCTGTACGTGCTTTTGTGACTGTAAGGGGATAAACAGTATCATAAGCCAGATATAAAATCAATGGAAGTCTATTAAATGACCTCACTAATATAGTGATAAAAGGGGTATGGGACAACAAAGTAGACATGGATAAGGGGGACATTTCCTTTGTCCTCATTAACCAAATCTAATCTCCCTGCAGGAGTTTGCGTTTTTGCGATTGCAGAATTTAACGCATAATCAAACAAACTCAGCAAAATCTGCGGCAACTTGCAAAGTTTAGAGATTGTCGCAGATTTTCCGTATAAGATGGCCAAAGACGCGCCATGTGACGCCATCAACTCGCGCATTCCGTCAATACCTGCTCCAAAAGACAAGCAGACATACTCTTACTATAGGGAGATAGAAGAGTATGTAACACACACAATTGGAGAAAGGGTAACGGCGACCAACATCCATTCACATCTTCGTTTGTGTCTTAAACGTTGTTGTAAACTTTTGAAACGAAATGTGATGTTTGTGAAATGTTGCTCGTCCTGTCAGTCAAAATGGCCTCTTGGGCGGGCCTTGGCGACTTAAAGCAGCCAAAGTTTCCAGACCGTCAGTATGAATCTGCTGCTTGCCTTTTAATCATATAGGAATTGAATAAATAATGTCTTCACAGATGGTTGTTTTGAAGAAGAACCCTGCTTGCCAATTCAAGTAGTAGGGGAAGAATATAGGGAGGAATATTTGAATAAAAACAATGGCATCAGTTCTGGATCAGAGGACATCACGTTCACTTCTAGACTTGGTTCAGTCGATTCATGCACAATGAGCAATGATTCTCCGCTAATCTCTCTCCTTTGCCTTATGAGCAGAACCTGCTGTTGACTGTTTATTAAAAAGATTCATTAACACAGAATCACTCATATTCCATCTGTTTCATGTTTGCTCTTGTTAAATCCTCGCAGATGACTGTGGAAAAGGCATTCCCAGAGGAATCTTCCGAATCTCAGGAGATTTCAGCAAGATTCCGGTTTCATTGAACTGTTTACTTTAGATCGGCTTGTTCCACTAAAATTCCTCAAATAGACGCAAATAAGACATAAACACGGTCACTTTAGATGATGGTTGATAAGCAATTTAAGGCAATAACATTGATGTAGAACAGGGTACTTTTGTTCTCCATGTAACATCACTGATGTCTCAGAGAAATACTTGAGATGTTAAAGAGATCTCATTTGTGATTTTTATTCTCTGTGTGGTGCAGTTGTGTGGATTCTCTGTATACACACACGGGTTCTTCTACGGGCACTACAATGACTTCACAACCAGGATCAGGTGGCTTTAAGTGGCCACTACACAGAACATATTCAGTGTCCCCTCTTAATACGCTTTTCCAATTTATGAATCTTGTTGAGTTTTTTTCCTTCCATTGAAGTAGAAAGCGCTGAACAGTTCTGATTTCTGCTGGGTGTTTTTTAAGTTCACTACCATTTTCGATTTGGACTTAAACCGTGTGCAGTGCATAAAAACAAAATTGTCTAAATGGATGTTGTGCGCTTACAGTGAAGAGTCTGTTCAGAGTTTAAAGCACATTCTGGAAGATGTGCAGTCATTACAGATGTGGTTGATAAATTGTTTATGGAAATATGAAATGAGCCTTTGGGAATTCATCTATTGTTTTCGTATTAAACTCTTTATCGGGCAAGCTACCATAATTGGTAACTTAATCAACCAATCACAACGGCGTTTCAATGCATCTCCGTGAGCTTGTGTACGCACATGGACGTCACCCTGTCAATCAATGGAAATCAGTCTACGTCACGAAAAGTGAAATCATTGCATCTGACCAACCAGGTGTGCCCGGGACGTTTCTAACTTCAGCGTGATTCCGGAATTTTGGGAAACACGGATCTGTAGGATTTCTAGAAATGAGTTAACATTGTTGCTGAAACATGGTGTCATCATATTTGATCATACGCCCGCCCCGTTCAGGTAAGTGACAGAGTGTCCATTTTTAGACATATGCGTGACGTGTCTAGTAAGCCATACTTTGACTTATAATGCATTATAATGTAGGGCAATAGTATTTATTAGTGCATTGAATGTTTCCGCGGGTTTGTATAGCAGTGATCCAGTGGGAAACTTAAACTTAAAACAGCTTTATTATACCTAAATGGCATATATGTGTTGATTTTAATGTGAGCCTTATTACTGCTAAAATAAGTGGCACCAGGAGTACTAAGTGCTATTTTCCACTTCTTATTATATATTTATATCTCAATATTACTTTTTTCAGTAGATCTGCACTTCACTGTTCCTGTTTTAAATGTGTGTTTGTATTCCTAAATGTTCTAAATAAAATAAAAATAATCCTAAATAAAAGAAAAATATTCCTAAGTAAAAGAAAAATGTTCCTAAATAAATATTCTATGAATTTCATATATGTCTTATGTATTTATAATTGATATATGTGTCTTTTATTTTAAATGTATAAACCTTTGGGGAAAAATAACCTTTCTTTTAAGTCACAAGAGATTTTGAATTTCTAAGCATTTCAATGAGTGTCCTATAAAGGGTTAAACGCTGCCGAACTTCTTTTTGTGAAATGTTTTGCTTGAAAAGTAGTAGTGTGCAGTAGTGACCAAAAAGTGAATATTCGCTCTTTGCCACAGGTTTCGAGTACAGCATCAGAACATGACTGTGAGGTGTGTGCTACAAGATGGAGAAAACACTAAACTTGATTAAGGTATTTATTTTACAAAATCATTTTATATCTACTATATCAGGTATATGTCTATTCTAATATAAACAAAAACAAATTGAAAAACAAAAACTCACAGGAAACTGTTTTATCAGTTTCCTATATTTTGATGATCTTCTTCAGTTTTTTTACTTTAGTAGTCATTCTCCGGGGGGACTCAATAATCTTTGTTCATATGTTGTGCATATTTTTGCCAAACCTTCATAATTCTTCTCAAAGCTGAGTTATTATAGTTTTAGTTTTAATCTAATTTTATTAATATTTTAATCTAAAATAAAAAGCTTTTTTATTTTGTTACGTTCATTTTAGTTTTTACCAATGTTGTTATATTCTTTTGTCATTTTATTTTGTGTGTTGCTATATAAGATTATTCTTTTTTATTATATATACTTTATTCAGTTTAATTCTGAGGCAAAATGTACAATCTCCTCAAGCACCACCAATGTGCAGCATCCCCCTGGATGATTTGACGGAAGCCATATTGCGCCAGAACGCCCACCACACGCCATCTTATTGGTGGAGAGGAGAGAGAATTACGAAGACAATTAGTACATATGGGGATGACGGAAACGTTTTTTTTTATTTAAATTTTAGTAAACTAAAATAACCTTACTTCAGTTTACATTTCAAACACAACTAACACAAAATGCATACAAAATGTTGGGAATATCTTTAAAATAAAGATATTTAAATATAAATAAAAAAATGGCAAAGATGTCAATTGTTTATTTTTATTATTTTTAAATTCTTCTTCAATTATGTTTTCACTTAATCTGATATATGTTAAATAACATTTTCACTTCTTCACTCTTTCATCAAAGCAATCTTCTTTATAAGTTTGATTCATGCAGTGGGTGTTTTTGTTCGGCATTTATTTGAGATGTTTAAGGTGATAGGACACTCAATAACAATATCTGAAAGTGTTGGATCTTTTGTTGACAAGTCTTGATGACCAATATTATTATGTGTCACAGTTCTTTAATTAAAGAGTGTAGTTTTGTTTCACAGCATGATGTTGTCACAACACGACGCAGAGATCCGTCAATAGACTGTGTCCGTCTGTCAGGGTTGTGTCATGTTATTTCCCAGCATGAATGTTGGCAGCATCCTGTTTATGACGGAACATTTCCCAGCAATTTTGGGGGGCCAGCAAATGGATGAATCACATCACTAAAAGATCCAGTCACGTTTAAACCCAACCACAAATCCCCAAACCAAAAGAAAACATTTATTTACTCAGAGGCTGGTTTTTCAGGAGATTTGATGGAGTCTTGTGTTTTATTTATCAGCATTGTCTCAGATATTTCTCCTCAAATGTAAAATCGAAAACAAATCATTAAAATACAAAAACGAATTTGGGGGTGTAAAATGAATGTGGATTGTAGAGGTAAAATAATCTGGATTTGATGATTTTTTTTATATTGAGATCCTCAAAAACATTGACTTGACAAACCAGAGCTCAGTTTCAGACATTTCTTGAAATGGAAATTTGTGAGATTTCTATAGAAAAATGTATATTTGAGATGCAAGAGACTAGTGTACATTTCCATTTGCTTCCAATTAAAATCTGTCTATATGAGAAACAATTGACATTAAAAATGTCTACATCTGATTTTTGAGGTGCTCTGATCAAAGTTAAGAAAAACCTATTGGTGCATTTTTAAGCACATTTTTTGAACATGAATATTCTGGGCCTGGTCTTGCCAATTTTTTTCAGCTCAGATCCCCGGAGAAAACTTGTTTCTTACTGAATCTGCATGGCTGAAGGAATCAAAGACTGGATTTTTTTATCATGGCCATGTTTAATCTGTCATTTAGTTCTCCTTCTCTCTCACTCTGTCTAAAGCTTGATGGGATCAGTCTGTGGACAGTGAGCGAATCAGTTGGGGTGATTCATGACTGCAGGCCGCCCCCTGTGACAGCCTTCCTCTGCTATCACCCTCTCTCTCTCTCTCTCTCTCTCTCTCTCTCTACCATGACAGCAGGCTTTTCTGAGCGTGCTTGGACGCAGTTCACCAACATTTCCGATGCAGCCTGTGGCCAAGGGGTCAGCCAAACCCCCTCCCCAACCCCGGATTAGATCGTGCTCCGAGTGTCTGATCAGCCTCTGTCAGCTCCAAACATTTGTGTGTGTGTGTGTTTTCACTAACCATCTGTTTCCCCCTTCCTCTGGTTCTCCTCACTCGTTGACTGGATGGATATATTTGTGTGTGTCAGCACACTGGTTTGTCTTTAGATTTTTTGTGAATTTGATGTTGTTGGTTAGATATATATGTGTGTGTGTGGGGGGGGTCGTGCTTCTACGTGTCTCAGCAGACACCTGTATGTGGTTGCAGGCTGCAAATAAACAAAAAGTGTTATTTATTTTTGTAACATGTTGTGTGTCTCTCTCTCTCATTGGGTGTCAAATACCTGGAATTTGATTGTGTTTGATACAACGTATAACACTAGTTCTTTATTCTATTTCTTGAGGAATTGTGATATCTGAATTTATCCCTGTAATGTGACCATAGGCAAAGAGCAAAACTGCATGTGTCATGTTGCCATCTGGACCCTAAAAGCACTGAAGGTAAAACTAAACACAATGACCCTGGGGTGTTATTTGGGGTTTCCAGGGTGTTTTTAATTGAATGTGTCATTTGTGTAAGGAATATTTACCCATCCACATGCAGTACTAAACAAAACAACAATGTATTGAATCTAACTTTTAGCTGCTGGCAATATGAGCTGTTCACCGTTTCATGAGAAATGTCATTTGGCTTCCACAAAGGTAAAGAAAAGTGCATTAAGTAACCTGCACTTGTATGTGTTAAACAAAGATGGAGATAGAGAGGCATTGCAGTCTAAACGGACAGAATTATCAATCATTTTTAATGTAATCAGTCCTGATAGATGAATTAAAAACCATTATTTGTCCGAGCCGTTTCTGTCCTACTCTCTTCTTCATATCCTGAGTCTCTTTGTGACGGTTTGAGCTGAAGTGGGTCACTATAAATCGCTCTCAACACTGTATGTGAGTCACATCTCACAAACAAACAACAGATCGCATGACGCCATTCATTGACAGAAACGACTGCTGCGTTACTATTCCTCATGTGTCTGTGTGAGTTAATGATATCGATCCTGTGTGTTCAGATGTTTTGACACTGATACGATGCTTCTGTCAGACACCGATGATATCTATAGATTATCACTGATATGAGATCTCATGACAGATCGAAGATAGAGCTGACTGGTAAAATCTCCTGTGTGTTAAAGTGAGAGCAATCTGAGGTCATTTTAAGGTTGTGAAACAAATTTTATGATGCAAAATTATGTAAGTTATTTAAACCTCTCTAGAAATCAAGTTTACAGCAACAGTTGTCTCATTTCTATCTATTTTGTATTCTCAACGCTCCTTCTGTATTCTCAACTCCGCTACTGTTGTTGCATCTGTGTTGCTTGGCCCTGCAGATAGGCCGTTTTATAAAAGCAATAAGCCCCAAGAAGCAGTGGGTTACAAGTGCATTTTATAACGCCCCACGTCGTGACTAACAACGCCCCTTACCTGGTATAAAACACACTGCTTTGAGGGGTTTATTAGAACAGCAGAGACAGATAATGTTTGAGACGATGTTTGAGAAGAATCAAACACTTGGTTAATAACTCTAGACAAACATTTGAAGAAAAATAGTTTTCCATTACTTCCTGGGGAGCTTGCCGTGTCTTTGTGCGTATGCAGAAAAAGTTATTCTCGTGTGTATTCCTTCATTGTGAGACTAGTAAAGGAGATAATTAGCTGTCAGACTTTATTACTGTTCTCAGCAAGAGCGGATAAACACAGGAGAAGAGCTCATACCACACACACACAAGAGAAGCACTTACACCACAACACACACACTCGCACACAGGAGAAGCACTTCACACACACACACAGGAGAAGAGCTCAGTCCACACACAACACAAGAGAACACTTACAACCACACACACACACACAGGAAAGCAGGAGAAGAGCTCAGTCCACACACAAACACAGGAGAAGCACTTACACCTCACACACACACACACAGGAGAAGAGCTCAGTCCACACACAAACACAAGAGAAGCACTTACACCACAAACACACACACAGGAGAAGCACTTACACTTCACACACACACACACACACACACACACAGCTCACCACACACAAACCAAGAGAAGCACTTACAACGCACACAAACCAAACAACACACACACACAGGAGAAGCACTTACACTTCACACACACACACACAGGAGAAGAGCTCAGTCCACACACAAACACAGGAGAAGCACTTATACCACACACACACACACGGAAGACACCTCACACCACTAGCACACACAAAACACAAGAGAAGCACTTACACCACAAACACACACACAGGAGAAGCACTTACACCTCACACACACACACACAACACACAACACACACAGGAGCTCATCCACACACACACAAGAGAAGCACTTACAACCACAAACCCACACAACACACAGGAGAAGCACTTACGCACTCAGAGAAGCACTTACACCACAAACACACACACACTCGCACACAGGAGAAGCACTTACACCAGACACACACACACATACACATACACACACGAACACGGGAGAAGCACTTACACCTCACACACACACACAATCTCCGTGGGGACAGTCCATAGGCGTAATGTTTTTTATACCGTACAAACTTTATATTTTATCCCCAACCCCTAAACCTAAAGATCTACATTTTAACATATACATTAAAAATATTGTTTTGTACAATTTCAGTACAATCAGCTTTTTTGCCCATGAGGACCTCAATTTTGGTCCCCACAGTGACATGAGTCCCCATGTGTTGGTGTGTATTCAGGTTTAGGTCCCCACCAGGATATAAAAACATCTACACAAACACAGGAGAAGCACTTATACCACACAAACACAGGAGAAGCACTTATACCACACACAACACACACACACACACCACACAGGAGAAGAGCTCATTCCACACAAAAACACAGGAGAAGCACTTATACCACGCACACACAAACACACACAAACACAGGAGAAGCACTTATACCACACACACACACACACACACACACAGGAGAAGAGCTCAGTCCACACACAAGCACAGGAGAAGCACTTATACCACAAACACACACAAACAAACACAGGAGAAGAGCTCATTCCACACACAAACACAGGAGAAGCACTTATACCACACACACACAGGAGAAGCACTTATACCACAAACACACACAAACAAACACAGGAGAAGAGCTCATTCCACACACAAACACAGGATAAGCACTTATACCACAACACACACATGAGCTCATCCACACACAAACACAGGAGAAGCACTTATAACCACACACACACACACACCCAAACACTCATTCCCACACAACACAGGAGAAGCACTTATACCACACACACACAGGAGAAGCACTTATACCACAAACACACACAACAACACAGGAGAACACATACCACACAACACAGGAGAAGCACTTATAACCACACACCAGGAGAAGCACTTTATACCACACACACAACACACACACAACACACACACCAACACACACAGGAGAAGAGCTCACCACACACACACACAGGAGAAGCACTTATACCACCACACCACACACAAACCCAGGAGAAGCAGACATAGAACACTTATACCACACACACACACACACACAGCACCACAACCACACACACACACACACAAACACAGGAGAAGCACTTATACCACACACACACACACACACACAACACAGGAGAAGCACTTATACACACCACACATCACTTATCCACAACACACACACAAACACCGGAGAAGAGCTCATTCCACACACAACACAGAAGCACTTATACCACACACACACACACACAAACACAAGAACACAACCACACAACACACACACACACGCACTCATACACACAGGAGAAGCACTTATACCACACACACACACACACACAACACAGGAGAAGCACTTATACCACACACACACACACACAAACACACACAGAGAAGAGCTCAGTCCACACACAACACAGGAGAAGCACTTATACCACACACACACCACACACACAACACAGGAGAAGCACTTATACACACACACACACACACACACACCACAAGAAACTTATACCACACACACACACAAACACAGGAGAAGAGCTCATTCCACACACAAACACAGGAGAAGCACTTATACCACACACACACACACACACACACACAGGAGAAGAGCTACAACACAAACACAGGAGAAGCACTTATACCACACACACCACACACACACACACACACAGGAGAAGAGCTCAGTCCACACACAAACACAGGAGAAGCACTTATACCACACACACACACACAACACAAGAGCACACCACACAGGAGAAGCACTTATCAACACACAAACACAGAGAACACTTATACCACACACACACACACACAAACACAGGAGAAGAAGCTCACCACACACAACACAGGAGCAAGGAAGACCACACACAACACAGGAGAAGCACTTATACCACACACACACACACACACAGGAGAAGAGCTCATTCCACACACAAACACAGGAGAAGCACTTATACCACACACACACACACACACACACACACACACAGGAGAAGAGCTCAGTCCACACACAAACACAGGAGAAGCACTTACACACACACACCACACACACAGGAGAAGAAGTCCACACACACACACACAGGAGAAGCACTTACACCACACACACACACACACACACAACCCAGGAGAGACTCATTCCACACACAAACACAGGAGAAGCACTTATACCACACACACACCACACACACACAGGAGAAGAGCTCATTCCACACACAAACACAGGAGAAGCACTTATACCACACACACACACACACACACACACACACCACACACAAACACAGGAGAAGAGCTCAGTCCACACACAAACACAGGAGAAGCACTTATACACACACACACACCACACACACCGGAGAAGATCTCATTCCACACACAAACACAGGAGAAGCACTTATACACACACACCACACACACACAAACAGGAGAAGACTTACACACACACACACACAACACAGGAGAAGAGCTCATCCACCACACAAAGGAGAAGCACTTACAACCACACACACACACACACACACACACAGGAGAAGAGCTCAGTCCACACACAAACACAGGAGAAGCACTTACACCACACACACACACACACACACACACACACACAACAGGAGAAGACTCACCACACACAAACACAGGAGAAGAGCTCAGTCCACACACCACACAGGATAAGCACTTACCACACCACACACACACACACACAGGAGAAGAGCTCATTCCACACACACAAACCAGGAGAGCACTTATACCACACACACACAACACACTCAACACACACACCAGGAGAGCACCCACACACCACACACACACACACACACAGAGAAGAGCTCATTCCACACACAAACACAGGAGAAGCACTTATCCACACACACACAAACACCACGGAGAAGACTCGTCCACACACAAACAGGATAAGCAGGAGAAGAGCTCATTCCACACACAAACACAGGAGAAGCACTTATACCACACCACAACACCACACACAGGAGAAAGCTCATTCCACACACAACACACACTTATACACACACACACACACACACACAGACAGGAGAAAGTCAGTCCACACACAAACACAGGAGAAGCACTTACAACACACACACACATCACCCACAAACAGGAGAAGAGGCTCAGAGAACTTACACCACACACACACACACACACACACACGGAGAAGAGCTCAGCCTTACACCACACACACACACACACAGAGAAGGAGCACTTACACCACACACACACACACACCATACACCACAGGAGAAGAGCTCAGTCCACACACAAACACAGGAGAAGCACTTAACACACATGTCCACACATTACACCACACACACACACACACACACACACACAAGGGCAATTAGGCACTTATACCACACCCACACACACACAGGAGAAGAGCTCAGTCCAGGAGAGGCACTTACACCACACACCACAGGAGAAGAGCTCAGTCCACACAAACACAGGAGAAGCACTTATACCACAACACACACACACACACACACACACACATCATTCACAGGAGAAGCACTTACACCACATCAGTCCACACACAAACACAGGAGAAGCACTTAGCAAATCTCAATAAAAGGGAAGGAAGGAGGCGGGAACCGGCAGACATTTAAACATTTAATAAACAAAAATAACAGCCGGCAGCCCCTCACGGACGACTGCCCGAATAACACAATACTAAACATATAAAACACTTAACATAAGTTCGGGCCCGGTCCTCTCTCATCGACGGTCCGGGTCGCTCGTTCCTTTTATATGCTCCCAATCTCCTACGTGATTCGAGCCCGGTGTGCGCACATGGCGCTTATTCACAATTACTCACCGGTCTCGAACCACGGTCTCGCCCCGCCTACTCCACTACATACCCCCATCACCCCTCACACAGGCCGGGGGGTACCCCCGCGACTGTGCATGCTCCTCCCCCTCCCTCGGGGGGGGCCGGGGTGGGGGTATGCAGCGACGAGACGAGACAACGGAGACGGGAGCCCTCGGAGCGACCGGAAAGAGAGAGGGGAGAGAGGAGGAAAAAAAAATTATAGTCCGGTTCCCTGACATGCTGCCACTCGGTCCTCAACCAGCCGGCGTTCTCTCTCCTTCGCGGTGCCTTGCGGTGGCCCTGGGGCTTCGGTGGACGGCTCGACCGTCCGCCCCTGGCGGCCGGCGGTGGCTCCTCCTTTTGCGGGAAGTCGGCGGCGAGTTCCCCGTCCCCTGCTCCTCCCCCTTGGGCGGACGGACGCAGGCTCCGGCCTCTGGCGGACGGCGGCAACTCCCCCGCTCCCGCTCGGACGACAGCCACCCCACCTCGACCCAGGGGCGCGGCAGCAAAGGTCGCCGTCGCACCGAAGCTTTTGGCGGTGGCCACACTGTGCACTTCCGTTTCCCCAGAGCCACCGCTTCGGGCAGCCACTGGCGGACGCCCTTCGTCCGCGCTGCCCGAACTCTCCGGCACCGCGGCGCGGGACTCTCCGACCAGGTCCTCTCCTTCCTCCCGGGTTTCGGCACCACTGTAGCAAATCTCAATAAAAGGGAAGGAAGGAGGCGGGAACCGGCAGACATTTAAACATTTAATAAAACAAAATAAACAGCCGGCAGCCCCTCACGGACGACTGCCGGCGAATAACACAATACATAAACATATTAAAACAACTTAACATAAGTTCGGGCCCGGTCCTCTCTCATCGACGGTCCGGTCGCTCGTTCCTTTTATATGCTCCCAATCTCCTACGTGATTCGAGCCCGGTGTGCGCACAGCTGGCGCTTATTCACAATTACTCACCGGTCTCGAACCACGGTCTCGCCCCGCCTACTCCACTACAAGCACTTACACCACACACACACACAGGAGAAGAGCTCAGTCCACACACAAACACAGGAGAAGCACTTACACCACACACACACACACACACACGGAGAACACTTACACCACACACACACAACACACACACGGGAGAAGCACTTACACCACACACACACACACACACACAGGAGAAGAGCTCAGTCCACACACAAACACACACACACACACACACAACACGGGAGAAGCACTTACACGACACACACACACACACACACACACAGGAAAAGTGCTCATCGCACACACACAAAAAGAGCTCATACCACCCGCACTCACACATACACACACACACAAACACAGGAGAAGCACTTACACCACACACACACACACACACACACACGGAGAAGCACTTACACCACACACACACACAGGAAAAGTGCTCATCGCACACACACAAGAAGAGCTCATACCACCCGCACTCACACATACACACACGAAGATTCACTTTTGTACACTATTTAGTAAAATTCCCAAAGTGGACATAAAAATCATTAGAAGTATCAGTGAAAAAACAGATCTCATCCCTCATTGACTCCCTGAGTATTTATTTTCCCTACTCTATGCCAATTAATGGGGACTGAGATCTGTTTGGTTACTGACATTCTTCCAAATATCTTCCTTTGTGTTAGCAGAACAAAATAATGTATACAGATTTGGAACAATCTGAGTGTGAATACTAAAGGATGACAGATTTTTCCGTTTTGGAAGGAGTTCCCTTTAAAGTATCAAATGCAACCTTACTGTAAAGTATCATTGTTCTCAAGACTAGAGTTCTCTCTCTGTGACTTTTGCCCACCGCAGCTTCACCTGATCGTGACATTGAGTCTGACAATAATTAAACCTCATCCTTTCTCTCTCTCTATCTCTCACTCTCGCTCTATCTATCAAGATCTACCAGCTGCTTTTATGTCACTCATAAAGAGCGGTAAGAGACTTCATGTAAATGTGATCTGATTCATAACATGGTTAAGGGGAAGAAGTTCAAGATCGGACTTTACAATGTGAAGGAGATTATGACTTTATGGCTTGTTATGAAACCGTAAATAACACACGTCAAGGCGTGCGTTATTGTTATTATTATATCAGTTACGGAAATACTAAGGGTGTTTATGTGATAGACAGGCCTGATGTCAAGCATAGTTTGAACATAGATTACTTGTTCGGGCAATTGATTATTATCATTAATATGCTTGTGTTCAATTGATTATGAGTATAATAATCATTGCAGAGATTGTTCTGAAGACGTTTCTCATACACAAGTCTTCAAGGTCTTTGGAAAGGAAGTACTATGAGGTAAGTAAAATGTTCCATGATATTCTGATGGATATGGTTTGGGTTGCCTGTTCTGTGTCTTATGTTTATTAAAAGAGTTTATTAAAATTGATACAAAATACAGAATTAGTAGTAATGTTTGGTGAAGTATGCATCTCTGATAATAATAAAGCAAAAATAGGACTGTCACAATAACATAATTTCACGAATATTGTGGCCAAACTAATTTGCAATACTGATAATAGCACCACCACTTTTATGATAAAATCACAATTTACTGTTTCAGAACATCAACCAGATACTGGTGGTGAACTGTTTACAATATTATCATACGTGTAGTTTTAACAAAATATCAATTCTGGTATACTGTGACACCCCGAAGCAATGATGCCGAGTACAGTTTTATAATGGTCTCATCTTCCTCTCATAATTCTCGTGTGGATCCTCCGTGCTCAACACACTTTTCGGAATTCGGGCGCCGCTCTCACTTTTGCTTTCGCATCGCATCCATTTCCCCACGGCCTGCTCCAAATCTGTTCTCTCACACATGGGCCAGCAGCTCCAATCCAATTGCGGTACCTGAAACAAGAACTGGCAATTCAATCCCGAGGTATTGATTCCTTCGGTCGGGACCGGCTCTCAGCTGCGATGCTGCCTGTGTTGCTCTTAACCTGATATGGCCGTCAGATGACTGCAGGCGTACAGACACATCTGGAGAAATCGCAGCGCTGGCTCTGGAGAAAGTGTGATGCTGTCTGCTTGGAGCGGTATCCTCACGCACAGCAGTTTTTGGCATGGTTTGGGGAAGCTAATCTAAGAGTTCGCTGTAGTTTGGAGGACTGAAACATGAAATGGACTTGTGCAGGTGAGGCCAAGACCAACACCATCTCACGGCAAAAACTTATCTGTTCCATGATGTGGCTCATTTTAGTAAGATTTGCTTTTGCGCCAGTGACGTTATGGGTTAGGGGCACGGTTAGGAATGGGGCTTCAGTATTGCTTTTTTTAGTAATAGTACGTTTTTGCACGATTCACTAAGTACAAAAATGGTTACAAACTTCCGTAAAACTGAGATGATTTTACCACTGATGGTATTGATGAGTTATTATCTTGCGCAGTGAATAATTTATTCACACAGTCTTCATGTATCAACATGAACAAGCCATCCATGAGATTAAATAGCAAATGGAATCCTCTACTTGAGTCTCATCTGTGTCTCAATGATATTTCTCATGAGAAATGGTCTTTGCACTTATAGTCCGAAATCTTTCATACGCGTTTTTCCGTATTTGGCCATCGTTTGTACGGTGTCTCTGAATTGTCAAAATGCTTGCTACGGATCTAAAAGGCAGAGAATCAAACCAGTCAGGATTTTCTTATGACGGACGAATATATCGGAGGCAGTCTGTAAATGTGATTGACACAACGTGAGCAGATTTTTTTGTTTATTTTTGGACTCAATATGCAATGGCCTAAAGAGAGGAACTCAAACATTTACATTTACACAATCTACATGCATTTTACACACCCTTTCTCTTTATGAATTTCAACAATCGCAGTTGTTTCTGTTTTTTTTTTTTTTAGCGAAGTGAAACATCTGACACTAAGCTGATACATGTAAATGAAACACAACTGAGAACTTCATCAGATCTCCTTATCTTTAAAAGAGCGACGCAACACATAACATGTTCCGCTAGGTTGTCCACATGAGAAGCCTGGTCTTAGAGACCCCGTTTCAATTATAAATACATGAAAAATGTCAAATGAAAATAGTGTGTCAGTCTACGAAACCTTTGAAAAAGCTTACAAAAAGAGAAGATTTGGTCACATTCCCCTCGACTAGTTTCAATCTCCGGGAACGTTAATGTTTGATGCCGCTCACAGGCACATCTCACTCCTTTGGGGTCAAGGGTCAATCCTCAGATCGTAAAACAATCCAACTTAATAACGTTTTAAAGAGACCCATAAATCACACGTGTAATTACTTCATTAAGCTGTATGGGTTCAGTCCGTCTCTAAGCTTTGCGTCAAACTCGGCCCTTAAAGAAAATCACTAGTTTCAGGCTTAAATCTTAACGTCTTATGAAACCCGTCTTTACTGATTGCTGCTTTGAAGCGTTTTGAAAGGGTGAAAGCAATATTTCAGAAGCAGAAAATATCTTGCAAAATAGTTTTTATTCAACACAGATGTACGAGTTGGACAATCTGGACCTGCAAGGATGTTCGTTTAATGGTTGGGAATGTAAAATGTGGTTGTGGATTTGTGGTTACACCTTTATTGGTTACCATTAACTGTATTAATGAAGGAGAATTTTACTATCATTTTATTTTTTAAGATATATTTTAGGGGTTTTACTGCCTTTCTTTTGTTAGGACAGTAAAGACTCGACAGGACAGTAAAGGCAGAGGACCTTGAACCAGGATTCGTGTCGCCGGAGACACAGTTGCGCCATATGTTAAGCGCCGCCCATATAAGGCTCCAACACTATAATTTTCGCTTTATTTTTAAATGAGTTTTACTCATTATTATAGAAATCAGATTTATAAATGAAGAATTTAAAGTAACAAACATGGTTAGATTTATGTAGAAATATTACCTTTTTCATTATACTTTCAAACTGTTCATTGTAACGCTGGACCCATGTCTCCATTACAGTTATTTCAGACGGAGTAGAAGAAATGCTTAGTCATATCTTACACAAGAAGCACTACAAGAAAAACAACATCTGGTAGAGCTATTGTCTGTGAATGATTCTTGTGTGGGATACAGAGAACGTTGTGTTGAGCGGTACCGTTGCATAACCCCAACCTTTGGTAGAAACCTATCGTGGTAACACTGTAAAACACAGACACACCTACTGAGTGTTTTTATTCTTTCCTTTACAACATAAGAGTGAAGAGCCATCTGTTCTCTTGCAGTGTGTTGTGACTTCACATCAAAACTGAACCAAACAACAGATTCTGAAGGTAAGAAATCATCACCTGCTTTACTACAGAAACATTTACATTTTCATTGGAACTTCATGTTTATTCTCAGACATGACCGTCAAATAATTTTGTGTGAATTTAGAGTTTGTTGATGGATAGTACTTCAGTGTATTTTCGCCTTGAGCATTTCAGATACAGCATTTCTATGGCAATTCAATGTGGTGCAAAAAAATATTGACCTACGCAGAATCTTTGGCCCTTGGTATCCAGGAAAACATCTTAGCATCTTTAATGCAAAACACAAATTGTGTATGATATTAAGTTTTAAAAAGAGATCTTTCCCCGACTTAACCTTACTATCATTTTGTAAGATTTATGCTCGATTCTAGAGGAAAACAAATTGCCAATGGGGTAAGAAAATAAACCTAATTTAAAATACTGTATAATTTCTGAAAGTCTTAATGTCTTATGCGGTTTTCCTTCTCGAGTGAATTAATCTTGTTTTAAATGTTTGGATGGTTTTGTTTTTCTCAATTCCAAACAAAAATACTGATTAAGAAAATATATTTAGTTGTTTTTTAGCAGCTGCATACTGTTAACTCACAGTAGATGTATAATCACATGAATTATATGTTAACGTCTCTTTTTGTTTGGTGTCATTCCTGGTGGTATAATAACACATTTAGATGTTATGTTTTCAGGGGCCAAAGAGTTGAAGGAAGAATGAAAAAAAAATCTATTTTTGGTTCCTCAAAGTGTCATTTATTCAAAGACCCTTTTTTATAATCTAAAGAATATTTTTACACTTCAAAGAAGCTTTTGTGAAACAGAAAGGATGGTTATGGTTCTTTACTGAACCATTTAGACATTTTTATTTTATTTTATGGCCTCGTGAAGCACCTTCTTTAAGAGTGAAGATAATATGAAGAATGGACGGTATCCTCTATACACTGATATCTAGCAGAAAAAAGGGAAAACAGATTGTTACTGATAAATACTGTGACAATTTAGATAACGGAAACCATGAAGAGGATAAACATTGAACAATAGCACTCACATTTGATGTGGTTTTAACCGTATAATCCCATGTTTTGTCTGGTTATCACTAGTCGACATTGTTATTGATGGATATTGCATGCATGTTAGCTCAAAGATGTTGAAACAATTGAATATAAAAGTGAAAAATCTTTTATACAATACAAACAGTGATGTGTTCAATTAACAATCATATATTTAGTGAGAGATGGCATACATACATACATACACAAACAAACAAACAAACAAAAACAACAATTTATACGATTTATTCATATCGTGGTCCAGACTCATGCAAGGACACTGTATGTCAAACACACAGAGGAAGATGAATTGTGGGACACCTCCTGTTGTTTACACAGTCTCTATATATGTGTTGATTAGATGGGAAAGCGGCGCTTTTCAGGGTTGGAGGTCACCCTGATGGTGATGTTTGCATTGGTGCTGGCGGTCGCCGTGGCGCTGGTCATTTTTCTTGCCCTTGGGGAGCCAGCAGTCATCAAGGAAGGTGGGTTAAGAAACGTTGATATATAACCTGATATTGTACAATGAAAAACTCATGCAGAGAAACAAACATGCACATTTTAAGTCTCCACAGAGAAAACACATTTGGATGTTGGACCCCTTAGCAAGCAGAGTTTAACTATAGTTTACTTCTTGGTCATTTTCGTTACGCCGTGTCTTAAAAAAACAAAATCCAAAGAATATACGTGCGCTGTGATATTTTATTTGCTAGACTTTTAAAAACAGTGAATTGATTTAACTTTATTAAATTAGTTTTTAAGTCAAAATAAGCAAGATGCCTAATAGAATCGAACTGAATGGATGAATCAATTAAGGGTTAACTCGTCTAAAGTGGAAAATGCAAAAATATCTATTAAAAGCAAATGTGAAAAAAATGTCAATGTACATGTGCGATAATTCCCATCTTTAAAACGCATGCATTTATTTTAAACGCTTTGGTCAAGATTTACCAACAGCTTGCGGCAGCGCAAACGTCTCTTTATCTCATAAAGTTTGCGTCTGAATAGGAAACTCCAACTGATGACATCCGTGTCCACACCTGTTTTTGCAATTGACTTTATTGCATATGCATCAGTTGGAGTTTCCTATTCAGACGCAAACTTTATGAGAGGAGAGTATTTAAATTAATCACGCAATGCGATTTAATAAGGTTTGCGCTCATCATTGCGCTTGATTTTGCGTCATTATTTAACGGCCTAAAAAATTCATGTTTTTAAGCCTGCGCAAATTTCCGTTGCTCTTGGTAGATTGTATCAGTCATTACGAGATATGCGTTTGTGTTTTTTAATATGCGCCTTGTTAGTAAATCACTCAATGAAATTTTCACTCAAATCTGCGCTTTTATTTTATTGTGCTTTAGCGCTATTTTGCCCTCTTTAGTAAATCTGGCCCATTGTCATGTGAGGACATACTGCATAGCAGGAATAACCTCAATCTAAGGTCTTGGTTGGATATTAGAGACAAATTATTACTTCAAAAAGTGTTTGTTGTGGACCTAGGGCAGATATACTGTCCTGTGGGACTACATCTCGCGAGCAGTAGTTTATTAAAGATAAAAACACAGAGTCTGCCTAGTCAAGGACAGCGAGAAATGTGAGACTTTGATGTTCCAGTAAAGCATAAAGAATAGGTCCAAACTGATAGTTATCAAGGACACCCGGCAGTGAGAAATCCAAAAGCAGAGGAAGTAAACGACTCACACGGGGACTAACAACTCAAGCACGCTCAGACGGGGTTATTATGACAGCTGCCACTCTCAATTTCAATTTACTGCCTTGACGTCGGTCAAGTGGTTTATATCTAAAAGCAGCAAATTGATTCCAGGACAACCGGTCTGGGCGGGGGGGGCGTCTCTGTGGTTTAAGATGACCTTGTTTTAGGAGCACAGGGTACTGATGGAGATCGAGGTACAAAACGAGAAGTAGATTTTGGGAATAGATTGCATATGACAATTTATTTCAGGCTGCAGTCTGTTACGTTTGCCTCTATTTCGCCGTCTTTGTTTAAAACATAAAAATGCAGGATATGTTATGCATCTGTACGTTTGTTAAAGTCAAATATCTATGAAACTGTACCTGAAAGCTTACTTTTAAAATCATTATTGTGAGCTTACTGTTATCCATAAACCGCAAAATATATGTAAAGTGAGGGTGAAATATCATGATAAAAATATTGCAATATAAATGCATTGTTTTATGGGGCACAGCCCTACAATACAAGATTAAACTGGTCAATGATTAAAATGTAATATTTGTGTGATTATGCAATACATGCAGTGCATTAAAAAATCCTGACCGTGTATATTTTTGCTGGTTATATTCAAGCAAGAAGCTACAAGAGGAATTTTAGAGTAGTTTTAAGTGCTATGAAAATGGCGACAACAGCAAAACGATGCAATTTCCTTGAACTTACCTCAGGAAAATGAACCATGGTTTTAAAAAGTGAAAGTGAAGAAGCAGGATTATGTTTGCCAGGTTAAATTGGTAACAAGACCATGATGCATTGCAGTTACTATATTTAAAAATAACACCGGATTGTTTTAACCGAGGGTTGGGTCAAATATGGACAAACCCAACCCTACGAAAATGTCCACATTTGACCTACGGTCGGGCATACCAAAAGAATTCACATAACACTATTATGTTATCATGACTGTTATTTAAAAGTTTCAATAGGCAAATAATACTATCAGCCAAATTCATCTTTAAGTTGTGTTTTCTCTTTTTTGGCAAACAAATCACTCTTAGATTAGAAAGAGAGTTTCAACCATTGTGGCTCTAAAGACAAAACTTTAAACAGGTGTTGAATTATATTTACGACATTATCATGTGTGTGAGAACACGGTATCGGTATTCATGTTTTTTAATATTGCGGATATTTTCAACATTGTGACGTCCCTTATTTAACCCAACCGTAGGTTGAAACAGCCCAGCATTTTTTAAGAGTTTATGGTTTTAATACAACAACAAAAATTCTAAAATAATGGCCAAAGCACAATATGTTACACTTTCCCAAAAAGTTTGTAATATTGTTTATTTTTTCACGATGTAGAGTGACCAGTCATTGCGTAATCTCATACAATATACTGTAACACAATGCTTATTTTCTATGTGTCCAGAATCAGGCTCAAATCCAGACCCGATCGTTCCGGAGTGCCCCAACATTCCTCAGGGAGAGAGAGTGGACTGTTTCCCAGACGCGGGCGCTTCCCAGGTAAACAAAAAATCCCCAACCTACTCTTGTAAATCCGCATCAAAAGAACATTTCATACAATCTCCCAGCATGCATTGCTCAGACGTCTTGTGAATCTACAGCAAACATGTTTGGCGAGAGGATGCTGTTGGAGTCCCCTGGATGAGGCCAACATCCCCTGGTGTTTCTTCTCTAAAGACCACGGCTACACTGTGGTCAGTGAGCACAAGCCGGATAGCACACGTGAGTCTGGTTTGCTTGCTGTATTAAAACATTATAATACATAATACATTGAAGAGTGAGGCACTGCAGATAAGAGGTGGTGTGAGTTTATATAAAAGTGCAATGAGCCGGTTTTTTTTTTTGGCAGTTGTGTCCATAAGCAATCACCATTGTGCCTTTGATCAAGGCCACATTTGGAGAGATTGTACCTGGAATGAATTTATGGTGACATAAATCTAGGAATACACAATCAAAGAGACTTGCAACATTTGGAGCCATCACAAGCAAAATCCCACTATGATTTCCCTTGAAACTACAAATCTTGTTTCCATTTTTCAAAAAGTGTGCAACTGAGCACGCAGCACAAAGTGTAAACAACATAACGAGACCTCATGAAAGAATATGTTTATTTTGCTTTAGATATTGAGGCCAGGCTGCAACGAATGAACGCCCCGTCCCTGTTTGGAGCTGATATTGAAGAGCTGACCTTCCAAGCTGAAATGCAGACAGAAAATCGCCTTCGATTTAAGGTCCGCTTACGCACACGCACACGAATAGCCACGCCATCATGAACACGTGCGCATCAGTGTAAACTAATCCTGTGCAACCTTATCTTTCCTTTTCAGATCACTGACGCAAAGCAAAGCAGGTTCGAGGTTCCTCATGAACACGTGAAACCCCCCTCCGGCCCTCCCACCGGACCCCTGAATTATGAACTGGAGTTAATCCAGAAACCTTTTGGGCTAAGGGTTTGGAGGAGATCTCCCCGAAAAGTCGTGTGAGTGTCTTTCTCGATGGAAGCTACCGTCAATGCATTACTGTACATCCTTGCAACAAAAAAATTGCTTCAGTGAGGGCACCAGATAGTTAATACTACATTTGAAAAACTGGATTTTTTTATCGTTTGATCCGTTTATTTTGCATTAACCAGTACTGCAAATACAATGAACTTAAAGTCCCCGTGAACCGGAAGATGTGATTATTTTTACTTCCGTATTCTGACACATTTCCGAGTGAAAATACATTTCAAATGGGAAATTAGTGGGCGTGGCTTGCGTTTTTCCCCTGCGAATTGATTGGATGTGTAAAAACAGACATTGCATTTTGAAATGAAACTGGCAGCATACTGACAGTTGAAGGGGAGGAGTTAACGGATGCTCCGCCCAAGCCGTCTACTTTACGTCATTTCAGGGCGGAAGTACATTTTCAGATTTTAACTGAAGATTATGAGGGCACATGAATTTTAAAAAGAAAATGACCCACATTGTAAATAAAAAATGTCATTTTTAATTTCACTTGGACTTTAAATATTGATTTTCCCAGCTTTTTTAAGTTTCACATTTAACAAAAGCAATTTGTGACTCATTTGAGAAGATTACCTTATATTATACTTTTACCTTAAACGTTAAAACCATCATCGTTCTCTGTGTATTGCAAAAAAAAATATTTCAGCATGATTCAGTAATATTTTATCTCTTGGCTGGACTCTTGGCATTTATGATTTAAAAACCTAATAATGACTTTACAAATCAAACACATAAACAGTTAAGAGCCTTTGGAATGTATATATTATAATGTAATAAGTTCATTCATCTTATCTGCAATGCTTTTATAATGTTTTGGAAGTACACAGCTTTACATATAGGAGTAATAAAACTTGAGATATTGAGAACTGGTTGATTATTCTCTTTAAATTAAGGGATGGTTAAAAGTCAATTATCTTGAGATTGTGTACGTGTTCTTTCTAAGTAAATTAGTCTTTAGTTTTTTCCACATGATATATCTAAGGAGTGAATCAAAGTATGGGCACTACAAAGTTTTGTTAACATTAAAACATGCCGCATGTACAATGAAAGTTTCTTTATCTTTGTCTGTCAGGTTCGACACAACCATAGGGCCGCTGGTTTTTGCTGATCAGTATCTTCAGCTCTCCGCTAAACTCCCATCTCACAACATTTATGGGCTTGGAGAGCACGTGCATCAGAACTTCCGACATGACACAAACTGGAGAACCTGGCCTCTCTTCACGAGAGATGCTTTTCCCAACGGTGTAAGTACAGTCTATACAGAGGAGCCCAGAAGTCTGAAACCACTAGTGAAAATGCGTTTACATTGCATTATTTCATATAAAACCTTTCATAACAAATTATGTTTTCAGAATAACAATGAAAATTGAGTGGAGAATGTGTGCAAAACCTGCTTCGTGTCATCACATAATGATAACAAAAACGTTCCAAATAGCTTCTTGTGCGCTTCAGCGGTGCATCACAAATATGTCACACTTGGTTTGTTACCTAAATTCATAGTGCATGTTAAATACTTCTAACCTTTTCTTCAAAATTCTTGAAGGGATAGTTCACCCCCCAAAAAACTGTCATCATTTACTCACTCTCTTGTCATTTTAACGGGATAGTTCGCCCAAAAATGAAATTTCTGTCATCATTTACTTACCCTCATATACCCTCATGCCTGTATGAATTACTTCATTCTAGAGAACGATATTTGGAATAATTTTAGGAACTTTCAGATGCATCACTGCAGAAGAAAGAAAGCCACACAACTTTGAAATGAGTTGAACAATGCGTGAACCATCCCTTTAAACCTCCATTTTTTATTCCCAGTTTTTAAAATGTGAAAAGAAAATACGAGATTGTCTATGTGGTCCTTTTTGCAACTCTGTAGAACATTTACTTTAAGCACAGCGAAAAGTCTTCATTATGTTCACCATCTCAGCACCTGCGAGGTCACTTTCTATCTACGCTTGGCCAAAGTTCATGTTTGTGTTGTCATTTTGTAATAAATGTCTGAAAGTGTCTCATTAAGCGGTTGAAATCTTCTCCTCCCGTTTCTTTTCTCAGGGCACACACAACCTCTATGGCCACTTCCCCTACTTCACATGTTTGGAAGATGAGAGTGGAAAATCCTTGGGCGTTTTCCTCATGAACAGCAATGCTATGGGTAAAAAACCCCACCAGTCACTCTTGAGTAGCTTGTTATGCCATTTTGATGGCATTTTTGCGCATTGCTGGTCACAAACATGAGACTTGCCGTAGGCTGAAGTCATAATCTTTTATAATATGATTTGTGATGTCTGTGTAGCCCGTGCTGTGTGTGTATTTGGCAAGGCTGCTTTTGTTAAAGGTTAGGGAATTAAAGCAATTTATGTTGTTTACTGCATGCCTGTCTGTCCATGTCTGCGACAGAGGTAACGCTGCAGCCCGCTCCAGCCGTGACCTTCCGCACCATCGGAGGGGTTTTGGACTTTTACATCCTTGTTGGAGACACACCAGAGGCAGTCGTGGACGAGTTCACAAAGGTGAGCGTTGATTCTCAATATAAATAGAAACGTTAGAGATGCTTGGGTGCTGCAAATGGCCGTTTCATGTTGGAGATGAGTCCTGGCGGACGCACATGTTCCGACATGTGTGCAGTGGTGTTTTTCCCTAGAGATCTTTTTACTTCTACCATGGATAAAAAACATGTTAATGCATACTCTGCTTTGTGGTGTAGAAAAGAGTTAAGTGCATACAACGACCCAAAAAGTATTTGGACACTTGAGACACACTTTTAAATGTATTAGGGGCGCTTTACCGGACAGGGTTTAGGACTAGACCTAGACTAAAATAAATGTTCGTGCTGTGAAATCTAAAAACAAACTTGCGCTGAGGTAGCTTAAAATGCCATTGTTTTGTCTCAAAATACACACAGTAATGTTGTTTGGTGAGGCATGTTTGGAAACTTCTTAAAATGCCTAGTCCTGGCTTAAGCTAAAAAAAGGTGGCTTTTATTTTGATCAACGCAAAACTGGAAAATGTGACGGTTAAAATGTTTACATAAATGTCCTTTTTCCTGTTTTCAAACGTCACTAGTCCATAATGTGATGCGCCACACTGACTTCATACATCCACTAAACATCATATTGACACCAGTTAGGAAAATGCGAATGCAATTGAAACGAGTAAAGTTGGTTCAGAGTTAAAGCTTAAGCACCATTTGTTAGCAGATACCACTTGCTTTGATATTTTGTAATCTAATGCAATGACATTAAGATGTACACAAGAGTGTCCCTGTTGCAAAAACAGCATATGCTGGGTTAGGTATGTTTTGATGCTGGTTTGTGCTTGTTTAAACTGGTCACATGCTGGTTTAAACTGGTCATGTGATGGTTTCATCTGGTGAGGAACCAGCACATGACCAGTTTAAACCAGCACTTGACCAGCTGAAAGCAGCTAAGGACCAGCACATGACCAGCTTGGACCAGCAGATGACCATCTTAAACCAGCACATGACCAGCTTAAACCACCACAAACCAGCATCAAAACATACCTAACCCAGCATATGCGTTTTTTTTCAACAGGGGTTAAATACTCAGTAATCTTTTATGACCCTCGATATATTCCTCACTGACCTCTCTATAAAGTACCAGAAAATTCACATTTAGAGGCGTATGCTTTAAAAAAAAAGCCAGTTTGAATAGACCGTGTTCAGAATTCTTCTGCTTAAACATATTAAACTTTACTGTCGCATTTATACGGCATTCTGTCTGATATTTACTTAGATTTTTAAAGCCATATTACAAGTGAAATTTTGTGAGACTATTGAATCTGATCAACAGTTTCCTGCCAAAATTATCGCTGTGAAACATTTCAGAGTTTGAACCCTATTTTAGTGATTTGTTTTTTTTACTATGATTTAAGAAGTTGGAAATGAAATGTATGAAATAATCCCATAATAATAACGTGTTATATTAGAATTTTACATTTATTTACATTTCATGGATTAGTAGATATTCTTGGCCTAGAATGACTTTCAATATTTCAAATTCTTTACAGTTTTCATGACTAAATTCAATTTATTTTATAGTCAAACATTTTTTACATTCCACAACAAACAGTTCGTTCAAGTATTTCATATCTGAAGTTAATTCATCTAAATGAGGGACTTCTGATGTTCAGTGTGTCTCACAGTATTTTTTGTGTCTCCAGCTGATTGGCAGACCCTTCATCCCTCCATACTGGTCCCTGGGCTTCCAGCTCTCTCGCTGGGACTACGGAAGCCTGGATGAGTTGAAAAGAACCGTGGAGAGGAACCGACAGGTCGGCCTGCCATATGTAAGTGCCAGGAACTAAAAGAGCTCCATTTGTTCTGCACAACATGGTTACGCCCGACACATCAAAAGCACAGAACAAAAACTAATTTGTGAAGAATGACTCCAAATATGTTAACTTCACCTATATACGCAGTTTGAAAAGTTTAGCGCCTGATGGTGGGGCTTTAATTGCCGAGAGAGGCACCGGAGCTCGACGTTTGATGTAATTTGAACAAAAAGGGCATTAGCATGTCAGGATATTGCATCTCCATCTGATTAGCATTAGCAAATTACTGGCAGGAGAATCTCACCATCTGCTTATGGCTGATGGAAGTCGAGCCTTCCAGAAAATTCAGAACAGACAACGGAGCCGCTACGATGCTAGCATGCTAAACAGGCCTTAACCACCATCAGAGCCGAGGATGCTGATTCTAAAGTCGATGTTGAGATGAAATCAACATTTCAGCTGTTTAATGTCATTATACAGGCACAGGATAAAAGGAATGAGATTAGAATAAAGACATTAGAGAGCAGGAGTCAAACCCAGGACACCTGACAAAACCAAGATCTCTTGCTGTTAAACCATATGGAGGGTCTTACATCTGTTTTGTGTTCCAGGATGTCCAGTATACCGATATTGACTACATGGAAGACAAAAAGATCTTTACCTATGACACGGTGAAGTTTAAAGAGCTTCCTCAATTTGCCGACTACATGCATGAGAAGGGACAAAAGTACATCATCATACTGGTGAGCCAGTTTTGCTGGGATGTTTTATATGACGTTGGGACCATTTTAAAACATTTGACCCCTTGGTACACAGTTTGTATCTAGTTGAGTGAAACGTATTCTTTGTCATAGGACCCGGCTGTGGCCACAAGTCCAAGGGTGAATGGGCCGTATGAAACCCTCATCAGGGGGAATGATGCTAAAGTTTGGGTCACTGAAGCAGATGGTGTAACACCCCTGGTGGGTGAGGTAAGTTCTTCCAAGAGTTCTTCCAGCTGTTACAGAAGAATGGAATTCTTCTCACATTATCATGGCATAACGTTGACTTTTTGCGAGAACAAACAATAGAGATCACTCAGGGTTTTGTCTTTAATCATCATTTCAGCATGTTTTGTTTGAATTCTGGCCCAATGTCTGTTGAATTTATACAAAAAAAACTCAGAAATTATGAAGTTTCCCAACCAGCATGTTGAAAATGCAAAGATGCACAAAAGTTGAATTATTCCTATATGGTCCTATAATTCATGTAAAAACATCAGTAGGCTTTATTGTACTGTCAAACATCAATATAAACGTTTCTTTGCAGTATTCAAGATCATTTTTTTTGTTGTTTTGACTAGTTTGTCATGTTTCAGTTGTAAATTAAAAAGAATATTTGCATTTGGAATTTGGGAGAAATGTTGTCACTATAGTTTTCAGAAAAAAAACCCCAAAAAGATGGACATGGTAAATTCAGAAAAACTAAAAAATCTCTTGGAGAAGTCTCTTACTATTTTCTCATAGATGATGAGCTTAATAAATTACAAATGTACTGAATATACTTTTTATGTAATGAATGTTTTTACATTACTTTATCATGCAAAAATAATGTAAGTCATTTCAGCTCTTTTTAATAAATGACAGCAATTCAAGATTAAAAATTGAACATTTAAAACATCAATTTCATTGTAGTTAAAACTTCAGGGCAGCTCCACATTAAAAAACTTGAATCGAATGTGATCTGTGGCAAGACTAGATATAATCACGTCGATCAAGAAATATAAAGCACATCGAATAAGTTGACATGAAGTTTGTCATGAGCTTTCTAACCGGCCATGCGATCGATCGTTGGCATCTGTAACCTTGAGTTTATGAGATTAGTTCACTCCGCAGGGCAATAAGACACATACTATCACATGGCAATAATGTGACTAATGATTATAAAGCCGATTAGACACAGCTGGATGCTAATTGCTTTTTTATGGTTTTATTTCAGGTCAATGTTTGCATTGATTTTGCATTAGTTTAATATCATGCTTACGTGCGACTCAGAGCTCAGCTTGAAGAGAACAATAGAGAATATTGTGGAAATGCCAGGAGCTTCAAAACAGACAAATAAAAGACGCGTTTGTTCTGTGACCTGACAGGTCAAATTTTACCCCCAAACCTGAAGTCATTATTTTCAGATAATGGATTCAGTAAACTATTCTGCGTTATTTATAATCGAGAATATTAAACTGAAATTTACATAACATAACATCAATTGAGAAAATTAGGCCTGAATTTCTATAGCCTAAGCAGACACTCAAAATCCACATGAATTGATAACATTTCTATAGGGACATTTTGTGAAAGCTCTGGAAAAAATATATTTACTGCGGATGACTGTGTGAACATTCATTCTTATTCTGTATATTTGACTTTCTTTTCTCAAACTTTCTATTCTATTCTCTCAGGTGTGGCCAGGTGAAACCGTGTTTCCCGACTACACTAACCAGGCCTGCATTGATTGGTGGGTTGATGAAATAGCGCGGTTCCACAAGGAGGTCAAGCATGATGCTCTTTGGATTGTAAGTAATTTCCACGTGACCCAATATTGAACCTTATCATTAACACAAACGAAAGGTCATAAAAGGTCACGTGAAATATTGGAGTCTTTCCACATCAATACCTTATAGGTCAGTGTATAGATACCTATAAATCAAGATACAGAGGATCATTTCTAGCTTTAGATTCACTATGATGAATAAAATGTAGATTTATTGTCAACATTACATGTGAATCGATAATATTTACTTGGTTTTATTGATTCAGTGCACGTTATACAAAGCAAAAGTTTTCACAAGCTTATTAAAATAAAAATACATTGTTCAGCCTTTGAAACAACAACGTTTCTCTGTTCAGGCTATTGTTAATAGATTTCCTAATGTAAATGGGATACACAGAGACGCTCTCAAGGGTGAAGTTGTTCTTTAGCTTCCACATTCCGGTCAAAAAACCTCTTCAGACGTTTTCCGCCAAGTAAATCCCCCACAATCCACTGCAAACTCACAGTCGAGTCAAGCCCCGGTGCTGCTCCACAATCTAATCAGTTCCAGTTAAAGAAAATAAAGTCGCACACTACAGCGCTTTTGCTTTCACTGCTTTATTCAAGGAGGGTGTCTTCTAATCTCAATACGGTTTGCTTTAGGGAGAGCTAAACGTCTTCTTGTTTTATTTTCCAGGACATGAATGAGATTGCCAGTTTTGTGAAGGGATCCAACAAAGGCTGCGCTGATAACAAACTCAACTACCCTCCGTACACCCCACGTGAGTCCAAAACACATTGCCGACAACATTTCTTCAGCTTGTATTTGCACATCGGCTAACGTTTGTTTTCTCGTTAACTGTAAAGGTATTCTTGATGAAGTCATGTACAGTAAGACCTTGTGTATGGATGCTAAGCAAAAATGGGGGAACCACTACGATGTCCACAGTCTCTATGGATACTCCATGGTCCTGGCCACCGAACAGTAAGCGCTCTTGGTTTTGCTACTGTACCTTTAAGAATTCCGTAGGTTAAAATTCTGTGTAATGATTGGCTGATCTCTGCGTACTGGCGTAATTTAGTGTGGTGGTTTCGATGCGTAAGCTTTTTATTTCTTCTGAAGAGCAACATGAGTTACCGCGCTCCTCTTGAAGGGAGAAGTTAATGATAAAAGTTTTGAATTGGCACTAATGTCAGTGAGTTTGATGAATGTAAAGCAGGACAGAATGACAGTTCTGAGTCAAACTCACAGCGGTGCTGAGTCGAGCTGCGTGAGACGTGACTCACCAACGGCCAGCGCTGTCGTATGGCACGATGTCTTCTTCAAAGGGGGTCAAGAGGGCTCGAGCAGCATCATTCAATCTCATTTTTTGCTTCCTTCATTTTCAGCAGGAAGTCTTTACTCATCTTGTAATTTCTACCTCATTGATTTGTTTCGCTCTTTTTTTACCGACCCTCTCTCTTCTTTGATTCGCTCTCAGCGTAACTCCCACGTAACTCCTGACTGTGTTTTTTAACGCCTGTATGGATTTCTGGGCCCCCTCCATGTTGGCACAGTGCTTTTCTAGTTCTCTCATTGATGTCGTTGCCCTTGTATTGCTGTGCCAACGCTCTTGTTAACTCTATGTTTTCGTTTTGCTTCCAGGGCGTCAAGACAAGTGTTTGGGAACAACCGTTCCATGGTTTTCACCCGTTCCTCCTTCCCCGGGGTGGGCAAATACGCGGGGCACTGGCTGGGCGACAACGCCGCCAACTGGAATGATATTAAGTGGGCCATTCCCGGCATGCTGGAGTTTAACCTGTTCGGAATCCCTTACGTAAGCGCCTTCATGTACAACACGCATCCAAACAGATATCTTTTTCATTGATTGACGTTTTCTTAAAAACACACAACAGTCCCACTGAGAGACATTGGAAGGTTTCAAACTCTGAATTTGATTGAGTTTCCATGAAATGCAATGAGATATTGAATGGGCGCTTTGGACCGGTGTTCCAGTCTGAATTGAATTAACATTGACTGACCGACTCAACAGTCACATCCAATGAATTTATCATAGGACGGACAATGTAGACACGTGCCTCTATTGTTGTATCCGGAATCATGTGGGGTTGCATTGTGTAATTGTGTCAAAATGTGGCCACTGTGCGTAAAAATGCGTAAAAACCCAACAAATTTTCCTTGATATTCTTCAGATAAATAAAAAGGTCTTTACTTGATCAAATTTGATTTAAATAAGAGTTTGAGACATTCACGCTAAACAAATCCCTAAAAATAGGGCACAATACACTGTATTCTATTTATACAGTTATTTTACCTGTATTTTACATTTTGCACTGCATTAAATTACATTTTAGGATTGACATAAATGTCCGTACTTTATCTGGTTTTTTTTACGGGATTTTTTTTACAGTGTTGTTTTTTAAATGCTAAAGAAGACAAACCATATAAAAGATTATAGAAATAATATCCTTTGGAGCAGAGACATTAGCTAATTTCCTCAGTTGATCTCCATTTTAATCTCCATGAGATCTCATTCGCGATTTTTATCTCTGCAGTTAATTTAATACAGTTTTTTTTTCTTTTGCAGATCGGTGCTGATATCTGTGGATTCTTCGACGACTCTCCTGAAGAACTGTGCAGACGTTGGATGCAAGTCGGCGCCTTCTACCCTTTCAGCCGCAACCACAACGCCCAATATTATAAAGTACGTCCTGCCCTTTAAATACGACAAGCATTCAATATTAACGCCATTTTCCAACATCAACGCTACGTGTTTCAGGACCCCCGGCGGTGCTTAGAATTACAAACGTGTCCTCTCTCTTTAAATGCTATTTGTAGAAGATTTATTTCCCTAATCATTATTGCGAGATTGGCGTGAGAGAAGCAATCAGACCTCTGGAGCGAGAGTTTGAGAGGGCAAATGAGGATGAATGGAAAATGATATTCTCGGTGAAATTAGATGAATAAGATTTGACCTTTTAGTCGGAGAGTAATCATTCCACGGCTGTCTGCGCGACCGATGGGTCTTTGCCACGATGAACGTATTATCAGTATCCACACAGTAAAATCCATTTCTCACACTTCAGTTCTCTCATGTAATTCTTTGATCCATGTGCCTGTAACAGCCTCAGGATCCTGCATCATACGGCGCTGACTCACTCCTGGTGAAGACCTCCAAGCATTACCTGAACATCAGATACTCCCCTCCTGCCTCACCTCTACACGCTCTTCTTCAACGCTCATGTCAACGGAAGGACCGTAGTGCGGCCCGTGATGCATGAGTGAGTCTGAAACTGTTTCACTCCGATTTCAGTTTCAACAATCGACTTTCATGACATACGATTGCTAATGTATAAAAAGTGCAAACATTCGCTAAGAAGGTCTTTTGGAATGGTGCTTTCTTTTCATTATACTGTGTGCCATAAATAAAATTCTCTTCAATTCAGGAAATAATAAAACATGATTTGTCATAGAAGATGGTGAACGGGTGTTTCAGATGTATGTGGCACGGCTACTGACCAATCAGCATCCAGGAATTGAACTTCAACGTATTTGTTATATGACAAACAACATGTTTCCTCTTGTGTAGGTTCTTCTCGGACAGCGCGACCTGGACAGTGGACCGTCAGTTCCTGTGGGGAGCCCACCTGCTCATCACACCTGTGCTGGACCCTGTGAGTACACACACACACACACAAAGTGTAGACACCACAGGAAGCTTTCCGCACGCCAATAGCGATGACCTCATCTGGGACAAATGAGATAAAGATGGTACTTTGTTCTTTTTTCCACTCATTTTCATCTCTTTTTTCTCGCTTTCTAATGAGATCATTGACCTCATTATGAAGAAATGAGAACTGAATATAGATTGCGGTCATGTGAAAATGGGTGATGAATCGTTTGAACGCTCTAATGTGGCTTCTTGCGCTTTATCAAGAATATGACCGGGAAAGCTCTTGCTGTTCAAAGCGTTTCCTGCGAGGACACAGAACAAGTCTGTTTGGAGAATGATGATGCATGCACGCCAGCAGAAACGCTGGGGTTGTTCAATTCTTTAGAGAGCTCTGTGTGATGTAAACCCTTCGTGCGTGAGTCACATGAAAGATTATGATCATCATTAGACCTTCTGGAAAGAATGTAAGGTGAAACAGGTGCGTTAAAATTTGTTGCAAGGTGGGAAACATGAACTTGCAGAACCTTCAACCTTGCAGTTTTTTTTTTCTGCGATGTTATTGCTCATTGTTGAACCCTGGAAGTCACTGCAGCGGGAGTCGGGATGCTTTTGAATTCTTAGATTGGTCAAAAGTGATACTTGCTGTTTCTCAATAATGACAATACAAAATTAAATAGCACAACAATCTGATTTTAGGTTTATAGATGTTGTATAAATACTATAATGTGGGTAAGTCGCAGCTGTTTGGTGTCGGTTGCTTTTAAAGGTTGATATGAATATCACATTTGAGTGACATCATCTAAAATTTACAGAGTTTCTTCCCTCAAGCAAAGGACGCATCATCTCTTTTTTTGTTTGATGTTTCTCTTCCTGTTGGTTTCTTTTATTTTCTCTCCACAATTTTTCCCTCAATGTCTCTCTCTCTCTCTACTGTAAGCTACTGAAATATCAGTTCCAGAATCACGGCCCTTGATGGCCTGCCCATTAGTTTAATGAATGACACTCATTAGCAATTCATCCGAATAATGTCCGTCGTGATTTCTTACAACGTTTAAAGATAGCACAGACATGCATTTACATCTTTAACAAAGCCTATTTTCTCCTCTTTTCTTTAAATTTCAGGGTGTTGACAGAGTGAGAGCTTATATCCCGGATGCCATCTGGTACGATTTTGAGACGGTAAGACCATCCAGTATTAGTTTTTTCTCTACACTGTAAACAAACACGTAAGGGATGATGTAAAGGCATTGTTACAATGGTCATCTTATTAATTGCATTCAGAAATGTTGTCAAATGTGTTATTCTTTATCAAAACCAAGGCTGGAGAATGTTGGCCTATGTTCTTCGGGTGGTTTGTGTTTAGGTCCGTCTAGAGTCCTGTCAGTGCCCAGATTAACTGATCTGTGGCTTCCATGCGTCCGTGTGTTGTGAATATAAGAACTAGTCGATTATAGTAGCTGTAATTGGCAAAGAAGGTCTTGAGTGATCCCGGCAGAGGCTGTTTGATGGAGAAAGGACTCATGGAATCTGATTGGATCTATCTGGACTGAATTATTTACACTGTGTGTGTGTGTGTGTGTGTGTGTGCGCGCATGTGTGCAAGAGAGTGAGAGAGTTTTTTTTTACTAAAATCAAAAATAATTGTATTGGTGCAAGCTTTACTCTAACAGCGTGTTAGGCTTCGGAATAAAGAATACTGAATAATAAAGAACCTATGTATACTAGTATGAACATATTATGTTTTGCATTTTAGGAAACAAAGATCACAGAACGCAAGCAGCTTGTTGACATGTACCTGCCCGCTGATAAACTGGGTTTACACCTGAGAGGCGGAGCCATTCTGCCTGTGCAACGACCAGACGTCACAACCACATACAGGTGACTACAGAAATACTAAAAGACATCCTCGCTCGATACATATTACAGTTAATACCAGCTGATCTGCTGACATATATCTTTATGTACCAAGTAAATGTCACCTGTAATCGATCAATACGTCAGAAGCATGGTACTAAAAACCATCATGGTCATGCTCACATTGGTAGTATCACATCTTTAAAAATATTCGAGATGGCGGCGTTTGCATGTTTTTTAACTTCTTGATATACAGTATACTCTGAGATATCTTTTTGGGGTGTTCTTGCATTTAAATGAGTTATAGCATACACACACAGGCATCACATATTCCGGTATTCAATTATTAAACATTCATCCATCCGTGCTGTATGGTCAGAGTCTGAGACATGATACTTAATTCAACTCCACCTGATTCTGTTTCTTTCTTCCAGCACTTTAGTTTCTGCTAAAAAGTTGTGAACTGATGTAATACAAGTGTGTGTGTTCCCTCAGTCGTCTTCATCCCATGGGACTGATCATCGCACTCGATGAGAACAGCCGAGCATCAGGAGAACTATTTTGGGATGACGGAGAATCCAGAGGTATTTTTGGGGGGTCTTTAACAGTTTTTGTTTTGTTTTCTCTAATAAAACTTTCAGCTGAAAATCCCTTTTAATGTCCACTAAACCTCACAGAAAACCAAAATGTAACTTTGCCTGCCAAAAAAAACACACATTTTGTCTTGTTTTCCATTTAGATACTGTTTCATCCGGCTCCTACATTCACTACTTGTTTTCAGTGGTTAATGTATGTCATTTTTATATCTTTTGATTTAATTTTTTCACTAACATTTCAAATTAACATTTTCTGCCCTGGCAATATTTAGGATGTTTAATCTTTATGCTGGTTTAGGGCGTTCTGTCAATGCACGTTTTCCACAACGGCTACACGGATCCAAACAATCTGCTGTTTGAGAACATCACTGTGATGGGAATCAGTGGCTCTCCCGCTGCCGTGCTCGTGAGGGAGGGAAACACTACGACTGTTCTGACCGGGTCCCAGATTCACTATGATCCAGTCAAAGAGGTGATCACTTTATCATTATGAATTGAAAAAATACCTGTTTTATCAAGTAATATCTGTTTACGTTTACACATGAATGTAATTGTTTCCCTAATTCATTAATCTCACATTTGGAATATATGTGAAATGAAAAAAGAATAGAATAAAACCAACGTAATATGAACGTTGCTCCAGACTTACAAACCATGCCCGTAAAATGAAACTTCAACAAGAACAATCCACTAGTGTACCAAGATGGACGTTGTTGTTCCATGCGAGCGTCCAGGGATGCTTAAAGCCACGTGATCAAATTTGTCAAGACACCTACAAGCACACACACACGTATACACACTCACATCAGGTTATGATGAAGGGTACCGCTTCCTTCCAGAACTCAAGGTCTCGGAATGACAACAGGACATGCGGACCTTGCTCTTTAACCACGCGCGCCGCATTAAAGTCAAACGCTTTGAGTTATGGGGCGTCCACCATGGAATACAAAGAGACACAGCAGCGTTAGTCATGTTTGTCATTGGCATCCTTTAAATGCCCCATTTCAGGTGTCATCACTGTGGGTAGGGTTGTGATGTGAACACACATGCTGTGGTGATATAAATCTTTGCAATGTGTGTTCTAGGTGATGCATCTGAGGGATCTGAAACTGGATCTCGGGAAGAGCTACACCGTCACCTGGGAGATCAAAGGTTCCGAGCGCTTTGACTGCTATCCGGAGGAGGACAGCAATGAGGCCAACTGCAAACAACGCGGGTGCATCTGGAAGGTCAGATAGAGAGATTGAGAAACTTCAGTTGTGGTCAAAGAGCGCATTTGATCTACATCTTTACTGACCGATGTCCTGCAGATTTTATTCTTGCTGTGACGTTTCGCTTTCAAATTGTCGTATCATTTATCTGCAACGTCTCTCCGTACAGCCTTCAGATATTCCCAAAGAACCCTGGTGCTTTTACCCAGCGGCCTATGGCTACAAGGCCAGCAACCTGATTGACACGTCAAGCGGCTGGACATTAGATCTTGACCGCATTAACGATTTGCCCAGTCCACGATCTTCATCTCCAGACATCAACAAACTCCGAGTAGAAATCACGTACCTGAGCGGCCACAGCCTCCGATGGAAGGTTAGGATTCAGTTTACTTCTTAAAACTAAAACTCATTGTTTAAATTGCATTCGGGAATGATTAGGATTGAATAAAAGATTAAAAGTGAGTCTAGATGGGATACCTTTGTTCACATAATCTGAAGGAATGAAGGTGAGATGTTTGATAAGAACTAAAAGGACTTTCCAACTCTTCTAGATCTTTGATCCGGTCAATAAACGCTTCGAGGTGCCGGTGCCCCTCACGCTACCAAGCACACCAGAGACAAATGAAGCCAATAGACTATATAGGGTCCAAATCAGTGGTGACCTGCCATTTGGCATCCAGGTGATCAGAAAAAGCACAAATGAAACTATGTGAGTAAACACCTTCTAATTTGTAAACCGGGGTTTGTAGATGTGCTTTTTGAACAATAATGATGCAATAGGGATGGATTGCCCTGTCGAAAAAACTATGCATATGCTCGTTAGGTTATGAAGCATGTTAGCTGGTTTGTGCTGGTTTAAACTGGTCATGAGCTGGTTTAAGATGGTCATGTGCTGGCTTAAGCTTATCATGTGCTGGTTTAAACTGATCATGTGCTGGTTTAAAATGGCCATGTGTTGGTTTAAACTGGTCATGAGCTGGTTTAGGACCATCTTAAACCGGCTCAGGACAAGTTTAAACCAGCACAAACCAGCCACCATGGTTCAAAACCTACCTAACCGGCATATGCAACAGGGTGACTATGACAATAAAACAATGTCCATATATTTTATAGAAATTAAGCTGTTTATTGTCTCAGTATTATTCATTCATTCAACAGAGAAAGTAAAAAAGCGAGATTTGTGTTTTAAAGAGTTTACGTTGTTATGAACAAATACACCCCTTGGGTCGTGCTGATGGTGCACTATTCTAAAGTTATTTTTAAGTAATTTTTCAGAAGACATAAGGTGGTAAATATGTTTTTTCTGTTGTCGATTGATTTATAATTTGACGCTTTAGATTCAGTTGTGTGTCAATGACCTCTTCAATGTTTTCATCCTTTGCTGGCTCTCTCTTTCTCCAGATGGGACTCGGCCCTGCCAGGCTTCACATTCTCCGAATTGTTCCTTCAGATTTCCACACGCCTGCCCTCAAACTACATCTATGGTTTTGGTGAAACTGAGCATGGCACCTACAAACATGACCTCAACTTTCACACCTACGGCCTCTTTGCTAAAGACCAGCCTCCAGGGGTGAGCATCTCTTTCGTTTTGCCGGCTGTCTTAGTTTATGTTTACCTCCTCTTGTGTGTCATACGTCACATCCAAACATCATTCTGAAGTCAGACCTAGTTTACAGTTTGAACTCTTTAACTGACCCCAATGACAGCACTAATCACAGCAGCGCTGATGAAATCATGCCGGCATAATATTCTTTTTTAGCAGACACTGAGGTCAAGATTCGGTCAATTGTAAGCATTAAATCGAGGGCCGGGATGTAGCACATCTCATTATGGCTAATTGTGCAGATTACCCATCAAGCCTGGTGCTTGGCCTGTATGTGTAGGGTAGATGTGCTCGAGAGGTTTTTTTCTGTTCGGAGGAAAGGTGGATCCATATGACAGGTGTCCGTCTGCACAATTGATAATACTTTATTATTTTCGCTTTTTATTATATTATTTCTTTCTGTATATCTATTGTGAACTGTCCTTCAATGTTTCTATTTTAGATTATGTTTATAATAGTACTAAGTATTGCATTATATATAAAATATAATTTTAGTAAAAAATCCTGAATGAAAATGTAGTAAATATAAATCATACAGTGTGTTCTGACTTACATTTACATAGGCAGATTTATAACAATATATTCAAATTAACATGATTTCATTAAACGTATGCAAATGAGGGATTTGAGTCGATTGTTAGTACGTTTGCTCCCTGAAGTGATCTTGAAGAAAGTGTTTTTGCATCCTCTCGACTGTGACCGACTAACCGTCCTGTGATTGGCTGTCAGTCATTCAACCTATAACTGCTAATGACCTTTTGTCTGACTCACTTCATGACACAATGCCCAGAGAACATGGAGAGAGAGATCGAGAGCGAGAGCGAGCGAGAGAGAGAGAGAGAGAGAGAGAGAGAGAGATGTAATGAGGTTAATTAAAACAGAGGGAAGGGATTTGCAGGGTTCATTCCTTTAAGCCACATAAAAATCTCTCATTAACACTGAATTGTCTGTTTAACACTGATGACATCTGAAATGTTAGTGAATCACCAACTCAGATTCTCTGTCTTTCTGTTTGTATTCTTCTTCAGGAAAAGCTGAACAGTTATGGAGTCCATCCGTTCTACATGGCTCTAGAAAAATCAAAAGATGCTCATGGAGTCCTTCTGCTTAACAGCAATGCAATGGGTAAAAGAATGTGAAACATTTATGTTTGCTTTTTTTAATAAAATATTTTAATTTTCAATTAATTTTTTTTTTTTTTTTAATTTTTCAAATAAATGATACTTTTCAATTTTAATATCTATTCTTTTAATGGAATTTTACAACCTTAAAAACAAATTGTGCATCACACATCGTACATTACTTCAATATCCTGCAGCAGTATTCTGAATAACCTTCTAGGGACTCACTAGGCTTTAAAACTTTTTGGATTTTTTTTTCTGTGATGAGACAAATAGTTGTTACTTCATCTGTTCTGAATTAATGTTGTATGCCGATTACATTACTCTACATGTGATATTAGTCATGCAACATTGTTTTTACTGCCTATTTATGCATCATAAACTTCGCCATCCTAACAAGTACGTCACTTAGTTCCTATATTCGCGTGTTGTCAGCAGGTCTTGATATGAGAGTGTCATTGAGCATTTGTTTGAAGAGACGTTGGGTTTATTTCTATATACGAGCTCCTCACTCATAATGGTGGAGCTGCGGTGGAATTTATACAAGAGTTTGGCTTTTAGAAAGCATTCTGCATGCAACCGCAGCCTCGCACAAATTCTTACATAAACACACAGGCAGTTGAATAAATGAGCGCTCTGGAATTCGTAGCGGGAGGATCGCTTTGAACCTCTCCGGCTCAAAAGAACAACATCAAAGCAGTGGCCCTTCAGTTTGAATGCAGATGTATTAAATAACTCACCTCACACAAACCGACTGAGGAACGGGCATTCGGGCATGTTAAAGACCCCAAGAAATGCTATGACAAGAGCAGCTCTCTTTCCTCCGTCGACGTATTTCCTATTAACACGGGAGTAAGAGTGCGACACACTTATTAAAAAGCTCGTCCCATTCTGAAATAGAAAAATAACCTTCGGCTGATGTCAAAATCTGGAATGAAGGCACTTCATGTGCAACGATGGTTACATTTCGAGTGTATATCTATTTCAAGTTTATTCGATGCACTATTTGGTGTATTCAGAACACAGTCACAAACTCCAAAGACGGTCTCATAAGCTGTGGCTAGTGCATTGTGGGGTAGAAATTGTGTTGTCCTATTCATCCCATAGTGTTTTAATAGATGTATTTCATTTAATGTATTTATGTGTATGTGGTTTCCTGGGCAACACTATGGGCACATTATGTTCACTAGGTATACAGGACTATCAGACTGACTCCTGAGCAGTGTTCAAATTCAATTAAATTGCCATGTATTTCTACAGAGCTTTTATTGATTTTAAAGTACCGTTCTAGTATGCCTAAGTAAATAAAAGCAAGCATGGTATACTGATAAACATTCTCAGAACTTGGCTAACGTTCTCTAAACGTTATATTGATATGACTTGAATCTTAATTTCATGTAAATGTTTTGTCTAAGATGTGACCTTACAGCCCACTCCAGCATTGACGTACCGTACCGTTGGAGGCATCTTGGACTTCTACATGGTGCTGGGACCCACTCCAGAAGAAGTTGTTCGGCAGTACACTGAGGTCTGTGTGTGTGTGTGTTTGTGTGTGTGTGTGCGTGCGTGTGTTGTTTCTGGCTTGATAAGATTTAGCAGCTGGAGTTTCTCTGCCTCATTGCCCACAGTGCACTCAATCTAAACACACATGAAATAACATTCATAAACTCACATGCACGAATGAAAAACATAAATATTTATCCAAAGCGAGCCTGCTTGTGACATAGATGGAAGAGCTATTAGATTCTCTTTAGCCAACTCAATGTCGTTCATGGAATTTCAAAGAATTTGCTTTTTTCTCTTTGACAGATCATTGGTCGTCCAGTTCTTCCAGCTTATTGGTCTCTTGGGTTTCAACTTTGCCGTTACGGATACGCCAACGATAAGGAGATCGCAGATCTTTTTAATCAAATGAAAGCCGCAGATATTCCTTACGTAAGACATGTCGTTTTGCTTTCTATGAACGGGCAGCAAACACATTAAGTCACGAAGCAAAATCTGGTGAACTGCAAAATGCAATGAACCCAAAACCAACAGTTTTTTTGTACCTAAAAATTCAAAAGATCGGGTTTTGATCGCGATGTGACCTTTATGTTCACAAAGGACGTGCAATATGCCGACATCGACTACATGGAGAGGCAGATGGATTTTACGCTGGACAAGGACGACTTCCAGGATCTCCCCGCTCTGGTGGACAACATGAGGGCGGAGGGAATGCGTTTCATATTCATTTTGGTACAAGCGCACCTCCTTCGGCGATATCTGAGCCGAATACACAAAATTCATATCAATTATTTGACAGAGACAACTCGGAAAACTAAACATTCAGTACCATACAATTCTCAAGGATATCGATTTGGGGTTTGAGATCAGATGTGATGTGATGTACAGTGACATTTTTGTTGGATGTTCATTTGGACGATGATCAAGACTCTTTGTTTTATTTGTGGTTTCTTCAGGATCCGGCTATAGCAGGCAATGAGACAGATGAATACCTGCCATTTACTCGTGGGCTAGCCCAAGATGTTTTCATTAAATGGCCACCTGCACTCAGCAGTGATATTGTGTGGGGGAAGGTATGACAAACACAACATTGATTTATTTTCGGTCATCTTTTTTTGGTGTCTTTCCACTGTGCCACAATGACCACTACACTCTTAAAAAGAAAGGTGCCTCGTGATGTCATAGAATAGCTTGTTTGTCTAAATGGTTCCATAAAGAAACTTTAACAGAACGTCAATTGTGGCGAAAAACAATCATGATTCTTTGTGAAACCAAAAATGTTTTTTCTATAACATCGCTGTGAAGAACCTTTAAAGCACCTTAAGAGGTTATCTCTGGCACCAGTCGGTTACTTTTTGTTGTAGTTTAATCTAAATCTCTTTATCTCTTTTTAGGTGTGGCCTGACTATCCTAACGTGACTGTGGACAACTCTTTGGACTGGGAAACTCAAGTAAAGGTAGGCCTACATATCTTTTTCTCTCCCTCTTTATCCATTTCTATTCTCTCTTGATCTATCTGCTGTCAGAGAGCCAGACATCATTTCACTTGTTTACTCACATTCATACTAAAAAGCATCAGTACAATGGGATGTAATTGCAAACAAAAGATGATGACAACATGGCACCCTGCTATCAGCCAATCAGCATTAATTGGACACACATCTGTATCAACCAATCAGCATCAAGTGGACACGCTTGCCTATTAACACTGCATCTGTCTCTGCGTTTCTGTTTTTAGGAGTTTAGGGCGTTCGTGGCATTCCCCGATTTTTTCAAGAACAGTACAGCAACGTGGTGGCACAATGAGATCAAAGATTTTTACGACAAAATGTTGAAGTTTGACGGCCTTTGGATTGTGAGTGCTTTTTTTGGAAAATTATCAATTAAAAAAAGATTTATAAAAAGCTTGTTTAGGTCCATTAAGAGTGTTTTTGTAAAATCACAGTCACGTATGTAAGAAAAGGCAACTTATTATACGTTTCGTCTCATCTATTGCATTCATTAATAAAGTCATTGTGATGTGCTTTCTAAAGGACATGAACGAGCCAGCCAGTTTTGTGCACGGCACCGTCGGAGAGAATTGTCTGGGGGAAAACATTTTAGAGAATCCACCGTACATGCCTCGTAAGTTCAACGCTTATGTGTGTTTCCTGACCTGTATGCTTTGACACCTATGACGAAAGAAGATGTACAGTATAAAAATAGCTTTTGTGGTGAAGTATAAATAATGTGTTTTATTCTAAATAGAAATTCACTAAAAAGCACCAAGCAGTTACTAGGCTTACCTTCTTTTTGTGTGTCTGTGACCTCTTCTCAGCCCTGGAGTCCAAATCTAGAGGTCTGAACCATAAGACTCTTTGCATGAACAGCGAGCAGATCCTTCCCGATGGCACACCTGTCAAACATTACGATGTCCACAATCTGTATGGCTGGTCCCACACGAAACCCACTTTAGAGTGAGTTATACCTTCCTTCCTTATACATTTACACATTTGGCAGACGCTGTGGACTTACCTTGCATTATCCTATACATTTTGATTCTAAGTATGTGCAATCCCCTGGGATCAAACCCACGACTTTGCCGTTGTTAGCACATGCTCTCACCACTGAGCTACAGGAGAGCTAACTTTAAGTTTTCCCAGGCTCAGTTGACATTGAAAGTTGTTTTGATTTTGTTGTCGGTGCGTGTTAGTGCTCTGCTTGATGTTACTGGAAAGAGAGGCATCGTTATTACCCGGTCAACATTTCCATCCAGTGGTCAGTGGGCGGGGCATTGGCTCGGAGATAACTACTCTGCCTGGGATCAACTTCTGAAATCCATCATAGGTATGTGTATGTGAATATTCGAAAGTGGTGCTGGGTGAGATATGCCTTTCTGTTATGATTTTCTATACTTATGGTTAGGAATTTCAGCATAACCCCAAGCCTACGTTTGAAATCATGCTGTTTTACCATTTTTGCCTGGCGGGCATTAAAGTATATAAAAATCACAAATATTTCACTGTTGTGAATGTATCTACACTGTAAAATCATGTTGGGTTATTTTAAACCTAACAAAAATGGACAAACATAACCGCTGGGTTATAAATTAACTTATGCGTGGTTGTTTCAACCCAAAACACTGGGTTGTTCTAACCGATTGTTGGGTCAAATATAAACCATTTGCTGGGCTCTTTTTGGGTTTATCCATTTTTGACCCAGCGCTGGGTTGAAATAACCCAACATTTTTTAGTGTGTATGTTATGGCTGGATTTTGGTTGGGTTAAATATGGATATTTGCTAGGTTAATTTAACCCAACAGTTTGGAGTGTCCCTTTTTTAACCTAGCCAAGGGTTGGAAACAACCCAACATTTTTTTAGCGTGTTGGATATGTCCATAGCAACACCCTGGCGATGACTCAGCACACCTTCGCATTGTGATGTCGAGTTTTGCGTTGGCAAGAAGCCCTTTACTTTGTCCTTGTCCTCTATGTTTAACTGAAAACATTCATACAATAGTTGTCTGTATACCTTTTGTTGAAAAAGATTGTTGAGATGTTCAATGTCAATTCAGTTTATAAACGAGATAAATTCAATAAATAAATAACTGGGCAATTCCATGAAAATGTCAACCTTACCATAAAAAAATAATGATTTCACCGCTTTTTACTATGCTAACAGCACAAATATCAATATTTGTTGGTTCAAATACCCATGTGAGGTCTCTCTTCAAGTTTTAGAGCATTTGTTTTATTTTAATTGCTTGATTTTTCGTAGTCAGGAAATTGCCATTTTCACGATTGTCGCATCCAAAACGGTACATGTCACATCCATAACGCAAAATGTCCAACTTTCTGTCTGTCCTTCAGGAATGATGGAGTTCAGCATATTTGGTGTGTCATATGTAAGTTCCTCCTCCCACAGCATATATTGCTTTTTCTTTATTTCCAATTCAACTTTATTTTTAGTGTGGTTCCATCAGACACGTTAACAGTCTTTGACAATAAAAGTTCATTCCTTTTTATTTTGGTTCTTTTGGTTATAATGGAGTTATCTCATTGAGTCCCTTTGTATGTTTTTTCTGCCTGTTGTTTTACCGCTACACTTGTGTTTCAGACTGGTGCAGATATCTGTGGTTTCTTTAACCCTGCACAATACGAGATGTGTTTACGCTGGATGCAGCTGGGAGCCTTCTACCCATTCTCAAGAAACCACAACACCATAAACATGCCAGTAAGGACACACACACATTTTTCTAAACGAGGCATTAGACTTGATTTGTATGCTAAGCTAGATATAAATATTCTCACCAGAAAACAGAGAATGTACAAACATTTGGCAGTAGGTTCAATAGAACGTGAAGATCAGACCTTTTATTGAGATGTGCGTACATACAGTATGTTACATGTGATAATAACTGACAGTGAGCGAAGGGCATTAAAACACAGGATGAAACTAGATAATGTCACACCACAGGCAGCCATGACAATCTTTGACATGAGTGATTCTCTGTATGGTACTCTGAGGGTATGAAAATGATCATTGATGTTTGGATGTGTGTGGCCGTGGAGCGATGGAAAGGGCCATTCACAGGGTGCTGACTAATATCACGGTTTTAGCAGACAGGAGGGCTGTGAGTTATTTAATATAGCACCTGTTTAAAACATGGCCTTTGCAAACAATGAGACCTCTCACAAAAATCCAATATGCTCAGTGAGTAAGTGGTATAGACTTGACAGGAGGAAAATGCAACAACCAGGCTTTCGGCAGCCTCATTTATAGATTTGAAATGTATTATTTAAGTATTGAAATCAGTTTCCTGTTACAAACTAAACTATTGATAATATATTGGAATTGCCTATTATTATTGTCAATAATCTATTATTATTAATATTATTAGTATTCATATTATTATGTATCATTGTTAATAAAATAATAACAATAACAATATTACCGGGTGGATAATACAGCTGCTATGGGCTTGTCTTCTCTATTTAACGTCTGATCCAACTAAATGTGAATAAACTAAACTTGAACAATTTTTAGAATTCACAACCAAAATATGAATAGTGAATTGGAATTGTTATTTATTTAATACTTATAAAATGTGATTTAAAAAAAAAGCAATAATCTAGTATCATTATTATTGTTTTTAATATTAATAATAGCATTATTAGTATTTGTATTATGTATCATTGTTAATAAAGTAATAACATTATTACCGGGTGTATAATACAGCCTCTATGGACTTGCTTCTCTATTTATCGTCTGATTAAACTAAAGGTGAATAAACTGAACTTGAACAATTTTGGAGGTAAACAGGCTTACACAGACTTTAGTTTTGCGTTGAACACATTAATCCCGGTATTATCCACACAGTGACAGTGAACAGAGAATTTAGTTTTAGTAAATTAAATTAAAACAGTAGCCCTTACTCCACCGCAGGTCTGTGTGTATGTTTTTTTAGTTGCATTTATGCCGATTCGTTCACCTGCAACGGCCGGATGTGCCCTGTCTCATATTCAATGACAGATTCAATAAGAGACTGTCCTTCACTCTCCTGTACGCTTGTGCCGCGCCGTGTTTATCCCCGCTGCTGTAATTACCCCGTCAGGTCATTAGCTTTAATGCAGCCACGCAGGCAAACGGAAGGTCATCCAGAAAGAAAAGAGTGGATGATGTTATAAAGAGAGAGGAACAGAGAGAAAAAGAGAGATAGAACTATAGATGAGAGTAAGACGAGATAATTAAGTTATAAAGTTTATAAAAAGAAACATTTCTATCATTAAATCCCAAATGCTGCTGTAACTTCAGCCATTTTAAAGTAAAGTCAATTGGACGGTGTGCATATGTACAAAACAACATGAGAGGGAGTAAATATTGACGATTTTTAGGTTGGAACTATTCCTTTAAGAAATACTCTTGGCTTGTAATATCTGGCAAAGTCATTTTGCAGTGCAAATCTTCTCTCTGATGCCAGCTGCTAGGAAGGAGAGAGAGAGAGAGAGAGAGAGCGAGAGGGTTATTTCAGGTCATAATTCTGACGCTGCTGTCAGAGCCTCAGAGTTCACTGGAATCATGCGGGTGTCTCTCTCATCACGCTAAGTCGCATGCTAATGGAGTCAGAGGCCAGTGCATTTGGAATAATTTGTGTTTGTGCATTCAGCTCTAAGAGAAAGATCTTGTCCATTCACACATTTTAAGGCCGCGTTACACACCGCATCCGGAAAAATAACGAGAAACGGGGGAATGTGCCGGAAGATCTAGAAGTCAAAAGGTCAGACAGAATGAAGGCTCACGATTTGGTCGTGCTTGCGAAGGTGTTGATATTATCGCTCATTTGTGGGATTGACCGGAGCCCCAACCTACCTGTTCATTTATGCATTTGGCAGACACTGTGTCTTGAAATGACTTGCAGCCCATTTGACTTGTAGTACGTTTGGGAATCTTGATTGGGAATCAACCCGTGACCTTTACGCCGCTAACACAATCCTCTATGAAATGAGCTAAAGGAACGCAATTCATATGATTACTATAAGTATTGTACATAAATGAAACTTCAAATTATGCAACGTGTTCCTGTTGTTTAAAGTGATACTTCAGCCAAGAAACACAACTTCTCCATGTTTTACACACCCTCAAGGCATTTTAACTGAATATGACTTTCTTCTTGAAGAATAATGCGAGTGAATGTGGGGCGATTTTTTGAAGCTCCAAAAACTGCATCCATCGATCAAAGAACTGCTCGACTGCGTGTGAACCAGAGGCTTGTTTTTCCGGCAAATGACGCTAGCGTCCTTGTCGTAAGTTCCGGTGACGAACGTGGCATTTTTCGTTTGGTTCCTATAGGAGACCGTCTCCTCTGTGCGGGAGCTTTCGTCACCGTCATTTGCCGGAAAAACAAGCCTCTGGTTTATGTGCACCCGAGGTATAAGGGAAGTAAGATATTATCGTTAATAGCATTGTCAATATGGATATTTCTCTCAAACAAATGCATTAATATGCTTCAGAAGACATTTTTTAAGACCGCGGAGCCGTGTCGAGGAGTTCTTTGATCAATGGATGATTTTTTTTTAGCTTCAAAAAATCGCCCCCCATTCACCCCCATTCTACCGCTTGGAAGATAAAGGATACATGGTAGTATAACTCCGACTGAATTATTCTTCAAGAAGAAAGTCATATTCAGTTAGGATGCCTTGAGGGTGAGTAATACATGGGGAAATTTTCATTCTTGGCTGAAGTATCACTTTAAGCCATCAGATGCATGACAGCATCAATGTGCTTAACATCCTATAGACTTACATTGAAAGAGGTGTAGGACATCGCATATCTAGGGAAAACATTCTGACAAAATGTATGACTTGAATGTATTGTACGTCACATTGAATAAAGCATCTTTCAAATGCATCGTACATATACAGTAGTTATGTACATTATTGCCAGCAAAAAGAAAAGCAAAGGTCACCTAAAAGGAAAATATTGTCCATTCACACAATTTAACGTCGCGTTTTGAGAAACGGTTGAATGTGCGGACAAATTATTTTTTATATAAGAGCAAACTAGAATTTTTAAGTCCATATATGGCCAAAAAATATTATATTTTTAATGAAACGTCTACGTTAACTAGGGCTGTCACGATTATTAAATATTCATCTCATCGAGGGTTTCAGATCATCGCAATTATTGCACATATCTATAGAAGACACAGGGGGGAGCTGTAGTGCCTGCATTTAGTGAATATATGTTGTAACTAAAGTATGGTAATACTGGTAAAATAAACCTCCACAACACCATCACCTTAAAGCTTATACCATAAAAATAGCCTGCAGTACAATTTAATATTATGTAAACGAATCTGAGTGTTGATAAGATTTTGGTAGACTGGTTTTCACAAAGATGTAACATTTTAATGTAGTCTTGCAAGTGAGAAAAACTGATTAGAAGCTTTTCTGTGACAGATAGCATTTTAATGGTGGCTTCAATTCACCCCTGATCAATTTACTCAATTTACAAGTACTTGGCTGTTGTATTATTGACACGTAATAGCCTACACCTTGATGATGACCCCATTTTTCCAATGTACTGAAGTCTTATATTCAGAACAATATGGTCATTTCAAAGCCAAATAAAATATGTATGAGAATTAAATGATAAAGCCCTGAAACAGACGATCAATCGCCAAAGCCCCAAAACAGACAGTTAATCGTCATATCCCAATTATTTTTTAGACAAGTAATCGTCAGCCAAATTGAATAATCGTGACAGCCCTACATCTAGCCTACTGTATGCTACTGTACATAGAAAGCCACATACAGAAACATTTTATTTTTTAAGTATTGTGCAGGTTTGTAAATTAGCGGTCACGTCTGTGAATTCATAACACTTGAGCAGTAATTATCAGGTTCACCTTTTTCTCTGTGAGTATAAGAGCTCACCCACCACGGGTTTACAGCACTCGACGTGAGTGCTAGACGCAGAGAGAGACACGTACAGGGCAAAGCGTCTCTCTGTCTGGCACACAATTAACATTCTGCCCGTACACAGACACAGATGTTCAATGCGGTGTACGTCTGGAATAAGCGGACCACAGCTGCTCGCATTTGAATCATAAAATTACAAAATACAGTTCTGGCCAGAAGCGTTTATTCCCATGGTGACAGAAAGCATGATGTAAAGAATGTGATTTTCATGTTTTTTGACAGAGGCAAGATCCCGTGGCGTGGGGAGAAGCGTTCGCCTCTATGTCTCGTGATGTGTTGATCATTCGATACACCCTCCTTCCCTATTTGTACACGCTGATGTACGAAGCTCACGCGCATGGAAACACCGTGGTCAGACCCATGCTACACGAGTGAGTATGCTTAGTTTACCAAAAAATGATTGAATGAGCCTTGTTTCGTCCCAAACCTGCATAATGCCATCGAGTCAAACCTGGTGCTTGAATCACAAGCTTGAGAATTTGAGAGCTACAGCAGAAGAAGAAAACTTTCCGAGGATGTCAAAATAAAGTTGGATTTGGGATGACACAAGGACAGCAAAATACCAAATTTCTCCCGGAATACCTCACCATTACACCTTACTTTCCCTGTCGCACTATTTTAGATCCGTCCTTACATTCACCAAATTACATCTCTCCCAAAGCATCATGGGAATGACTAATAAGAAGCCTGGAAGGACCTCTGTCTGAGTGTCTGAATCTAGTCTTTTTATTGATTTTCTGCTCTTTACTTCCCTCCTGACCTGCATGTAATATTCCTGTTCCACCTTCTGTTTGGATGATTTATTGGACCGAATGTATATGATTTTGCTTAGCATCTTGACCTCAGCATGTTTTGTTATGTACAATCTATATCAGGTGTATTTTTCTCTCCGTTCAGTGTTGAATAGATGATGTTTTCAGCGTGTGTTCGATATTGTAGGTTTGTCAACGACGAAACCACGTGGAGCATCGACAAACAGTTCCTCTGGGGTCCCGCCCTTCTGATCACACCCGTTTTGGACCCGGTATGCAAATAACCAATCCAAGCTATTTTCACACTGCCAGCATAAGTGTTCAATTCCAATTTTATTTCGTCTGCATATGTGGCCCATTTCAGATGCATAGGAAATGATTGTTTTTGGTGTAACGTTTAGTCAGTATAGACATCAACGATGTACAGGATCATCTTCCAGTTGTTTGTGTCGTCCTCTAATTGATTTTGTTTCGCACAGGGTGCTACTATGGTCAGAGGCTACGTGCCAAATGCCCGCTGGTACGATTACCACACGGTAAGCGTTATTTTAGCATGCAAGTAAGCATTTTATTAGCAGGCGTGCAGTTCTTTATTAGCAAGGGTTTTTAAGCGCGTCTAATAAAAAACCTGCCGTAATACAGCTGCCGTCCGAACGACGTTGATTGTACATCAAAGCTCTTTTATGTGATTAATCGTGCAGGGTAAAGCTGTTGGGGTTCGAGGACAGTTCTTGAATATGGAAGCACCGATGGACAAAATTAACCTGCATGTCAGAGGAGGACACATTCTGCCCTGGCAGAAAGCCGAGAACAACACACGATACAGGTGATTCTACGATGTTTTTTTCTTTTCAAATTGAAGGGATACAGTTGATTGGAATACCAAAAATCTCCAAACATCCTTAAAACAACCGATTGTAAGTATTACGTCTATGAAGAATTCGGTAACACTTTAGATTACGTCCCGCAATGCACCGCATAACTAAACAGCACCTCTAGAGTACATATCTGTAGATAAAGGGGAACACTATGTAAAGTTTGGGGAATAAAGGGGTAAGAGTAGGGAAATAAGTTAAAACAAATATGAGGGAACTGCATGCCATATAAACATCCAAATCAAAACGCTCTTGAACTACTTGATTATAGTCTCAAAAGATCAACATTGATTTTGCACATTTAACACATTAAAACTCATCAAAATAACTCGTAATAACTCATAATTGAAAGAAATTATTTGTGACCAACAATCTTAAAATCAATGAAATAAAAATGTATCCTAAAGTCATAACCCTGTCAAATTTACAGTGGACAGACAGTCTGCGTGCTTCTTTCGTGCTGTTTTCCCTGCGCAAAAACCGAACACATAATTTCCCATTATTTCATGTTTGCTATAATAATAAAATAAGAACCCCATACTTAATTCATATCCACATAGCTTGTTTATGGGTACGTGTGATTCCAAAAACTGTAGTGTAGTCCACACTAAGATTGTTGTATAGCATACTGCAGGTAATACATACAACGTTATATTGAAATAGTATAGTCCCTTAGTTTTTAAATACGGGTGTAAACATTTTTTGGAATTTCTTGACTTCTCTTTTCCTCAAACTTTGCATATTGTTCCCCTTTACCTACAAATATGTACTGTTGTGGTACGTTATTGTTACAATTAGTTGCGCAGTAAATTCGGTTTAATTATGCGGTACATTGCGGGCCGAAATCTGGATCGTTACCAAATTAAGTCTCGAATTTTTTTCTCTCGTTTATGCATGAATGCACAAAAAAGCGAAAGGGTTAAAAAAATGTTTAGGTTAAATTCTGTTTATTTTGTTAATGGTGTTGGTGAACTAGGCAGACTTTTTGCTTTAAAAAAAAATATGTCAACATAATACATGCGCAACAAAAATGAAATATAAATCCCCAGTGTTGCCATGGCACCATTCCAAAAAAAGCAGGGTAACACCATAGTATTTTTTTATCCGTGACAATTGAGTTTATTGATTTCTAGCAGCTAGGTTTTAACAGCTTGTATTTTTCCAGCCTATAAAGCATAAAAAGATGCTTTCCTGTTCTCCGTGCCCACCTGCGGGTCCGGTTGATATACAGTAGTGTTGACTCTTTCTTTTCTCTTGTAGCCGTGTGAACCCTCTGGGTCTGATTGTTGCTCTCGATGATGACGGTTCAGCACATGGATCTCTCTTCTGGGATGATGGAGAGGGAATCGGTGAGTTTACGGATCTGTCCAAGTATAGTGTTTTGCTTCCAAAACATTGTCTTCTTTTTCTTATCATAATTTGTCCTGTTTGTTCGCAGACACCGTCAAGACAGGACAATTCCTGTCGACATCTTTCACCGCGGCTGAGGTAGGCCCACATCAACTTGCTTTGCAGAAAGTGTGTTGTTTGGATATTTTTGGATTGCGGCCATGCACGGTTGCCATTAAATGCAACGGGCAATCCAAGATTGTCCGTCTCACTTGAAGCCAAACATCTGCGGCCACTCTATTTGTGACAAAATCCGGATCCAAAACCATTTCACGCTGTTGCAGCCGAGGGCCGTTTGGCCCAGGTCAGAGCACTCTGCACTTCCTCATGGGTCTGATGTCATATGTGCTGAGATTAATAAAGCGGGGGGGAAACACGCCTCTGTGGAGCTGCGAGGGGGTCTATGTAAAACAAGGTCAAACACAGCAAGCTCGAATCGTCGCAGAACAGCTGTGACATAAATCCCAAAACAGCACAGTTCTACTTTACGTTTTTTTTTACAAAATGTGTTAATGTTCGTTCCTAGTGAGATCTAGACGGGTGAATATCACACAACGTGTCAAGAGCAAGACAAGGTTGTGTTTTAGCACAAAAGTATGTGAGGGATTAAGAAACCATTCCCGTGACAATTAAGCTCCTTTAATTGTCCCATAATGGATAAAATATTATTTCATTAAATATTATATGTATTACTATACTACACTAATGACAATGTAATGAGAATCACTTTATAATAATAGTATAATGAAAATTATGTCAATTGTCATGAAGATTATGTCAGTAAAATGTAAAGTGTGTTAGTCTTAGTTTGCCTGAAACGGCTTTCGTTGTTTTAAAGCATAAAAGAAAATTAAAGTAATTATGTTTTTCATAAAGTATATTCAGTCTTGAAATAGCACAATTAAAAAGCCGTTATTAGCAATACACGTGAGCAAGTTTTTTGCTTCCCGATCTTCCATCTTCATGTCCCTCTTCTATCTCGACTGACCAGTCAATACGTGAAATATTGGTCCATCTGAAAAGAAGCTATTTGCATAAAAGCTTGGGCTTTGACAGTAGCCTTGTTTGCTTATAAATGGGCTCGCGTTTGCTCTAGTGTAATAAATAAATGTCCTGTTCATTTGTTTTCAGAGCGCTCTGTCAAGCAGGATTGTCAAAGATGTTCTGGCCCTGGCTGACAGACTGACCCTGGGTGTTGTGAAGGTGTGGGGGTCAGGGACCCTAGTCACTCAGGTTACCATGAGCGTGGATGGAAATCCGGATGTTGACTTGGTTTTCAAACACGACTCGGCAACAGAGGTGTGACACTCACTGCAAACATATATCTAGCCCATGTATAATATATTTTTTATTCTCAATATCAGAATCGGTCACACAGTTATGAGAAATGGTACAGAAGGAGAGATGCTTAATAAACTGGAAAATCTAGTGTATAGAAATATACTAGACATCGTGATTGTCAATTGCTTTTCGTGAATAATTTATGTGTCCGTTTATTTACATTTTCTTATGAAATTAGCTGAATTAATAATTGACTTATAGAAAGTCTAATTGCAAAAAAAGGAAATAAATTGCATGCACATGGACTGCACGCTGTTTAATAATAAGAATGCAGGCAGAAGACTGAGATTTATATGAGTCATGAGAAAGATGGAAGGTGGGAAATGACAAAGCAGCAGTGTGCATGTGGATTTGAATAACTAGTGTTCCAGCACACACGCGATCATTTATCTTTCTTAGTATTTCCCAACTGCATAATAACTCTGAAGAGACGAAGCGGCTCCATCTGTCTCCACGCCGGTGTGTTTGCCTCTGTCGGATCAGAGGTGGCGTTTCTCAGCGAGTCTCTCTAACACTTTTTGTTTTTCTTCATAATGTCGTAATGAGTTCATAGACAGAAGAGGCCTGTAATCGCACGATATCCACACTGATGTGATTTAACGCTTTACTGCAGAGCAAATTTCTCAAAATTTGTAGTCATAAGTTCATATTTCTGTCCGTTTAATGTTGAACTTATTTTTAAAAAACAAGTCTAAATCTAATGTCTTGTGGCGTATTTGCACTCTTAAAAATGTTGGGTTATTTTCAACCAAGCGTTGGGTCAAAAAGGCCGTTGGCAGGGATGGTTCTAGGGTGAGTGGATATCTGGGGCTCAGCCCAGAGACATCCAAATATGTTCGAGTATACATTTCGTGTCTAAAAACGTAGGAAATGAGAGCTGCGCCACTTTCTGTTTGGATCAAAGCTCCTGGGAGCTTGGGCTTTCGTGGCGTCTGCCTTTGCTAAACAACCATGAGCCGTGTTTGCCTTGAAGACGAAAAGGTTTCAGCGAAGGATAAATGGATTTTCAGCAGCTTCACACCTGGAAACAGCAGCGTGTCGCACCACATTCAGTGCGAGCTTCGAACCAGCGTCGGTCTGGCATGGGAGACGGGCGATCTAAAGAGGAGGCTCAAGACGTCTAGCGTCTGTCGCTAGAGCACCTCTTGAGGTGGACGAGTGAGGTTTACCTGCACAGCTCTCTCTCGCAGGCCTCTGTTACACATGAGCGATGGCATTGCTCTCTGCTTGAGTGCTCCTGCTCCGCGTCTACATGTAAAGTAACAAACTTTTTGTGCGCAAATGACGTGAAATTTAACCGGCCCCCAAGTGATTCATGTACGGCAAGATAATAAAACATTCAGGGCTTTACTGAAAACATTCGTAGCTTGAGCCCCCTTTCGGTGCGTTCACACCGCCGCTGTTGAGAGCGTCAAATTTGCCGGAAGTCATTCATTTTCAATGTGAGCCGGCAGCGAGCAGTGGTGCGCCGCGTCTTGGCCGTCAAGGAGAGTTGAAATCAAGTCAACTTTATGGTAAGAAGCTATGACGCGGTTTGGCGGCAACCAATCGGAACGCAGAAGTCCACCGCTGGAGAGGATTCCAGAGAACGCAGCCCTGTAAATTTTGGTCTTTGTCAGATCGCCAGAGCATCCGCGAATCTTTCTATAGCGTTGTTGGCAGGGCGGACAGAGCCATTTTTTACACTCTCGGCGACGCCGCCCGTAGCCGTTGGGTTAAATTATCCAGAAAATGTTTATGCTTGACCCAACAATGCGTTAAACCAAACCAGCATTTTGGGTTGAAACAAACAAGCATGATTTAATTTTTAAGCCAACGGTTGGGTTTGTCTGTTATTGACCTACTGCTCAGTTGAAAATCACCCAGCATTTTTTAGAGAGTACTAACTGATGTTTTTATTATTAATCAGTTTTTTTATAGGTCCTTCACTGTAGAAAAGGCTGGGTTATTTTTAACCCAGTCAATAAGGGACAAACCCAAACGTTGGGTTAAACTAACCCATAAAATATGACCCAACAATGGGGTAAAACAAACCAGCATTTTGGGTTGAAATAACCCTGCACGGTTCAGTTTTATAACCCAACGGTTGGGTTCGTCCCTTTTTGACCACATGTCGGGTTGAAAATTGCCCAGCATTTTTTTTGAGTGCTAGAATCCAAAGCTGGCTGTAATTATGTTCTCAGACACTTTAATGGCCATTTCGTTGAACTTTGACCTCATATGGGATTTGTCGCTTTCATTTGTCCGTAAATTGTCTCCATTGTGCTATTTCTCCACTTGAATAACTCTCTTTTTCTCGCTTCAATTTCAGGTGTTAGAATTTGATGTGACATCACAACATCACACTCTGGACAAAACCTTCAGAATCAGTTGGAAGACAACATAGAGTCACATGAGTAATGCCTTAGCAATGAGCAATCGCATGATTATCTGTATTTATGAATGTTGAGCTGTGCATATGGCTGGTAATTTATTCAGCATTTCTGTCTGAAGCATTTTATAGTAGTCAATTTTAACATGATGTTATCCCAAAAATAAAGTGTTTTTTTAATCTGGAAAATGCATTGGTCTGGGTCTTATGTCTTACAGCGTTTGGCTGAACTTGGAAGGTTGAATTTCCCAAGGGCGGCATTTGGGGAAGTGAGAATATAATGATAACCCCTAATTATCCACAATCACGGCTTTAAATGAGGGAAGATACCTGCCGGGCCCGCTTCACGCACCACTACGTTTAGATGTAGGCTAATGATACAATAATCAATTATTCATTCTACAGTAAACATAATGATATCAATTAAGCAATGGAGACTAAATTGATTTCCGCTCTAATTGGCAATCATGGTGAGCCGGAGACATGGATGCCAGGGACGCGCCTTCCATATTTAGATGCTAGCAAAAAACAAGGATAATTGAGATCTTTGTATCTAAGAGTGAAACAGGATGGAAGTGTTTCCAACTGAGATGATAATTATTTGGGTTTTTTTACTATGCGAAAAGGGTTTATCCAATGCATGTATTTAATTAGCGAAGAACAGCGGTCCTTCTGCCCCGCGGCTGGAGTCCGACATCAAATACTAACGCTACGTTGCTCCATTTTTAAATGGGAAAAAGAGTGCATTTGCCTTCCTTGTCAGGCACAAGGAGGAAAACAATTAGTTTTCACAAACCTTTAAAACTTCTCTGCTATAAAAACATCAACTCAAAGCAACTTGAGTGGGATCTGTGAATTCAACCGCCAGTCCGTTAAAGTGACGCATGAATAGCAGTGCAGCTGTAAGTTATCTCGGAGAAAGATTTTAAAAAGGCAATGAGAATATTATTTTAACCTCAGGACCGTTATGACTGATTTGACTTGCTGATTTTATGGTAATGTTTGCTTTAATCTTCTGCGAAACTTGCATTGTTTGTTTCCTCAGCTCGCGCCGACCAGGCATCAGTCAAAACTCAGGTACATTAAAACAATCAATGTGATTCGAATGAATCACAGACGGAGGATGTCGTCTTGATTTAACCGACCCTCCAAACAAAGGCTGTTTGTTATATTCAACAGAATGAGAGGAAAGTACTTGTGTGAAAAATAGAGGGAAAAACAAAACAAAGAGGCAACACGAAGATGAAAAGCGCACTTGAGTTACTTCAAAGCTTTGACATGTGTTTGCTGTGTCTGTATGCTGGAATACATCAGACAAAACACGGATCCGGAGCGAAATAACAAAAATACATTGAAATGATTAAACCTGTCGTTTGATACAGATTTCATCTGGTGGCCTTGGATAACCAATAATATAATTATTTTACCACTTTTCTACACTTGGGTCCGTTTTTAAACTCACAAATTCGACCAAATATCAAATGAACGTTCAACTCTTTGAAATTTGCACACTCTCTGTTCTAAATAGGACATTTACAACAACAAACTAAAAGAAAACACTTGAGGACGTTGGGACTGTCAAAATAAAGGAATCTCAAATCAATATTTTATGTGTGGCATCGATATCGATAGAAATGTTATCGATGCATTGATCAATATCGAAATATTGTTACACCCCTATAGTTACAGAAAAACAATGGTAATAAAAACCGTATTCTGCCAAAAGACATAATTTCTACACTTGAACTATAATAAAACCATGGTTCATTTTCCTAAGGGGCAAAACACACACACAGGTATTTCAACACAGAGTTTTTCTAAAAGTGACACTAAATTACTGACAGGTCCAATAACAGGCCGTCTGCAGTTTCTCACGAGTCATTTCACCACGTGACAATCGGTGACACGGCGGCGCGCCCACACTATTTTCCTTTCACTTGTACGTCAGTTACATATGGCCACTGTCGACAGGGGCAGAGGGACCAAACCTCATAATTGCAGCTGCTTATGCTTGGCTTCACGCTGAAGGCTATGACAGGTGTGTGTGAATGCATTTGATCGTCTTATTCAGTCTGATTTGACTTTCATTTCAGTTTGGGTGTTAATGGATGGATGAAAATGTGTTATTTGTGCATGTGCACTTTTGTGCGCACACACACGTAGTAACTTATAGTTTGTAATTACGAGGAATAATTTGGTGCAACAAGCAATTTGTTTTTCCAAACTGTAAGCAAACGTTGTACATGGTTCAGTAAAATAACGTGTTTTTTTTTATTATGCAGATACATCGTAAATGTGGAGCGGCAGTCACAACAGGTGGAGCTTCCCAGAACAGTTCCACATAAATAAAAATCAATCAACCGTTAAAATGTTATGTTGCTCATATCTGTTCATCTTACAGCTGATTAGGATGAAAGCAGATTAACATGGATTTGAAAGCTTTTCTTGCTTGAATACGAAGTGTCCGTATCATGAATTTGGTTTTTCATTGCCACGTAAGGTTTCTAGATGAAAAAGATTGTCCGATTTTGCTCTCCTCGTGTCAATTTGTTTAAAATACAATTCCCTAAGGGAGTAGTAAAATTGGGAACAAACATGTTCTGTCTACAAAAGAAAAAGGCAGGAAAAGGCCCTTTTTACATTTACAAACATTTACTCAATATGGAAGGAAAACGTTTTATTAGGAGCATCTCAGAGCGGCCGCCGACATTCATATTGTAGGGATTTTCTGGGGGTTTTAGTTTGTGTGTTTGCTTGGGGAATGTTGATTTGTCTTACAATGAACCCGAAAGCCCGTATTCTCACCCATGCTTTAATGTAGAAAGAGCTTTGCGTGAGCCATTACATCTTAATATAAAATCAAAACCCTACATTTATGTTTATGAAAGAGTTGATTCAGCTTAATTTGTTTTTCTTAAGTAGTTTCACAACAGAGTCATAAGGAATCCAAAATGTAACAAATACACAAGTACACAAAAATATACAGTAGTGTAGCGGATAGTCACTTTTCTTTACAGACCTTCAAACTTAAAATAAATCTGAACACATCTAACATAAAAGTCAAGTTTAATGTTTAAAAAGAGGTTTACAGAATGTATTTAACGGGACAGTTCACCCCAAAATTAAATCTTGTCATCATTTATTCACCTGTGTGTCATTGCAAACCTGTGACTTTCTTTCTTCTGCAGAACACAAAAAAAAGATTTTTTGAAGAACATTTATAACCAAACAACATTGGACCCCATTGACTGCACTGAGCGCAAAACCTCTAAAAGACATTTTTCAAAATATCTTATTTTGCGTTCCACAAATGAAAGTCACATATAGCTTGGGTGAATAAGCGATGACAGGTAGGATTTTTATTTGGGTGTACTATCCCTTTAAACACCTTTCAGTAGTTTGTCGGAAGACTACAATTTCCATTATGTATCCTTCCATGACCAAGCAAATAAGATGGTTTAGTTTCGAATGGCTCTGGTTGTTTGTCTGAGATTGAATGGGATTTCAGCTGGCAGTTTAAATCACAGGGTATGCCAAGAGACCCATTTCATTAATAGTGAAGCACAGCACCTGACATAATGATGCTCAGAGTATCAGTTAAGAGAGTGTTCAACCGGCGCGGTCAACTCGCATCACACGCACGAGGCTCATGCTAAACGTTTAAATGAATACACACATCTGTCGTCCTCAGCGAGGTGTTGTGCAGGTGATGAAGCAATCTGTGTTACCATCATCCCAGCACGTTTTAATCACCATAAAAATAATATACGAGCGCTTTAATGGCATAACATTCACGGCCAGAATTCTGCAGACAATCAAGGTGCTTTACAGAGACACGGGTTAGAATACAAAGGAATGAAACATCTTTAATATTCTCGATATTACGTAATATGGTTTCTTGTAAATAACAGTGAGATTATATGCAGAGCAAACTGAGATTTTCTGAAGTCACATGCTTCTATGGTTTTTCTCTTAAGAAGACTGCTGATATCATTTGTCTCATTGAAATTTCATTTGTACACATTGTTTGTTTGATTTAGTATTTTGTAATGTGATATCTGCTGCTTCTTGCTTTCTCAGTGTTTATCGCTTTCTTAGACTATGCTATTTACAATCTATTTTTCATTTGTTTAAATATAATTTTTGATAAAATATTTAGGATTTTTTTAGGTTAAATATGCACAGCCGCGGAAAAAAATAAGAGACCATTTCAAAATATTTATATAACTAATATAAATATTATAACTAATTATTAAATAGTTATATAAATAAATAACTAATATTTTTATATAACGAATGATCATTTAATTTATTATTAAATAATCATGTTTGTTTCATATTTCTCCCAAATTTCAAATAATTTATTTAGCTGTATATTAGCTCTATATTTTACCTATCTGATCTTTCCACTTCATTGTTGTTTTGGACTGAAAACAAATCAGCTCACTGTTTGTGCTTTTGTTTACTGTATTTATTTATTTTCTGAATTGCGATTTAGTAAATTTGTCCCTTTGTCTTTATGCATCCTGAGGTGTGGCCAATTCAATTGAAATGCCAATGTGTGGATTTGGTTACACTTAATTTCGATCGTCCACTTAAGACATTCGACCTACTATATTTTGTCAACAAATATTTACAACTACACGTGAACTAACCCTCAAAATAAATAGACTGTTAGTTTAAGGTTGGAGTTAGTTAGTGAACAATTTGCAAGTGTCAGCAGATAGTAAGCGGACGGTCTACTTCTTGTCAACTACCAATCATTACATTTTTATAATTAGCAGAATGTCTTAAGTGGAGTGTCGAAGTTAATGGTTAACATGGGTTCTAAATGTAGCCAAACTCTTATCCAGGGACATGACAGTCATCAATATCCGCTGCTGTGAGCTTAGTGAGGACATGCTGTTATTCCAGACATGTAGACCACGCAGGGCACTACATGTATCAGGTGGCTAAGATAACTGTTTTATTTGGAGAGGACATTTTCTTCCCTGATTGTAGAATTGAACTTCATACTGTAGCAGTCCTTTGGGTAATAGGATGAAATTGATGCTTCAGATAAAAGGGCATTTCTTCTTACATGATATATGTGATTTATTTAAACACTTCTCATTAAGGCTTTTATATTTGCATGGACTGAATACAATACAACTCAATGCAATAATGTATCCTTACACATTAAAACAATCCAGTTTTATTTACCTTCATTCACATGCACAGTTCTGTTTGAAATGATTACATTTAATTATAGCATTTTTCCTCCAATTGTTTATAGATGCACTGTATCGTGCATTGCATTGTGGGAGACAACAGGTCATGTACTCTGCTCTGGTCAGTTTTCAAGACTGGGTATATAACTCATTAACACAAATAACAACCTTCAACCAATAGCATGCATACGCGAGTAAAAATAGCAAAGAAAAAATGTCTTCTGGAAATGGTTACAGTACCATGATGTGCTTTTATTGTATAGCATCAAAGATGTCTTAGTGATAAAGAAAGATCAAACACAGTGTATGAGGGCAAGATAAACTTTTGTCGGATGAACGTGTCATATTGTATGAAGTGTTGGTCTGATTCTTATTTAATGGAGCATTTATGCTAGTATTATGATCTGTTGCTTCAAGGCTTGCATTACTCTGTAGTATTGGCTAATGGAATTAGCTTTGATCAATCTGAGCTGTATTTGAATCGGCCAAAGGGCACAGATCTCCAAAGAGCACATTTCTGTCCACACAAACAAGACGCTGGAGCGCTTGTTTGATCTGCTCTGACAGATGCATTTGTTTTCTTCTAAAATGTAACTGAAACGCTTCATTTTTCAGCAAACTAAATATTTATAGACGATAAGTTTCTTTCTTCCAAGCGTTATTTTAGTTTTTACTTTGATTTTATTTATATTTTGAAGTAGCTTTTCATGTAAGTTTATGATTCATTTTTAGCAATTTTAATATGCGCTTTGTTTTATTAATTTATTTATGATTCATTGCTATTGAGATTTAATCTATTTTATTTCCGATTAAATTGAGTTATCATTTTTTTTTTGGCATTTTTTTTTAGTGTCTCAACTTATTTTATTTCAGTTTATTGCTGAGATAACATTTCTAAGGATATTTGTCATCCTTATATTTAATATAAAATATTTATTCCCATATTTAGTTTCTTAGGTGTACTTAAAAAAATGAAAATCTTTTTTTAAGGGTTGTTATATGTGCCAGATAAAATCAACCTTTTTCTACATTCTATAAAGCGAGCAAACATTTTGGTTTTGTTTTGGTTGATGTATTTGTCATTTGTCAGAAAGATATGCTCTGATGTTCTGTCAGTTTATATAAACCCAATCTGACGTTTGCTTTGGGCGTTGTCTTCATGAAGGAGATGTGTAAGTCTCTCTCTCTCTCTCTCTCTCTCTCTCTCTCTTTCATTGTTTCCACCCAATGACACCGTCATGCAAATATAAAAAGACAGATTACATCAGTTTGATATAAAACTTCCAGCATGACAAAAAATCCTCATTCTCACTACAATTCATACCTCTTTTAGAGCATTCTTTTTTCTTTGAGCGCTGAGATTTTTTATCTTTTTACTGATATGACAGAAGCAGACAGAATGTCGGAGACAGTGCAATTTCTATGTATCAGATATGATTATGGAAAGGTATAGAGGCACATTGTGAAGAAAATCTTCTGTGCAGAAGGGAAGTCATCTGTCACTGTTGAATAGTTTCTATTTCTTTTCTCGGTTTGGAGTAAATGTGATTTTGTGTGTGATTTTGTGTATGATTTTGTGTATACTAAATACTTTATTTTTACATCCGAATTCTGTTACAGTACATCCCCAGTCATATATAATGCAAAGTATTGCTACAGCATACATCATCTTAAATATGAAACAGGATAATCTGTTAAAGCTAAGTTTAGACACTGTTAGACACAGTGTCACTGTTTTGTGATTTTATCAAGACAAATGTGCTCCAACATTGACATTTTTTGGTTCTTATAAATGCAAAATGCTCAATGAAGCCACGAAATTAAAACCAATCTGAACATGGGATTGGATTGGTAAGAATTCACTGTGGGCGGAGCTAATTCTGGGCGGTTTACCTCATCTGAGAAAAAGGTAAGATAAGAATCAGATGCAAATCCAGAACAACAAATTTGGGCAGTAAATGATGTTCACATGAAAGCCCGTCCACAGCACTGATGTTGAGTTGGGTTTGTTGTTGTCTACATGTTAAACATTTAAAGTAAAGAAAATGCATTTCTTGCCTCATTTTGAACCCTTTGTGCTATTTGAATAACACATAACTCCTTTACATATTTTATCGCCGGGCCAATGTTCGTTTTCACGTCTCAATGGAAATTCTTCTCTCCGAAGCGGAAGAGCGAAATTTCATATGCATCCAACAAATCAACATATGACTAAATCTGGGAGCATATTTTATTCATCAGCAGGCAGTTAGCAAATGAAAGAAGTGACAAGCTTTAAAATGGAAGGGGTGAGAGATTGCGTGCCTTGATTTTAAGCACCAGATGTAATGTAGTGTCCTCTGGGCCTTGTGCATTATTCAAGTCGACATCTTTTCCCCCTCAATGGGGATGACGGGGACACGGCGAGCAGCAAGAAAGCATTTAGAAAAACTCACAGCATTTCTTTAGTGTGTGTATGTCGTTTTAGACCCATTTGAATCCGCATTTCTATGTTTCAGTTTTTCATTTATGATTCAAGCAATCACTCCATCTGTATGTGACACAAAAATACTTTTCGGTTTGTTCAGACCTCAGCTTAACTTTGAGCGCCGGACCCTCTTCAACTGTAGATTTTGTTCCAGCAGAAGTTCAGTGTCAGTGATGCTGAATCGTCAGTTCTCCTGTACTGCAGCGGAGCTTACCTTAAACCCTCAGACTGACTGACAAATATCAAAGCAAAGCGCTGATCGGGCAATTCCAGCCCGCCGAGGGGCCAAACAGACTCTTTGCTTGTATTATCATGTAAGGAAAGATATCCGAGTGATGGAGAGATTTGCTCTAGCATGTTGCTTTAAAAAGCCCTTGTAATCTTCTCTCTTTTTCATTTTCCATCCCTCTGTCCCTCTATCTCTGTTTTCACTTCTCTAGCATGCGCTGTCTCAGTAATCCTCTTTGTGACTTTTACTTTGTGCCATTGCAGGTTGAACTTTTTGGGACTTTTGAAAGAGCCTCACGGAAATAAAACACAAGAATGTGAGGGGTAAAATAACAATTGATGGAGAGAGCAAAACAAAAGCAAAGCCAAATAGATTGAGAAAGTTGATAAGGAGAGAAATGGGATTAAATGGATGAATGTCATAAAAACGTAGCCAGGTTCACACAGTCAAACTCCATTCTAACACACTTGGCTGCAATGCAGTGCAAACCACAGTATAAAAAATACTGTAATATGTGGCAAAATGATTGTAATATATTCACCAATCAATGAACTTTATTTTGAATAAATCATTTAAAAGCAACAGACGTTGACTCAATGTGTTTTACAAGAGAGATTATACAAACATACACCCATCACAACAAATAAAATCAGCATGTGAAAAAGGACTATTCAAATACCGGTACATGAGAAGTCCCCATGAGAAAACATAGCTAATATGATTTTCTTTTTTTTTTTAAGTCTTTTTGCATTGTATTTTAATTTGGTTTTATGTATTTATTTATTTATTTATTTTTAATGTATTCATTTATTTATTTATTCATTTCTATGTGTTTATTTAATTATTTGTTTTTCTTTCTTTCTATTGTTATATTATGCATTTTGTATTTATTTATTTCTTTGTTTGTTTTTAATTCATTTATTTATTTTGTTTTTATGTATTATAATTTTTATCCTTTCTCATTATTTATTTGTTTTGTTTCTTTTTTTCTTTCTTTCTTTCTTTCTTTCTTTTCTTTTCTTCTTCTTTTCTTCTTCTTCTTCTTTTCTTTTCTTTATTCTTCTTTCTTTCTTTTATGCATTTTGTATTTATTTATTTATAAGCTTGTTTTGTATTCATTTATTTATTTAGTTTTTATATATATATATATATTTATTTATTAATTTATTTAGTTTTGATGCATTTTCATGTATTTATTTGAAACGTTGTGTAGACTATAAGAGTCATTGTGTCTATGGAAAGTGCCCATAAAACATGAAAAAACTTTGTGTGTATTTTCTTTTTTCAATAGATTTGCACATGACAATTTGGCAGATGTGCTTGATTGCCATGACAATAATGCCACAATGCAAAGCATCTTAAGGGAAGGCTTCCTTTTTCTATCAAAATCTAATTTCTTTCTTTGTTTCTTGACAGATGTGGTGAGATTTACTTAACAGGAGATGTAACATGAGGTTGGTGATCAGAGCAGAGGAGGTGAGTGAAAGGCAGGTGTTGACGATAGCTGTGTTTGCAGTATATTTCATGCATCGAATGCATTTAATTACCAGATTCTAATTACTGTTCTGCTTTGAGAAACACTCTGGGATTCTACATCACATTTTTGGCCACCAAGCTCTACTTGCTCAGCGCACTGTTAGCCATCTACCTTTTCTCCTTACGCTGACCCCCTAAAAAGTGCTTGCAGATAATTAGTGAACATGGAGAACGCTTGCTCTGCGGTTTGGTTTAATTAGCTCCCCTTTCTTCATCTTTGTGTCTTGTCCGCCTGTTCCTCTCCGGCCAGCCGGCCGGGGAAAGGAAGCTGCAGAGATGCCCAAAAGGTCACTGATGAATCATACAAGATTCAGAAAGCCAGTTGTTTCTCTCCGCGTGTTGTTTGTTACATTCGGCTAAATTTCTTGTGCCATTTGAATACAACACAGAGTCTTGCTTTTAGTAAAGACCTCCAAACACATGGATTCACTTCTGCAAATGTCAACTATTTATTTGATGTGAAACTGTGAGCTGGCAGGCAGATGGTGTAGCAAAGCAATAATATAAGCTGCAATATTTAATTGTAAATTACAGAATTGCGACGATGAGTGTTATAAACATGCTGATCACATAAACAATACATTCTAACATAAATAGCATATTGCTATTCAACTGGAAAGAAACACTGTACTTTTTAATTGATTCAATTCTGCGTTGTCAAAGTTGATAAGCACTTTTTGTATTGGTTAGATATTTGCAAAACCCAGTGCATACAAACATAAAGGGTCATTAATAAAAATGATGTATGGCAACAAACAAAAAATCACGAAATATGGAGCTTAAATGTAATTTTTTTAAGAGTGTAGGAGTGAGCTGAGAAGAAGATGAATTCAGAGGAGGAGAGAAAGCGATGGTTGTGTTTTTGAAGACGGGAGCAGGTGGGTCATCATTGGGTCAAGCTGTACTTGAAGATGATTTGCAGGCATGTTCCTCAGCTGTTAGCTGTCAGAATCGAAAATGATAATACACTTTCTGAGGCATCCAACCGTGCTGCGTAATCCACCTCTCGGGAAAATATGGATAAAAGAAAATCGTTTCAAAGGTTTTTAATGGGGACATGAGGGCCTGATCCAATCCGACCACAGTACACGAGCAGATAAAAGTCTTCTTGAATTGTTCTAATCTAAAAGATGGAATCAAATCCAATGCCCTTTTTACTTCCTGCAAGCTTTCGTTAAATAAAACGGGACCGTTGTCCTTGTATGATGGAGATGGAGCTTCGCTCAGATGGACGTCCTGCTGTGTGAACCATTACCGAGTTCTGGATAATGAAGTCTAGTCCAGGTTATGTCAGGATCTGAGAGAGCAATGAAGGAAGGAAGAGAGAGTAATGTTTTATTCTGTGAGGGGGTTCTAATGGTATCATGAGGTCATTCTAATATGGCAATTCATTTCTCCCAATTTCTGTTTATATGATGTCATTTTGAAATGTAAGTTCACGCTATGATTCAGATCATATAGAAGGGTTTTCTATTTTTCTTCTTACTGTAATAAATAATCAAAAATTGCTGGTGAGGAAAAAACTAAGCTGTGGACGTCTTTTCTGTGAGCATTTGGAGTAAACGAGAAACTTCGGGAATATCCTGCCACGTCTGTTTTCCAGCGTTACGGTCGGGTGCTATTTGACAGCAACAGTGCACATCCGTTTCAGAAAGTTTCTTATCGTAAGCTATTCCTCACGATACGCTTGTTTGCATCGTAAGCGAGTTTTCTTAAATGCAACAGCCCTCATTATTGTGGGAGATTCATATACGTGACGTGATCGTGCTGTTGGGCTCATCTCTGAAAATCATAACACGAAACCGACAACATCTGCTGATTTTAGAAATTCAGCTGTTGGAATTATAATGAGGAGCTTTAACACTTAACATTCACTGGGGGAAAGTCATGGGATAGTTAGAAGAATTAAATCTTTATTCAGATATTTTTTTAAGTAGTAATTGTATCAGAAGGGTCATTAGATTGGAGCAACTTGTCTAATTAAGCAATTGAGCACTGTAATTACATGTGTTAATGTGATAGTTTCCCTCCCCACAGGAGAATCTCTACTGAATTTAACAGATGGAGAGATGAACTGTTCTTTCGTGAGCTGTGGGCCAGCGGGCAGCAGTGTTGTAGTATGGACGACTTATGGACAGATACTCACATTAATGAATAGGGTGGTTCAGAGACAGATCTGTGCCAATATAACAGCTGGTGCAATGACACACACACACACACAGTGTTGGACTAATAATCTTTGCTAATCCTTGACATTAAAGACCTGATCAATTTAATCGTGATGACAAACCATAATCTACAGCTGGTCCAAACTCAGTTTTGCCCCCACATTATTTTTTAATGGATTTTATAATTATATGATTCCCATTACAATTATTTTCATGAAACTTTTTAATATTTATATTATTATGATTGTGCAGGTAACATCATACAGCATGAATAATCAAGGGGATGTAAACTTTTGACCCCGTTTTTTTTTATTTTACCCAATTTTCTAGCATTTTCCAGATTCTGTAAACTTTTAAGTTCAACCATATCTTATTTATTTATATTATTTATCCCTTTATTTTCCTTTTTTTTATTTGTATACTTTTGTAGTGTATTTCTGTATCTTCTCTAAAGGTGCATTGCAGCTATTTTGAAAAAAGAATTGAATTCAATTTAAAGAAAGGCACTTATGCTTTTGCTCATATTTAGGATTAGAGATTCCAAGATACATTTTTTGCATTAACCCGTCTGGGACCCATTTTTTACATTCTCATTCCAATTTATGATTATTCAAGATAAAATTGTTTACACTTATCACAGATTATTCTTTTAGTCTATTTTTGATATATGTGAGAGGTAAATGACAAATATTGCCCATATATGCTGTCTACACTCACGGTGCTTCACGATGCCATAGAAGAACATTTTATGTCTGAGTGGTTCCATAAAGAACCTTTAACACCTGAAGAAACGTTCTGTATCACAAAAGGTTCTTTGTGGTGAAAAAAGGTTCTTCAGATTATAAAAGAGATTAGGCATCGCTGTGAAGAATCTTTTAATCACATTTATTTTCAAAAGTTTATGTTGCATGTGATTTAAAAAAAAGGAAACATCTGTGACATAAATGTTTATGTAAAAATTTGTTTTAAAACTAATGTAATAAAAATAATGCTGTGGGGTAGTTCTAATATTTTACGAGGTGGCTGATTTGTATAATTTGAACGTTGCAAACACATAATTAATAGAAATAGCAATACTGAAGCCCAATACCCGTCCCCGCCCAGCGAAGTACGAAAATGCACGAATGAAATCGTACGAATTTATGTAGTCACGTTTTTGCCGTGAGATTGTGTTGATTCTCTAGACCCAAACGATGACTGAATAAAACATGAACACCATACAAAGGGTTAAACTTTGACATATTACTTATGTGCATTATATCCACTATATGTGAATTTTTAGTAGCTATTTCCAACACTGTAGTCCAAGGGTTGTCTTATTTTGTATGTGCAGACGCACACACATGAATTCCGTGTGTCCTAGCACCACAAAAATCAAGTGCATTTATTTTTGGAAGTACATCAGCTCAAATTAGTTCACACGTGTTCTTTACAAATTCCAGCCTGACCCCCGAGGACCAGCTGGGAACACAGGAGTGCCTCTGTGAGGTAAAGCGTGTCCGCTTTAGATGATCATGACGCGCTCTCGTTTCACGTCATTGTTTGTGTGGAGATGCGCAGCGCTGGAGAATAAACCTGTTACTGTTTCATTTTGTATTTCAGAGTATTTTGGGTGCTATCTTTCCCCATTAAATGAGCAAGGACATGTTTATTTTTGAGCTTGTGTGTGCAATATATTGTCTGGGTGCTGCCTGCCAAAACAAGCAGTCATTGCTCAGTGTGAATTTCAAATAGCCTGGCTTACATCCAAGAGACCAACCAGAACTCTCTCTCTCACACATACACACATACACACGAACACACAATCGGCCTATTTCAGTTCAGAACACTGACATTTCCTGAGAGAGTTTGCCATTCAATAAACTGTTATGTTCTTTGACCATACGAATGCCCCTCGGCTGTAAAAGTAATCAGGCACCTTAAAATGGTCACTGGCCTCTGGGCTACAGCATTACAGACGACCCCTGTAACCCCACCACAAACATACTGTATACATTTCTGGGACGCTCCCCTTCTAATGTTAATCTACTCCAGTGATTCCAATTAAAATACATACAATGCCATATCAAAGCATTGTGTTTCCATCTTTGTTGCACAGTTTTGGAAGGCCTGTTCTGAAATGGCTGTCCACCTGTAATGTATAGCCTTCAGCTGCATGACAAATAAATAAACCATTCCAAATTTTTATTAATTCAGCATTTCTAGATGTTTTGTGGCCATTCCAGTCCAGTGTTTGTTGAATTTCAACAAAAGGAAACCTCAGGAATGGCATAAAGTCATCCAACACCAATGTGAAAGGCTGATAGCATGATAAGACACAAAAATGTGATAAGAATCCAGGTTATCACATACAATTTTTATTTTTTAATCTTTTCCTAAATGGCTGTAGAAATTTTACTGTTGTATTGCTCAAAATTTAATATAACTAATTTTTTTTGCAGTATTTGAGGTCTGAAAAATACAGAGCATCTTTTCTGTTGTTTTCACCTGTTTCTCCAGTATTCATTTTCTGCAATAAATGCAGATAGCAACCATTTTTATTTACTTGGGAGAAATATTTTAAGCAGAATGAAACAAAAATTAAACATTTTACCTGAACACTTTTGCCTAAAAATAGTATATGAACTTGAGGGTCACTTGACTCGGAATTAAGAGCTCTCCCAGGTATCAGCTATTTTGAGCTATTATTTGCAGAATTTTCCCTATTTTTCAGTCCAAGTCATCAATTTCAAAACATTTAAGTTTTCTCATTAAGGATTGAAAATGCTTCCACAACTACTGTATGCTTATCTACAAAAGAACATGTATAATGATCACGACAAACATTTCAGTTGTGACCCTAAACCCTTGAAATATAGTGTGTGTGCATAGTGTGCATACATACCTATTATATTATATGATACATCATTTTTGCCATTTGTTTTTTGTGTGTGTTTCATGTTTTTGTTCTTAGTTTCAGTGCATTATAATACTGTATATGACAGCAGTGACACACAGCAGAAGATGAGGTGTGCCTGCCAACTGACTGCATGAGTTATGGAATCATTAACATTAGAACAAAGGTAAGAAAACAATGTGATTCTGAATGAAATTTGTGTGAAAATCACATAGTTGTTATTATTTATTAAAGAAGACCCTTTTTTTCGATTAGGTGTAAAAATCCCTTTTAAAGTGTCGTGCTTTGATTTCTTTTCCCGTGCATTTTGGTTTGCAACCTACTGTGAATAAGTGAAGGACAACGTTTGTTCAGAAAAGAGTAATTGCAAACAAATTGTTCCGTTATGTGGGCATGATGCATCATTGCAAGACAACATAAAAATCCAGTTGCAACATTTGTTTTTCTTCTCTCACAAGCCAAAATACTAGAGCGTCTTCTTGTGTAGACCGGCAGCGACCTTGATAATCAAAGCTTCATGGCAACACACAGAGTCCACAACATGCCACAGGCGTGTCGGAGATAGTGCCGCCCGTTCACCCTTAATGGCCGTCTATAAAAAGTAACTCCACAGACATCCTGAGGGTGCCAATTCAAGGTCTTGAGCTCAGACAAATGTTCCTCGAATCGCGCATGGGTCATCACAAACCTGTGATCAGGGTGAAACACAGACATGAATGAGTGCAGATGGTCAGGAAAAATAGCCACGCAGCGGGATCGCCTCCTCTGTGATTTTGAGGTGAAGGCATCCAGCAGTCAGCTTAAACTAGGGATGATAGGCAGGCCGTGATCATTCACAGTATGTGGGTGCCTGCAAAACTCCTTTAAAAGAGAAAAATCCAAAGAATATCCTTTTGCTTGTTTTACACCACAGTATATCTTCAGCTACGGTATACAGTGGACATCTACTACTGGTCAAATACTGTACCTTCCATCCATATTGTTCATTTGCAGAGAATAAAATCCAGTACATTTTGTTACGCATGAGTGTACAGAAATAGAAATAACTAGATTTTGACATTGACACGCCACTGTTTTCCGACTGTCACCAACTGTTTTTACATATTTAAAAAATGTTTCATGAACTATTTAGTATATTAATGATGGCAGGGTAAAACTAAACTTACTTCGTTATTTATGTTTTGGCAAATGTTTAATTGCACTTCTGAAAAAAATCTAAACTTTGATTTCAAATGCTCATTTTTAAGGGTTTTAATTCTGTGAGAGTTCTGAGAAGTTTTAAATGACCTAAAATTCCTGAAATGAATGTAGACGCTATGGCGAATTTGGAATATATTGAGCTCATGTGAATGCTCAAACAACCATTCAAGTTTTAAAATAGCAACACAATATTTGAACTTCAGAACAATCAACACGGTAGTTATGTTTGCATACGTTGTAACAACAAATTTTATTTAAGCTATCCGTGAAAGTTTCTTCTTATTGGTTCATTAAGATATAACCGCCATATTGTTCTCAGTGTGTCCTATCTAAAATGTCATCATTCGTGTGTCTGACTTTGCCTCTCCGTTTTGGACGCTTGAGCGTGTATGTTTTGCGTCCTCGGGACAGAGCGAATGAATGACAGCATGGGTCCTGTAATGATGCCCTCTGGAGAAACGCTCCTGCTGGCTACGGTGGACCGGTGTGATTAATATTGAGCTTCCAGCTGTGACCCTGGAGACACGTTACATGTGAGGCCAGTTTCCAGCTCTAACAGGCCTAAAGATGCTTCAGCCCGCAGGGGCAGTTCTGGGGTCAGTGGATATTTGGCACAGGACCATCCTTTGATGTCATATTGGAATACGATTCGCTGTAAAATGTATGTTAAATGCTACATCTGCTAGAAGTTATTTTTTAATATTACTGTGGATAAAACTCAAAAAACTGCATTTATATTGATTTCTGTGTTCGGTAAAGAATGTCATAATAGAATGAACTCAAACAATTTCTTTCCAGTATTGCATCAAGTCAAACCAGTCAAAACCATCAAGTCAAACCATCCCTAGTGCGATTTGCAAACCGCCGTGGATTTACGTCACTGCATTTAGTCCCCGCCTATGTTTTGCTATAGGACTGCCCGCGAAAACTTCACTCTCCTCCCCCAAACACTCATTCACAGTAGACCAATCACAGCAGACTAGACCATCTGACCAATCACATCAGACTAGGCTAGCGTAAAGGAGGGGGTTAGACAGATTAATCGCAGAACAAATCATTTGAGAGTCAGTCAAGAAGTAAGTTAATAATAACTGCCTATTATAACAAAATAATAGTGTTTTACACCTTCTATGTACATGGACTTGTTATTGGACACTCCATAAACCAAAGTAGGACCTTAAAAATCCCTAGTTATGTATTCTTTAATATTTATTACATGCCTTGATTTTGTTTTATCATCATGTACGTTTATATCACAGTGTTGGAAAGTCTCGTTTTTTTTCTGAAATAAGCAAACCAAATCTGTCCATTCCCAAAAACTGTGTGCTTGCAAGAAAGACCAACACAGTTTTGTGCAAGTTCAATTCAGTGAGATAACAAAGTCATATAACTGCAAAATATCTGTTTGTGTTTGGGGAAAAGAACAGCTTTTTGGGGAGCATAAAAGCTGCAATACTGAATCAACATAACATAAAATCAATAGAGGTTATTTGTTTGTATATATGATAGAAATGGATGGTGTGTCCTCTGAAGGGCAGTGTCAAGATGAGAAATCAGACGCTTGTCTTTCCTGTGGCAGACGTGGGAAACATTAGAGAAAATCTCTGTGAAACTGACCCTGAAGTTCATTTATATTCAGTGCATTTCTTTGATTCAATATTATTTTGCATAGAAAAGTAATGGTAACATGGCAATACCATTATACGTTAAAACATAGCACTGATTGAATACAATAGTGGTATTTACATGGTACTTCAAGGTAAAGAGATATTCTAGTGAAGTTAACGTCTCTTAAACATTTTCCAGATTTTCATCCACACGTCCACGGTATTGAATTCTTACCGTGGTATTTACATCATCCTTTAAATGCGGTATTGCATTTCCAACGCATGCTTGTCCAAATAACTTACAATTGCGCATGAAGGATTGAATTTATCATCTACACCTTTTCATCGTAATGCATTTACTGATTTTCCTTTTGGACAGAAACAAACGTCCACTGTCTGGAATTACTGATGTGTTGATGTATCAGCAATGCGATGACAGAAACCAGGAGAGAGATAAATCACACGACACAGCGACCATTTAAATGACAAACCCTGTAATCCTCATGTGTGCTTTTGGTCACTTTATATTCACCTGGTTCCCTGAACCCATCTGTCACACACAAGTCAGCATTACTGCAAATTAATCCCTGCATGTTCAGCTCTTAAAAATATAGATTCCTCAGGTTCCATAAAATCCTTTTTAACATCCGCAGACCATGTTTTGTTCAACCCGGTCTCATTTATACGCAATTCATGAGAATGGGCTGGTTTTGTTGCATAGAAAGTGATTTGCAGTGAGACTAGAAAATAGTTCCACAGACTATAAAACACACGGCTGGTTTGTTCAGATCCGCGAAGATTTTACCTTCTGTTTTTGTGTCTGTGTGTTTTTTCTCCCAGAGTGCATTGTGTTTAAGAAGAAAACCGTTTTTTGGCACTGTTACAGGGGTCCATCTTGAGCTGTTACGCCTGATGGCTCCGTTGGAGAAATCTGAGTGCTCTTCTCCGCCAGAGGATCAAGCAGGTGTGCTGCGCGTGTGCGCGCGCTATTTAATGATTTCTCTCACTGTCCATCTGCGTTAATGCGCGTGTGTGCGCGCGTTTATTGTTTTTGCTCACATTCATCAGCATCGTTGTTTGTGTGCATATTTTCTAGCCCTGGTTCTCATTAGCCAACTGTTGCAGTCGGTCTTGATGTCGGTCCCACCGCCGCGGGCGTTCACGGGGTCACGGTGGGCAGTCTGCGCCCTTTTTTTGCGTTGGAGAATTAGAGGACCTCGATGGCAAAACTCTCCATAGGACCGAGGCCGTCTGTCGCATTATGGCAGCAGGGTTTGTCACTCCCTGATATTTTAACGGCAGCGGTGAAAGCGGGATAATGAGCTCATCTCTTTTTTGGTCGCATTTTAATGATGAGTCATTTCTTCACCGGTGTCTTGGACTCAGGTGGTCATTTTAAACAAAGCGACACTTGCGGATTTAAATAACCAATCCTACTTAAATATGACAAGGCCTTATGGATGAATTCATGACGGCGACAACATTTCAAAGGACCTTTTACCTGCGTTTTCATTAACGTGATAATAATTAATATGTCTAGCACAGATAGATTTACAGCAGATGATAAACTGAGATGCATGAATTACAGTCTTAATCTAATCTTCTTTTGCCTATGACAAAAAAACGTTGGAGTAACGTCTCATCCTTCTTCAGTGACCCCTATATTTTTGTTGGGATGATGAACCCTCTGTCTCAACAGAGTCATTCCTGTTATGCCATAGATGTCCTTAACAAATAGTCCATATCCGTTATCTGTCTGTCTTCAATGCCACTCTCTCTTTCTCCATTTGTCTCTTTCTAAAACCTCCATGTCTTTCCAAACCTTGAGAACTGTGAAATGATTAAATGTTTCTTATGTGCAATATAACATACAAGTGTTACAAACTTGAACCTCAAGTTCGGTGATGCTCTTTAAAATCTCTCTATTTTTTTAAATCAAACTTTTTATAATAAATAATCATGTATGAGCAGTCAATCAGAAGTTGCTGTTGGGAATCACACCACTTTCACAGAGGTGATTCCTTATTTCAGGTTTGTGGAGGTTTGGTACCATTGGCTAACTGGACATATTCATAATGTTTGGCATTATTAGTCAATACATGCAGTTGTTTCTGCACCAGAAGGTGGAAGAAGAAATGTTTTAGAATAAAAAAATCACATATCTCAGTTCTGTCTTTATTAAATTCTTTTAATTACTTTCCACTTATAGCTTCATGTAGGCTTATAATCTTGAAACTATTCATTTAAAGGTGGGCTGGGTGATTTGGAAAGGTGCTAACTTTAGCCTGCTAGCACTGAAATTATAATTCCAGCCTCTATGCGATTCGCCGTCCGAAGCCACGCCTCCTCCAAACACATGAATTTATATCGTAAATCCACGTAACGAATTACAAACTAAATTCATTAAATTCTTCTTGAAGCATGTACATACCTGTCCAAAAGAAAGAGAGCAACCATTGTATCGTCTTTCCGACCCTTTGCCTGCGGAGCTGTCTCCATCATGTAAAAGCTGATCCGAACCGATGTCAATTCGAGTTTTTCCTCTTTCATGATCCAGACGTTTTTTCGTCACTGCTTTTTCAAAAACAGACTTTCGTTTTGTAGATTAACTTGTTGTTGGTTCGGCAGGAAAGTTTGATTGTTGCTGACTGTCCGCCATTCTTCCTACATTGACACAGCGGACGTGAGCGTGCTGATGACGTATGATGTCTGCGTGAACAGGGTGCGCAGCGGTATGCAAAATACGTTGGCTGAAAAGTACACATGACCAGTCACAGCGTTCAGCCAGAACGTTTCGATTGGGCAAATGATTTTTGGTCCTACGACTTTCATAGACGATATATAATTATAAAAATATGATTTGACCACTATACTTCTTGATGCTATCAGGATGGAAAGAGATTCCCAACCAACATGACAACACATTTTCTGGACAGGATCACCCACCCTGCCTTTAAGAATTTTCTAAAACACCAACAGTGATACAAAACTTTTTGGAACGTTAAAAAATCGGTGGTCACTGGTGAGCTATAGAAACTGAGAAATCTGAATCCATTTTGGTGGTTTGGTCTTGTTAGATGAACTGGAGGTCAGTCCTGCTATCAGAAACTCACTCTGTTAATTCCTCTGCGGCCCGTCGCAGGCGGTTCCGCCCACATAGACACTGCTAATGTGTCGAATTAGCTTCTGTAACATGAACCCTTGTGACAACAGTTACTCGCAGCCTGTCGCTGACATTTGTAGTAAATATCATCTGGCTGACATTTCAAATTCATGGAGCTGCTTTTCAGATCAGCCGCACAATACGCTACACAGTCTCTCCAAATGTGCTGGCCTTGTTCTCTCTTCATTTACCTGCTCTGTTATTAATCCTAATTGTTGAACTGGCCTCGGGTATTTGGCACTTCACATCTTAGTGGATTAATTTACAGAATGTCACTCATGTTAACATGTAAAAGCACTTAACCTTTTGTCCCGGAGCTTGAAATAATAATATTCTCTAATTGTTTGGGCTTTGATGGGGTAGAAATTGTTTAGATTTGATCTTATGTGATGTATTTGTTTTATGTCAGTTTTACAGTACTTACAGTATACCCTGTACAGTCCATACTTCATATTTAAATTAGGAAAGCACCAATATGTACATTTTGGTCGATAACGATAACCGATAATTATTAAACACTGGGGTCCGATAACCGATATACAGTATTGGCAGATATACAGTATCTATATATTACTATAAAATTTTGTGAGACTGAAACAAATGGCAAAAAGTAGACAACTGCTTTCATTTTAACATATTCACTGCAGAAAACAAGGTAACCATTAGTTTTCTTTTTTCCCTGAAAATCATTTACCAAGCCTGCTTTACGCTATTTAAAGGTTATTTAACTTTTAAACTTTTCTGGTATAATTTTTGTTTAATAAACCAATTATACAGTGTAACACAAGTCTAAAACAAGTCTAAAAGTCGAATAAATTATTTTATAAATATTCGGCTATAATACATCGGCCTGATTTTATTTTCGGATCGTAACTGATAACAGCAAAAATGGCCATTTATCTGCCGATACCGATATGGCCAACAATTTATCGTGCATCTCTAATTTAAATACAGTCAGTGTTAATATATAGTGCTTATATGCTGTAATTATTTACAGTATACAGTAGTTTTATATTTTGACATATGGTAATTGCGCTTTAATACATGACCACTCATGTGTGTGGTGTGTAAGGAGCATGTTGTGAGTGAACATGTTGTGACAGATTGTGTGGTGGCCTGTTTCTAGTCAGGTGGATGAAGATCCGGCTCCTGCTGTTTTTCTATGAAATCCACAAACTGCGCCACCTATTGGTCATAAAGCTCAACATCAGTTCAAGGATGGCGGACATGTGAAAACACGGAAAAACTTTGAGGTGTGTAGTGAGATCTGCTTTTTGCATGCACAGTTATTCGTGTTGTTTGAGAACTGAAATGTAAGCAAGCAGATCACAATGCAAATATAAAATATGGTGGCACGTCAATAACTTAAAATCTTATTGGTTCTTTCATGCCTTGTATATGTCACATTACATATACATTTGGACATTTTTTTTTGGGGTGAACTATTTCTTTAAATATTTATGCTTTATAATGCAGTGAGTTTTATGAGTCTTTATTTATGACATAAAGGGGCGGTTCTCATATGGTCCCAAACTCATTTAAATGTTAACCGTGTCTTGAAATATATCCGTGAAATTGTTTTGTCTCAAGATGCACATAGTAATGATTTTAAGGCTTGTTTAAAGCCTTTAACATCCTAATTTAGCTACAAAGCCTCCTGGTTTAAGCTAATCCCTGTTCAGAAAACTGCCTCAAAGAGTTGTGTTTAGACGGTCGTGTGTACACAAGGCACAGGGATATTACATTTTAAAGAATCAATTTATCAGGAAGACAAACACCCGTCACACACCTGAGTGGTCTTGAGAAAGTGTGTCCGTATAATTAAAATAGCAGAAAAATCTCCCATGCATGCCACTATTACTTGGTATGTTTATTGACCTACCTTTATCATCGCTTTTATTTATTTAGCTTTTATCATTTTTTAATGTCCCTATAAAGCCTTTTTAAGCAATTGGACAGTTTTCTGCTTATAACATAACGCTTTAAAACCAACAGGAGGCATGAAGCGAATTAGCACCAGTTTTGAGGAATGGATTCAGTGTCTGTCAGTGCAGTTATGATATATTGGACACATCTGAGGAGTTTTAATCTTTTGCTGCAGCGCACAACTTAAGCCATGTACCAAGCACCATTCCCAGCACGAGTTCACCCCAAAATAAGACGTGGCACCATTATATCTGACAAGACAGATGCGCGGCCCATAATGCACCAGCAGGACGCAGAAACTTGCCTTTGTTTCCCAAGGCATTAAGAAAGCCTTTGAATAACTCATTTGGACATATGGACAAAAACGCCATTTTACATAAGTCGCATTATGCATATTCAACACAGCAATACACAGATGCAGCGACGCGTAGAAATAAATAAAGAAAGAAACTTCTGCTTGTCACTTATGTTTCTTTGTGTTAGCAAGGCTTGTGTCTCTGGCCACCTGTCTGATGTGGATACAGATTTGGACAGCAGACGCAGTGCACACGTGGGTATTTAGATTGTGCACAAAAGCACGGTGAACAGAAAGTTGGAGGAACTGGCATCAGGGCCCATCTGCTCTCTGCAGCTGGCTGCCTGACAGCTGGAAATTGATTCGACTGAGATTGGTACCTGTGACTCAGACTCAGCATCACACAGCCGGACCGGCGCATTAATGCAATTAATGTAGCCGCTAGTCTGAGAGCCAGAAGGAAAGAGAGGGATGCCAATAAAGTCATGCCATCAACACTATTATACCATCAATGGTAATGCCAATGAAGCACTTTGACTTGGGATGAGAAAGAGAGACAGAGAGAGAGAGAGAGAGTCACTATTATCACTGTCAAGTTTTAAGTAATATCACCTATATATTTACAAGGAAAAGACCACTCCACTCACAAAGAAAACAAAGACTGAGAGAATGCAATTACACATGAAAGTTATGAAAAAAAATCATAAGGCATTAGTATTGCTTTCCTGTAGCTCAGTGGTAAGAGCATGGCGTTAACAATGCCAAAGTCATGGGTTCGATCGCAGGGGATTGGACATACTTTCAAAAATGTAAAGGATAATGTAATGTAAGTCGCTTCGGATAGAAGCGTCTGCCGAATGCATAAATGTAAATGTATTGTTGAAAAAATTTGAGATCTGCAAATATTGCATCTTTTCTGTTATTTTGACTATTATAATTTTCTGTAAATAAACTGTAATTTTCTTTGGAATTTGGGAGATGAGTGTTCACTAGTTCTAGTTTATCTAAACACATACTGTACCTATAAACCCAGAAAAATAATATAATATATACTTGTATTTATCATTTAAATTTTGTAGAGTTATAATAACTTTTGTTTCAGCAGCTGTGTGTGTGCATTTTGTTAAATTTGAAGAATACAAATAACATAAAATAATATAAATAGATACAATTATTTGATTTTAAATATGCAGTACATACCTTTCGGCCGGCAACAAACTATACCATCTCTTACATCATTTGTTGCACCAATCAAATTTTAACTAAAATATGTACTACTTTTAAAGAATATTGTAGGCCATTTTCCTTGACGTTCTGCTTTGTCAAAACTAATTCCAATTATTGTGCCGTTTTAATCATGCTGGTAAAGCACACTGAAATAGAAACAGTTGTGAAATAACTTGTATTCTTTCTTTTCTTCGTCCCAAGCTCACATCCTATAAGACTGCTCCTCTGACTCAAGCAGAGAGATGATACAGGATTGATTACACGCCAGAGAAAGAAAGAGAGAGAGAGCGTGATGTGTGAGGTGATGGGAGTGTGGCTCTCAGATGTGTGTGCTGCTGACAGGCAGAAGTGTGCAGGGGCTGGATTGACGCTGAGTCAGCTCTCCTCACCTGACCACAGAGACTCGCACCACCAGCCAACTGCCCATTAAGACAGGCTGTGCGCTCCCAAACAACATCACATTATCTGAACGCTGGCTGCTGAAGGATGGACAAACAGGAGATGCTGTACGTGTTTGTTTCCATTACTGTATGTATGCATGTTTATTAAAACAATCACATTTTTTAAGCTACAGTCTGTAAATAAATAAATGAAATGTTATGTGTGTGTTTGTCGAGGAAAGAGCGGTACTTTCTAAGCTTTCAAAATTATATTCTATAGCTTTTCATTAAGGGAAAGACAGGAGCCAAGTGTGTGATTTATTTATACACAATTTTGTGTTTGTGTATACAAATGTCTCCAATAAAAATATGAATGTTGCAGATTATTTTAATACTTTTGTTAAAAACTAAACATCTCATGAATCCGTAACTGTTTGACAATGTGGCTTTCATATGAATTAGTAAAATCACATTTAAATGATGTTTAAAAAACATAAGATGAGGCATTTAGTCTTAAAATAAGCACAACTAAACATGCACAAAAACGTACACTTGTTAGCTGTTATAGTAAATTCTTGCTCAAAAGCCGTTCGTATTACTTGCCAAGACCAAATAACTATACAATTAGATTTAAAATCAAGTGTGCAACGTATCTCATACGACTTTATTTATCATGACAAAAAAAAACAAGACATTTTTCTAGAAACAAGCCTTTTTACTTGCTTATTTATGCGCTTTATTATGATTTGCTTTCACCCATGAGGCCGTTAGTTTTGGAGTGAAGCTTCGTTCTTGCTTTTCTTCTGAAAATTGTAGACGGTTTAGGCCGTACCAGTTCTCAAGGAATTGCCACCTTGCAGGGTATTTTTCTCATTAAAATACAAGCAAAAGAGAAAATTCACAGTTGACCAGAATATCCCGACCATCCGAAGACAGTGGTTGGATTCAGGTGAAAAACCTTCATATCATCATCAGGGTGCTGGAGTGCCAGACGGTCTGTAATCAGGGTTCTGGTCTCATGGGTCAGACTCAATCAGTGCCTGATGGACAATTGGGAGAATATAATGGTGACAATCAGGCCATCCCATCTAGTCATCGGCTAAAAAGATAAGACGCTTCTCTGATGCCGTTCCCTGGCTCTTGCAAACATAGGCACGCACGCAGACACACATCCTGCAAGATGTACAGTCTGTGACTATAGTATATTGTTAAATGATCACCGTCGGTCTGATTATTAATTGCACACCTCTTCTCTACAAGCTGTACTTGAATTATTTTAATGTACTAAATTATACATTCACAACACAAGTCAGTCTTGCATACACTTTTAGATTTGGCATTGCGGGTTCGCTCCAACCTCTCGCCCTTAAGTCTGAGCAATGATGCTCGTCTTAATAACTCGTGTCAGACAAATTTCAGATCATCTCCGATCTGAGACGAAAGGATGAAGATAAATTCAATCAAATTGGGAAAATTAGATTGAAATGCAAATAAAGATGGATTGATGCAGACGGAGCCCGCGATTGGGGGAGATGCCAGAAAAAGTCTGAGAGAATGACAGAGACAAATTGGACGGCTAAAGAGAAGAGAATAGTTAAAGAAGGCATGACGGAGAGGAATAGAGATTTGGGGAGCCACAGTTTCTTATCAGGAAAGGTCACCCGAGCAATTACACAAACACATTGATTCACACACACTGCTGAGCGGCGGACTGAGGGTCTGTTGGTGTTTTTGTGGGATTGCTTGGCTTGTCACTCAGAAAGTGTTTGTGTGACATCATGTTTCAGGGTCTTTTTATTATTTACAATAATATCTTGAGAGGTTTGAGAGCATGTGAAGTGAATTTATTTGCACCTGGTAAAGAAAAAAGATGAAGCTTTGATCACAACAACATAAAACATTGACCTTTATGTCTTAAAATGTTTATAAGTTGATGTACCAGGTAAACACTTCATGGTTTGTATCTTACGAGAACTGATTGTACACTAAACTGATCACTATATGTTTTATTACTTTTGTGATTACCAGGAATAAAACACAAATGCATCACATTTTCACATGCTTATATGTTTTTATTGCCATTGTACTTTGTGTTTTAAGTGATACATTACAGCTGAATAGGTTTTTATCAGGTCAGAAGAACACATTTGAAGAATCTAGAGGGAAAATTAAGAAGTTAATTTTAAAAATACTTTGTAAACGATTGGTCTCTTTGGGAGGGTAAAGTCACACTCAAGAGGACATGATGGTTAAATCATGGAAACAGCACATCTCTTTGGTTCTCAGTTTCATTTGCTGTAAAACTTGGTGGAAAATCCAATCGTTCACCCTGAAAGTCTTTTAGAGTTCACTTCTGAACTTTCTCATTTAGCAGATCGATCAGTCTCTGAGGACTCGGTCTGCTCGTAATGAATGCTCGCTGCTTATTTCTCTCAGCCTCTCTCTGCTGGTTTACATCCCGCTTAAAAATACGTTCACAAATACACAACACAGAGGCACTCACAAATCTTGCGAGTGTGTCTTAAATGCTTCATTCTGTAGTTTTGCATTTTGCTAAATGAATGAATCTCCACTTATGCTTGCATTTGTCTAATAACTAACATCAAGAAAAAAAGATGTGTTTTAGTTTTTAATAACTTGGTTTTCTTTTTAAAGCTGTCAATATTCTCATGTCAAAATATGTTTTTTTTTTGTTTTTTATAATGACTGACTAATTTAGTTAGACATGTCAATCTCAGTCTTCTCACATCAAGAGAGTCTTATAAAGAGTTTTTTCTCCGATGGTCTCCATGGCAACACAGAGATTCTAATTGGAGTTTATTTTTCTTTCTTTTCCTCCCCACATCTTTTTCTCAATCTGTCAGGTGAAAGATGCAGATTTCTTGACAGACAGATGCCCCTGGAGAAGGCAGCAGGGCTGAATGAGAGGAAATTGATTTGTTCAGAAGGCCCTGTGAGGCAGGCCGGAGAGAGGCTCTCAACCCGCTTCCTCTGATTGATTTCTGGGGAGATGACCAGGTCTTTCCCCTCCTCCCCTGATGGCCCGAGTGAAGGGATAACAACACCTCCCTCAGTCTATTTCAGAAGAGAAGATTGTTGCACATGAATAATTTTCCTGGTACTTGAGTTACATAGAGACAGGAGGCTTTGGCACATTATGGATGCTAAGATTAAAACAATTAAGCTGTTTCTTTGCATTTGCTTCACAATGTTAAATAAGAAACAGAAATCTTTGAATTGAAAGGATAAAGGGGATGAATAGCCGATATAATTCTTGTTTGTAGGTGTTTGCTAATATATGTTTTATTGGCATTGCAGTGTAATATATTCTATTGCAACTATAGTAAATTGGTAATGTCCAGTACTTATTGTACATTTTTTTTTATCTTTTCAAACTTGAATCTGTGGGGCAAAGGTACTTTGGACACCAACTCTTTTCAAAGGGCATCTGTAGAAACATCTGCTAACTAAGAAAATAAAACAATTGATAACATCACTCAGTAGTGTGCTTTATAGAAGCACAGACATCAAAACTAGGACAATATTCTGTGATGTATAAATAAACGCTAAATTAGTTTGAAAGTGCTCTAAGATCTTGTTATCAGAGCGATTAAACAGTTTCCCACGATCTACAATGTCGAAAGTAACATTGACGTCTGGTAGTGTGCGAACTGAAACACCATTCTTAGCTTTGATATCATTCAAGTAAGCACTGAGATTCATTCAGTTTGAACCTTTCATTGCTTTGAGAAAATATTCCAACGTCTGCTTTTGAGCATCACCATCACTCACGGCGGAATGAATATAAACGTGCGCACCTCTACTCTGACTGTGAAATGCTTGCTTAAAAAAACAAGGTTAAGTGCAATCTCTGCATTCCCTCGTACAGCTAAACACAGACACTTGGCGTATAGTCACTCTCAGTTCTCGTGTCACAGAAGCAGAGGGTGTACCAGGGGCCCTGGGTTGGCCCGACGTTCTCTGTAGTGGTTAAAGGCAATTTCGTACGATGCGAGCACCAAGCAGTATGATGTGTTCAATGTAAGACTTTGCCAAGTCATTTATTAAACATGGCAGAACCCAATCATTGGCCTGTGTTCCTGCTCACTTCCTGGCATGTTAGGGAAGCTCAGACACCGTTTTCCCACCTGAAGGCATTCGGTTGCTGTATTTAAGATCATATTCATAAGATTTAAATTGAAGGGAGACTAAAGAAAACAAGTCAGTCAATTAATTAACTGAACTTTGTATTTGTATATTTATATACATTTTAAACTTTGATGTCGCATTTATAATATTATGTTACATTTCGCCAACATGTACACTTCATGTCAACATCGATAAGCACATGTGGTAGCAAATTCTCAGAAACGAGCCTTTTAAAGTTGGTCACATTGTATTCATGGTGCGTTTTGAGTAGGGAGGTCATTTTTGAAGTCTGCTTCGTGCAGCGATTGCGTCGATTGACGTCGATTGCTCTCGCGGTATTTCGAGGCCATACGCCGATCGATCTGCGCAGCGCTGCACGAAGACCAACACCTGATTATGTTTGGAAGCTTTTCTTCCATTAAAAACAACATCTCGCGTGTCACTTTATATACATACATCCGTGGGAAAGTTTTGGCGATGAACTTGCGGTGATTTGTGAAAGCAATGAGGGTGGAGCTTTGAAGCTGCGTCCAGACGACGCACGCACGTGTTTTCTTCATGTTCCAGGGCTTGATGAGTGCGTCACTTTCCGTGAACCGGTTGCGACACAGCTCATCAAACAATGCAATACTTTTTTTAGGAGATGCAAGAATTAACCAGAATCTGCAACACACCGGTGGACATGCGCAGATAAGACAACGCTCTGAGGCGGAAGAATGCAGGTGCTCAACGATGATAAACAATCAAAAATATTACAGCCTTAATAATGTGAATTGTATTAGTTTTAATGTAAACCATATTTGTCTTTGTTGGTCTCTACTGGAAATGTGTTGGTAAATGTTATAGACCAATTTGGAGTCGACGTCACGGTTACGTCACTGCCAGCTGCGCGCGCGTACTGGTTGCAGAAAAACAGTGGAAACAAAGCAGCAATGAGTGAAACGGAGGAGACAATTCCTTCAAAAACAAGTTTTTGTGTTGTTGAATTTCAGAATAGGAATTGCAAAAATTATGGTATTATTTCCCATGGAATAACGTCGTTGAATGTGCCATTTTGAGATAAACAAGTCAAACAGGCTGGACCGACGAAATCATCCGGATCTGTGTTTACTTTATTTCAGGTAAGGTTTTTTATAACCCTTCCAAGTCTAACTATTTTGTATACCGTATCCCTGTAATTCCCTAGTCGTTATAAGGGCTATCTCTTCCGGTTTTTTTCCAACCAAGATGCGCGCGCATCCCGAATGTTTACAAACTTATAATTAGCCTATAGAGAACACAATTCAATCCCAGTGGAATAAGGACAAAAATTACATAAAATAGTTGTGTAATTGCTTTAGTAAGCAGTTGATTGTTTACGATGGCATTTGTAATGGAAACAAACCATTATAATTTCTATTGTGTTTATCAGCAGGGAAGTGTTATCAGGTGATCTGAAATGTCCTTATTGTGGTCAACATTTTATACTGTTCTTTAATCTTGCGTTAATATTTTCATTGATATTTAAACTTGGACTGGCTCGTGTGTTGATTTGTTGATCTCTGTGTTATTACAGAGTTGTTGAGAAGTCATTCTGTAGCATATATTCAATAAACGCTCTTGTTGATCTGTAAAGGAATCTTTTAACTATGGGAAATGTAGTTTGCAAACGACATCAAGCTTGTTTATATTTACTCAGTTGCGTGTTTTGGCTGAACAGTATCAGGGTCTTGGGTTTGATGCTCATGAAATGCATGTATTGATAAAGTCAGAATGCTTTGTAAAGGGATGTTCTTGTCTTTCCCAGCGTCTCGTACCCCAATGTTGTGTACAAACATGTGTAGGCCTGTAGGTTCATTTCCGGACGGCGCATTGCTTATTTTGGGCTTGTGTTGTCAGACCGCTTTGCTTGTTTTTCCGCAGTGAATCAGAGGAACACAGGAGCTGATTCAGAGTGTTTTCTGTTCTCTGTAATTACCCGAAGCGATGTTAACTAATTACAGACACATTAAGACAGCAAAACAGAAACTTAGGAATAAGAGATGTTTGCAAAGGCAGGTAAACCTAAATTTGTTAGATTGAGACAGCACAATGCGCCGTAATGAGTTGTTATTGGGGTTGATAAGCAAATTTGGATGATAGAAACCGCAATGTCAAGTCCTCAGCTGATGTAAATGAACGGCTGTGAATTGAAACGTTTTGAGTATAACAGCAAACATAGACGAGAACAAGTAGAACTAATGCGCTGAGTTAGAATATACACGGCTGCAAGGCCGTGAATAGCGGTGCCACTTGAACACTTCTTGAATATTTCTTGAAGTGTCTCGACGTGGCGTTGTATTAATTGAACAGGATGACATGGAAAAATCTCAGGTCAGGCAATGAGTGCGTTTACATGCACAGTCTTACACCGATTATGACTAATACGCTGCTAATGTGTAAGGTCATGTAAATGCGTAAAACGGTTTTCTTTTATCGGGCAAAGGTCATAAAATGCTTAAGGTAAAAAAAGCTTTTTTGCCCATTACCACGATTTCGCGCTGCATGTAAACGCCTTTACTGGGTTTCTCTGTTTTGTTTATGTGCAATAAAATGAACAATAAAATAACACATAAAAGTTCGCTCTCAAATCATGCAGTTGATGTAGAAACGGCAAAATTAAAAAAAAAATGTATGCAATTGGAGGTACTGCTAAAATAAGAAGAGATATAAAAAAATACAGCATTTTGTTATTACTACGGGCTATCAAAGTCTCAAATTTTCATGTAAACGTTATTGATATGCATGCAACAGAAAGAAAACAGGTTTATTTGGTTGATTTTTGATAGATATCCGTTTATGCAATGACAGGGTCACAAATGTGCAGTGTCATGTTTTGAGGGCCCTGCTTTTTTAGATTGAAGTTAAACAAATACACCCCTCTGGGTTATTTCCATGAATGTTTATTTTTACATTTACATTCATGCATTTGCCAAACACCTTCACGCAAAGCATGAAACACTTTGCGTTCTAAAGCATGCATAGTTAGGAAGTACAGTTAATAGAGATTTTTACATGTACGCAGAGGCATTTTTACTGTCTTTCGTGGTACCTGAACTCTCTCCAAAGCCTTTAGTAGACTTGAGTAGGTTGGCAGCTCAATGAGAACTGCGGGGTTTAAATGTCTCTGACCTGAGGTCATTTCACTAGGGGAGCTCAGACTGTGAAAGTGATGCTTTGAATGTGAAGGTATAATGTCGTCTTATGAAGGTCATTACTGGCAGAGTCGGGAGCCCAGCAAGGCAGCAAATAAAACCAAACTGCATGTGTTTTGTTTAGATAAACTGATGTGTTTGTTGTGTTGAATTGACTGTGCATCACGGAGAGCTGTTGTAAGGGTTTGATATGCAATGGTCTTGATTTGACCGTGTGTCTACCCTTGGAAAAATTGAAAGGAAAATATCTGTAAAACTTGATTTTCGCGATTGATGCTTTAGGGCACAATAGAGACAGAAATGACTGATGTGATACAAGTTGATGTGATACAGCTTAATTTTCCTCCTCTGCGTTTTGTAGTTGAAATCAAAAGTGGGCCAGCCCGCCTTAGGCGTCAAAAATGAGAAACGTTTGTCATTTACCTGACAGAAAGGAGAAACATCACGTACGCGGCGGACACTTTTTGCTTTTCATTTAACACTTTTCGTCGGAGCGTTTATTTCTGATGAATATCAAAACAGCACGTCAAAAAATCTCAGTTGGTTTAATCGAGTTGTCTTAAGATAGACAGAAAAATTAAACCTGTCACCTTCGAGTACACCTGTATCGCAGTGAAAGCGAATGAATTAGCATTCGCACGCGTTCTGTCAAGTACTCAAGGCCTTGAAAGTGTAAGATCGTGCATTTTAATTCCAGCAGAAGCGGCTCATCAGGAAATCCATTAAGATCTGCCTCTTCGTGTCAAGTCAGTCGGGTATCGTACTTCCCAGCCAGATGCAAGAGCCCTGCATCCCTCTCCCTGTGGTTATTTTGAAAGCCCGGACATCAGTACAAACCACTCTTTTTGTTCGCCTGTAATTACACAAATAGACTTAAACACTATTCAAAAAACACATTTCCCACTGCTGTCTATTAATAAAGGTTAAACGTCAATGCCTCTTTTAATGCTCTTTCATTGCTTTATAAATGTTACTTGGAAAAAAGCAATTACCTTTAAAGAGCTGCTTCTCTTTCTAAGGATGTTTTGCAGTCTGAATAGCTTTATTTGTGCTGATACTTTTAAATGTATATGCAAACAAACTGTGTAGTTGAGATTGTACACTCTTGATGACATCATTGGCAGTGGCTCAAGTGAACTAACTTCAGGATTATGGGGGTAATGTAATTCTACAGTTCTTTGGGATTTGGCAAATAACACAATGGGGCCCTATTTTAACGATCTGAAACGCAAGTGTCAAAGCGCGAAGCGCAAGTAACTTTGTGGGCGGGTCTCGGCGCTGTTGCTATTTTCCCGGGGATAAATGGCTCTTGCGCCCGGCGCAAATCTAAAATGGGTTGGTCTGAAGTAGCTTCATTATTCATGGGTGTGGTTTGGGCGTAACGTGAAATAAACCAATCAGAGCGTCATCCAACATTCCCTTTAAAAGCAGGTGCGCAAGTTCCATTATGCATTCCTCCTCACTGAGGGAGAGATAGGTCTGTCTGGGCCGGTATACCCTCTCCCTCCGGCGTCTAATTCGTTGTCCCAAGACATACTCCATCTCACTGTGCAAAAGACAAAAATATGAGCAAGCTCAACTTAACTGGTAAGTTGAAGACTAAGGTTTTTAATGTACTTACATTATGGTAAAGGTGATTTCACAGTCTTTTTTTTTTCAGTCTTTCAGTTTTTCAGTCGATTTTTTTTTCCTGGTTCTTGACGGACAAACCAATTTGTCAGATGTCCTTATATACATATATGTCTTGCCACTATTGGGCAAACAGGTCTGATCCTTAATTACTATACTTTGCCTGAATAATTTGTAAGCTAGATTTATGCCAATTTTTTCACATCTTCGTGGCACACCACAATGATTTCCGTCATCTCATGTGTTAATATTTTTTTAGTGTAACAATTTATGATTTGCAAAAATAACTGTTGCATCTGTGTAGATTACATGAGCAAAGTGTATGCGCGTTGTGCACGCTATACATTATGGTCAAGCATGCGCCCTTAAAATAGCATAATGAACAACGCGCAACGCGCCACTGACTTTAGACTAGGTTTTTTCTGGTCAGTGGCGCAATTGTTTAATGGAACAGCAAAATAGCACCAGGGATTGTTTGCGCCGGAACACGCCTCCTTTTTTGCGCTGAACCGCCCAGGGAGCGCAAGTTCATTCACTAGTTTAGCGACGTGCTTCTGTGGAGGGAAAAGCGCGCTTTGCGCGGGTGCAAAATAGGAATGACACATGCGTCGGTGTACAAAGTCAATTGCGCTGGGTGCAAGATAGGGGCCCAATGTGTTTATGGTGAATAGAGAACATTTTTCATTTTCAAATTAGTCTTTAATGGCAGAAGATCTTTTCGAAGGTTGTAAGTTGGTTGTACGAAACCTACTTACTAAGTTACTACTGGTATATACATTTACATTATATTAATTTATTTTTCAAACACTTTTATCCAATGCGACTTATGAATGAGAAAACATTTACCATTGTGTCAGTGAGCCAACAAAAAGTGTCGTCTACAAGGTAGACTACAAAGGCTAGATTTGAAGCTAAGGAAAGGGGAACAACTTAGAAGTCTTTTTATATAAAAGGTCCAATGTATGAAATTCAGCGGCATCTAGTGGTGAGTAGGGTTGGAAATCGTTTGAATTTTATTGATTCCGATTCCAATATTCTGCTTATTGATTTCGATTCTTATCGATTCCAAAGTTAAAGTTTAACATTTAGATATCAACCTGTATGGTCATTTAGCCTGCTTAATGACTTTTATGTGCACCATTTTGTGTATATATACACATAGAACCATGTTTTTTCCGATTTATTTCAATTTCTATTACCAAAGTTGAGCTACATCATGGTGAAAAACTGTTGTAACTATAATGAAACCATGGTTAATTTGTGGTTCCTGTGCTAATATGCAAATACTATAGTTCAACTATGCATACTATAGTAAAAATATTGTTAATTTTCATAAGGGCTTTTAGATATCAGCATATCACGCAACGCTTGTACTTTTATGAAAATATGCACACAGGAATTGATAAGAGGAATTCAAATTTTACTCTAAAGTATCCGATTTCTATTGCTTTTGTTTCCGATCCGATTCCTAGCCTTTCGATTTAGAATTAGTTCTAATCAATTTTCGATTTCCAGCCCTAGTGTTGAGGTTGCGAATTGCAACCAATGCTCACTCCCCTCTCCCTTTCGAAGCACTACGGTGGCTGACACGGGACAAAGATGTCGTCACGTTTTCGCTTCTTTGTAGAAGGAGATAATGTATTCACAAAATGCGCTCTCTAGAGCAGTTTGTACATTAAGGGCTACTGTAGAATCAACTTGGTAAATTCCATGTAAGGGGACCCGCGGAAGAAATAGAAATAGCTCATTCTAAGGTAATAAAAACAATGCTTCTTTATGTAGGTCTTTATACACCTCTGAAGACATGGTAATATGTATTATATTGCATTTTTTGTCAATAGATCCTTAAAAAAATATATACACACTGCCCCTCTAAGGGTTGATAGTGGAACAGGTGTGTTTTCAGTTGTTTCTTGAATAAGCCTCATAAATTCGTCACCTTGGAATTATTACAGTAGGTATAATCTGACATGTTTGTCAAAACTGTGACAATTTATTTTATAAAACCAAAGAGGATTTTCTTAATGTTGTTTTTTTTACCTCAAATGGGATGCAAATGCTTAAAATATAACTTTTTAATGCCAAAATGGCCAATTGTTAATGGTAATTAAAATGCTCATCTGGGCCAGTTTGATCTTTTCGCCTGCTCAAATATCAATAATCTCTGCAGACCAGTTAGCCTCAGACATTTCTACTGCTGAATAGCTTAATACAGTTTGACTTTGCGTGTGTATTAACTTTTATTTACTGGCTGAATGGTGCCCAACCGTTCAGACTAATGGTGGAAATATCAGCTAAGCTTTAGAATCCTCCAAAAGCTGGGCAATTTCACAGCCTGCGGCCTAATGTACTGCAAACATCAATACACAAGAGTATGAGAGTCTGTGCGAGCACATGACGCTGTTTTGAAATGTACCGCACAACAGTAAATCTCCCTGTAGCTTATATTTCTGAACGCCTCCAGTGATCCACGAAGAAGAATAACATTTGCTATCATAATGTCGGATTAAAACATTTTGTTGCATATAGCCAATGGGTTCAGTAATCATCTCTGTTGTTTTTAATACATTATTACGTTTTTTCTGTCTGTGGTGAAGCCGGTGTGCTTTTATGAACAGAAGGGCCTGGGCCACTGTCCCCGGTGGCTCCCATCAGCAAATGCGTTTGTCATCACCGTGAAGTTACATAAACGTCCAAAATCAGTCTGCTGTGAACGGACAGGTTGCCTTAACTAACCTGTTAAAACTCAGCTTGTGTCATGAAAATACGGTGAAAGAAAGCAGACACAAATGAGATATCAATGGTCGTTTGAAATCAAACTTTACAAAAAAAAGGTGTCTGAGATTTATCCTGAGAAAAAGACTGTGATCACACATAAAGACGTACGACAAATCAGACAAAAGAAGATCTTTCACATTTTCACCTCAGTCTCTGCCTGGGTTTTGCAATTTACAAACCAAGGTTATTTTAGCTTTCAAATACTTTGACAATGTTTCTGTATATTGAAATCTGATCAAATATTGACCTAAAAATAATTGGAAAAACTTAAACTACATTTAAAATTGAAATGTTGCCTTAAAAATAAATTGAAATAAAAATGAATCAATCTTACAAAGCCACATAAAAATAAGCAGATCAATTATAAAATGACAAAAGCATACACTAAAATTGCTAAAACTTTAACTGAAATTAACGTAACATCTTAAATTAAAAGCTCATTTAAAAATATTAATACAACTAAATAAAACTAAGATCAAAACTATAATAACTCTACAAACACTATAAAATAATTTTTACAAACATCTCTAATGTAAAGTGAAAAAAAAATAATCACAATATTTTCTATATGTACTGTATTCTGTCACAATTATTTGACATTAGTCATTGAAACAACATACAAATAAATAAATAGCTTGTCTTTTTAAATTGATTTCGACTGAAATACAAATAAAAATAAATCTAAAAAAGCTGCACTGCAGTAGATCCTTGCAAAATGGAATGAACAATAATCGTTTCGTTTCACTTTGATTTTTTTTTGTAATAATCTTTGGAAGCCAAAATTGAAGATTACAATTAATTGTGATTAATTCGCATCCCAAGCTACTCTTTATTTCTATTCAATAAGGATTTTATTTAAAACATTGATTGAGGTAAAAAAGATTGATACTTCAATAAACCTAAAGTCTCTGCAGGCATCCTCTTGAAAGGCTTCATCTTATCGAAGTCTGTAAATAAACTCTCGTCTCCCTTTGTACAGATAAGAATTTTAAAAATAAAAGGATGTTTTAATACCTAAATCCACTTATAGAAATGTTATACCTAATAACATGCAGCTTATTGTGCACCGGTAGCTTTTAATCACAAACAGGTATTTTCCAGCCTCTCCATCAGCCTGTTGCTCCTGGCAACCGCATACCGCCGGTGTCATTCAGCCCCTGTTTATTTAGCATGTCAATCACAGTGTAATTATGCAGAAGGGGACCCTCTTGTCAAGCGCCGCCTCGCGCCCGCCATCGTCGACAAAGAGAGTGTAATTAAAATCATTATCCACTAATGACTTCTCTCATTCTTCTTCAAAACCAGCTTCTATTACCACATGCCTCCTCTTCGCATTTACAATCTGACATTTATACCGTATAATTAGTGTTACTAGAGTTTGGCAGTGTTAAGAGATAACGTTTTCTAAATGCCCGAGCTATGAGACAATCTTCTGGGAAAGCAGACGTTTCACCTCTTGTAAAGGAGGGACACGCAAATAGGATGAAAATTACCAATGCAAACAATCAACGTTTTCATGATGATGAACATTTGATATGTGTTAACTGTTGCTCTTAATACTCAAGATAATCATCTTGAATTGATGATTTATTTTCATAGCTGTTTTTTTCTTGTTGCAAAACAGCTTTAAACCATGTTAGGAGTAGAGGCATAAGAAAAATATATATATTTTTAGAAGCAAGTCAAGTCAACTATTTCTCATGTATGTTGTCGTGTGAACAGACTAATAAGCTCTTTGCACTACCTTACATCTGCAATGTTGTATATTTCACTGGTTTGCACTCTATCTGCCATAACCTATCTTCTTTTTCTACTTTTAAATACCTTCTTGTAATAGTTGTATTTTACATTTATATTATAGTCTGTATTTTTTTAAATATATATATTTTTTTATTCTGTGTAGTGTTATTTGTATGCAGCATGGGTCTGGGAGTAACGCAATTTCTATCCTCTATACGAATGTACTGTACATATAACAGAGTTCACAATAAAGCAGACTTTGACTTACTATGAAAAACGCATCAACGCAGTTTGTCATCAAAGCGTTTAGCAAACACATTGTTTTGCAGTTGCATTCTGAAGGGATAAACCCCAGGATGATGACTGGTGAATGCTGTAATGTGACAGGACAGGTGTGGGAGAGAGGGATTGTGGGATATCAAGGTGAGCGCAGGGGCTTACGGATAATTGGACCTTTTGTTGACAGAGTATGGCAGGTGTTGTGGCCATCTGGTAATGGCTGGTGGCTGTGTAGAGGTAGTAAGAGCGTTGGGGTTGTCTCTGTGGAGCTGATGTTGAGAGTTCTTCTCCATCACTCACGGCTCAGTGCACAGCAGGTGAGAATCAGATGGCGTGGAGAGGCGGAGGCAGAAAAACGCTTCATCAAAAGCCGGACGATGATGTGCTTTGATGAGGCAACACTAAAGTTACGAGACCAGAGGACACTTGCTGGGTGCTTTCTGTTGTGTACCTTTTTGAACTCTAACATTACACAAATGAATATGCTGCAATCCAAAACTCTTTGATTAAAATATACAAAAATGTGTTTTTAAAGGGATAGTTCACCTAAAAAATGAAAATTCTGTCATTATTTACTCAACCTCAAGTTGTTCCAAACCTGCATAAATTGCTTTGTTCTGTTGAACACAAAGAAAGATATTTGGATAAATTTTAGCGATTGATATTTACCATTTTATATTTTTCTTACGATGGTAGTCGATGTCCCAGAAATGTCAGTTGCTAACATTTTTCCAAATATCTTTCTTTGTGTTCAACAGAACAAAGATTTACATACAGGTTTAGAACATTTATTTTTATTAAAATGAAGAAAATATTTTGAAAGATGGCCAACATGAGTTTAATGATAAAGTGTATGGGAAGGTTAGGGGTAGTACACAAAAAAGTGCTTCAAAGGTTTTTTGATGCCATAGAACAGGGGTCTTCAACTACTTTTTTTAAGGGGCCAGATTCCAAAGGTATAAATAGGATGCGGGCCAGTTTTTTTTACCATATCCTCTTCTGTTAATTATTGCATTTTGTTCCTTTTATACAGTTTTTGTAGCTGTTACTTTTAGGTCATATTATTAAAACATGCACACAAATATTGCATCCTGTATATGTGCCTTTTTATGATATTTAATCACAAGGGATATTGCCTTTTTAATTTTATCTTATTTTCCGTGATGCGTTGGTTTACCCAAAATTAAATTTGCAGTTAATTTACTCACCCACAGTCCATTCAAGATGTGGGTGGCATTGTTTCTTCAAGAAGATATTATAGATATATAAGAGTGCATCAAAGATATGAAACATTGGATGACTAGTAATTTCCTTCTTTTAAACTCTAACAAAACAGAAATATTACTTATAGCACCAAAGACTCGTAAACAGAATATATCAGATTATAACCTACAAATCGAAGGCTGCACTGTTACTCCGACAAATACAGTTAAAGACCTAGGCGTTATATTAGACAGCGACCTGTCATTTAAAAATCACTTCTCAAATGTCACAAAAACAGCCTTCTTCCACCTTCGAAATGTTGCCAAATTACGAAATGTTTTATGTGTTGCTGACGCAGAAACTCTTATTCATGCATTTGTGACCTCAAGACTTGACTACTGTAATGCTCTTCTTAGTGGTTGTCCTGCATCTTCAATAAACAAACTACAGTTAGTCCAAAATGCAGCCGCCAGAGTCCTAACCAGGTCAAGAAAATACGATCATATTACCCCAATTTTATCATCTCTTCACTGGTTGCCCATTAGGTATCGTATTGATTTAAAAATTATTTTAATTACTTATAAAGCCTTAAAGGGTTTAGCCCCTACTTACTTAACTGAGCTTCTATCACATTACAACCCATCACGCTCTCTAAGATCGCAAAACTCAGGACTTTTGATAACACCTAGAATAACTAAATCTACAAAAGGGGGTCGAGCTTTCTCATACGTAGCACCTAAACTCTGGAATAGCCTTCCCGATACTATTCGAGGGTCAGACACACTCTCCCAATTTAAATCTAGATTAAAGACACATCTTTTCACCCAAGCTTTCACTAATGCATAGTAAATGAACAGCAGCTACGCTAATTATTTTCTTTCTGCCTTCGCCTCGGGATGCCCATCTCGAGGTAGGGAAAGCTCTGCCAGGCCCAGATGGACATCATATGCCCATCCCGACTTAGAGACTACGCCAGCTGCGGACTGACTGACCATCCCAGCTCCATCTAAGGCAACTCCATTTCCACCCAAGAGAAAGGCGACCATCCCAGCTCAGACCATTCTATCCCCAACCGAGAGCAAAGATGGAATACTTGTCACATTAATGCTAAAAGTTACAATGCTTGGTATTAAATGCTAAACTACATCACATGTCAGCAGTTTGAAGTTATAGCTGAGTTCAGTGGCCCTGATTGGGGGTTGCTGGGCTGATGTTCGTAGGGGGGGGGGGGGGGGGGGGCTCGTTGGTTGTGGTTGGGGGGATTCTATTTGTTGGGGCTGTGTGGGTCTGGATGGTCTTGCTTTGTGGTCGATGTCAGACAGCAGAGGAATAATGTTCCAATATGCCATTACTATTTTCTCTGGTTGTTCCTCTGTTTTTCTGGTATCGATCGCGGAGTGGGACCGGGCTGGACGTGCATGGTGTCTGCGAGTGGGATTGCCTGGGTCGCGGGCGGTGGGCTCTCCCCCCTTCCTCGGGGATGTTGCTCGGTGACTTGGTCGGGTCACTGAGAGCAGCTATGACACGTCAGAGGGGATCTGGCCCTCCCGGCTGAGCCTGGTTTCTCCCAAGGTTTTTTTCTCCATCAATCAATAAGGGAGTTTTGGTTCCTCGCCACAGCAGGGCAGTGTTGGCTTGCTCACCGGGAGACTGCATCTATTTATCTATTTATTAATTAATTTATTAGATATTATCTATTAGAATGATCTTGCTTGTGTAAAGCAAAAGGCCAAAAAAAAAAAAACAAAAAAAAAATTGAATAAAAAATTTTTGAAATTATGTTTGTTGAACAATTAATGAAAGTCTAATCAATGAATGTCAAAAATTCTAATTCATTCAGCACAAAAGTAATCCCTGCCCCTGGTGACGTTAAACTGCCGTCTTATAAAGCGAATCAATTGATCTGTGCAAAAACTGAACGATATTATCGCATCTTCGGGTGAATTCCAATCGCATTCATGTGCCTCACGCACTTAGAAGGGAAGATCCTTTGTAGTGCGAGTTCTGGAGGGAGATGAACAGCTGTAGTAATAAAATGTACACAGTTTTCCCTTATCTGAGCCAACCCTTCCTGCAGTAGCTTGCAGGGGCACAAGACGCGTTTTGGAACGCGACCTATCTCGTGTGCAAACCGACTGCCTGCGGCTGTGAATTGCCGATTATGACGTTGTAAATAACATTAGGTTTCTTGGACAGACCAATTAAATCACTTTATATATTTATAAATATATAGCCGCGGGAATTACTTTCAAATATGTGGCGTCTCATGTCATGCATTTCTTAAAGCACGCTGTTCTTGAAGACTCTCTATTTATTTGAAATGTTAAACCTTTTAAGCACCTTTATTTTTAAGAGTGTAAGGAAGTTATTATTGTCCCAATTAATTGGCATCCATTTAATAATTTTAATCTATTTGATCATCAGTTTAATCTATACAGACTCTGAATGAGCCAGGTGGAATGGATTTGAGGAAGCAGCAGTGTGGAAGTCAAGGCAGTAGCAAACCTTTTAAGTGACATTTTTTAAGTATTCCTCAAGTGGTATTTATTTGACTGGTGGCGGTCTGCGCTAGACGAGAGATGCTAAAAGTAAGTGGGTCCAATATCATTGGTCTTAAAAAGAGAGTGGGTCCTCTCCCACCCACCTACAATATTTCCGACGCCCATGGTTTGATGCCATTTGACTTCAACCCACGTGAGGAAAAGCATGTAACCTTTTTCTCAATTATTTCTCCTAGAAGTCAACTAGATTAAATGGGGAGCAAATGGAAACTTTTGCTCAAGTCTCCTGCGTCTCGGATATTTCTCTAGGAAAAAAATAATAATCAATAAGTAGTTTCGATGGTTTCAAAAGAGATCTCAACAATGTCACAACTGACCTCAGATTTGGCAGTCCACAATCAAAATCAAGTAACCTGCAATATTATGTTTCAAACAAAGACAAGTTATGGATTTTTAAGGATGTTTTTAAAGATACAACAGCAGCTTTAAGAACTAATTTCTCAAATTTCCTATATGCAACTATTTTGTGCACGTGTTGTGGCTATGCATAACTTGCCGTAGTATTTCTTTTTGTATGCTTAGGGCATCTGCGATGTGGTTCCTGGTGTGATCCAGAGGTTGCCAAAAAACAACCTTTCAAGTCTATTCTAAATGATATTCCGGTTTCTAGATAATCACTTAAGTCTCTTCCTCAGTCCTGAAGTCTGAAGGATGTTTTCCAAAGAACTAGAAGCCCATGCCTCTGAAGGCCCAACAATTTAAAGCATCGTTCATATCCACAGCATAAACCGTAGCAGTGATACTTGTCTTAGTAAACAGCACTAACAAGAAGAGAGCAGTACCAGCTGAAAGTAATAAACAACACAACACTGTCACAGCGGAAAGACTGCAAAAACAGAGTGTCCTCAACTCACCGTCGCATTCACTTCACGCTTCTACGGTCCCAACAAACAATGAGATGTGCCTGAATAAATAACCCGGGCTTGCATAGCGAGCGAGAGAAACTGCTTCTGAAATGTTATTAGAGCACCTGCTCCTCTCTGGCAGTGTTTACGTGCCGCTGACGTCCAAGATTGGGTCCAATTCGCAGGCGCCCTAGGTAGTGTTCAATGCCATCTACTCTCACAGCAGGGGATGACTGTAAGAAATCACCTCGCTTAACACAGGTCCTTGTTTTGGAAAGGGGGGCACAATCGTCGAGAAAAAGGTGTTTTGAGACCATAAACTGGTAATATAAATGCTTAAAATATGCACACCATTAAATATACACATTTATGCATCCACGTCTTCTAAACTGTTGCGCAACATGGTCATGATAATAATAACATTCACAACGCTTTGAAGTAAGGGATGCAGAGCCTGTTTTCGGTTTCATACCACCCGACTCTACTGTCGGGCGATTGGAACATGCCCGGAATCTTCCGCTACTGGTTGCAAATGCGTCTTGTGTTTCTTGGTTTTGTGTAAATCACTGGTTTGTGAAGAGATGCAACTGAGCGATTAGATGCATGATACACCTGGCGGTTTCCGCTGGGAACCGGGAAAAGATCAACACCAAGCTGGTTGGCGCCAGCGGCCCGTCATTGACGTGACCTCCGCGTGCCCCCCGCGAGGAAGATCACAGCCTTTAACACACGGTACACTCTCAAACGTACACACACGGTCGGTTTTGTAAATCTGGCTCATACTTGACCTTCTGTGGAGCCACGTGACCCGTATTTTATGTTATAAAAGAAATAAACTGACATTTCCAAACGCCTCGCTATGGGATTATTTAACGCATTCGGTCTGTCAGCCGCGAGCTGTACGGGAGGGAAAGTGTTTTGATAACCAGACGCAAGTGCGCGTTTCTGTGACAGTTGTTATTTTTCCGAGCGTGACATTTTGTTCATGTAAAGAGCGAACGGTGGCAAATATAACTGCCATACAAAATGTATGAAAAGTGATTTAAAAACCAGTTTACCTTGAGGGCCGAGTGATTTTTTCTCTCTCAAGCGTTCCTGAGGGACGTGACGGCGCGTGTGAGGGAAAAGCCAGCTAAATACAGACACATTGCTCTACTTAAGGGAAAAGAACACTGGAATATACTGTACATAGCTTTCTTCTTTTTTTTGCTCTATTTCTGTACACAAGATGACCTCTCTTGACGAAAAATGTAATCCAATTCATTGTATTTTTGCCATGGAGACTTCTAAATCTAACTTTAGATACAGTATGCAAATTCTCTTCATGCTCAAAATACACAGACCTCCCAAAATATGAAATACACAACGGCACACATGGGCATTGTATCCCACAATGCAGTGCTATCAGCTTGACCTTCAGTGTGATGAATGAACTGGAGGTAATGGTTTTAGCATCTTTTTTCTGGGTTTGGCTGACCATGCAAAAACCCATAAGAAAGAGAAATCACATCTCATCAACAGCTCGGTTGTTTCTCATCGACATCACTGTCTTCTGTCTCAGATATTTCTCCTGAAGAAAAATCTCAAAAATGTCTCCATTAAAGTTTCAGAAGAGCTCTCAATAATGTCTCTGTATAACTGAGCTCAGATTTGTTAAGATCTGCAATCAGATCAATATTTGAGCATCTCAGAATCGACTCAAACATATCTCATCAAATTTATCAAAATCCTGTCTTTTTACCTCTATCTTCATACCTTTTACACATTCATACTTTTATTTTAACAATGGTCTCATGTATCTTGTATTTCTTCTAGCAATTTTCTGAAAAACATCTGAGCTCAAGTTGATGGTTAAAAGAAGCACAACCCAAAACTCCATAAAATCTCATGAGCTGCGAAAGACTGCCGTTTTAAATGGTTCTCGTTGAATAAACTCTTATATATTAGTATTATGTATAGTATTAGTATTATATATAGTATTATTTTTAGTAAATGACTAAGTAGTGATACGCAGTGTATTTTTCCTCTCCCAGTAGGTAGGAGCTTGCAATGGTCGTCGATATGACCACCAACTTGCCTTTAAAAAGATTTTGTCTGCATCTTGAGTCTCTCACATGTCTCTTCTTTGGTTTCTCTTTTCCCATCACTTAAGCATCTTCTCTAGTGAGAGGAATTTCTCTCTGTGTTGTCAGCTGAGAAACTATATTTAGTCTCCTCCCCATGGAAAACTGTGGATGTGATGAGCTGCACCAGACGTGTTTCTCTCAGTAGCACGTGAATGAGATAACAATCATCACAGATAGCACGTGTGTGGTGTGTTGTTCTGTGTACAGCCCCCATCTGGTGACTTTCCATGAAGCAACATGCCATTCAACTGTGGATCAAAGGCTGACCACATGGATGGAGAAAGTGGTTTTGAGAATAACATACAGCCATCGCCTCGGTGGGTTTAAAGGAAAGACCCCTATCGCTGTCCGCAGACATACACAGAATTGATGCGTTTGTTTTTTGCCAGAAAGCATCTGTTAGATTTCTCTTTGTTGTTTTATGAAGGTTGTCTCTTCACTTTTTATCCAAAAGTGCCGTTTTATTTCATGAAGGAGTTTGTGAAGATACCATTGTATATTGTATTGTAAATTCTGCAGTGATCTGTTAGGGAAGATTATTCCACATAATCTGAAAATGTTGATCGGTTTGTTTTTGGTTTGTGTTAGACTTATTAGAGATATCCGTGGCATACATATATATACAAATACAAAATTCCTTGTTCTATTTGTTGACATGTAGTAATATAAAGCAATCTATGAGGATTAGGGATGCACCGATATGTACATTTTGGAAGATAACGATAACCGATAGTTCTTTAACATTGGAAGCCAATAACCGATATATTGGCCGATATGCAGTATCTAAATATTTATATAAAATTCCCTAAGACTGAAACAAATGGCAAAAAGTGCTTTTATTTCAAAACATTCACCGCGGAAAACAAGGTAACAGCAGTCTGATTTAAACAATATACTTTTGTTCATATAATTTACACATTCATAAATACTGTAACTACATACTGTACCTACATCAGCAATGTTTTGATAATAGCAGTAAGTGAATGATCACGACAGAAAGGCATTACTGTACTGTATTTTAACTGCAAGCAGCGTGCAGAGGAAGTTGTTTAACCAGAGGAAATGATTTAAGATTTATCGGCTTTAATATATCGTCATAAATTGTATTATCGGCCGATACCGATAACATTAAAAATGACCATTTATCGGCCGATACCGATAACATTAAAAATGACCATTTATCGGCTGATACCGCCGATAATTTATCGTGCATCCCTAATGAGGATAGAAATCTTGATAGTAGAAGAGAAATGTTCTGATATCTCGGCAGTCAGTTTCAGATGGCATTTTGGAGACGTGTGTGAGATTACTGCTGTTTTATTCTTGCATGTTCTCATTTTAATCTCTTTGCCATCTCTGAGAAGCAGCTGAGATATTAAAGAGTTCTCATTGTGTGATTTTGTCATAAAACTGAATTATTGATATAACAAATAGAAAAAGATTCTAAAAGAACATAAAGTCAGTCCTAGAATTTTCAGCATTTTCTCTGTGGACCGCTGGCATCGTGACCGGGTTTGACAGTCGTGTGCTGTGGCTGCTCACTCTTGTCACGGTGCCCGTGAAACAAAAAGAATATCCGATGATCTGGAGTGTGAGCCGAGAGAGATACCGCTTCATATTCCCCCAGTGTTCCTCTCGCCCGCTTGCACACTTTTTTGGTTTTCTGTTTCCAAAATTCTGCATCGGCCTGGTCTGTAAATGAGACCCTTTCACCCGACTCGACCTGATCATGACACATGGGACTAAACCCGAGTAAATTCAATCAAAACCCCTCACTTATTTATATTTCTTTCTTTGTGATAAACCCACATGCTCAGAATCTAACAGACTCAAATGAAAGTCGAAGTAGTGTTTGAAGTGGCTCTCATTACCTTCAGGTTTTGTTCTGATTGTCTTTTTTATCGACTTTTTTTGTCTTTTTGGGTTGCTTGTTGTATATTGTGGTTAGAGCGCAAACTGAAGCTCAGCTTTGAGACAATTTAAGAAGGTTAAGGTTTGGCAAAAATAACATGAAAGCTTATTGAGTCAAGGCCCAGGAGAATGACTGCTGTAGTGAAAAACAAGAGAAGATCAACAAAATATTACTGATAAAATTGTAGTCAATGTTTGCTTTATTTCCTGTGAGCTTTTAGTTTTTCTATGCAGTTTTTAGAATAAATCCCATAATTCCCTGATACACTGCAGTTTGTTATTCTGCCATAACATCGCTGCTGTTCTTCTGAAACCTTGTATCTCCATATTTCATGATTTGAATTAAATCATTATTACATTTACATTAACCGTTTGGCAGACCAAAGCGACTTACATTGCATTATACTATACAATTTTATCAGAGTATGTATTATTACTAGTCACCCTTTGTTTGTCACTGGGTTTTGCAAATATGTAATCAATAAAAAGTATTAAAGTGTGCTTGTCAATTTTGACCACAGTATTTATTCATTTACAAAGTTACAGTGTTATTTTTTTCCATTTCCTGATAACAGTGAATTTAGACATCCGAGGTTTCAGAAAGACAGCAACGATACAGTATATTCACTACCGGTCAAAAGTTTTCGAACACTTACTCACTTATTTATATTTCTTTCCACATTTTACAATAATAGTAAGCTTATCAAAACTGTGGAATGACACAAAGGCAACTATGATGATTGTGTTTCAACTTAAAAACATACACAATAAAATAAAACTTGTTAAATGTACTCACCTTTGCCTGGAATTTGCAGAAATGTTCTCTTGGCATTTTATCATGCCACTTTTTGGGGATCTTTTTTAACGATGTTAAGTCGTTCCAGTCAATTCTGAGCACTTATCGGTTGCTCTTTTTTCATTCCTTAAAGTCATCCATTTCAAATAACATTTTTTTTTTAATAAAGTATATTAGTTTATAATGAAGAAGGTCTATCAAACTAATTTCATACATGTAAGCATACACCTTGCGATGTAATAAGATCACAATAAGAACATTTTATTCAGGTGTTCCAAAACTTGTGACCGGTTGTGTACTTTTGTCTAGTTTATACCTTGGAAGTTTAGTATTTTTTTGTATTTAGTATTTATATTTTTAATAGTATTTATATTTTATCAATCCACATCATATGGTTTATCATTAGAAAGAAAGAATGTTCTGCAAATATGCACTCTGGACATCACTTTTGGCCACTTTATGTCTCAGGGACCTCAGAGAGCCTGTCTAACTTATAGTTATTTTGCAATTAACCTTTTATTTCCAATTTATCTATTTATTTGTTATTCTAACCGAGTTGAAAGGTCGCTGCTAAAAACACGGGGGTCTCAGATCAGCTTTACATGTATCGGTCCAAAAAACATCACCGTGGCAAAAAGCCCCTGCAGAAATCACCATCCTATAATCGAGCCGGTGAAACATGTCAAATATTCAATGTGATTGGCTTATGAAAAATGCAATTTGCACTGAAATCAAATTGAGTCAATAGATTTTAGATTCTTCTCGTATCCTTCGTCCTTGAGCACCAGGATGTTGATTTTGTGCTGCAGGTGACAGCCACTTACCACGGTGGTACATAAAGTTGGTAAAATATAAGGATAAGTTCAATGAAAATTGAACATTGTGGTGTGTGTACTTATTTCTGCATCAGCTCCGTAGTGAACAGTATGACGGGAGCCATAATTATGATGTCTGAACTGAGTGATCCTGGTCACAAACTCTCCCAGTTTCTGTATAATTTCACGTCTGCTTTGTCGGTAAGCGAGCTTCTTGTTTGGGCTGTTTTCCCGAAGGCTTTTTTGAAAGTCTGTCGCTTGTGTTTATTTTTCTTAGCTACAGTATTTGTGTTCATTTCATATCAGACTTCTAAAGCTGTCAGCTTTTGCAGACGTGGTTGGGATGCCAGCATCAGGTTACTGTTGTTTCTGCTGTAAGTATAAATGTATTCACTTTGGTGTGTCCCTGCAACCGATACGTGACATTTCTCTGTGTGTTTTGATCCTTATTGCTGAGTCTGAAGCCAAAAGATGCAAAAAATAGCTTGATGTGCCATCGATACAAGTGTTACGTCCCTTTGCGAATAAACTGAGAAAGACTTGCATTGAAATTCTTTGTGCTGAGTTTGAATTAAGGTGGCAAACAGGATGCTCAATTGCAATTTGATTTAACAAGTTTGTTTGAGGAAGGTTCTGCCTTAGCTCTCAAATCTCATTCATACAAAGTTGTGATGAGTTTTGATGATGGTGCTTTGCCACTGCATTTATACAGATCCATTAGATTCAGATCAGTTCATTTGTCCCGTTTATGATCACACAGATAGGACTGCGGTCCATATCACTGCTACTGACTGGATTTCTACCAAGTTCTGGATAAAGATGACGCGTGTGCGGCACTTCATTAGAGAGAGAAGTGGAGATGGAGCCGTGTGTTCATTTTCTTGGCCTTCCTCTTGACCCGTGTAATGTTATATCAACACTCTGCACGGGCTGTGTCGCACTGTCCCTACAGTCGGAGTGAATTTCTGTGATTCATACGCTCGGCTCCAAAACTTAGTCGCTCATACACATTGCTCATTAATTACATCAGGCGCGCTCCCAACGCCGAGACCGTTCCAAAAAAAACATGCAGCGAAATTATTTAGCCACATTTAGCCGAAACCAAAGACGGGGCCGTAAGTATCCCAGTGTGCGTTTCAACAAGAGTGTTTTTAAGATCTGAATTATTATACTTGTGAGCTCATATTATAGCTTTGGGTGAGGAACACTTAAATTAAAGTCATTATTCAGCAGTTTCCTTTCTCAGCGAAAAAGCTTTAAAATGTGCATCTGCGTCTGCTGCAGGTTTAACAGAATAATAGCAAAGCTGACGGTTATTGTTTTTTTTTTCGGATGTCATGTGCAGTGTTTTCTATTAGCGTCATCACCAGAAGCGTCCATCATCATTTGTTTTGTTTGGCTAAAGGCTGAGATCTGCTACTGCTCTGATTTAGTGAAGCCGTCGATACTTCTGTCTGTCAAGTATACACGAGATGAAAGCGCAGTGAACAGAAGCCTGTTCTGACATCTCATACAGACTGATGATCGTCTTTATTGATCGTGATGTTGAACGGATCTCATGTTCTTTGTTCACAAGTTTGGGCTCCGTGAGGAACATTTTCAGGTTGTATTTAGCTGGAGGTTCACACTTGGATGTTTGGTAAAGCTCTTGTAAATTCTTCAGCAGAAAATGTGTCACATGAGTTTTAGTTTGAAGTCAATCTTAGCTTTACTTTTCCTGGTGACGTTTTTCTTCATTACCAATGTAATTCATGTAGGTAGTGAAGCTCCAAATAAACAGGATGAAATGGAAAAGTCTATAATTCAGTGCTTAATTCATAAAGGTATAAGAAATAGTACATAATATTGTTGCAAGTCACCTCATTTCTCTGTGCATCTGGTTAATACAACAACATTCTTAGTGTACAACAATGTCTCAGAAATGGTAATTTTCTTTTTTTTGCACAAACACTTGAGCTATTTGTTAATATTGGTGAACTAACGATGAACAGTACTTCTACTTTTTAATCTCAGTTCATTTTACATTTAGTATTTACTAATACATTTTTTATTCAAAAGTTTTGTCTGTTAAAATTTGTTAGTGAACATTTGTTAACAAATACAACTAAAAAAGTACAAAAGTGTAACCTCTTTAAAAACAGACCAGGACTGAGAGAAAGAATTATGTATGGAAAAAATAACATATGTTTCACATTATAATACGAGAGACTGATTCTTTTTTTTAAGTTGGCTAAAATTTCAGCCAAAAGATGTTTTCTGTTTGAAACAGTACAAATCAGGTTAAAGAATGGTAAAGCTGAGCATAAAAATGACCTCATGTTCGAATTTGGACTTATAATAAAACTCTGCTTCTTTAAGAGATGTCATTCAGGAGGAGTTAACAGAAGCTCCGCCCAAGCCGTCTAACATACGTCATTTAAGATGGATAGTCATTACAGGACAGAATTGTATTTTCAGATTTTAACTGAAAATTATGAGCGCACATGATTTTTAAAAAGAGAATGACCCACATTGATGAACTATTTACAATAATCATGAAAAAATAGGCATTGTCATTTTTTATTTCACTCTTACGTTAAAGATGTCTTTTGAAAGCAAATGTGATTTGAGCAAAATGTCTCTCATAAGAAAATATAAAAACGATTTTACGATTTTGTGTAAATTCATATGTATGATTATAAAAAAAATCCAGTGGGATAATATCGTGTAATACAATATTAGCCACCCCATACAACACTTAAAAAATATCACCTCCTGTTGCTGCAGAACGATTTTGACGTGAAGCTTGCTGAAGATAGTCTGATGAAGGCCAGGTTTTAATACAAGTTGAAAAACAGTGCAAGCAAGTATGACGGCAGCCGGAAGGACGGTCTTTATAAACACAACTTTGGAATCAGCTGTGTCACCAAGCAGAGGCGAGTGGCTCAGGAAAGGATCCTGGTGGTGCTGTGGCTTCTCTTTCATTTCCTTTTTAGTGTGGCGGCTCGGCCCTGGAGGAGTAATTACTTTAAGGAAGCTAATAAAGAATAGATTAGGCTGCAACTTTGAAGAAGTCATTTCAAATGGTGCAGAAGAGAGAATAGGCAGACTAAAGGCAATATGGGTATGCAACGGGACCCGAAGAACTGCGAGGAAAGAGAGACGGGAGGCGTGATACGGTGAAGAAGAAAGGAGAGTGGCGGCTGGTTTGGAAACTCTCTGTAAAAGGTTAATTAGATTTGCTTTTTGGTTGTTTGATTGTTTGTTTGGTTTTATTTACTTTTTTAAAATCCAGCCAAAATGTCTCTGAGCGATGTAAACAATGGATCCATCATCCAAATGGATTAGCTAGCTTTCGTGTGAGAGGCACAGGAAAGCATTTGCCACTTTTGGCTAATTGATTTGACTCTGGGTCGGGTTTGTCAGCGTGCCGCTGTAGCAATCACTTAGTAAACGCCACTAGCGCGTTCTGATATTTCTCATCTCAAAATGTGAAAAATCAAAACACGGTGCAATTTGTCGCCAAGTGGATTTTAGTGATTTTTCTTGTCTGTGGTAAGACAGGTACATTATGAAAATTAAATCGACCGTAGCTGCTTTCTTTTTACAGAAACGAGCACTTTTTCCTCTGATACTGCGTGAACGGAACGGGTTCAGAGGTAATCCGGGACCAGACTGGAATTTGGCAACAGTTCTTGTGTTTGACGGGAGTGTAAATATTTGATTTTATTTGAATGCACTTAAGCAGTGTGTGTTCAGCATCCAGGTCTGGAGTTTACAGTTTAATAATAAATGATGCCATGCATTATTAATTTTAACGGTATGTCCATTATTCAGTTCAATAACATTATTTCGCTTCGACTTTTCGAACAAAGATATGTATTTACACATTGAATGAAATATTGACATTTCTCACTCTAAAATGTTTATTTTGAGTCAGAAGTGTAATATACACTTTGCATTCTTGTTATTATGATAAATGCTATTGTCAGATTTATGCATCGCAATGCAGCATTGCATTTTTACACCCTTTATTTTAAACTTGTTTTTTTATATGTCTAGCACAGGGTATTCTCTGATGGTCTTAAAGGGTGGTCTGGGGTCCGGCAATTTCAGCAGAACAACTGTCAGTGGTGCATGAGAGATGAAATATGTCAAACAACCAGATTTTATTAAACGCAGATGTTTTTGGAGTTGGCAGATATTTGGACAGCAGTTAGCCTGTGGAATCAGATCAACCATTTGTACTCTCACATCGATGCTTCTGTCTCAGGGGACAAAGCTTATACCTTCAAAATGAAGGTCGGGAGCTAAAGGTTGTACAGCCGGATATGAATTGTACCAAGTCGGCGAGCAAACTCGTAGCAGTAGTTTGAACCTTCAGTCTTTTGCTATACACTGCAAAAAGGACGTTCTTACTTAGTATTTTTGTCTTTTCTTAATATGTCAAAAAAATTCATGAATCAAGATGGACTTTCTTGATGAGCAAAATTACCCTCAGAAATTAAGTCTTGTTTTTAGATAAAACGTACGACATTTCAGTGAATATTTGCTTAAAACAGTGGGGTAAGATAAATAATCTTGAATTAAGGTTTACCTTTTTCTCAGTCACTAAATTCAAGATTTTGCTTGTTTTAAGCACAAATTCACTGAAATTTCATATTTATTGTCTAAAAACAAGACTTATTTTCTTAAGTCATTTTGCTCATCAAAAAAATGCATCTTGATTCAAGAAGTTTAGACATTTGTACCGGAAGACAAGACAAAAATACTAAGTAAGAAAGTCATTTTTGAAGTTTCAGAATCATTCAGTTATTGCAGATCATTGCAATATGCACTTTTTTTTGGCTAGACAATTGGCAACAATAATACAACATATCGTTCATGTTAACTTCTGCTATAAAGATGATCTGTTTATTTAAATGTAAAACCGACGGTGTGTGTGCATTGTTAAACATCAAATAAAAATATACCAAATCTCTTTAACAAATGTCTTCGAATGCACTACAGCAGACTTTGAAAATGCAGGATTGCAGATTCAGCTTTGAGCGTTTTGTCTCAACCTCTGGCTAAAGGTAAATAAATCTTGGGAATTACAGAGAGGTTTGCGCATCGAGAAGGAATTGAGAGTGACGCCCTGTAATTTCAGAGCATTCACCGTTTCTTTAGTGTGCGGCGGAGTCTCGAAAAAATCAGTAGCGAAGTTCTCCTCTTCCACATTTCGCTGTTTTCTCGCTCCCGTTCCATGCTGCCAACTCAAATTGCTCCGCTGCTGTTTCTTTGTACATCACATTCAAAGCTGCCAAAACTCTGTCAATAAAATGCCAAACAACACTGGATGGAACAATCCAGGAAAGCGGAAGCAGATGAGCGTGACCATTCAACAATATGTATTTCCATTCAAGCTCCTTCAACACTAGGAAATTGGATAAATATGTGGATAGACCACGCTGACGTCATATTCTCCTGTTATTCCATGCCAAGACATGCATGTTTGTTTTCTCCTAGAAATACTCACACAATGTTTTTTGGTGCAAAGCGATGTGACGCATGAATAATGAGAATATTCCTGTGCATGTAAAGTGACCGTGGACTTTTTCTTGCTAGTTTGTAGTTTGCTTTCTATCTCTTCTACTCCATTTAGATCCGTTCATTTTAACACTATGCATACATGCATGCCATTATTTTGGCTTTTACCTCTTTGGCAGGACGGTCAGGTTTAAGAGTGAAATATCCAAGCACATGGCGCCTAGTGGATTTCATTATGCCGTAGATCTAACAACAGCCTCTGGACTGCTAACAGCAAAACAGGCCCAGGGCATCAACAATCTACCATTATAATTGGAAGCACAAAATACACAACATTTTTTGAAGAAAACGTGAAAACGATGCTTGCCCAAGCAAAACCATGATTGGGTTGATGTGGCTGGTTGTCAGGGCATTGCTATGCAGTTGCTAAGGTGTTTTGGGTGGTTGCTATGGCTTTGTAAAGTGGTTGCTAGGGTAGTAGCGTACTGGGACAGGATGAAAGACGCCACTCCCAGGTCTCAAGGCGCTAAAAGTTCCTTTTTTTCTCCCATTTTTCCATTCCAAGTCAAATCTTTTTGAAAGTTATTAAAACATTTCTCCTTAACAAGCTGTTCAATATTGAAGTTTCGATTGCTGGATGAACTAAATGTAGATGTTTTCTGTTTGAGGTAAAATCTATTTTAAACCCCTGACATATGTAGGGGGTGTACTTTGTATTTAAAAAATGAAAACGTATCACTATTAGTTCCGCCATATTTAAGGCTGCATAAATTACTGTGTCAGATAAAAATAAGCAAAAAAATTTGTGGAAGTACATACAACTATTTTTCCAAGCCGCTCATTCATTGGACTTGAACCCACAAAGACGCATAAAGTAACCTGAAACGTAATGTTTCAAACAGAGATGATAATATAAAGACAAAAGTAACAGATTTCAGCTTTAAACCTAAAATTAGGTCCTGTAACTGGCAGTATGTCAAGGATTGAAATAATACATTTGCATGTTTGCATTAATTCAACCCACAATTCCAGAGGCTTTAAAAAGCAGCTGTAGATAATGCTGTGATGGGTTGACGTGTGGTAATTAGTCATGTCTGGTCAAGTGTTGCATAAGCCACGAGTGAAATGCAGGCATGGACAGAGCTCAAAGCCGGGACTGACACCAGCGAGGTGAGACGGGCTGAGATAGATGGGAGAGAGGAGGAAGAAATTATAAGGGTAAATGTCACACCTGCCTATCACATCACTGCTGCTCTGTGTGACACACCGGGTGGGCAGTGTGGCATTTACACACACACATATGAGCCCATAGACACACTGGCTTTATTTCAGTCTGGGGGAAGTTATAATAATAACGTGTTGTGTTATAGTCTTGAATGAATTGAATAGTGTGAGAAGGGATAGTATATCAGTTAGATGACTTAAAGAGGGAAAGATCAGGAAGTAAATTGTGTTTTTGGGTAGTTTAAACTAGGGTTGTATTTAAAAGTAACACTTTAGGCTGTGTTCACATTTGACCTCTTTTTTGACAAGATACCATGGCGCTTTTTAGTATGTGGTTACAAATAGCAGCCGGCAATGTTCAAAGAAAGCATTAGTGAAAACACCGTTTACCACATAGGATTATTATCTAAAACAGATGCTAGCAGTGTGAACACGGCCTTATACTACACAGGCTTATTCTGTGTGTTTATTGTTTATGTAAACATTAACTGTTGTCATTGGTTAACCAGCAAAAAAAATGTTTGCTGCTTCTTTGGTGATCAATACTGTATTTTTATGATAAAATAAACATTAAAGATCCAGTGTATGAAATTTTGCGGCATTCTAGTGGTGAGGTTATGAATTGCAACCAATGGCTCACTCCACCCCTCCCTTTCAAAGCACTACGGCAACTTACACAAGACTAAGATTTCGTCTTACATTTTCACTTTGTCAAATAAGATAACGAAATTGCGAAACACTCTCTGTGGAGCAGGTTGTCCGTTAAGGGTATATTTTAGAAACGTTGAATTTCATGCAAGGGGACGGTCTATGTAGATAGAAATAGTAGCAATACTATTCATTTAAATACCAATTGTATTGAATTAAATGAAAACTTCTCAACAGTTATTGTCTCTTACGGAGATCTTCTGGAAGTTAAATGTGGGCCATGTAATGTTTGTTTATGTTGTTGCTGTCTATATATTTTATATTTACGCTCATACTCTCTCTCTAGTTTACCCTCATATTTCTTCTCTTTGCTTTAACAAAAACTGTATGATTTTTTATGCATCATGTTCAGTATTCTGTACATTCTGCCTCCTGCATCATCCCCCATGTAATTGTGTGAAACGGCATTTGACGTGTGTGTGTGAGTGTGTGTGCACGTTTCAACTTCCTTGAGATGAGTGTGATGTGTGTGTAATCGTACAACAGATTGCAATCTTCCCTGCTATTGTTGCTGCGAGATAGTTTTGAAGAATCATTCTGATTTTTTTTCTCAGCTATACTGACATGATTTTAGAGCAGTTCTATTATACCCAAACCCATTTCACCAATGACATGTGCTTTCTCTGAATCAAACTGATGCTTTATTAGTCAATTCATTCAATTCTTTGGACATTCATTTAAATGTGCCAAACAACACTGACGTTTCATTTTTTTGCTTGTCAAGTCTTGCGTTTCCTGTTTTCTTCTCACCAATTTCTAATATAACCAGGAAAGTGTTTGATCGATGAACTGTTTTATTTGAGAGGTCTGATCTGTCATTTTCATGAGGTATCGGCACCGCTTCTATCCTCACATAACCTTGTATGGCCTCAGGAGACCTGAAATGTGACTTAGTTCACACTATGTTTATCATGTTATACTTTATCTTTAAGCAGCTTGACAACTCGTGGTACTCTCAACAGTTGTTGTATGGCAAAATCAAATGTCACCTGTGCTTTCCATAGCAAAAACAAAAGCCTACAGGTTCCAATGACCTTAGAATGAGCAAAAACATGGGGTAGATGCACATTTTAAAAGGACCTCTTGTGAACCATTGAGAAGTTTGAATTGTGTAAATGTTTTTTTTCTTCTAAACTTTAATGATACTGTATTTCCTTGTTTACGTCTTAAACTGTATAACAAAAAAATTCAGTTAGAAAATGGCAAAAACAAGATTCTTTCTGTATGACTCACCCTCATATCATGCCAAACATGCATTATTTTCTTCACAAAAAGGAAGACACTTCATGAATAAAGATCCGGATTCAACAGAAAGATGGTACATCAAGAATAACTATAATGCATAAAGTACTCAAATGCATCAGTCAAAAATGATGTTTCTCTTTTATTCTGCTTTCAGTGAATAAACCATCTGACCTCCTGACGTCACCTGTATGACGTGATCTTTTATTTATTCAACCACTTTAAGCTTCTTGCAAATGAAAGCGAGCTTCAAATACTTCCTTGAGACACTCTTAGATGCCTTTCTGAGTGTTAAAGTGATTTATAATAAACTTCCATCGCATTGAATCCACCCAACTTGATATTCAAAGTCACGTACTGTAGACATGTGAGTGCTTATAGAATATTTATATTTTAGTTGAACTGTGTCTTTAAATTTGTCTGAAAAGGAATCGCAGACTAAATGTATTTTTTTCACTAGTGCACGAGCTCCTTTTGTAATATGAAAAGATAAAATCTCCCTTCCTAGAAATCAAATTTAACACATTTATCATGCAAGCATGCTGATGTGCTTTCACAGACGTATTGCTTTGCTTAATGAATTCCAGTTACTACGGTTTGAGGATTTCCCGGGTGTCTTTCCCACTGTGACGGGGCGTGCACACGACTCCTGCAGATGAGTTTTGGGACTAGGTGCCTGCGCCTGTTCCTGGAGTCTGTGAAAATTCATCGAAAATGAGCACATCTGCCTAGAAATGCCATTGTCAAAAGCGTCTGTGCTGTCTTGCTTTGGTGTTTACACCAATTTACAAAGTGAAAATATAAATCTTGTCACATTAAGTACAGAAAGCAAGATTTTCAATCAGGGTCTTTTTTCTGCAAACTAAGCCATTAAAGGGATAGTTCATTCTGTCATGAATTACTCACTCTCTAGTCGTTCAAAACCTGTATACAATTATTTATTTGGTTGAACACAGAGAAAGGTATTTGGACGAATGCTTGTATCCAAACGGTTTTTGGACCCCCTTGACTACCATAGTAGGAAAAATACAATGGTAGTCAGAAGTGCCCCAGAACTGTTTGCTGTCCTACATTCTTCAAAATATCTTCCTTTTTGTTCAACAAAACAAAAAACATGCAACGTAAATGTTCCTACTATGGTAGTTAAACTGTTTGTATATAAACATTCTTTCAAATATCTTTCTCTCTGTTCATCGGAACAAAGAAACGAATACAGATTTGGAACAACTCGAATGTGAGTAAATGGTGACCGAAGTTTTTTTTATTTTTGGGAGAACTGTCCCTTTTATTTTTGGGAGAACTGCCCCTCTTGTTATTCTTTTGAAACACAATTTAAAAATAAAACGAGCAACTATCACGGCATATGTGATCAAACAGTGCGTAACGACATTTTTACTTTGGTTACATATATAAAGACCATTTATAGTCTTATAAATGCAAATAAGTATAACTTGCACATTCAGGTCAGTTTGCAGGCCATTTGTGAACATGCTTATATGAAATGCACAGCTGAACAGCACACCACTTTTATTCTCTTTAGCTCAGGGTGTTTTTGGGGTGTGCGTAAGATTTACCTCGGAAATCAATGTGTGCTTATGAGTGTACTAGGTCATGACTCAAATACAAATCTTAACCGTTATGCTCGGAGACAATGGCGGTTCGTAGTATCATTAATTCTTCACATGTGCGCGGTGTCATTGTGCCGGATGTTTAAGAGGGAGCACATGACATTGAGAGGGCCGTGTTTCATACCGAACACTTCCTTTGAGAAGCACCGTCTCCAAACACAATTATAAAAATTAATTATCTGCGGCCGTGCGGCTTACGTGAATTTGCATGAGATGAGACGTTTTTCAACAGGGTCACTCACACAGGTTAAAGAAATGGATTCAGACTTGAGTTTCAATAGTGCGTACAATTGTGATAAATTACATTCTGTGGTGTTGAAATATGTCTTTGATGATACTGTTTTTGCGACTTTTACAGTGAATTTGTCTTGCCTATTCGGTTCTTTTTAAGTGGATAAGCTCCACTCGATTGACTGTGACCCAAATTCTAAAGAAAAGAGGTAACTCACCTCACCCACATATACTGGGTTAACCCCAATATAAAATCAGATTTAATATTAATTGCTAATTTTATTTTAAATATAATTTTTAATATGTAGTGTATAGTACAGTATTTGTAATAATTTCTATAGTAAGGTTCAAAAATAAAGAAACATTTGTAAGTACTATAGTATAGGCTACTACAAGACTTTTTTCCATTTTCATTTCTCGTCAAACGTTTTTTTTTCTGTTTAGATCAGATAGGTTTAATTATCCTATTGCACAATATAAATGTTTATTTTGCCTCAACTTTCCACCGTTTACTTTTGTTTTACGTTGCATTTTGTCTAACAATATTATGAACTCTTTTTAATATACTGTTCATGTTAAATGTATATTCTTATTATATATCCAATATTATAAAAGACATTTCTATTCCCATTTGTAAACGTATAGTTGTGTACTGTGTTTATTGTTAGCAAAACGTTGAAACCCATACTTTCATTCCCTGATAAATCATGATCTTGATCTATGGCTCGGGTGTCCGTGTTTGTGCTCTCGGTACCGTGACGTCTCAAAACCCAGTTTCCAACTGGAGTAAATTTACATGTTGATAAGCCAATCGAGCCGTACCAGTGATGTCCAACTGAACGTGGATGTAGAGACGGTCTGAAGAGTCCAATTACGCCAGCCTCCTCTGGCACTGCCCCCAGTAAAGCCAGTTCAGTTCTGATAACATAGTTGGATTGCTCTGCTCAAGCATTAGGAATGGCCTGAGTGGATTCTGCTCGCTCAGCAGATCACAGTGTAGAAAAGTGCAAAAAGCACTTTTGCTTGTTCCAGCAGCCAGCTGGACTCATCCAAAGACGCCGGCCTGAAAGTACAGACCGACCTGGACCTTCTTGTTTAGCACAGGTGTGCAGTCTGTCCAGCTGAGGTCAGTCCAGATACTTCTTCGATGTTAATGTTCTCGCTTAAGTGCTTCGTGATGTCCTAGATATGTCTTGCGGGCACCTTATATATATATATATATATACTTGTAACTTTAGTATACCAATAGTATTGGGTTTTATTGCTAATAAATTGCTAATATGTAGTGTGAAGTACAGTATTTGTAATATTTACTATAGTAAGGTTAAAAAAAAAGTAGTATAGTATATGCTACTACAATATTTTTTATTCTATTAAGATCAGATAGGTTTAATTTCCCTTTTGCATAATATCAATGTTTATTTTGTCCTTTATTTTGACTTCGATAACAGTGGCATAGCACACAAGTGTGTTTACTGTATGATATGTGTCTTTTCTGCCATAAACAAGTAATCTTTGCTTCAGAAACGTTTTTTTTTGTGTGACATTTTGCACAAATTCCCAATCTCAGTCTCTTGGAGATTGAATCTTACATTCATGCTAAAACATAAATCCCACTTATCAAAACATACATAGACTCCGTCCGACAGGAAACAGAGGCATCACGTCATGTGGAACAAGGGACTGTTTGTTGTGACAGGACCTTCTCTCGGTTTGTGCTTCTGTTTTGTAGCACACGCTCGACTGTGACTCACAAGGCTGTGAGGAAATCGATACTGGAATCCCAGCAGTGCTGACCAGCCACCCAGAAAACAGCGGAGAATCACAGAGAACCGGACCGCCTGTGGCATATCAGTCCAGCTTTAGGAACATTCTGACACACACACACATGCATCAGCAGCATCATACAGAGACGCAACCATGCAGAAAGGTACATCTTAAAAAAATATAATAATGGCAAAAGAAAAAAAAAGAACTCAAAAAGAAAATCAAACCTATTATGATATTAACGCCCAATTCCACATTAGTCCAACGTACTCCTGTAATCCATCCAAATGTGAATGATGTTTTTTATTTACATTTTGACTTATACAGTAACAGTAGCTATAATATATAATTACTATTTCGTATAGAATCAGGATTAAAGCACTATAATACATGCTATCATAATGTACAAATAATTCACATAAGTGATATAAATGTTGATTGATATCATTTATAGTATTTAATTGAGAATTATATACACACAATTTGAATGGGTTTTAAAATGGTTGCGAAAGATTTGATCTTCTTTATACAAAATGTAACTTAAATTAATATATATGTATATGTGTTTTATTATGTATATACATATAGATAATAATACTTGTCTGTCAAATTTTGTGTATATTAAATATTATAAAATTAAAAATATAAACATCTATTTGTAAACATTACCTAATACTTATAAATAGTAAAAAAATAGTATTTACAGTATACTTTGTTAACATTTTGAAGTGTTGCTCTTATTTCTTTCTATTGATTCCTGAGACATGTTTTTCAACAGTCTTTGTCGCATGAAAAGCTATTTTAGTCTGTTTGCTGTAGGATTTTTTGTGAAATAATTTCATCACAACTCAAAATCTCACACACACACATACAAAGATGGTGTAAACATTTATTCCCGTGGTTCTCTCTATTTCTTTCCCGAGTAATTTGAAGACAGAAAATGATGTTGTTTAAACTTGCATCTCTTGTTTATCTGTGCGACATCTTTCATCGCCACTCACAGACTGTGAAAATGAATGTTATTCCAGGAAAACGAGTTACACAGTTGCTATTCTGCATCGCTGGGAGAGTCTCTTAGTGCGCCTTGTTGCTTCATTGATTGATTTCTTTAACCTTTTTAGAGGCTCGTAACAAGCGCCGTCTAATCGCATTCACCCTCGTAATCTTGGCTTCCAATCACAGTTATGCGTTTCCATCACATCTGCGAGGCGCTGTTCATAACTCTCCTCAATCTGGGAATGAGCACAAAACATAATTCATCATGACGGTTATTGTGGGTGGACACAACATTGATGCATGCCAATCATATGTTGTTTAAGGACTTACTCTCTAAGTGATTGAATAGAGAAATTTTATATAAACATTAAAGCAAGTCAGGTCGTGAGTGACGTGAGAATGAATAAGCATTGACAGAACTGTCCCCTTAAAGTACGATATGATGATGAAACTCTATATTGTGAACTACATTATTCTCATTTGTCTTTTCTTTCCTCTCGGGTGTTAGGAAATATAACATGCAGGTTCTGGTCATGTACCGAACTGTCTCTGTGTGATCGTTTTTACTTCCGTATTTTGGAGCATTTCCGAGTGAAATCAAATTTCGAATGAAAAAACAGTGGGTGTGGCTTTCGTCTTTCTCTGCGATTTGATTGGATGTATAAAAACAGCATTTTGAAATGGAACTGGCAGCAGAATGACAGTTGAAGGGGGGAGTTAACAGGCTCCGCCCAAGCCGTCTAACATACATCATTTAACATGGATAGTCATTACAGGAAGGAAGTGCTTTTTCAGATGTTAACTAAAGATTATGAGGGCACACAAATTTTAAAAAGAGAATGACCCACATTCATAAACTATTTACAGTATACGCTGCAATATTTCATGAAAAAAGGCTTTTTAATTTCACTTGGACCTTAAAGTCGTATATTCTCCACCTTTCCACCTGCTTCGCCGATCATCTTATTGCTAGGTTACCTAATTACCTCACATCTTCCCCCCCGATGGGTAACTCGAGACCCAGTGATGGTTGATGGAGGGCTAAAAGGAAAGGAAAATGGTATGAAGCAAGGAGAGATTGAAGATTAGCTACAGATAAAAATAGAAACACTTAGCCCAAGACGGCGTGCACCGGGTTTTCTTTGTTTTGCTTGTAGTCATTTTTCACGTTGATGAAAGTAGCCGGTGGATATTTATCAGCTTCTTATCGCCTCTTCTGGCCACGGCGCCGGGAAAGCGAAGCTTCAATTTTACAACAAGTGTCCGAGCGTTCCTAGCAAGCATCACGTGAGCTCTGATAAAACGTAGGCGGATCGGTGTCTCGGGGCGGCTCCGTGTTCCAGGAACAGGGCTCGCTATGATAATTAGCGTTCTTGCTCTTCTTCTCTACTACATTAGAGACGTGCCCCTGAGAGCAGCTAGTTCTTGTCACTCTCTCAGGGCTTACTGGCGATAATTATCACTTGTCCCAGGCAGGGCAGATCTTGTTAATGTGGCTGTGGTCTTCACTGGTGCACTGCTAACTAGGGGCTGGTCTGCTCAGCCACCCGGCAAAATATAATTAGGCCAGATTCTCCTCCGAGTCGGAGACTTCCTGGTCTGTTGGGCGGCGTTTGGCTCGATTTATCTTCTATTGCTCTTTTTTTTTCCGTCTTGTCATTTCATCCATTGCTCGGTAGCAGGCGACGAGAATATCTAAAGGTGATTAAAAACCCACCTTAGAGGAGAGAAAGCGTATGTGAATGTGAATCTCATTTTTTCTTCCCTCAGTTTCCAATTAGATTCATAGGAAAACTAAGGGTTTGTATTAAAACTGAAACGTTTTCCTGTAGTCTGCCATTATTGTTTGCTTGGAAGTACTTGGATATCTACAACATGTCTATAGAACACATAACATGCATGCGCATGACGTTTCCATTTTCGCAAATTCTTGTAATTCTAGTCTAAACTGAAACGGTAACGGGTTGCCTTCAAATTTGTGTCTGTTGGACGAATCGCAAATCAAAGTCACAAAATGTAATGCGTGTTCATCAGGGCTGGGTTGGTAATCGAGCATACCGGGCATTTTCTGAAAAGGGAATGATCGAAGGCCTCCCCGGAATGAGAAACGCAAAAGGGCCAGAATGTAATTGCGGACAGAATGCTGTCGCAAAGGAGCCGGAAAACCCGGACAGGCCACTTGGCAAAGAAGTCGAGAGCCACTTTTTGGTCCCCGCCCAGCCCTGATGTTCAGAATGGCAGGCATAAATGTTGTCCAATTATATTTTTAGGTGAAGAAAACCGAAATCACAATTTAAACCAGAGTACTTGCCAATCCATTCCTGTTCCAGGATTTGCAATTTAAGATCGCAGATCTTGATTATCTTTGTGTTTCCATGCCCACAGAGACACCCGTTTGCCTCCGTATGTCTCCTGATTCATTCAGAACAGCTGCAGAGAGATAAATAAGTGAACTGTGAGCTGTTTGCTTTGGCATTGAAGATACCTCGCCTCCGCTGGGGTGTGATTTACTGTGGCAGGTATTTGTGTGGCGAATCATTTATCCCTGTTGGGTGATGGGCAATGCATCTCACTGGCACCCTGTTGGCACCCACAAGCTCCTACTGTGGTCATCTGTTTGGCCACCACTCAAAGCTTCATGAGTGTGTGTGTCATCTGTGTGCGCAAGGTAGTCCCTCCAGGCATTTTCATCAGTTTCAGGAGAACACAGGCGTACCTGGCCACCAGCAGGTGCCAGCGGTGCTCTCCCAGATCCTGGTGGGATTCCAAATCATCCAGACGGGATAATTCTGTTCAAGTGTCTTCTAGCTTTGTCCTCCCTGTCCTGGCCACACAGCGAGCTGGATGGTTCTAGACTCCCCAAAGATGAACAGAAAGCAAAGGTTCGTGAGAGCTAACGCATGCAGATCGAGTCTGAGATACTGAAAATAATGATCCATAGGTTGTCGTGCCACTTGACATGGAAGTATCGTGGTTTTGTTTGAGGCTTGTTATCACTCTTGTCTCAGTTGGTTGTACAACCTCAACAAATTCGAGATCATCTGGGCAATGGTCCAAATATCTTTCTAATCCAACACAGGATTAGTAACTCGCAGGAATTCGTAACTATTGTACGAGATGGCTAATTCACATACAATTGTACAATCTTATTAGTACATTTACGTACGATTTGCTTTCACGCCAGTGCCGTAAGGTTTAGGGGTAGCACTTCAGTATTGCATTTTTCTTATAATCGTACATTTTTGCGCAATCCACTTCATACGAATTCATACAAATTAGCCACCTCGAAAAATAGTAAAGAATGATGTAGAGTTAAGAGTTAAGTTATACCGAGTGTTAGCGATATATACTTAGGAACGACGTAACGGCGATTTTACGGGAAACGCAACCCAGGTGGGTCTTATTTGGTCAATGGTGATTCATTCTGCTTTTTCAACTTTCTTAAATCTACGGTCTGTACGTTTTTTCACTATTATTTCTTTATGAAAGACGAAATTGCAGGTTGCTTTGCGTACTTTTATTCACGTAGTCTGACATTTCACACAAAATTGCAGCTTCACTTATAATCATCATTACATTGTGAATCAGGGTAAAGTAGGCAGACATTTTTCAACACTGATTTGTTAATGTACTTGCTCATCAATAAATGTTTTTTTATTTTGGACCGAAAGAAATCGTTAGAACCACTGCTTTAATGAAGCCACCATTCAGTCAAACCCTGCTCGAATGTCCTGGAGCTTTTCATTTTTAACATTGTAGCTTTACATTTTTATTATTTTTTACTTGCTCAGAAGTCTTTTCTCAGAACATGTAGTGTTTTTAAACGCCAGGCAGGTCACATTTCTGAGAGATTGAAAGATGACAAATTGTAAACTTTATTCACTTCTGCCTACAAAGAGTTTGTGATTGTATACAATGTATAATGTGTTCTTGGAAAAGTTCTTGGAGATCTATTCGAGTTTCTATTTCTGTGCAAGCGCTGCCTCCCCTCTGAGAAGGTGGCCATTAATGTTGGCGAGTTATGTTTGAAGCGTGTCATTTGTAGACATCAAGGTGATGAATTCTGCTTCTCATTAGTCAGTTCAAGCTCACCTAGCAACAGCACTCGTCCTATCTGTGCGGTGCCGTGTGCTCGTGAACACTGCCGGGTGTTAGAATAAACCTGTTGCTTTATTCTTTCTTAAATGCATGTAGTCTCATTGCCACTTTTCCTGAACCAAATAAATCTATAGTATTTTTACAGAGAATTCCTCATATCCTGAATAAAGGTTTATTATTATTGTGAAAAAGATCTTTATTTACTGAAAATCTGTTGTATATAACTTATTTGAGTATAACATATTTTATTCTATGTATTATTAGACATTTTCTAAAATATACAGAACAAAAAAAATGTAATGCATGTTTATCAAATAATTATTTTCAGATTAAAAAATATAGTTGATCCCATTCATTAAGTCACCTACTTTCATTTTGTCATTCCTGTCTGACTTTCTTCTACAGAACACAGATTTTCAATGACGTCAAACGCTTGTGCATCACAGAAGAAGTCATATACAGGTTTTAAAAGACATAAGGGTAAATGAATGATGACAGAATTGTTATTTTTGGGTCGAGCCGGCAATATTAGCTGTTCCAAAGTGATGATATAGAAACTTTGTATTCAATCACTGCGAACTTAAACTAAAGCAGGGCTTATTTTCTCCTGTTTCTCATTTCATGCTTTGAAACTTTGGAATACTTCCTCAGAAATGTTTGCGTTTGACGTCGAGGCGCGTCTGTGCGTCGTGAGTAAGCAGCGTCTGAGCTTCAGGCCGGCCGGGGCTCAGGAAACACTGTGAAATGAGGCGTGACCAAACTGGTTATTTTCTTCATTTCGTTAGTACTGTATCGGGCGAAGCGGTGATGGACAGCTCCTCCTCATAAACCAATAACAGTCTTGTGGGTATCAGCACTTGATTCAGCCTATAGGTAAGCAGGGCAAGCTCAACAGTTTTTCATTAACTTTGATATGTATCCGTCTATCACACACACACTTCTTCACCCTCTCCAGCCCTCACGACCACCACACATACTGGTTTGAGAATGTTATTGTTTTAGTTTCCCCGGGACCTGAGAGAGGCTTAAGGGAAGCTTCCTGTCACTCAGAAAATAAGTAACAAGTAATAAAGCAAAAAAGATTGGTTTATTTTACACTGCTTGCGAGACCCTTTCCATGGCCCCCCGTGGAATGAAAAACCTTCGGTCTCTGTACATCACCGAGGTCATTACTCTCAACCAAACCGTCCGCCGTTAACTGTATACTGACTGAAAGCTCGGACCTCGTGTGGATGTTGTGGAATGAAGATGAAGCACACGTGTACGTAATGAAGTCGGGTGGGAATGGCATTTATTTAATTGGGGCGGTGTGGCCTAGAAGTTAAAGATCGGCGTGTGTGATTGTCAACGATTTGTCCTTGAACAAGACAGCTTCCTCTAGGGTCGTTTCAAGGTTACTAACTTTCTTTTCTCGTCAACACATGTTGATGTGATATTTAAATGTGACTATTTTTTGTCCAACAAAAATTTGAATTAATATGCTTGGAACAAAACACAGTCTTTTTATTTGCATGACTTTTTCAGACCATTTTCAGTTCATAGTGGGAAGGAAGATATTTTCCATCCATTCCGATGGTGCAGCTTTTATGTCTCTATAGAGAAGTTACTCATTCTCTACGTGTCGTGTCATGTGTCTCGGCTTGTATTTCTATGCCCTGAATGAGTTGTGGAGGTAAAGGCCAGCTTGCCGAGGACCTCATCAAGGTGAAGAACGGATGATGAGGTGAATTTTCATCTTTATTTTGTGGTCTTTAATCCATTGCAGTTGAGGTTGACTCGCTCTGACAGTTTTTATCTGTGACTACTCTGTCCTGAACACGGGACGTATGGTACGTGACCCTATAGGTTCAAACTTTAGGGGGCTGAGTTTAAAATGTATCTTTAGGGACTATGATGAACACGATTGAGCAAGTTTGGGGTCATTCTTAGTCCCATCTATTAGTAATTTCTATGTTTACTGTGTTTTTATGAATGAAAATATACATTTTGAGGACTTGGTAGTGTCCATTTCTATCATATATAAAGAGATAGTTTATAAGACTTTTGCATATCTTCTGAAGCTGTACAATGGGTTGGTTTGATAAGATGTTTTGTTATTGGTGATCTCTCTTTGAGTGAATATGTTTTAATGTTTTGTTTAAAGTTTGTGCTTTCACTTCCAACTTTAGTTTAGCTTTTTTTTATTTTATGTTAATTGTCATTGTTTAAGAGACTAACCTATTTAGTTTGTATTAACTTGAGTACAGAATTCTATGACAAGTTGAATGTATAACAAATCTCATTGCTAATATTTTGGAAATTATGATGTTATTTGATTGTTCCGTTTTATTCACAATATTATTTCTATTGTTACTTATTGTTTGGTTTGGTTTGGTTTGGTTTGGTTTGGTTTGGTTTGGTTTAGTTTAGTTTACTTGGAAAACGTTCCTGTTCATTAAAATCAAATCAAATATTGACCTACAAATGATTTGGAAAAACTCAAGGAACATTTTTATTTTTGCTTTCAAAATAAACTGTAAAAGTATAAAGCACTAAAATTATAATAATATACAAAAACTAAAATAAAACTAAAATTAATATTGTATAGCAACATAAAAAATAAACAAATAAATTATAAAATGACAAAAGAATATACTAAAATTGCTAATTTTAAATAAATAAACTTTAACTAAAATTATACAAAAATTAAGAGCTAATTTTAAATATTAATATAACTAAATAAAACTAAAATCAAAAATTTACTAACTCTGCTATTACTTGAGCCCAATATTTATTGTTTAATGTATCGAATATTTGATGGATTGTTATGTATTTTAGTGCTTCTCAGGGACTGATATCTGACTCACAGTGATTTGTCGACATCTGTGATTAAGGTGGGAGCGAAATATTTATTTATTTAAAATTTACTTTCACAGAAAAAGAAAGTAAATTTGGGTTAAAATGTTTTGTTTCTTTGAAATTTCTTGGAAATCATCCAAGTGGATGCTGCACACTGGTGGTGGTTGAGGAGACACCCCTCGCCCTCATATGACTGTAAAGCTTTCCTGTAGCTCAGTGGTAAGAGCATTGCGTTAACAACGCAAGGTTGTGGGTTCGACCCAGGGGTTTTCAAATACATATGTATTAATGTATAGGATAATGCAATGTAAGTCGCTTTGGATAAAAGCGTCTGCCAAATGCGTAAATGTAAATGTAAAGCACTTTGGGTGTACAGCAATACACAATAAAGCGCTTTATAAATGCCTCATTCATTCGTTCATTCAAACGCCCTTCCTAAACTAAGACCCATAGCAATGAACGGATCTGTCGATTTTTCTACAACATGTTTTGGGTTCTGTATATATATGCTTCATACCCAACACTACAGCAGGTTTGCATTAATAGGAGCAGCACTCAGAGTGTTGATGATTTTGATTCTCAGCAGCATATAAGGGCACATCTCATAAATGAGCATCTAGCCGCATGTTTCAGCAAGTTTCCTGCTGAGCACGACCTGCTCTCATCCATATTTTGCCACACATATGGAACTGTGCACAAGGGTTAGATATACAGAGCAGGAGATTGAAATGCATGCCAGTTTCATCTGGTTGTGAGAGGAGAGTAAAACCACGGCGCGGAATGAGGTCTATTGATTATGACTAACTTGTGAGTCACTTAAATTCGTCATGAAGGTTTGTTTGTGGCGTTTGATGATGTTAAAAGGATAGTTCGACCGTGTAATTCTGACATCATTTATTCACAGTAATGTCATCTGAAATGCGTATGATTTGTTTATTTATTCTTTTGTCTCGCTCAGGGCGCTTGATTCTCATTCAGCTTCTCATTATTTAGCCTTTAGTGTACACTTCAGTTTATAGAAGCTGTCATGTGAATTTAACTTGATATAAATAATGCCTTATATTTTCTCCTGTTTTGCTTTTTCAATTCTTCAACTTAAAATGTGTTTGTATTGATTTTTACTAACAAATTTTTATGGGTGAATTAGCCCTTTAAAGCGCAAGCCGCTCGCTACACAACAATTTAATATTCAGGAGAGAAAAACCTGCATAGGCTACTATGTGTTTTATCTGTGAGATATTTTGGCATCGTGGACTTCAAACTTTTTTAATTTTTGCCTGAGCCGTAATGAAAATTTCATTTCCGGCGACTCAAATCACCAGACGGCCTGTGGGGGAAATGTCATTTAAACATTTTTTGGGAACTGCGCTGACACGGGTGTCTCGTTGGTAAACAAGTGCAAAAATATTTGGGGGAAAAAAACATTATTGGCAAATCTGGAAGGAGTCGTAATTTAAGTAAAAGTCAATGTAAATAATATTAAAGGAATATGCATTACATTGGTTTCTTTATTCGTATCATTGTCACAAAAAATATAATGGATATATATGGACATAATGGATATCACTTTATAATGGATTTTAGTAATTTATTATATTTTCACATTTCGGGTGAACAGTAAAACATCCCATAAAAGCCAATTGAAAATAGTAGTAAAAATAATTGATCAAGTTATGGTGAGTTTCCATTTCGGTGTTCCATTTAATGTGACCTCAGTTAACAAAAAGTTGAAATGATTGAACAGATTTTTGCAAATTTGTCTGATGTTAATTTTATAATCCTAATTTTGACCTGTGCTAGATTACACTTCTGTCAGTTTCTTTCTTCCAGCTCTGCAGACTCGCCTTCAGTCTCTCTTCACTTTTATCGTGTTCATTATTTGGGTTTGGCAAAGCAGAGCTCTAATTTCACAGCTGAGAGGACGAGGTTACAGACGCTCCTGTCATTAGTTAATTACAAAAGGTGAAGCAGAAATCTCTTTTCACCGTGTGTTGTGCTCTGGACTTTTAACAAAAAACACTCACAGTCTCTTAGCCGTCTTTCCACGTCTCGCACCAAAACATCTGACACTCTTTGTGGATGTAGAGCTCAGATCAAGCAGCTGTAGTGATCACATTAACAATGTCATTGTTTTAAAGAGTCTGTGTGCAGGTGGTTTTGATGGGCACAGCGTCACCTTATTTCGATTTATCTTCCGTTATCCGTCTGCATGTCAATAAAACTAGAGACACCAAACTGTAAGAATGATCTCGCTCGTTTTAAAGTTATTATAAGGACATTTATGTGTATATGTATATTTTACATTTCATACACATTCTGCCATTTACAAATTTGTGTAAAACAATATCAAACTCATCCCAGATCTGATTCACTTGAGGTTTACTTTGTATTTTTTTCTCTGACAGAATGTTATTCAATAACTTGTTGACCGAAAATCCACTTTATCTGAAACATCCTCATAACTTTGCAAACATTTGATGAGTCAAACTGAAACGACAACTGTGTTGTGTTCTGTAAAAGTTTGGTAATTGTAGACATTTTCTCCTCTTTCACAATGTGTTTGGAGCCCGATTATTACCGCTGGGGGCTATTTTTATTATTCATCATCGCAGGGGCTGTTTTGTCGGGGTGATTGTCAATGCAGTGCATGTCCCTCATTTCAGACTGGAAAATGTACAATTCACAACCGTCTGATTTGTTGTTGGCTTCGTGTTTCTCGATGCATATTTTTCTATCAAACAGACAGGCAATCAAATCACTCTCTCTGACCGGTTGTCCTTTCTGAACAAGTCTGAACGGAGACCAGCAGACAGGCCGACACGCAAACACGCTCAGATTTCTGAAGGAGAAGGTCCATTCATTTATAAAGGCCCGAAAACCAAAGCAAGCCGTCGCCGAAAGCAAAGGCTAGCCGTGTCAATCGGCTATTTCTCACACAACTCATGAAATATTTTCTGGATATAAGATTTAGCCTAGTGAGGAGTGCATACGTAATCCGGTTTGTTGTTGTTGACGTTGTTTTTCGATCTATTTTACATAATGGTCTTGCTTTAGGAGGAGAAAAAAGTCTGGAGACACGAACGACAAAAAACACTTTAGGAGCCGGGAATGGAGAATTTTCAGCTGATTTGCGCACTCGGAAAAGCATTTGTATTCAGCTGGAAAATACGTCTTGACTTGTCATAAATATTAAACGCTCTCAATTGGCGAATGCTGATAGATTCTCCCACTCATCATTACCTGTATTGCATAAACCTCAGTCAGCCAAACAATCTGAATCATAAGTGTGATGAGACTGAATAGACCATCTAATTGGACTACTTTGAGGCCAAATCCCACTCTTAACGTTGGATTCCGAGAGTATCTGCATAAATTAAGGATAAGCTCTCGGCACAGACCCTTATCTACTTAATTCGGAGGGCTAACCTGAATTTATAATTCTTCCGATTTAGGAGGCTATATTGTCGAGCGAGCGAGACTGTTCATCTCGTGGTGATGGTGAGGGAGAGAGAGTTCAAGTTTATGCTGCTGTTGTGATCGCACGGCTCGCTAGGCCAGAGGTAGAGAGGTCAAGATCGAGCGTTTTCCCTAAAGGCACAAACACTGAACACTACAACATCAGACAGGAAAACGTGTCGCAAAACGGCAGCACGAGAAACGATCAGTCAGGATGGGTCAAAAACGCTGGGCTGACTGCAGGTTTTACTCTGATATATAAAGAAATGAAGTCAAGAATTGACTTCTACCGAACACATGGCTTTTTTTGTCAATAAACGTGTGGTGTGTGACTTTTTTTTTAAATGAAACGTTACTCGCGAACCAATTTATGTGATGTAAAGGTCCAGTGTGTCATTTTTTCGAGGATCTATTGACAAAAATGCAATATCATATGCATAACTATGTCATCAGAGGTGTATAAAGACCTTAGAATGAGCTATTTCTATCTGCATACAGCACGGGTCTGCTTGCATGGAACGTTGTTGCCATATCGCCATGTTGTTTCTGCAGTAGCAGAAGTGCTCTACAGAACGCATTTCGCAAATACTTTATCTCCTTCGGGAAAGAAGCGAAAACTTGACGACATCTTAGTCCTGTGTCAGCCACCGTAGTGCTTTGAATGGGAGGAGGAGGGGTGAGCCATTGGTTGCAATACGCATCCTCACCGCTAGAGGCCACTAAAAATCACACAACGGTCCAGATTGATTTATCAATCAAGAATTAAGCCTTATACGGTCTTCATCAGAGCATTTTTAAATCAATAAGACATACAAATGATGATGTTTACTTTATCTCAATTACAAGCAACATGCAATGAATGAGTTTGTTCTGTTTACTTGGTTTTCATTTATGTTTTTTCTTAAACTTATATGAATCACATCTTTTTCTTTTTTTCCCACAGACAGGAGCACCACAGAAGGGATAATCGGAAGAAATCAGTGGCCTTTTAAATGCAGAGTGGATTAAGAGCTGTGTGTTTGCAGAAATCAAAATCTAGTTCAATTTGTTATTATTGTTATAACCTTTAATTTATTTCCACTTAATATTAATTTAATACTATGTTAACAAATAGCAGCATTGCATACAACAATGGTGCGAAACAATAGCTGTTTAACATCGTCTGTGTGGTCTAGACGACATTCCTTTCTGCATATTATTTTAGTTTTGATGAAAGGTCAGACATGCACTTTTCTTTGAAGTAACCGGTAGATTGTGTTTGGAGACGTGCATTGAGAAAGTAAGTAGTGCATGTGGTAATGTTACCTTTGCAAAAGTAGAAACAGTTTTGCTCGTTTTTATAAGCTATTAAACCCCGAATGCCGTACAAGTTGTTAACATGCTGTAAAAATATTTCCTCAATGGCTTATTGAGTGAAGTCACGTATGTGTTAAATAGCTTTTGGTGAGACCCAATTTACAACTTCAAAGCAGAAACTCTGCACAGGAAAAAAAGCCAGAAATAACATCACCGCCTGTCGTTTCTCACCAGACAAAGAGCTCGACTGGTTCATGCGCTGTGAATGTGCATCATCTGGTTATGTGATTTGGCATATCAGTTTGACTTCTTAAGAGAGAGAGAGAGAGAGAGAGAGAGAGTTAACCATTAGCCATAAAAAGTGCCTTCACCCGGGCAACTGGTCTCATTGCAAAAAACAGACGCTCAGATAAAGCGCATTAAGAGCGATATAAAGGCAAGTAATAGGAGAAAAAAGTGAGTGCGGCCACATAAGACTGTTAAAACATTAACAACCCCCTGGTATCAAAGTCACCTTAGTAAAAGTGTTCTTGTCTTGCTCGGCTACATCAGGGGAATGCATAAACATGCACGAGAGGAGAGAAAGACTGAGAGAGAGAGTATTTATTACAAAAATAAATCATTTTAACACTTAGGCCACCCACTGCCTGAGACTGTAGGTAATGAGTCCTGAGCCGTGAGTGAGAAAGAGAGAGAGATCCAGCAGCTAAGTCTCTATTTAAAGCAGGAGCTCGGAGCCGTGTGAAGCGGCTCTCTAATGAAGGTGGATTGTGAGGGAGGATTTTGCTGGGTTCATACCAGGGTGAAAAATGCCGCCTGTTTGCGAGACCGTCGACACTCGTATGCCCAAGACAACTGGTATCGCGTGCCAGCGTGTGGTGTTTCTGGATGAATCTCACAGAACTCACCAAGAACCCGTCTGGTTTAAATTTCATCCCTAATGAGGGTATAATGACCGTCCCTATTGAAAATAATAGAAATAGACCGAAAGGTTTAAACAATAAGAGGGGGATGTGATCATTTCAGGGCTGTCAATCGCATCTAGAATAAAAGTTTGTGTTTACATAATATATGTCTGTGTACTGTGCGTTTTAATTTCGAATTCATAAACACACACACAAACTTAAGTATATTTAGGAAAAATAGAGAAATTAATAAATGTACATAATTTTAATTATTGGTAAATAAGAAGACAAAAGCACTTTTGTTTGTAGGTGAAGAAGCGTCGCAGGGTGTTTTACAGAGGCTGCTGTTTTACTGTTTGTTTTTGCCCCCCAAAACACCTTCGAGTGGCTCTTTCTTCGTGTAGCGGAGGATTCATTCTGTATAGTCACTGTAATGTTTTATTTGATTTGTTTGTGTTTTTATTGGGGATAGAACTCTGCTTTTAAAGTCAACATGAAAGCGTTAACCCAATTTACTTTGTTGTTTTATTGTGCATAATTCATCAGTGCACAAAAGTTTGTCTTTAATCTTTCTTCCAAATATTAATAACTCGCTCTGCATCTAAAACTATTTTTCTGATGGACATCAATTTGCATGTGCTATTGATCGATGTTAACCACCAGATAGTCATGCAGCCATCATTGATAAAAAATACGGCTGCTGAGCGCTGAAAAACTATTTTCATTTTTTTCTGAATTTACTTTTTATAGATTTTTAGGTCAAACAAACATATTTGTTTCATTCTGTGAACTACTAACAAAATTTCTGGAAACAGGTAAAAATAATCATATTTCTTCATGTATTTAGGAAATGAGATAACCAGGAGCTTGATCCAAGTTGTTATGCGTCTTGTCATGCTGTCAGTCTTTCATATTACTGTTGGATGACTTTGTCACTCCTGAGGTTTGATTTGATTGAAATTCAACACACCACAATACATCTAGAAATGCTGAACGGAAACTTGGACTAGTCTCTACATTTTTACATGGCTGTAATGTAAAATGTGGACGTAATGTAAAACATGCAGAACATATTTTATAATCGAGGTCCTTTAAGCCTGTAACATCAGATGGTATCCGAAATCCTCTGAAACAAGGTTAAAAACCCTGGAGAGCCACAGAGGTCTTTATGTGGAGACTCTGTGTTTCTATCTGCACCAAAGTGCACATTTCTGCTGAGCTGAGAGATGCAGTTTGGAGTGCGAGCGGCGTGCACATTAGGGAATAGTAGATGGTTTCTCTGGTTGACAGTTTCTCGAAGGACGCCTTTGAAGTTTCTCATTTGTATGTCAAAGAGTACAGCGCTCAATTGTTTCTAGTTTTGGGAATGCCGCCTCCTCCTTACTGAAGAAATCGGTTCTGATTCCCAACATAAAATATTTAAAGTGGCGACGAGATTGACTTTCCCCCCTTCTCACACAGCGCCAGGCCCGGTGAACATTTTCATCTTCACTTTCGTCTGGTTAACGTCAACGTTTTACTTATTCAGGAAAGTTGCTTTAATGTACCATGCTTCGTTTCAGTCAGTTTTTTATGAGTTACTGCTTAGAGCACAGAAACCATGAGTTGTTTTTTGTAAAGGAGAAACATGTTTAATGTATTACATGGATAGCACCTCAATTGGGATTGGTCGAGCCTTATTCGAATCTATTGATTCATTTGATAAACATTTGGGATGATGAATGGTTGGATGATTTGGGTTGGAGGAGTGCATGTGTTGCGGGATGATTGACAGGGCAAAATGATCCGGGTCTTGCCAAATCTATGTATAGAAAGTCATTAATGAGGCAAGTTGCTAGGCAACCATAAACTGCCCACGGCAATCCTACTGGACAATTCTACTTAGTGGAAGAATTCATTATTTCTGATTACTATTGTAATAAATGTAAATATAAAAAATCTAGTTGCTGTAAACGGTCATATTATCAGAATCTTCAAGGTTCAAGCAGAGGGCGCTTGCTCTGACCTTCCTCGGCTAAACGGCGTTTGCCAACCCAACTTTTCAACTTCAGGCGCACAGAGCGCTCCGCCAAAACCGCGATGCGCCCGGCACGCAAAAGCACTGCAAAACGCTCCAAAAGACGCGTTGTGTCTGATCAGGCCCTTAGAATGTACATCAAAATAAACAAGGCAAGAGTCTGCATGTCAAAACCAGCATCTTACATTTGTCTGTAATGGTGACCGACTTTCATCTTCTCATTTGCATAATGACAGTTTTAGATGGCTTATATTTCTTTATTTAGATTTTTGACTTTATACCTTGCTAAATGCAGCACACCACTTGAAATGTGATCTTAATTTGGTTTCTCTTGGTCCCCTTGCCACTGTCGCCTGGCAACTCGAAGCATTCCGACGAAACGCAGACACGGTTTGCATCTCAGTGAAGGTGGGCTGGAGTCATCACACCTTCACCAAACATAACAGATTATACCGGGATCTTACTGGTATGAAATACAGAATTCAAGAACTGGTTTCATTTCATTCATAATTTGATTGACACTCACTGGATGCTCAGTTTGAATGAACTGAATTGAAGCGATGAAGCATTTTTCTACAACGACTTTATCTAAACTAAGAGCATCAATAACCGAAAGCCACCGAAACATTTGCCATGTCTAACTTTGCAAAATCAATAGATTGATTGGTATTTTGATCAATTGAGTATTTTCTAATCAATTGATTAAGTGTTTTTATTAATTAGGCCAAAAGGATATCAATCATGGATAAATTAAAGAAATAACCATTTTTTGGTACAGTATCACGTTTAAGTTAATTTCATACTGAAAATTAAATTGTATCAAGTATTTCTCTCTCTCTCTCGCTCTTTACTGCACAGCAGGTGTCCAATTCAACCTATCAGACACTGGAGGGAAATGTAGAGGAATTGAAGATGATCATTCATTCTCTCCAGTCTGCCACAAGTCTCAATGTTTTTATCCCTTCAGGGTGTTCCAGAACAACACACAGCGATGTAGTACAGTAACACGATGAAGTGCAGTCCGTCTTTCTCTTAGATTATTCCCATGTTCCTCGTAAAAGAGTTTTATCACATGCTCTCATTCAGTTTGGGAACAGTATGTTTAGTCTACTGCCTACTGTTTTACATGTATTGTAAATAGTATAGGAAACAGTATGCAATATTGTAAATATTCAAAGTGGTAATATGTGCAAAAGCGGTCCCATTTATGAGTCTGTTTTTTTCAAAATGAAAGTGGTTATTTCACAAATTTGGTCAAAACTTTAATGGATTGGGTGTGTTGTGAAATGTAGTATTCTTTGCAGTGTACTTGGCCTTCTAAACACTTTATGTATTTAGAAATCAAGTATATAATAAAAATAGTGTATGCTCCTAAACATTGTCTGCTCCACCCACATGTTGCTCAAAACACGGCAAAACGTTTAATTCTGTCTGCGTGCTGCTGGTGTTCATATTCACCCAGGGACTCGTGGAATACAGCTGGAAATAGTGCTCTTGAAAGGTTGGATTTTGAGAAAACAACATTAGAGTAGATTTCAGTCTGTTCCTTAAAATATCCCTTTTTCGTTACTTTGCCTTCCATTTTCTTGTTCGGTAGTGCACGTTCGGGATCGTTTCCAACACCCCTTCTTTATTTGCGGTCTTTCTGCGTCCTAAAAGTACAATCTGAGATTTCATTACACACGAACCACACTTTCATTTGGAGCAAATGGGCTTGTTTCGAATCGCAGGTCAGGTTTCCTTGTCCCTCTGCCCGCAACGCAAAAGAAACCCCGAGGAAGTAATTCAACAGAGCGCTGCTGCGTCCCTCCCAATATCCATTTCCTTCACAGGGGGATGTGGGGAGGGGGGTGTCGGGGTGTATGTCCCATCCTATTAGATGTCTCACACCAGAGAAGGGGATAAGATCCCAGAGTTAAATAATTGATGTGTGGCGATTAAATATGAATGCTGGGCCGTTCTCCACACAAGGGAATCACTAATAGGGAATCTGAAGTGGCTTGGGAAGGCAGGTCCAGAACCCTTGTCTGTTTGGAGATAAGAGCCGAGGTCATGCTCTGCAGAGACGCTTAATGTATGACATTTGCGGCGACACAACAAGGAGTCGTATACGTACTGTGCTCTCTGAACATTTGGGTGATCAGGTGATGAAAGATATCACAGATTTGGTGTCCTGTCACCTGTAAATATGGGCATAAATGATTAACTCAGATGTTTGCTCAGAGATTTCTCAGATCAAACTTGACAATTGTTAAAATCGTATGGATAAATAAATGTTAACTGTAAAATAATCTGGATTTGGGTACATTTGATGTGAGATATGAGTTCATTCAGATCTTCTAATATTGACTTTTGATTGTAAACTTGACAAATCTGAGCGCAGTTTGAGACATCTCTTTTGAAACTCTATTGACATTTGTTAGACTGCCTCTTTTTCTCGGGGGAAATATCTGACGCAGGAGACTTGAGCAAGTTTCCATTGATAACTGATATATTTAATCGATCTAATCCGTTTTTTTTCGTATGGGACGTGGAATATTTTGCATGGGCTTCAAACTTCTCTTCCAGTTATTCATTTCTTTTTTGGAGGCTTCTATCAAAACCACAGCGACTTCAGTAGCATTAGCCACGGTTGCATTCATGACATGTATTTCCATGGTTAGTTCAGCACAAGTGTTTAAACAAGGCAGTCACAATTTTTCTGTGTGTAAATGACTTGATTTTTATGTGAACGGCAGTTGGCTTGCAGTGGTGATTGCTTATAATACGTTCACCTTCATTACATAGCAATATCTGCACCGCTGTCTTCCAGGTTGGAGGAAGGTAGTGGGTCTGTAGTGAAAGTCATGTATATGACGTGCGCTATGCATCGTTGGCAAGCTAATCTCGTTCGGTTTATGAATATGTGTTTCTGCATGACAGAGAAAGTTCTGCGTAATTACATATGTTTCCCGCGGCACACCACGGTGTCGAATGGAAACGTGACTGAAATTTCACTCTTAATAAAATGTGTATTTCAGGTCCAGCTCCAAATCTCCACGTTCCATTTAATAAATAATGATAATGTTAAGCATGAAAAATAATAAGACTTTTCCGGATGAGCTTTTGAACTATGTTAAAGAATACAGTTTGTTATCGGTGTGTTTGGGCTTTACAGACATGCTTAAACTAATGCGACAGCATCAATCTCACTTAAGTTTTAATAATTGTGGATCATTTATACCATGCGGCCAGCAGTTATTGGAATATCGAGAAATGTCTAGCTAGCATTATTAGTATTAAATGATAAGGACAGCCATGTGAGAGTTTTATACTTAACCAACTTAACATATAGATTTTTTTAAGAGTTTATTTGTTTACTCGACCAGTGAAGCATTATGAATTGTGTTATCCAGTCTAAAGTGATGGTGCAATGTAAAAACATCTAAAACCCGGAACCTTATTAAGTTTATTGCTAAATATAAATATGTAACTTTGTTTAACTAGTTGGAGAATTTTAGCTGAATGACATTACACATCATTCCCAGTGTTTCTGTGCTCTCCTGCTGCAAATGTGGTTTCCATGGTGACGGTGACTTCTTTGATTGGTGGATCAGTCTTCAGGCTTGAGGTAGTGCTTCACTGAGTTACGAAAACATTTTTGTTTGTTTTTAAGTTGTTTATATAACACAGATGTGTTTCTTATACTTTTACTTCAAAACCTCTGAGCTTGATTTATACGTCGTTGCTAAAAATATCTTCTGTCTTCTATATACAGAAAATAAATCTAGAACGATACCGTTGCATTTTATTGTGTGAAAAATATAACAATAATGAATATAAAATGATCCAGGACGCTTTTAGATTTTAAACGCCACCGAGAAAATCTGCAACAAGATTTAACAAAATCTAATGATTTAAGTGTTTTTGATCCAAGAGAGTGAGGAAAGAACGTTTAGTGTTAAATGACATTATTGCCAAGTGAACAGTCGTCCATTAATGTAGCTTTTAAATCTGTCACCCTTTCATGCATTAAAAGTTCACTTGCCGAGCTCCATAATGGATCTGATTTCTGTTTGAAAGGTTTTCATCTTATTCTTAGCGCCGGGGGTGAACCATTTTTAAATAAAGCAAGACATTGAGCTAAGTAGTTTTTTCCTGTCAGCCTGTCATTAAAACAAAAGCCTTTATCCTTGCAAACACATACTGTATCTTTTTTGGTTTATTTTTGAACTGTTACATACTGTGTTTGTCAAGACAGGCCTAAACATAACTTTTCCTTATGTGCTCCAAATCTCAGAACTCCTGCTGAAGTATTTCTCCAAATGAAGCGTGGCGATGCGTTCAGCAACTTTTTGATGTACATTTTCATGAATTCTGAATTAGTTTCAAGACCAGCGATTCCCAAAGCATCCCTGACCTCTGGAGATTACAAACAAATCTCTTATTCTTATCAGGCTGGATATTTGCACGCAAACTGCAAATTTGCCAATTAGTGTATAAGGCAGACCAAATGATTTCCCTAATAAGCCTGCAAACAATAAATAATGTTCCAATGGCAAATACACTTATTTAGCTTTTCGTGTGCAGTGCATCAAACATGATATTGCCACTTACCGTATATTACCGTAAGCAACATTATCCACATTACTACACATTTGGGTCTTTTTGCATTTTCAAACTTGTGTTTTAGCGTCTATACATTTTGTTTTCATAGTGAGATTAGTTAGGAATCATTATTGGGGATTTTCTTTTGATTGTTTCTTTTCTTTATGACGTCACTAATCTGTTCCTTTTCCCTCATTTTCTCCTTTGTCTAATTTCATGTTGATTAATGTTGTTGTTGCTTGTTCGTGTCGTGGCGTTTCTTTTTTTGCCCCAGTATCACTTGCATTCCACCTAAATGTTACGAAGACATCCCTAGTTACAACAGACACGTAACACTTCACAACACACTCCAGGTGTCATTGAGCCAGATGTATCTTATCCTTTCGTGCTTACTTTCACAGAGACGCAACACTTTGTCATTGAAAAGCACTTCCTATATCTCCTCTTCACAACATCCTATTGAACTACAATATTCCACGAGGTGTTGTGGCAAAAGTATATGCACCCTGTGAAAATCGTAACCTTCTCTTTATGGGTTGAAGTGCATAGACGAATTTTAAACGGGCAGCTTGGTTAAATGAGATTATGGTTTGGCCTGTTGTATTCACTAACTCCTTATAGCATGTAACTGATTTATTTAACACTGTAGAACAGCTTTTGATTGCCCATTGCGGTAGTATCCTTGTCATATTATACATGTATATTTACATTTTATTATTTAACAGTCAGTTTTATACAGAGAGACAAAACATTAGAAGCAGGAGTATTGAGGCAGGTGCACGCGCATGAAGGCTAACTGCGGTCTTTTTTGCGACCATGCAAATGTGGTCTTTCATAAATATAATAAGTTATTAAGGGGCTCACCTATTTGTTAAAAATGATAATGGCTGCATTCACTCATTCACTATTCCCTATATAGTGGACGCTAAATAGTCCACTATACGGTGAAGAAGTGAATGAAAATGAACGAACGATTTCAGACACTTACTGTTATATATCCTGCGTCCGACGCTTATATTACACCTGTGCAGCTTTATGGAGTGTTTTGTAAAATGGTAAAGTAAGTTTTCACCGTATTTGTCACCTTTATCGTATTCATTTATAATAAAGAGATCAAAACAAATGTTTGCCACGTTTATTTTCTATTACATTTATTACTTTTAAAACAATTATTTAATGTATTTAAAATAAAACACTCCTCTAAATTACATTTCTTCATCGAATCTGTTTATTCTCAAAAAGTTGAAATCATTTTCAACAAGAACGAACACAAGTGTATAAACATGCATTTGTGGCCGTAACGGTCACTCTCCCCCAGCTTCTAATCGGGCGGTTGATACGCGTTGTATCATGGGAAATATGTGTGAGCGGGTATACGTCGGATGTAGACTCTAAATCAGAATGCATTGAGGGAAAATGAGTTAAGAATGTTGGGAATGAGTTTTTTTACTCAGAATTAGGACAAAATTACAAAATGGCAGACACCAGACATAGTGCACTATATAGATGAAAGGGGGCGAATCCACAGCTAATGTTTCTTGACCTAGACAATGGCATGCATGTATTACTTGAGTCTTATGTGCTATGGTTCTTCACTCGGTCCACATGACAGCTCATTTTAATTTCCATCTGTTTTATGGGAGAGTTCGTTTAATGTCATTGAACACGGAAGGTGCTCAAATCACGGAGAGCGTGTAAGCCATTTTCATGTTCAGATGAGCGACTCATGCAGGGCCTGTCTCACGTGTTAACACGTGGAATGCACATATCACATGACTGAAAGTACAGCTGCATCATGCCAGGTCATCTTAGGTAGTGTACGGTTCCTTCCGACGTGACCTTGACCCCAAAAGACAAAAGCTTTTCTCAAGAGTTTTCACACAGTGCCAACACATCCAGCCCTCTCACGCAAAGCACACACTCATCGGCGTCTCGGCGCGCCTCGCGCTGATTTACGAGCACATCCCAGACCTCTTTAATGTCACGGTAATGTGTCTTTTCGCTTCACAGCACCTTTATGCTGCGCACAGCCACTATCAACCCGTCATGACATTTCTGAGTCTGTAACTTACCGCCTGCAGTTCCCATCACGCACACATGCGCACGCGTTTCTGTGGCACACGATCGCTCGGATTTGAAGAAAAGTGTTGATGGCATTTACAAATGTCATACGGTGATATCTTTACAGTGACGAAAATAGATGCCTGCCACATCCGCATGACGCTGCTCTTCCAAAAGAAACTTGATTTTAACCCGGTTTAACCCAGAAATGTTTGTCAGCATATCCATCACCCGAAGACTTCAAACCAACTCGGAGCTACAGGTAAAGAAAATGTTACTATTTTTTTAACTGATGTGAATGTGTCTCTGTAAAGGTGGTGTGTGTAATATTCACGAGGATCTATTGACAGAAATGCAGTCTAATACACATAACTATGTCTTCAGAGGTGTCTAAAGATCTTACATAATGAAACGTTGATTTTATTACCAAAGAATGAGCTATTTTGATCTCTATACACCGCAGGTCCCCTAACATACATGAAATTCACCGTGTTGTTTCTACAGTCGCCCTAAACGGACAAACTGCTCTACAGAGCGTTTTTTTGTAAATACATTATCTCCTTCAGCAAAGAAGCGAAAAAAGGACCAACATCTTTGTCCTGGTTCAGCCACCGTAGTGCTTCGAAAATGAAGGGTGCGTGAGCCGTTGGTTGCAATTCGTAATGTCACCACTAGATGCCACTAATTTAAAAACAGACGATTCTCAGGGTCGATATATTCATGTCAATTAAAGGAGGACAAGAAAATGCAACAAATTTGTGCTCTGTACATAGAAAATGATGTCCGATATTAGTATTCATTTTATGAATTAAAAACATTCAGAAAGTTGAGATTTTGGAAGACTTTAGAGAATTTAAACTGCTAAAAATGTAGTTCATGCGTGTTAATATAACACTTAAATCTTTTATGATTTCAATGTTGCTTGCATGCCATTTTATCAAAATATACTTTTAAATGATGATCAATAGAGAATGATGCTCTTGCTGAGATAAACGGTGAAATTCTGGCCACAAAACCCTTTCAACCTGACCTGCTCATAACCAGACATCCCATCATGCAGTCAGTCTAATGGAAATGATTGTAATGAATGAAAAAGACCTCTGTTTTTCATATGTAAATTTCACTGTCATCATTTGTTTCTTCAAATTACACTTTCATAATTATCTGTTGCTACCATTTGACACGTTCATTTTCCACGAGTGCACGTCCATGCGTGTGCATGCGCTCGTGCATTGGGACATGCCGAACGTCATAATCAAACGTGCATGCAAATACAAAAGAAACTGCAAGATTGCTAATGGCACAGCACCATCTTGGGGTAGATCATGAATCAGAGTACAAATTTAGACATTTCTTTTTCCTCGTTCGTATCTTAGAAGAACACAAGCTCCCGCGAGCCCTCCTGTTCTCGACGCCAGTCTGTTCTGCTCCGTGCTTGTGTCTAGCCCACGAGGGTTGCGCGTCTCTCTCCGTGCATAAACCACTATGTGTGGTACGAGAAGAGAGCAATCATTCATCCGCCCGCAGGGAGAAGCGAAATGGCGCATGGGTTTGTTCACTGCAGGCAGGTATTAAAGACAGACCTGGAGCCACGGTCCCCTGAGCGATGATCTGTACGGTCCTTCTGTATCCCAGAACGCCCGTGGGTGTGATAAAGCCCTTGTTCAATGTCAGCGGCAGAGTCTCACTCACAGATGAGTGTTACCTCCCCAGGGATCTGTTACTAATCTCTGCGAGCTAGAAATGTGTTTGTTTGTTTCAGGAAAGGGGTCTTGAACTGCGTTCTGTGATTTCCAGCATGACAGTGGGTATAAGTATGAGATTTTGAGGGGATTTTAAATCTGATCTGCTTTTCCTCAACGAGTAAATGTTTGAGTTGGTAAACTAGCGAAACTTTTGAGTCGCGGCTTACAGGCTTGTCTTTAATGCAATTTATTCTCTCTGAAAACGAGGTGGCTAATTCCTGTGAATTGGTACGTTTTTGAGTGATATTAAGTTTAGGGTTGAGGCTTCAATCTCATGTTTTTCCAATAATTGTATGGTTTTTTTTTTTCTTCACGTCATATAAATTAATACGAATTAGCCACTTTGTAAGATTTCTCAGAGATCAGGCCGGACTGACTGACAGATGAACACAATTGAACACAATTTCCCCACCGATACTGATAACCGATTATTCACAGTGATATCTGTTTTTAATTCATAAAATGACTACTAATATTGAAGATCATTTTCTATGTACAGAACACACATTTGTTGCATATTCTTGTCCTCCTTTGATTGATATGAATATATCGGCCCTGAGCATCGTCTGTTATTGGCCGATAGTGTAAAACATTGTTATGAATGACAGATAGCCATTATTAGCCTAAATATCTGTTAATACCTCCAATATAAAGCATCCAATTACAGCTTCAAAACTGGGTTTGTCTAAAATAGATTTGACCACAATCCAGGTGTATAAAGATATGTCACGTGCAAACTATCAGTTAAACAAAAGTGTGCAGTCTGTGGGCATCATCTGAGGCCGACTCTAAAACCGCCACTAAAACAAGCAAAAAATATTGTTACTGTTATCACCCCGAGTTCAGCTTCAGACAAGCTTTTAATCCAAATTTAGGCCTGTTTGTTTTCCTTTCCAAGGTGAGATACAAGGTGAGAGTTTGTTATTGCGGACCACCCAATGCTTTCAATCGCCTGCCCTCAGGTAAGAAGGAAAATGAGACCCCAGCAATGGGGTTTCCGTCAGCTCCGGGCTATAAAATTAAAGAAGTGTCATTATAAAGCAACATACCATGGAACCCAACTGTGTATGTCACTATGAAAACAGCTTTCTAGATCACTGCCACCTTGGAAACGTGTCGTTGGGTGTGATCGTAAGCGTTGTTGACGGGACACGCATGAAACGGACCGTGGGAGGATTTCTAGTTCGTGATAGGGAGATATCAATTAAACTAAACGAAGGGAACCGAACATCTGGCCGTCATTGTTTAATTGACAGTTTGGTGTATGCGTCGGGTGTGCCAACAGATTGTTGCAGTTTTTTGTATCTCTTTTACACTCGCATGCGCACACACGCGCTGTTCACAATCTCCATCCCGGTGTACATTTATATTCTGCTGTCTTAATTTTAAAGGACTCTCGTATAACCATCCCCGAAAATAGAAGGGATTGTTTACTTCAGGTGGATTCCATTAGATGAGACGGCACAATCCCGGGCAGCCTAATATATTTCTAAAATAGGTCTTAGTTTACCTACGCTCTATTTGCAGAGAGCTCATTTTCATCAGAACGTGTGTGTGTGTGTGTGTTTTCAAAGAAGTTCAAAAATCCCGAAATTATTGAATGATTATAATTTCATTTCTCCTGTCTCGGCCCCATGAGGTAGTTAACATTATTTCAAAAGTTCACTGCATCCCAGAGCATTCCTCCCACAAATAATCTGAGACACATCAGCTGTCGCTTTGTTTGACTGAAAGACGCTTTTTTCTTTCTATTAATCTACAAATGTCGTGTCTGGACCATAGCATTTCAAAGGAGGACGTTTTGATTCCAGGGACAAGGAAACTGCAAAAAACTCATCCTTTTGATCCAAATCTAGAAGTGTTGTGCTTTATTGTTATTCACAGATGTGGATTAAGATGCATTTGGTGATGTCTTGGGAAGGAACAGACGAGCAGAATTGACTCTGTTAATAGTGAAATCTCTACGCAAACGCTCGAGGAGTCCGAGTAAAGTCACTTTCGACACGAAGTCCTCATATATGTGTACTGTTGGGTATCGGGGTCAGAAAGAGTACAGTTGTTCTGGATTTTTCTTGTTTTGTGAGGGGGTAGAGAACAGTCTGTTCTTATGGTAACAAGTGTCTTCATGACAGGGTTATATTCTTTACATTGTCAAGACTTATTTCTCAGTGTAGGTCTGTCCAGATGTCAGCTCTGTTACTGCACTGTATGTTCTCAGTTTGAAGGAATCGTTCATCCGAAAATATTAATCCTGTCATGATTTACTCACACTTGTGTCATTCCTGACCTGAGTTGCTTTCTCTTTAACGTGAAACACAAAAGCAGATGTTTTGTTTTAGAATGTCCAGGTTTCCTTACACATGTTTTGTTATCATTTCAGATCATTCACTCGCCTCGAGGCATTTCAAACCTATATGTGTTTTTTCTTTTGCAGAACACAAAAGAAGATTCTGAAGGACGTTGGTAACCAAACAACACCGGCCCCCATTGACTTCAATTGGCTCTTTCCGGACAGATATTTTTATTTTTGTTGTGTTTTATTGCAACGTTTAATGACTTGATGTTTTAATTAGAAATTGGACAAGAGGCTTGCCGAAGGGTGCTGAAGAGTACCGGGACCCCTTAACTGTTAAAATGGTCCTCGATTAAATCAAAAGTTATTGATTTTGTCAATGGAAATGTTGAAAACAAACACACGTTACCCCAAACATCTACTTCAGTATCGTCTCAGTAACATCCCAACCTGTTGTTCTGCTGATTCTAGACAATTAAGTAGACGAAATGTATTTTTCATACTTTTGTACAAAAGCAAAATCACACCAATTGTGCCGTTTATCAGCATGCTGTGTTTATATGTGCTCGTGGCTCATGTAATTTTGATTTATTACTAAACATAGTCATAATTTATCTCCGATGGTGTTTCATACTGGAAGAAGTTTCTCACAGAATTTCACATTTGGTTTTCAGGGGTGTAATTTAAATTTACAATTCGCTGACAATGTTTTGGTCTTAAACCAGGCTCAAGGTTTTGCAGAAGATGAGAATGCTACTGTTGACCCTCGTGCAAATGTTGGGATATTTCAACCATTGTGTCAAAAATGGGTAAACCCAACTGTTGGGTAATTAAATAACATATGATGTGTTGTTTTAAGCTATTGTTGGGTAAAATATAAACATATTCTGGGTTCATTTAACCCAGCCGTTGGGTTTGTCCATTTTTGACCCAACGAGGGGATCACCCAATATTTTTTTGTGTGTATGTGGAGAGTCAAGAACAACAGATCATTGACAAGACATTTGACTTTAGAAACTAATAGAGTTTGACTGGCTGCATCAAGCTGTTGCTGAGCCCTCGCCAGTTCTCTCTCTCACCCTGCTTTTTCGTTTCTCTTCTGCCAGGTAACTCATGGCACCGCATGACGCTCCATCTGTTTTGGCACACGACTGGTGACAAACTGTGAGAGAGAAAGCCTAGTCAGTAGATGTGGGTGGAACCGATCGGCACCTTCCCACACGGCCTAAAGAGAAAGCCCCCCGGGAACTCCTTCAACGTGCCCAGCCCCAAACACACTGTTTTTGGTTTGGCAAACGTAACGCCACAGAACTTCTTTCAACCGAGATTTTACCCACGATCAGTAAAAACATAAATAAAGGATTTGTCTTAAATAAAACCACGAGCTTGTAATGTGGAAGGGGTACAATAATCGAATCTACCTTGATCTTTTGAGATGAAAGTGCTGGATGTTCTATGAAAACACAAACTTTTTCTTTCTGGGGAGAAACTTTCATCAGAGTATAAGACAAGAGTTTAAAACTAAGCCAAGCAATTTTGTCATTTCTTGTGATTCTTCTTCAGCTTGACATGATGGACTTTATTAAAAGTATTATTATCTCTTTAAGTTATGAATTAAACCAATTGTTTCTTTAAACTTGATGCTAATCCTGTCATCTGTGTCCAGTCTGTGTTTGGGTTCACCAGCCCCATAAAAAGTGAAATCCCCTGACAGCATTTCATTTTAATCTGAGGCCATGAGAACTTTCCTTTCTTTCTTCTCACGACATCGAAAGACAACAGTAGCTCAACCGCAGCTGTGTTTTCCCCGTCTCTTTGTCCTGTATCTGTCTGACTGTAAGCCGTATTAGATTTATAAGTAATGAACTTGTCAAACAGGCCTTCTTCTTTTGATTTGTACCGTTGTGCACATTTCTGTCTCGTTCTTTCTCTCTCCAACACATCGTTTTGGAAATTAGCATAATTCCCATTACACGAAATGAGCTGCAGATCCTCGCATTGTTCTCATTACAGAGCCGCAGTTCCTTTAATGTGTGATAGCGATGCTCTGATGTGTACAGAAACAATTAGCCGCGATCCGCTCCAGTCTCCTTTCCGTAATGGCCGCGTGGATTTGATTGGCAGAATAAAAGCTGGAATGATGTCGCCGGAGTGACGGGGAGGAGAACAGATGAGCCCATGATGATGATAATGGGTGGGATGACGAAACGTCCTCGCAAATAGAGTCAAATGAGTTTTTCTACCATCGGCTGTTGGAGTGTGACGTGTCGATTATTCGTTTTTTCTCTCCACAGGTCTTTAGATCGAGAAACGAGTGGTTTTATTTATTTACACACTCACCTGCTGACTTTCAGTTTCTTGCTGTGTTGGTTGCTGAACCTCGCTTCTCGCACTAACCGAGTTAAATTTCACAAACCATTTGCCACAGCGTGCCGACCTTTCACTGTTTCCCTAATGACGCTCGCTTGATGTACAATGGCAGATTTTATTGTAGACCTTTCTGTGTTTCAGCAGGGGGACGTGTAGCTTCATTCACTGAGAGGACATTAGGGGTGAAATCAGGTGAGTTTGAAACAGTAATGTATTCTGTCATGTCAAGTATTTCCAAAATGTGGTGGGGAAGTTGATTTGAACCCTCGTGTAATGATCGCTCGATGTGTGTTTTTATTCCAGAATGGATCCAGAGCTGGATGTGAGTTTGCACTGCATTATGAAGGACCACCTGCCACAGACCACCAGTACCCGAGACGGATAAAGGTTAAGTTTACATATGAGAGCATCTTGGTTGTTTTTGTTTTTTAATGTCTTGATACTTGGTAATATCGTATAAACATGACCTTTGACTACATGTGCTTTGACAACCATTATAGTACCGTATTAAAGGGACAGTTCATCCAAAAAATTTAATTCTGTCTACATTTACTCACGCTTTAGTTGTTCCAGGCCTGTATAAAGTTCTTGTTTGGTTTAACAAAAATATTTGGATGAATGTTAGCAACTGACGGTTCTGGGGCATCATTGACTACCATAGTGAACGGAGTGTCTATTTACACGGAGTACAAATAGCGCGTCTTTTGGCAGAGACTATTTGCACTAGCCATGACAACCAATATGTGATTGGAATAGAGAAAGTGTAAGAACGACAAGCTTTGAAATAGTGACTCTGATGGCGTAATGTGTGAAGTCTGTAAAGCTGTGACACGGGAGACTGGGGTTCTAATCCACCTCTCGCTGACAAAGGTCTTTTACCTATTTCTATCACATTGCAGATAATAACGGCATTTGTTTACAATAAAAATTCATTTTTATCCATAATGTTTAGGGTAAGGTTAGGGATAAGTGTAGGGCTTTAATATCTCAATAAGTTGCCATCATTTTATTACATTTTATAAATATAATGATTAACACTCTGTTATTATTGCATAATGTTTAATGCACAACATTACTGAGGTGCAAATATTAACGTTATCTGCCACTATTTATATGTACCAACAGCATCTCACTACTATTTCTACTCAATCCAAAGAAAATACAGCTATTTTCGGTTAGTGTTAATAGCATATCGCTAAGAAATGCTGCTTTTTTCACTTAGTGTAAACAGAATCTACTGCTACTTAAACTTCGTGTGAATAGCATCTGTTGCTATTTACGCTTAGTGCAAATAACCGCTGCCACAAAATAAAATCGGTAGTCAAATGTACCTGAGGTGCAGTTGCTAAAATTCTTCCAAATGTCTTTCTTTGTGTTCAACCAAACAAAGAAATATATACAGATTTGGAACAACCTGACTGGGAGTAAGTTTTGTTTTTGTTAACTTTATATGCATGAACACATCAAACAAATACAAAACATTGTGTATCAAAAAACATCAATGCTGTGTCGAGTTATCATACCACACAACTCAACTTATAAATCATTAAGGATTTGTAAGAGAACAGTTTTCAACACGATTTCTTTATGTAGTTGCTTAATATATGATTTTTGTATTTGTTTATTTATAACCAATTTTAAATGAAAGCGTGTTGAATTGTCGTGCACATGGAACAAACACTCACAGTACAAATGCAAACAGTACTGTCTTTAAATAAAGAATGATGATGTCTAATGTTGTCCGACACCTCCTCTTGAGATTTTCTCTGGTGGTTCACTCAAAAGTCACTCCCTCGTTATGAGATTGGACAAGTTGTCATAGCAAATTAAGGAAAGAAATGTGATTTTTCCACTCAATGAGGTGCATCAGGTAAAAATACATGAGCACAAGACATCACACTCTGCGGAAGCTGTGTTTGTGAGATGTGTTCTGATGTCTGAGGCGGTTAGATTAGTCTGCTGTTTAGCAAAACCATGGCAACAGGCGCCTCGAGTTGATTTGTCAATTGACTTGCTAAGTTCAACATGTGGTGAGAAAATCAGGAGTGTATTTCCGAGACACGCCAAGTGTTACACTGCCAACCTGTTCACCCCTGCCAGAACAATCAAGAGCTCCTTCCCTCGGGTTCATTTTCCTGCAGGCATTTTCATCTGTCAGAGATGGATGTCGGCAGGTGACACAATCACAGGCTGCTGGATGGACGGGATGTAAATGAGATGACAAAGCAATTTTATACTTCCTTTTACCAACTCCACTAAATAAATGGAGACAGAAATGATACTCGTACGCAACAGGTACCGGAGAAAGAAAGTGGGGGTCAGAGGTCATTCTACGTGTTCTCCACCATAGATACGTCTACGCAGATGCAGCATTCGACAGCGCCAGACACGTTGACTCATTCGTTGTAACAGTTGACATCATGTGCCATCAGCTTAAATGTATTATAAGACTACCACACATGCATCTTTCGCAGATAATGCAATCCCAGAAAGCAATTGCGATGACACATAGATGCCACCTTTGACCATGACATGTTGATACATCTTCCATTTTGCAGCAATCTGCATTTTAGTTGCTGTCGTAACTCACTCAAAAATAATGAGATTAGACAACATTACGAAGCCTCTAGTATTTGCAATGTGGTGTTCTGTGTTTTTGTGTGCGTTAACTCAACATGGTTTTTAAACTACGGTAGCTTTACTGGGGCGAGCGGTGGAGTGAGCCATTGGTTGCAATTTGAAACCTCACCACTAGATGCCACTAAATTTCATACACAGCATGGACATCTGAATTTCTGTGATGGTTTCTGTTGTGTTTCTGTTGTTTTTAAGCAGGGTAAGTTTAGCATTAATTATGTTTTGGTCTACATAAGTGTGTTTACATTGCTAAAGATGTTAAAGATGCTGCCTGGCAGCCTTTTTTTTTTCAAAAACGCTCGCGGGGAAAGAGTTAGTTACAGTACAATCCTGAAGAGTTCTGTCTTCAATATCGAACACAACATCAAATCCCGCAGCTGGGGCGGACACCTGTTTTCTTTTGAAATCCACGCAGATTGCTTTGTAATTTTAGAATGTGTTGCGCTTCAGTGAGTACTATGTTGAAAACATATTAATAAGGCTTGGAAAAGAATCGCCTCATGCTTCTCACACGTTTTGTTTTTGGCAGGTTGGCACCGTGGTGTTGCGTAGGCCAACCAGCATGGCACGCTAATTGGCTGAGCGTCGTGACATCGACTCGGCTGATACCCAAAAATGCCTTCACAGCCAAAACGCCCACATGATTTCTTAAATCAAAACCAGAGCACGATGTAGATCGGGTGAGAATTATGGCGGTGAAGCTGTAATCCCCTCTCAGGCGAACAGGAGGTCGGATCCGTTGGCTGAATTGGCACGTCCCTTGCTGTAATTTCCGAATGCGTTTTAGGGTCAGATGTTGTGCGTTCTGCGCCAGCTTAAAACACGCCGAACGCTCTATCGCTAATGCGATCTGCCCCACAGGTTCATATTTGATTAGGTTTTTTGATTTGACCTGCTAGGTGTAACGCGTGTCGCTGATGTCAACTGCCTGCGGGAAAAGAGTTTGTGCTTTATGCTATTATCTGACCCTGGAGGTTTCCGACAATACTGTAATGATAATCCAGTTTCAACAAATCTCTGCATCATGCTTTTATTATATATATGTTATTGATTCTACAAATATTAGTTTTCTATATTGGTTACAATTTACAAATAACCCTGGGGAGAACATTGAAAGTAAACATCACATGCTCTCAAAGGTTTTCAAGCATCCTTTGCAGAAAATGCAATCCCAGAATGCATTGCGATTAGCCTGTAAATTATCGAAAATATAGGTTGGTATTTTGTAACATCTACATCCGTGAAACTCTATATTTGAACTCTACACTTTTCCTTTGATTATTGATCTTATTGATGGAGGATGCGCATCTATGTTTCACATCTAATCTCTTGAACAAGAGGATACTTTCACGCTCCGACAAATGACACACGCCGCATGACCAGTTTGTCATGAAAGAAATAATGATAAGCCTCCTCCAGGAATGGAGTGCAGGATGAGGTTTATGATTGTGTTCTTTTCTCAAGGGAATGAGCACCGCAGGAAAGCTGATCACCAGGAGAAATCAACACATCAGAGGTCATGACACGGCAGGTAATGACGTAAACAGGTGAGATTAGCTTAGCGCACTGCAGTATCTTACTTAAAAAGGATCACAAGACTACATACAGTAGCGACGTCTTAGGCCGTGGTCAGACTAGACTTTGAGCATGCGAAATACGTTCGGACGTGGCTACAAACAACAAACAAACATATTTTAACATGATGCTTTCCATAACACCGACAGGCTTCAACAGAAGCCAACATCAGAAGCTCATCGTTTGTATGTCTTAAAAAGGTTCATACAGTTTTGACTTTAAGTTTTAAATGAAACTGCTGAACAGTCACATTATTCTCTCTCTCTCTCTCTCTCTCTCTCTGCATTTATCTGTCTCTTCCAACAGATGGTCTCCTGAAGATCCAAAATGGATCTCTTCCAGCGGTTCTCTGATTTCCATCCTACAAGGTCACATAAGGGAAATTCATTTCCTTCGCTCATACGTATTGGAACACAGGTACTGTTCAGACGGGTAGTTAATGAAACAGAGAAAAGGACATTAAATACGATGACTCGTACTGCAAAACACTTACGCAGAAATGCGGTTCATTCTTAGAATTGTTTGCGGTACATTTGACAAATGAAAGGAATAGCCCATACAAGTAGGTAAAACATTTTGTTTGAAAATGAAAGCTCGTGTGACTCTGTGTGAGGAACAAACTGAAATCTAACTTTGAGATCAAACATGGCGGATCATGTGTCTTTTTTATTTTGTCACTTGGTTGAATGCGTTGCATATCAGTTCTTCAAAACACAAGTAAAAATAAGAGCATGTAGTTTTGGAAGGTGGTTTTGTTTTTTCATTTTTGGTAAAGTCTTCCTCAAATATACTCAATAAATCTCACAGCATTTCAATCTCTTTCTCTCAGTTCACTTTCAATCTGTTTCTTGCAGGCGAGGAGATGCGGCACAATAATGACCCTTCTCAGGTAGAGACTGGAAATGTAATGAAGGCCTCATCAGCTGGAACCCGTGTTCCTCTCCCCTCCGAATAAAGATGTTCTGAACACAGAGCTCTCCATTTACAGAGCGCTATTATTATCTGTCAGCCAATCACACTTCTGTATAAGACCGTCTGTGTGTGAGGGAGAGAGAGAGAGACATCACATTACATTCTCATTCATTCTAAAGGCAGTTAGCTTACGAAGTCCCGGAAGTGCATGTCTTGGATGCTACCATCTTTGTTTCAGTCATCATCGTAGATCCAATCAGCTGGTATTTGAAAGGCAAACCTAGAGATAGCATCAGTGGAGATTTTCTGAGGCTAAAAAGGGAAGTTGCCAGAAGTTCTGACAGGAATGATTTAGAAGACCAAACTGAATATTTAACGGCTCAATAAAAGCTTCGTTCTGCATTCATGTGTCTGATTCATCAAAGTGTTTCAAGGGTTGAGTGACATTTGCCAGAGCTCCGTTTAACATCATAAGGCGTCTCGCTTTAATGTCGCTCTGATTTTCCTGTCTCTCCTTCCCTCTGCTGTCTCACACTTCTTGTCTCTTCATGTTTGATGCAATCTCACATGCTTGGGTGTAATTTGCCCCTCGATTATTTTATCTCACTTTTTAGGTCGTAGCTGTTTGTGCGTGCGTGTGTGTGTACAGTTACACGACCCTGTCAAATAAATAAGTGAGATGCTTTGGATAGATGAGCATAATCAGAAGGCATTATGGGAGGATGCTAATGACATGCGGAGCTAATGAACGGTACTTTAGTAAAGACCCGTGACTCGAGTCATTTTACTGCATCAGAGCACCGATCTCATATTGGTTATTCCTTTAATCAGCGCTGAAGGTATGTGTGTCTTCACGGGGCCGGGACTCGCCGACATTTAATCTGTCTCTGGGCTAGAGATTGCTCGGCGCGGAGAGATGGTCTGCTTTCATTCATTCATCTGTGTGTGTGGTCACTAGGGAAACGCTCGATCAGGATGATATCAGCGGGTGTGACCGTGTAATTCCTCTTACAGCCACTGAATTAACTGTGGCCAGCATCACCTCTGCTATTGCTGTTGTTTTGGGTCTTGTTTAAGTATTAAGCTCTGGTGCATGACTCTTACTTTAAAGAGATTGGTATTCGAAATCCTGCTGCTTGTTGAGCAAAGGTGCAGAGAAAAATCACCAGCGTTCAAAAATAAAATAAAAACACTCACGGTGTATATATAACACTGTGGGAGTTAAATTTACATTTTTTAACACTGACGAGTTTGCTGTGTGTGTTACTGTTTAACTTGACAATTGGACTTCTTGGTGGAAAATAAAAGGAGCAAAAAACACAGATGACCCCTAATCAATATATCATTGAGATTTGGGGATGGGAAGACAGACACCTTACCCTTACAAAAATTCAAAAAGTATAGTTTAAGTATAGTTATGTGTACTTTATTTAGTAAGTAGGGGTGCCACAATACACCGGTCAATAACCGTGTTACTAAAACTTTGAATATCGATATTTTGTTAAAGCTGCACATGTGATAATTGTTTAGCGCCTGTTTAATAGTTTGCTATAAGAGCCACAATGGTTTGAAACTAAATTTTACTAAAATTTTGAGTGTAATTCGTTAACCAAAAAAATAAAAAACGTACTAAATTATGACTTATATGACTTACCATTATTGACTTTATAAAAAAATTCAACAGACACTGCGATAATACCGCTATCAAGAATGATTCGACAAAAATAACCGTTTAGTGAAACAACTAATACCGTGACAGTCCTAATTAAACTAATATCAATGTGCTGTATACTTGTACGTTTTCTATTTAAACACTTCACTTGGTAACAAATTGGCTCTTTTTTTGTTTATAAAAGTATTCTGTACTGTATACACAATTACTTTGTGTACTGCATTTTCATTGGCTCAAATATCTACTGCAAGTACAGGTCAAGTGAATTTATAGATATAATGATAGTAAACTAGTATCATCGCACATTTTTAGCTAAGAAAGTGCACTTTGAAGTGTACTCTTAGCAAACTTAGTAAAGTACTAATAATAAAGCACTACTTTACTTAGTAAAGTAATTTGTCATGCTGCCTGGAAGCATACTTGTAACTTTTCTTTGTAACTTATTTTTGGACTTTACCACATATTTAGTTATTAATTCAATATTTTGCGGTATTTTTAGTAGATTTAAAGTATATACGAATAAAAAGTTTAAGTAAAAGTATATGCCAGATGTAGGCTACATAATACTTTTTTCTTTTAATGTAAGTCAAATGTACATTGAGTGTACTTTAAGTGTATTCTGCACAGTACATAAAATATAGATGTAACATACTTTCAAATTTTTTGTACTAAAAGCATCTTTGAATAAACTTGATTTGTAAGGATACCAATCGCCTACCCCTGCATTCTGCCACGTATGTTTTATGCTGCCTTCACGTGCCCTCGGAAATTCGATAATTCCCACTTCAACCCGGAAATAACGTCTGAAGTTAGTAACATTAAAAGTATGTAGTAACATTAAAACATGAATGTTCCTATTGATTTAGTAGCATTAAAACATTACAAGCATCTGCTAACATTAAAAGAGCACCGTTCCGTAAATTATTTCCGGGTTGAAGTGGGAATTATCAAATTTCCGAGAGCATGTGAAGGCAGCAGTATTCAGAAAATGTGACGAGCACACTGTGGTCTCCTATTTATTCTTGGCTCGAGCTTCATTGTCGATAGACAGTTTGAATGTGTGAGAATTGATTTACAGATGTTACACTACAAATGACTCATGCTTTAACATGCTTGTTTCTCCTCGGAGCTCTTTCGTGGTAACTAGACGTTCTTCTGCATTTCACCTCACGCTGACTGACCCCAGAGTTTTGGCAGTGTGTGTTGACGGGCTGACTGCATGATGGCTGGCTTCTGGGCTGCTTTCCAGAGATATGCTTTTATTAATTAAAGTGGCTGTTGGGCCTGTCGTCAACCCCACCCGCCCGATACACGCAGTCACTCACACAGAAACTTTTTGACTCTGTTCGACCAGCTACGCACAGGACACGGCATTGCGTCCTACATTAAGTTGAGGTGGCCATTTCTCATGTTGAAGCAGTACATTTTTCTATTTCTGTGTTACTTGCACATTTCTGCAGGAATGGACGTCGTCTAGGATGTAAATGTGAAATACGACTGTCAGAGACTGAAATATGCTAATCGGTCGATTTCTATTTGATGAAATGGCTTTCTGAAAGGGCTCAACATGATTTACACGTGATGCATAATGGAAATTTCTGCGCCTAAAAGTAGGCCTACATTGTTTTATTATTCATTTTTTCTACGATGTCTAGTTATGATGTTAATAAAGTTTGTGTGTGTTTGTGCCAGAAACATAATTTTATAACATTTGACTATTTTTAACTTCTCTCTGACCCTTAAAGATATACCAAGATGATGTATACCTAAAAAGTAAACATTACCATTTATCTCTCAAAAGACTACTTGTAATACTTTATGCGTTACTTTTCGTATACTTTGATATTTTTATTGTACCGTTTGTGAGGAATAGCAACATCCTGTGACATAAAACTGCATCGAAATGATAAAATATGTAAAATTATCTCTTTTGTTATCTAGATACAAATATCTACTTTTTAGACTATGATTGGCTGCATGTAGGTATAAGGCCAGGACCATGATTGGCTGCTGGTGTGTGAGGTCATCAGTGTTGCAAATGTATGATGTTCTGTGCTCTGGTGTAGTGTTTTTGTTAAACATCCAATTTTTGGTAACACTTTACTTAAAGAATATATGTATAATGCATTATAAAAGTAGTTTTTATGTATTAATAATGCCTTAATTGCGTGTCTTATGAATATTTGTAACTGCAGTTAATACATTGTGACACTTGGTTATAATTCTTGGTTGACGAGGATGTTTGTCTTTGTTTTGGTCTAATTTTGGTCTTTGAGGGGTTTAGGTCATTTGTCCGCTGTCCAGGCCTTGGCCATGTAATCCAGCAAACTAGATAAAAACTATTGGATCTGTATGATTTGAACCCTTAAGGGTCATGTTTGAGGTTAATTTAAGGCCGTTCAAATCGAAAGATTGAAATATTATTATATTTTTTCACTTCTGTTCTCCATTACGGCACTACGTTAACATTCGACAATGTCACATCTAACCTGGTAACGTTCTAAAGAAGGTGAAAGTATTTCTGCGGCGACTCAGACTAGTTGAAAGTGCATCAAAACACAAGCATGAATCTAGCAGAAAGAAAATAGAGTACGAACATGCGGCAACACTCTTTCTGTCTCTAAGGACACTGTGTCTTTCATTTATTTCATTCTCTATGACAAACAAATGGATGTATACCCAAAAAAAACAAATCTATCTGTCACGCATTTATTTTCATCCTGGGAGGCATGAAATTTCCTCTTTAAATTCCCATCTGGTATCTATAAAGCAAGCCGTCTGGCCGGCCACATCGGGTCTGTATCTTACAGGATCAGTCGAATGGGTTTTCTTGCTTCAGGCTTCCACGGACAATTGTAGAAGCGTGGGAATAATCTATTTCCCCTAATATCAGATAAACTAGGGACAATCAGTCACTCGCTCTGATACGATCTCTCTAATACTTCAGTGGAGGCGGGCCCGGTTATTCGTTTTGCCTCTGATCATTGTTAACTTCGAAACGGGCGAACAACCTGGCAGCCTCCGTATTCCAGATAGCATTGATAACACACACAGGATCAAAGGCTTTATGTCACCAGTATGCAAATAGCTGGAGATGATACGGCCCATCGGCCACTTCATTCAAAAAGAGACGAAATCCATGGCATTGGAATTTGTGGATCTTGTGGTTTTGCCAATGCAATATTATGCATTCTATTCTATTCTATTAAATATTTATATAAGTCATTATTTTGTATTATATCATTAATGTAAAAAATATTATTAAAATTACTGTTATGGATTCAAGGATTTGAACAAACGATTAAAGGAACAATTTAACTACTATTTACTCATCCTTGTGTCATTCCAAACCTGTACTGCAGGTGATAAAAGGGGGGAGAAAAGCATGGACCGTATGTAGCGAATAGAATACAGTAGAATAGAAAGAAAGAATAGGAAGGAAGAGAAGAGAACAGAAGAGAAGAGAGAAGAGAGAGAGAGAGAGAAGAGACAGAGGAGTCGTGGTCTATTGAGAGAGTTCTTCCCTCCTTCCTGTTTTAAATGTTTCCTTTATAAAATGTACTTCTACTTCATGCATCTGTAATTTCATTTGAGAAATACTCACCTGCACGCTGTAACCGTAAGCTTCTGTATTCAATCTTGATTCGAAAGCGCAATAAAAGAACAGGATGTTTCAATATTTCACTCGGCTTCTTTTTGCTCGCTCGAGCAATTTCATCAGCCATCCGTTTGCAAGAAAAAGGCCGAGAAAGATTTGACCAAGATGAAAAGCACAGACTGACACCGATCAGATCTCTCGAGTAGACTCATTCTCGATAAAGTGTCCAGCCCCATTCGAGCGCTACAGACACGTAGAGGCACTTTGTACCTTCCGTATGCTCTAGAAACCAAGAGCCAGGGACACGCTATGCAGGTAGTTCAGCGAGAGCTTTCATGGCCGGAAGTTTCACACAAACACAGACAGTGTGAGGCTAAAGAGGCCGATCCCACTGTGTCCCTGGACTGAATGTTTCCTTTCAGATTCCTTTTGATGCGAAGAACTGGGATGCAGTGGTAATGCACGCGCTCGAGAAAACGCAGTGTTGTGGACGATTTTGTTCGCTTGAGTGCAGCTCAAGAGATTTATTTATTTGGGTTAAGCTAGAAGATATCAAAGTCTTATCAAAATCTTGCACAGCGAGTGGCGGCACATGAAGACAGTCGGTACAATTAGAATTGACATAAAAACAAATGTCAAACATAAAGAACCATGGATATTCTGTGGTGAAGTTGGTTATGTTGGATGGTTGGAAATGCTCTTTTAGCTACAGGATTAGTTTGCATCCACACTTGAATGATTACGTGGGCATTTCCTCAGAAAATGTCAATAGTTTGTAGTGCATGTTGGTTTTGCTGAACATCAGATCTGTGAAACAAGTGTCCATTATTTGCCATAGATATTCTCCACCTTCACGAAGAAAAACATTGCTCTCATGGAGCAGAGGTATGTTGTTTGGTGTTAAAGACCATTTATTTAGAAAGGGGGTTTTGCATTTTATTAAGACATTATGCGGAATAGTGTGGCAGTGAAATCATGATTGCTTGGCTGTTTATACTGTGTCTCATGCATGCATCACAAATAAATCAACAAAATTCAGTTTTGTTAATACTTGAACAGCCACTATACATCTAGAATCCCAAAACATATGATTATATTCCAGTTTCGTATTCTGTAATGCAAAGAGACAGTAACCACTGTAGGAGTTGTTTTCTGTAACCTTGACAAAACAATGATTCTTGTGCGAGTAAATGTATTTGTCATGCTTTTCAGCCAAGTGCAGAACACAGTATAATTGTCTTTTAGCCCATTTTAGGATTCGTGTTTTTAAAACTCCCAAATACTGCTGGTTGCGGACAAAATAACAGCACCAGTCGATTTGCTCGTCCCTGGAGCTCGCAGGCGCTGCCGACATAAACTTTGTTGTTTACTCAATGTCAAAAAACATGTCTCCTTCAGAGCCAAATATCCGTAGTGGCTGAAACAAAGGGTTTGATGCTCTCATAAAGCACAATTGTTAAACATTGTAATTTGAGCATTCTGATTAATTTGACACATGTAGTGATTTCTGTGCTCAGAGCTGCTGGTGGGTTTGTTACAGGTTCTCATGCAGCTGTGAAGAGCAGTAGATCAGTAGGCATCTCTCTGACAGTTTGGCGCGACCGTATGCAGAAGTGCTTGTTTCTCTTTGTGTTCCTGTCACAGTACTGCCCTCCTACACAGAATCTATACATCAGACTCCCACCATGAGCTCTAGATCTCCCGCCCCGCTGATGAATACTGACTAACTGCACATCACCTGTTCTCAGTTTCCTCCTACTTCAGCCCCAGTTTAACATAAATATTATACAGAGCTTTAAAGCAGCAATCTGTAACATTTCACGGTTTAAAATATACAAAAATGTGAATCAGTTTCACGATTCACAATGATGAACTTATAATAATGATTTATAAATTCTGTCTTGTCAGTTTTATGTCATTTCACTTCAACTTACCAGATATGTACAAAGTGTTATCTGCAATTGTATATTTTAGAGAGGGTGATCGAGAGGCAGTTACAGATCGCAGCTGTAAGTCTTACTGTAAAACGTATGTAAAATACTGGAATTATTAGTCAATGTTTTGTAATTAGTTTAAATATTTCAATGTCTATATTGGAAATACTGAATGTTCAGTTTTGACTAAAATAATTAATTTTACTGAATAAAAAAATAATTAAACATCATTTTAAAATTAAGAGTTTATTTGCAAAAATAGAAAATTACGTTTTTTTTTTTCAAAATCATGTTTTTATTATGTTATGTTTTTATTGTGTTTTATTGTATTAGTTAGCTGTATTTTGTATTACTTAATCAAAGCAACACAAGCACAGTTTGTATTTAATTCAAATGCAATATGCTAAAATGTTGACAATATGTTTACTTTTGATTCAAATAATTATTTACACTCTTAATTAATTATGTTAATTAAACATAATTATTATATGTTTTTCCCTTTAATATTTTTTTCCCTTGAAAGACAAATAACATATAACATAATAAAATGAATAGGAAATGGCAAATTGGGAAACACAACAATACTGAAACACAAAAAAAATATTTAAGATTAGTAATAAATATTCAAAAAGGAGAAGAGTTTATTTGCAAATAACACAACTACGTTTTTTTATGTTCAAAAATCATGTTTTTTACTTTTTGATCGTGCTTTATTGTGTTTTATTGTGCTAGTTAGCTGTATTGTTTTACTTTTAGTTATTACTTAATCAAAACAACCCAACTGCTGATTGATGGATATTATTAATACAAAAATTTAATAAATTAAAATACAGGGGATCTGTTTTTGCAAATTAACTCTTCAATTTATTGCATTTAATATACATACAATATGCTGAAAAACAATTGCAATGCTACTGTAAATAGTCAGTTCCATTATTTTACAACAAAATGTTTTATCTGTTTATGTTCACACAGAATGTGTATCCGCACAATCAAATTTATGAGTATAGTGATATTGGAAAAATGACATCTGACCCATTAAACCCTTCAGGCCACACTGAATGAAACGGGAGGTGAGCTGTCATTCTGCTTATAGCCTGATGCTCTGTGGATCGTTTTGAACATTTTTAAAGCAGTCTCAGAGATGTTTTTAGTGTGGCATTGTGACATGACCAGAAGTGTTTTGACCTTGGAATCGTGACAAAAGTTGACTTTTACGGAACGCTGGCAGCAAACTATTGAATGTGAATGATCTTGTGCAGGCCATAGTTGTAGTGTAAATTATTAATAGAGTTAATCTCATTCAAACGCACTAGCTGATGCTTATTTAAATGTGCTGACTGGTACAAAACTTGATAAGAAAACTTGTATCTCTGGGTGTCAGCGCCTTGAAGTTCAATATTTAGCGAACTTTGATGAACTTTAGAGCAAGATAGTAAAGGGGATTAGAAACCTTGTTGAACTGATAACCGACAGCTAGAAATGGCAAAGGAAACATTTCTGGTCGCGGAAACCTTCTGTCCTGTCACAATCTTATAACAGATGCAATTTATGTAATGATTTTACTAAATATTTTTGTTATTTTCTGCTTCAAAAATGAAAAAGGGCACTTGATGTGCTCCTATTACTTCAATATATTTCTGCTTCAGAAGTTGGTATAAAACGCGTTTCAAACCTTCACATGCTAAATTCTGATCGAGATGAAGAGGACCATAAAGAGCCCATCAAAGCCTTTCTGAGATGGGATCATTTCACAGGATTATGTGTCTTTCATCCTGATCTAAGAGTAAATGAATTAACTAAAGTGTCATTCGTGTCGATTTGAAGGTTGATCCTGGACAGATCCACTCGAGACCTTATTAGCCCTGTCAATGCACATTGCCTCCACATGAAAAGCACAGTTCTTCAGGCTGTTAAAGATGAGTAAGGGAGTGGGAAAAAATGAAAAAGAGAACAGAAAAACAATGAAGTGAGCGACGATTGTTCATGTGCATGTGAAACATGAACGGATGGAGGAAAATTCAGAAAACAAAAAGCTTGCTGGTGCGTGTCCTTGACATGTCATGTGTCATGTGTCATGTGTCATGTGCCTGCGGTCTAAACACCTGAAATGATCCATCAGTGACTCTCCAGTGGATGTGAACACATCGTTACGTTACCATGGAAACTTGTCTATCATTGTCGTGAACCACCAAGCATCCTAACCATCAATGAATAGAATCAGCACATCCCATAATTTCACGTTATGCACTGTTTTTATCCACCCTGTGGAATCATTGACGTCCAAACCTTCATTTGCATACACATGCTGAACCTAAGGATATGTAGGACAACCTGTGTGTCGGCACATAAATCAAGTACACAATTATGACAAAGGTCAAGTTACAAGAAAATCACATTTGCTCACATGCGGTTTATTACCATATATGATTCTGTCCCAGTTTTGCATTCTCAAATGTCAGAATAAATGTGTTTTAGCTGTTCCTTCCTACCGTCATTCAAGGACAGCTCTATCTAAAGTCCGATTTGGGCCACATTCATCTGTGTGACATTGTTTCCTTTAGGCCTGATATAAATGTGCACTTTGACTTTTAGAAATGGCACAAAGCCAGCGAATCAGATCCGAGCTTGTCATTTTTAGTATGCGCAGATGGTCATTGAAGGATCTGTAAGGCCGTCCCATTTGAGTCTCTTATTACTCTACGGACGGGTGATGGGTGTGCTGGTGACTTTGGATCAGTCATATTTGGTCTATGTGTGTGTCAGAGAGAGAGAGAGAGAGAGAGAGAGAGAGGGTCTCCAAGGTCAAAATGAAAAAAACTCAATGTGAAGAAAATGTCGCTCTTAACTATTCAACATTTTAATTGTGAATAATCCAAAGCTGAATAGCTGTGTGGAGGGCGTTCAACTTTTCTCAGGAGGCCGGGGAAACTTAGCTGCCGGCTCATGTGTTCTATGTTATTCACGTGATGAAACACGTGGTCTTTTGAGCGAGATGAGAGGAACAAGGGCAGGATTGTCTGAACATTTCTTTTGAATATATCAGATGCACGGTGACTGGTGATACGCCGATGGCAGTGTGTAGCGCTGAAGTTGTCATTGTGACAAGATATTATGAACGCGAGCAGTAGATACATCTAAGCGATGATGAAATAATCGTAAACTCACATTCAAACTGACTTTTTTCATTTCATAGTGAAATTTACTGGCAACAGTTTGTTCAAAGATCAATTAACATTAAACATTAACAAGTCTTTATCTTCACAGAAAAATGGCTGTTATATAATATAACAGCTTTGTGCAAAGCATTCTGGGAACCAAAAAAAAAATATATATATATATGTTATATTTTTTTTGTAAAGATAAAGACTTTTTTGTGTTTAATGTTAATTTGTCTTCAAATGTTGCCAGTTAATGACATATATTTAAGTAAGTTAATGGCAAACTGCTGCCAGTAATACTGTAATTTATACAGATATGTTTAAAAATTTCTCATTTTGCATCAGCATCTCCCTTAGAAAAAGAAATTACCGTTTTATCATAGTGAAAGCATATAGTAACCATGTGTTTTTGCCATTTGGATTACTATTTGTATTACCACAGTTTTACTACAATTACTATGGATTTTTTATAAATTTGTGGTTACTATGGTTTTACGAAGGTTCTTTTAGTTTACTGAAATTAAAACTTTGAAAACCTTTCTGTTTATTGAATCAAATTTTAAGTGCAACAAAATTGTCATGTTCAATGTTCAATTTCATAATATTATCCTTGATTGTGCATCCTAAACCTCCTGTAAACAAGGCCACATGACAACTGTGGTGTTGTCAATTAGTTCTTAATGTTACAAATCAAATAATGGCTTTAACATCAAAACATGAAAAAATGAAATGCTGCCATAGAAATAAAATAAATTAAGTTTAACACACTAAAATTATAATAATGAACAAAAAATAAATAATTAATTAATAAATACAATTTACATAGCAACACACAAATATAAAGATATATGACAAAAGCAAATATATATGTATTTTTTAATACAATTAACCTAAAAATGAAAAATCTAAAAAGCTAATTTAAAATATTATTAAGTATTCATCGTAAAACTAAAAACCAAAACTAAAATAACTAGGTTTAACTACAAATTAAACTACGGTTACTAGTTAATGGTTCATTTCGTGAGGTCCGCCCCAAAATAACTTTTTCCAGATCCAGAACATCTTACAGTACAAAGATTATGAAGACAAAAAGAAAATCATACCCAAGACAAGTATTACGTAAATCTGGTCCCCTTTAGTTTCATGTTCTCATTAGATTTGACAACTTCCGTTTATGAGAAATATCTGGAGGATAAGTACAGTTATATTCCTCTAACACGTTCTCCTAGAGCTGCTGAGACTGATGCCTCTGGTTTCGGGACACTGAAGCTTTTTCAGGTCACAGTGAGGAGAGGTCACCGAGGAGTCAAGCAAAGTTTGCCTTTGGTCTCATTTTCTAAAATGGCTTTGACAGCACAGAGCACTTTGGCTAAGAGCAGCATTCGATTAGTTTGTTTTTTTATGATGTGCATTTACAAATATGTCAAAGAGTATTCATCATTGCATATTAACTATGTATGTTAAAAAAAATTGCAACGCCCTACTGAGTTCCATAGTGGACACCTGTTGGATTTTACTCAACGGTGTTTTACCGCTGCTTGTAAAACACACTGTAAATTTCTGCTGATGGTCATAACTTGTAATTTTATATTGGCACTTGTAAATACAACAGATGTGTCTCGCGCTAGACAGACAGGAACGCTGTTTAGGAGTTTATGATCACAAGATGGTGCACAGATTTTTGGAGCTTTAACAGCACAGGGAATCCTCAGAGACAACCTTTTTGCAAGTGAATGCGAAGGGATACAAATCTTAAACATGAAAAATGAGCTATTGGTAGATCCTACAACAAGTCTAATTGGTTGAATTACAACAGGGAAATTCAGGGTCAGATTCTACTGATGATGTCAAAAGGAAAACTTGTTCTAAACGTGGAGACAATCTGGTGATTTAGGGCTTTAGTGTCATGCTGCCTCCTTATTACCTGTTTCCTGTCATGTGACACGCTGTATACGCACATACAATGGAAAGTGAATCTATTAAAACCCCATAATGCCATTATACTATATAAGATATCGATTTTAATTTTGGGGGCCGAAATGTACTTGTATATACACAACCTTTCTTCTGTGTTAATGATTGCAAATCATAAGGACTAATGTTGTTAACTCTGAGATCGTTGGATTGGTTTATGACTCATAACTCTTTATTATCTGTTTCAATAAAGAACAAGATTAGGAAAATTATTCTGGAAACTAGGTCACTGGTTACTGGAAATTCAACGTTAGACGTCAATGCCAATAAAAAAGTACTTAAATGATCTTCAAATCTCCATATTTGTCGTGCTACAGCGTCTGACGAGGCGGCATCATCATTGTTCTGAATGAATGTCGGTGCAGGACATGAGAAAAGCCGTAATTCAACGAAAAAGCAGAAAGGAAATGTGCATTGAATTATTCATCTTCAGCAGGATAATCCTGTAAAACTGGAGTGACTTTAAAACAGTGGCCAGACCTCAGTCCGACATCTGTATAATGATTTATAAATCATGTTGGTAAATGATCCCAAACCAAATGAATAAAACCAGAGCCAAATTTCCTGTATGAAGTCTGCTAATTACAATCTTTATGAAAGTAAACTTTTATTAGTTTCGCACTTTTTTGCCCTTGTGTTTTTTATAGCTTTTACAAAATGTAATTTACTCTCTGCAAGTGGCAAAATGTTCATTATTTGTTGCTCTGTGCTTTGACAGAATAAAGATATACATGTTTTTTAAGAATAATATAAACAAATCAAATCAAACTCATAGCAAACCACCTGTCGCAGTTTGTAACCTTTATTGATATGAGGGTTATTTAATCTCAAATATATATTTTTTCAAATATTGTCTTTGAAATAATTAGTAATGATAACTTTTTAAGTAGGTACAAAAATCATTATTAATGAAATCTGAACAAACCTGCTTATTTTTGTGGGTTTTGTGATCGTGTTAAATACATTGAGGTTCGATTTACTCGTGAAGATTCATGGGTTAAAGGCATATTAAATCATTTATCATACACCATCAACAAGCAATCAATACTATAACATTTATATTTCATTTACGGTGTATCGACATGCCACCTGTCCAAACAAGGAATGTTTGATTAGGATTGCTCTTTCAAGGACCTCATTTTTATTTGTGTTTAATTTAAAGCTTCGACTTTATGTCACAATAATCAAGTCAAGAGTTGACAGTAATGACCAGGGCTGTGTTTCCTGATAACGTTGTCTCTTAGCGCGCTATGAAGACCCTAAAGCTACACCTTAACTCAAGTTATACCTTTTCTAGTCGTGTTCCCCGAATTATACCTTATGGGTTTACTTTCCTACGTCCCACGTTACCAGGTGCTGGCGGTGGACTGAATTAATGGATATCGATCGTTCGACCATCAATTATTCACTCCATACAGGGACTGCTTCACTCTGTTGTGTGAGGTAGAGGCGTTCTTTATAAAATAAGAACTTTAGAAATAGTTGAAGTTTCAACTATGAAGACTCATAGGATAAAAATAAACCAAACTGCAAACTAAATCCATCCATAGATATTGTTTAATTGTGAAATGAGTGAATCTCATGCCCAAATGTATCAACCCGCTACACTAACTGGAAGTATGGTCATGTGTATCAAAGGTTCTCAAACTTTGGGTCCGACGGTCAGGCAAAGCCACTTGCTGTTGCGGTGCATTAAAAGTTTATTCCAGCAGAAAGAAAGAATGAGGAGGAATGAGGTGAAATGAAAAGAAAGGTGGTCAATGCAATTTAACAACAGTCTTGTGGCATTTTCTGTTGCCTGCTTAAAATACAGCAGGTAAACAGACACTATCACTAACTGTCCAGAAACCCATTACACCAGAGGAACTGCTCCTGCCTAAAGACATGCTGCGGATGTGAAGAGGTTTCAGAAAGGTCTGGAGGACAATATTAGTGATATCCAACCGAGGCTGACCTTGAAGGGCATCTCCAGTGAAGTGCACATCACGGTCCTGTGAGAGACAATTACATTTACACAGAAAATTATTTTCAGTACAAATTAAGTCATTTCTAATTTAAATAAACTGTTCAGATTGAAACCTCCTGAAGGACAGGTGTCATATTTAACCCCGAAATATTTAACTGAAATATGTTTTCATCATGTTATCTGCATTTGAGTTAAATGGTAAGTTTCCAAATGACCATGAATGACTCAAATAGCTTTACATATCAAAACAAGAACACAGCTAACGCAGAAAAAAAACAAGAAATACAATATGCAGCTGCTTGAAAAAATAAGAGACCATTCTAAATTTTCATTTAATCATAGATGTATTTTGGCCTAGTGTGAAGCGGAAACCAACTGCACAGCGTACTCATATCGGAAACGTAAAACCGAGTCAAGAAGTTATTTTTTGTGCTTGAATGTACAGTATTTGGCAATGTGTTTGGACAACAGAGGTGTAAAATAGTTAATGTCACAAATTGCTTTCTTGTTAATATTTTGTCATGGTTCCACTATCATGTCATGTTTTATTCTTGGTTTTCTGTGGAGCCATGGCATAGCCTTTAGTTATGTGGTGGGAGAGAGACTATTTTGGCACCTATTTGGCCATACTCTCTCTCTCTCCGGTCTGCATCATTGTTCCCGCCATCTCGTTCCTCGTCAGCCTCTCCTTAGTGCTTAATCCCCAGCACCTGTTCCTCGTTATGATCCTGTGTTTGTCACCCTTTAAAACATCCTCGTGTTCATTGTCTTGTGCTCGTTCATTGTTTGTATGAAGTCCTTTGTAAGCTGTCGTCTTGCTTATAGCTGTGGTGCATCATCCTGTCTTAGAGTCTCCCCTTGTCAAAGTAGGTGTGGTGTAGGTGTGGTGTAGGTGTGGTGTAGGTGTGGTGTAGGTGTGGTGTAGGTGTGGTGTAGGTGTGGTGTAGGTGTAGTGTAAGTGTTGCCCCCTCGTGGGTTTTTTGTTTTGCCTTTTTTGTCTTGTTTATTTTCGTTTTATGCAACAAAGTTACATGGTACAATTCTAAACCTTTTTTCTGACAGTTTACCGATGACGAAGAACTTTTCAAGAATCTTTTTTTCAGAATGTGTATATGCAAAACAGAATGTCTCTCTGTCCCTTTATTTTGGGGTCAAGAATGATCTAAAGGTGTTTTTTGACAGGTTTTGTGAGCTACAGTCTGTCTCGTATCTGTCACACTATATTTCTCCCTGAGGGGAAGCAGCTATTCACAAGAAACAGTGTTATAAATACACAGAGCGCAATCAAAGCAGACAGTGGCAGACAAACGCAGCGAGTGCGGTGGCATTACACCAATGCATTAGTGAAGAAAAGTCATTACTTCTTACCGCCGTAACAGCCAAGGATAATCTGCAGTTGGGCACAGCAGGATGAGGACGAGACAACGGTTTATTTTCTAATGGCAGCGGGGAAGGTGAACGTCTAGCTGAGCTTCTTTCAGCACTATAGTGAAATAAACCCGTGTTTAAAGGAGATCCGAGAAATAGCCTATTATAAAACCATTTCTCCACTTTTCTTCTCTTTTTTTGTTCTGATCTTTCTGATCAGATGCAGGGGTTCTGTCTTAAACATGCTGCTGCTTCCTCCGGCTGTTTAGATGGATTTAAATTCACCGCCCGGCAATTTCTCTCTCAGAATAACACCATTACAGGAAATATCAATTTTTTCAGCCTAATATGCATTACCAAATCGGTACCGCACGTGCATTACATCAACATTAGGTTAAAAGAAAAAAAACTATGAAAGTTTTCCTGTTATATAAACGTCTCTTGAGGTGTCCATGTGTTACTCTCCAGAATGTTTGACACATCTAGTAGACACACAACGTACCGTATGATCTAACACAATGTGTAGATGTCCTCCTCACGCACTGGGTTTGTTTCCCTGTTGGATTGGCAGGCCGGTGTTGGAGGACTCAATGAACACAATATTAACTGTGGATCCAGACTTGTCCATCTACGCAGCAAGAGTAAATGGCCTGTGATATCTCCGGGGAGCGGAGGGATGCTTTATGGACACTGCGAGCGTGCTGGGTATCTTCCAGCGCTGAGGCTTCTCAATTATTCTTAGGGAAGGAGAAAACAGGTAATGAAGAAGCCCACAGAGCTGTCAGATGTCCTGAGGGCTTCCTGTGGATGTCATCCAGACCTGGAGCTTTATCTGTGCTGATTTTTCAACTCTCTCCTCTTCGAATCATCACCGTCTTGAGTAGGGCTGAGGATTTCACGATGATGTCACAAGGAGATGAAAAGCTAGGATGAAGGAAGGTCAGGGTCCAGAAGTTGTTCCTGGAAAACATATGAATTAAGTTGTATTGAAGATTTTATGCGCAGGTTGCTTAGTATAGAGTGTATGTACACTGTTTGTGGCTTTTGTTTTCCTATGCATTAGTTTTTTGTTGTATGCTTTTATGCCTGATCATATTGTCAAAAATACCTCAACTCAGTTTATTTGTACCGTACCGTTGTACCGTACACATTGTATTTTGATGGTTTAATTGAATCAGGAGGATCATTAAAATCAAACATTTTGCATTTAATGGCCAATTGACCGCGACTAAATATTTGTCAATTAAAAAAATTATTTATTATCTATTTTCTTACACACAGCACAATACAGTATAGGAGACGTGCCAGTCACCTCTCAATCTGTACCTGTCACTAAAACATGATTTTGTGCCTAATATTTTTGTTGGTATAATGCATGCAAAGAATATTCAAAAAAACTGAAATGAAAAATATATCTGATTATAAATCAGGGCCGGCTCTTGGCATGGGCAGGGGTGGGCTGAGCCCACCTAAACGTCTGTCTTGCCCACCCAATGAAAATAAACAAAAATAAAACCAAAAATGTAAGTATTTTATATTGGCAGAAAGTAACGTCACTCTTCACTCACAGAGCGGCTTTAGTTTGTCACAGAGAAGCATGCTGGTGGAAGAAAAATGCAAAGAATTTTTTGGGCGCACTGCACGTTTGCCTTGAGCTTATTATAAATAGCATTTAAAATAATTGTGCAGTAAAATCATATTGATTTTTAACAAACTATTATTATTAAAGCTATTATTAAATCCTGCATGTATTGCACTCATATATTGCCGTGTTTGTTGAATTCCAACAAGAGCAAACCTCAAGAGTGACAAAACACCCAAGAGGAAAACCCAACAGCAATATGAAAGACTGAGAGCATGATAAGTAATTGTTTAAAAAAACAAATTAAAACATATTTTTTTTCTTTTTCTAATACATGTAGAAACATTAGTTTTATGTTGTTTAAACTAAATACGAACTTTTTATTGCAACGTTCAGTTTTTAAAATGAGATCATCTTTTTTGTTGTTTCGACATGTTTTCTCCGGTTAATTTTCTGCAAATTAAAACATTTTTATATGAAATTTGGGAGAAGTATTGTCAGAAGTTCACAAAAATAAACAAAAACGATAATATTCCTAAAACACATTCTTATCAGTAAAAATGTTAATAAAATTAACATAAACAAAAATATAATAGCTAATCAAAAATGTTTAATAAATCTACTTGAAATTAAAAACAAACTATAATAACTTTGTTTGCCATCTGAAGATTTTGATAACAAAATCGTACATATCTTGATGATAGTGAATATTGAAGGGAAGAGGGACAGCAGACTTTTAAAAATTATAGCCCAACACAACATTTCCATTGACTGGTAACATCTACGTTTTTTAAGTAAGCTTAAGGTTTCATAATTGAATCACTTGTGGTTTCAAAACTTTAACCGAGCCCTGCACCAAGATAGTTGGAGAGGAATGTTTTTAGAGTACTTTGAGTCATCTAAGTTTCAACATTTTTCAAACAATTTGATTTAAATCCTGCACAGAAACAATAACTCATAAAAGCAGTTGTCAACGTTGTGCTGTTATTCATTTTAAGCCATGACATTGTTCTGATGATGTATAGCGGCAGGTGAAAACTGTGCTGGCAGGTTACATTGGCTGCACTTTAAAAGCAAGCAGTTCTAATCTGGGGTCTCCATAGCTTGCTTCAACATCAATGTAGAGATCAACATTACCTTTAATGAACAGGGACCTTTTCCAAAGGCCATTTATTCCTCAATGGTGTCTATTGTTCCACTCGGCAGTGTCTGAAATTATCCGTCCATTCTGTTGTCCCCCATGGAAACCTTTGGGAAGCATCACAGTGAATAGCAGAGCATATCTGCACCAATTGGTGGGTGGACAAAGTGCCATTTTGTACTTATATTACCAGTAATTACCAACTGATGATGGTTGAATTGTTCCAATTCAAATGGGCTACAGTGTAAAATGAGGCAGTGTTATAATAGAGATTTAAAAGTTTTGAGCAATGCGACCCTTTAACAAGGACCATGATGTTCATATGAATGCACGAGAAGGACTACTTTATGACGATAGCTAGCATCAGTTATTTGCAAGTGACATGTTGTTTTAACACCCGATTCACAATGCAATAATGCAAATAACACAACGTAGCAAACAGGCCCAAAAACATAGTTTGCACCTCTCCATCCCGCCGGCGAGTTGTTCAGTAGGTTATGGTGGCATGCACTGTGTGGATTAGCGTGATCATGAATACTGTACTTTACCGGGGCAAACAGAATTGCGATCCAGACGTCTCAATCTCCTCTTTGAAATGCTAAAAGTGCACTCGAGTCCACTGCGTGTCTGGATACGTGCCCGATCCACTCCATCATTTTATGAATTACCTCTGATCACTGGAAAATATACGTAAACATCTCTTTTAAATAACACTCTGCTCACTGCCTGCTTCAACGGGCAGCACAACTACACCCACACATGAGAGTCTACAGCTGGTCATTTGTACAACGTATAATGTATATCCAGTCCTTGAGGTGGGAAAAAACGGTTCCGGTGCTCTCTTGTGCACGTTGTCATATGTAAATGATTACAACATTTGTAACTTCTAGAATGAATAATCAGTATCTGAGCATTGCAGGTACAACACATTTTTTTACTAAAGGAACTATTTGCCAAACAACTTATTTAATAATGTTAATACAAATTTGACCCAAAAAATAATTTAATTACCTGTGATAATAGTTCTGCAGTCTATTGAATTCTTCTGTAATTTAAATCCATCATTTACTGTACACAGTCATATTTTACATTTACTCATTTTACATATTTTATGCCTTATATGTTATAAACTTAGTTTTCATTTAAAACAGCAGATTTCGCAAAATATAAGCAGTTTGTATCTCTGAAATCTTGCCATTTATCATTTTTATTGTTATAATTGGTAAAAACTTTGTTATGTTTGCCTTCTCACATCTCACTACACAGTCACAGTCATTAGCAGTCTTCTTCAATTTGATTGGCTGAACTGCTGCTTGGAATCTGTGATTTGATTGGCTGGAATTACGTTAACCATGTTTGATTGGTCAATGTGTTGAAACTGGATAGCTTGGCGCCAAAGACACCAGATAGAAAGCCTGCAATCTTTAGCCGTGGCTCTAGCGAATCACCCATACGATGTCGCTTTGACTCGGAGTGGAAAAGTACCGGCCATTTGTGAGAAGTGCATGTACGCAAGAAAAAGTGAAGGTACGGTAAAGAATAAATTAGAGCAGTATCGGCACAAACCGGCCCACGTCAAGCTGTGTGTAGATCAGTAAATTAAGAAATCAAGACATTCTTCACAAGGTAAAATATTTAAAAATGGTTTTGTAATGAATTGTTACACGTTGTGGGATAGATATATGCATTGTCAAACTAAAAACGAGACTATTAAAGTAACTTCAAATCAACAGCATCCGATTGAGACGAATTGTGGAAAACGATGCATTGCTTACACTGCAATACCAAGCAAAACTCTTTAGTTTATTCCCCCTACAGTGTGAGAGAAAGTATGAAAGCATAGGAAGTCCACGACTTGAGAACGGTGGCGGTCTGTCAGGCGAAAACGACAGCTTTAGCATTAACATGCCTTCACTGCGCTGGCAGGAGGCGGTCACTAATGGAAACCCTTCAAGGTGGCATTTTTGACTGCCCACTCCCTGCTATCTTTCAGTGGTCATAAGATTCATGTTGACAGGCTATTAAAGCACAACCCACTCCCAGAAGTGAAGGACTGGCGTCAGATTGAAAGGGAGGGTGGGTTATGAAATGTAAACATGCCAGAGGGAGGACCTGCTTTCTTTAGCGGCGATTCACCTTCTCCACCCCTGTACATCCCCTCGTCAACATCTTCCTTCTGGATGTTATTCGTTAAGAGCATGACATGCCCAGGTGGTATTTTTAGCGTTTTTCAACAGGATCAACTTGAGATATTATGCTGTAAATGCTATTATAGAAATGTAGCGTGTCTGCATGTAAATGCATGATTGGTGCCTCCCAGGGCATGATGGGATACATCACTGTACTGTAGGGCATCATTAATGTCGATGAAGGATGCCAGTGCCCACAATCCTGTCAACATATGTCTCTGCCCGTTTCATATACGATGGTACTGCATTTTGGTTTTAAAGAGTTGACATAATCTAGACTGAAACCATTTGGGAGATGAAGTCTCTCGGCGGTTTGGATGACATGAGCGGCGCCTAGATGAATCATCCACACGAGTGTTTTCTTTGACACTACTTTATAGAATAACACATCAATCTCCTTGAATGTCTGCAGCTTTTCAGTAACACTGGGATTATGTAAAGTCATATAATATATACTATGATCCATGCAGACATTTACAGTATACAGACCACTTTCAAAAACAAAAGGAAGCACGATACAACAGGAAAAATTTGAGATCATTCTAATGTTTTTAATATTTCTAGATGTTTTGTCAGTCTAGTGTCTGTTGAAAATTAACAAAATCAAACCTCAGGAGTGACAAAGTCATCCAACAGTATTGTGAAAGACTGACAGCTTGACAAGACGCATGAAAACTGTGATCAAAATCCAGGTCATCACATAAAAGGCCAGGTCATCACATTAACTATTCCTAAATACATGTAGAAATATGACTGTTGTATTTCTTTAAAGCGAATATGAATTTGTTTTCTATGCAGTATTTGAGGTGTAAAAACATACGGAGCATCTTTTCTGCTATTTTCACTACTTTCTCAAGTTTTCATTTTCTGCAAATAAATGCAAATACAAACTCAATTTTAGCTGTTTACAGAATGAAACAAAAATGATCATTCTACGGTACCTAAGCACCTTTAAAGGGTCAATTTAGAAAAGCTGAAAATGATCTTGAAATGGTCTCTTAATTTTTTGCCGCTGTATTATATGGTCCAAGGAGATATGAGCATAAAAACCACTTTCAAACACAAAGTGAGAAGTGTTGTTTTTAGTTGACTTCGGCTGTCCTCCTTGACCCTTTCTCTGTTTATCTCTGTTTCAGTTTTTTCAGGAAGCTGGTAGTTTAATACCTCTCACACATACATCTGTGATAAGTTCAGTGTACATCCAAAGGAATTGAGCGGCTAGACATCCAAAGGAAGAGAGCAAACGCGGGCTGACATGTATTGCGGGCAGGCGAACAGAACGGGCCGCGAGTCAATCAAAACAGCTGTTATCTCAGCAGGTGTGCGTACACAGTCTGCGTTCAGCTTTCATAACCCTTCACGTTCAAGGAACCCTTCATTTCCTGAGCTTCGAGTTTTTAAACAGCCGTGATCGCCGGCAGGTTCCCGGTCTCACAAGAGATGATGTTCTGTAAACAGTAAGTTGCTGTAATTTGACTTAATTCATTGGCAATTCATTCAGAAGAACACACGCCTTGCGCTGTTCTCCCCGTAATTACAGCTATTGATGAAAGGCAAAAAGCACTTGTGTTTAATTACAAATCTTTTGGAAGCAACAGCTGTTGTCATGACGATGACTGAGTGACAGAGGAAAGAAACGGAACAAAACATGTAATGATGTGTTATATCATACAGCTATTGTGAAAGCTTATCGTGCTTGTCTTTATAGTCGCTCCAATCATTGTTTCTTTTGAACTGCAGGAGGGAAGTTTGAGCAAAGACAATCTGAGAAAGTCTCAAATGTTTGTACAAAGAAAGGAAACAATATTTGGGATCTTAGTGACACTTCATGTTTGAGGTTTGAAAAGAAACATTTAAAGATGCTTTTGCATTTTGTCGTTTACTGTCATTGGATTGTCAAGAGCGTGCAGTATATTCTTCAAATGGGTAAAAGTAAATAATAATGCATTCCTTTATCTGTTGAGTAGAACTGTGTTGTTGAACAAATCTATACACGCTTCATTGAACAGTTTTCGTCAATAGCTGTAGCAATTGTCCTGTTATTTGCTTCTATGTTGAGTGTTTCCAAAAGCTCTTTTTAATAACCGAAAATGAAGCATTTTAAGATGCGACTGTTCTGTCATAATGTTTTCCATCCTCATGTTTTTCAAACTCACAATATCTTTCAACAGCTCTGCTCTGTGTCACTAACATGACAGCAGCAACAGGAGTACATGTGCCGAACTTCTCCGTGTGTATTTCTCTTTAGGAGATCATAACTGTCCAGGTGAGTGACAGGTGCGATTGAATTACATCAGCGCCCCCCCTGACCCCCATACATCACTGCAAGCCCTGTCTCGTTTGCTTTTGCTTCAAACCTTTCTTCTCGCTCATTTAATTCCTTCCTATTCTTCATGTGTCCCTCTCCTGGGTCCCGTGCTGTGCATCCGAGTCCTTGTTTGCCCGGTTTGATTAAGATGGAAATCAATCATCGCGCATTGGTGGAAAATACAAGCAATGAATGTTATAGAGGGGCTGTACTGTTCTCTCGCTTTCTCTCTCCTATATTTTCGACATATTTATACGACAATTATTCTTTATATTTTATGGCTCAATTATATCATGCAAAGAAAACGTTCTTTCATTTGGTAGATATTAGGGACAGTTAGTTAAAAATTAAATAGAAAAGTGTTCAAATGAAACAGATGTTGTAATTGGGTCCTGGGAGAGAAAGTGTCTTGTTAAATTAATCTCATAACAGTAACGCAGCAGTAAAATTATGATTTTGCATAATCTGAGGTGTCATTCATGTCCGTAGCACGAACGTGGGACTATGTCATTTTAATATCTTGGGATTTAGAAAACATGACTTGTAAACAGGACACTTTGCAAATGCTACTGATAATCGAATATGAACAAATTTATCTTTAAATTTAAATTAAGTTACCACTGTGTGGTATTAATTCTGCATCAAGGTAATCCATTACATAATAAGAGCAGCTAGATACAAGGGAAAATGCTGTACAATATCACAGATTGGCTTTGTATGACAGCATTTTTATTCCAACAGACCTTCTGTTCGAAAGAGGAACTGGACCCGTGTTTAGTGTTCGGGGACAGGCTGCGACACAGAGAGAGGGCATTCAAATGATTCTGTCATCTCTGTCCAAAATCATGTCCGAGTGTCTGCAGAGGCTCGCGATTTTACACCTCACATTTGCTTGCCATTTATTTCTTTGATCGTGACTCCAAACTCAAAGCTGAAAGAGAAGAAAATACGTGCGTGTTATCTATGGAAACTATAAATGGCACAAAACAGAGAGAGTATCTCCCGTACATTCATGTCTGGAGTATTGTTGTCTACCCGTGCACACTTATGCAGTCCATGCAACTTGGTTATCATTTACTTTGAACTAAAAGTGTAAACAAGAGAGTAAAAACAAGAAGTATTGATACTTAAAGATTGATCTGGGGAAAGACACAAGGCTCGGTGCAGTGGTGTGAAAGATGCTCTGATCAGCACAGCGTGACACCTGTCAGCTCATCCGGTCGATTCATGATCGATGGATGCAGGACTGATGGCTCTTTAGAACGAGAGATCAAAGCTGGTCGAGTGACTTTCAACCCCTTCACGCCCTAAAATGACGATATAATATTTTTTAAATTTGCAGTTTAGAAAGTATTGAAAGGACATCGTATTGTTTAAAGGGACAGTTCACCCCCAAACATTCCGCCACCGTTTTTGTCACCCTCATGTTCGATATGATTATTTTGAACACAAACGAAGATATTTTGAGAAATGTCTCTGAGGTTTTGTGTCCATTTAGTGCAAGTCAATGGGGGCAAATGTTGTTTGGTTGTCAACGTCCTTCAAAATATCTTCTTTTGTGTTCGGCAGAAGATAGGTGTGAAATAACATTAGAATTTTCATTTTTGGGTAAACTATTGAAATCTATCCTACACGGCAACACTCAATACCTTATGTAGAAACCAAAATACAAAATCGCACTTATTTACATCAGTGATACAAAATCAGTTCCAGACATTTTTAGACCGCCAAACTGTATCCGTGACCATGATAAATGTTGAGAACAGCAAAAGTCGGCTGGGTATCGACAAAGCTGACAAAGCAGCAGTAAATGTAATGTTTATCGGTCATACTGTATCACACAGCATTGTGCACGCAGATGATATGCAAACAACATTCGACCTTTGCCAGTCGGACAGTTTCCTCACAGCGGCTGCCGGGTCGGATCCGGTTCAGGACTTCTGAGAAAACACGTCACTTTATTACACTGATAATGTTCCCTGTCAGAGACGCAGTGTTTTATAGCTCTGCATTAATGGACATGATAACTCATTCTCTGCTCACGTTTGATGGATTCAGGGTCGGGAATGACTTTCAAACATGAATCTCTCAAAATCCTTCTGCATTAGTCTAAAATTAGGTTTTAACCCTAAAGACATTTACTGTGTGATTGTACGATTCAGAAAGTTTACCTTTCAACTCCGTGTGATCCTGGAAGAGGTCTTGTGGCGGTCAAAACTTCAGAAGAAGCCCATAAAGTTTGAAAATGTTTCATTTGGAGTCACTGCTTTTAAAAGACACCCTGTTTAGAACCGCTGACTTTCAAACACAGTTCAAGCCATTGTTCTTGAGATGGATTTATTCAGTTTCAGGGATACTGTGGTACATTTATTCTCTGTGGGTTATCGAGCGGCCCATTTTGACAAATGCAGTAAAACCAGTTCACGTCGCGTCGGACCCAGTTAATCTTTTCATTAGCTTTTTCCCTTTTAAATAACTCTATTTCCTTCTGACTAATAGTGTATTTCCATTCGCTCAGTGTCTCATTTGCAGACTCTTATTGAATTGAAGAGAAGCGGCTTAATTTCTGGCTGAATTGATGTTTTAAACCGGCCCGCTGGGAGACCTGACAAATGAAGCCCAACATGTTGGTCACTACATCTCCTCATTTTCAGCATTGTTGCCCAATTTCACATAATGGCATTAAAACAAACTTTCAGATACATTATGGTAACAAGAATCTGGTGTCGAAATGCGATTCATCTGTTTCACATGTCATGAAAAATAAGGATACATAAATAAATAAATAATCCACAAGGCCAGTTTGGATGAGATGCATGAAAACATCCTTGTCCTTAAGCATCTGTCCATGATGATAACTTCAAAAGACGCAAGAGTTCACGCAGTTACCTTCAAAGTTCGCATGGATCTATGTTTAATTCATCCTCAAAACTGACAGTAATTGCTTTACTCGTGGTTTCTCCCCATGCACAAATTCCAGCAGTGACCAGACATCTGTCACATCAAATCCGCAGAAGCTCGCGAGAGAAATGGAAAGCAGGACATCGGGCGATCTGAGCTCACTGACTGTGATTAAGGAACATCTTGGTAAATCTCAACGGAACCGGATGATGTTGTTTTATCCCTCGCGTCGTGTCCATGGAAGCAGTGAAGGATGTATGAGAAGGGTTTCACTGGGACTGTTCACCAAAAACACTCCACGCCGCTGAGATGAAGGGGGAAGACAAGAAATTTACAAGTGCATTTGAGAGAAAATTTACATTTCATCTCCCCAGAGATTATCGATGAGTGGCCATAACTCTCTGACTGACATCACTTCCTGTTGGTTTGAGACGCGCGCACGCACACACA